>CM062296.1:815461481-816061481 GCA_031216915.1 Pictodentalium vernedei
AGTAATTCAGCAGGAAAAGGGTTAAATAATACAAACATAGCCCTAAGATGCATGTTTACATACAATAGAAAGCATGGACATATGCTGCAAGGTAAATCTCCACTTGGAGAAAGGGAAAAAAAAAACATCAAAACCTGCACGCAAACATCAAAATAAGTCTAAAATTTGATTCTAAGGGTAAATTAAGACAAAATACCCTGGAAAAGAGTTAAATGTTACAGTGAACCACCATAGCAATATGCAGAAACTAAAAAAATTTTTAAAAGCCAAAAAATCAAAACCTGTACACAAAAGTTCAAAATATTTGAGAGCGGACGCCGACGCCGACATGAGGGCTATGCCATAGGCTCACACAACTAACGTTGGTGAGCCAAAAAACCCCCCCCCATGAAAACCTGCACGCAAACGTCAAAATAAGTCTAAAAATCTATTCAAAGGGTTAAAAATTTATTAAAATTGCACTGGAAAGATATCAATGTTATAATAACCACCACTGCAATATGCAGTGAGGTCAACCTCACTTGAAATTGTTTTTTTTTATCACAACCTGTACATAAAAGTAAGAAGCTGTAAGCCTAAGTCCAAAAGCTGTACATAAAAGTCCAAAATTGAAGTAATTCAGCAGGAAAGGGTTAAATAATACAAACATAGCCCTAAAATGCATGTTTACATACAATAGAAAGCAATGGACATATGCCTGCAAGGTAAATCTCCACTTGGAAGAAAGGAAAAAAAAAACATCAAAACCTGCACGCAAACATCAAAATAAGTCTAAAATTTGATTCAAAGGGTTAAAATTAAGACAAATACCCTGGAAAAGAGGTTAAATGTTATAGTGAACCACCATAGCAATACGCAGAAAGCTAAAAAAAAATTTAAAAAGCCAAAAAATCAAAACCTGTACACAAAAGTTCAAAATATTTGAGATCGGATGCCGACGCCGACATGAGGGCTATGCCACAGGCTCACACAACTACATTGGTGAGCCAAAAACAACAAGCATTGCCCAAAAACCTGGGCAACAAAAACGAATGAAGTCGTGCAAAACAAAAGTAACGACACAAAAAAGGCAAAAGAACTGAACGAATAAAAATATAAAGCATATAATCACCGAAGGCATAGACAAATTATTTTACTACCAAAAATAGTGGTGATTGAGGCTTTAACCTTTTGGCAAAAAATGACACAAACAATAAATCTTTTAAAAAAAGTTTAAAAAAAAAAATAAAAAAAAAAAAAAAATTTCAGAATGAAATATGCAAAAAAGTTATATCTAAATGATACTAAAGAGGACAGTAGCCAAAGTGCACTGCCCGCAGTTGCCAAAAGTTGCACCACAGCGGGTAGCAAAAAAATGTGCATCGCATCGCAGGAGATGTTCGAAACACACTGCTTACAGTAGCTAAAAGGCACTGCTGCAGTACTAGCGACAATAAGTTGTATGTTACTCACTAAAATGGTCACTTTCATTTTAGTGGGTATCATACAACTTATTTTCCGCGGCTCTGTACTGTTTGTCAGTGGCCAAAAGGCACTGCTATGTCAAAAATGACAAAAAAAAACCGAATGTTGTACGGCTGCGGTAGCAGAAATATGCACCGCATAGCAGGAGATGTTCGAAAACACACTGCTTACAGTAGCCAAAAGGCACTGCTATGTCAAAAATGACAAAAAAAAAAGCCGAATGTTGTACGGCTGCGGTAGCAGAAATATGCACCGCACAGCAGGAGATGTTCGAAACACACTGCTTACAGTAGCCAAAAGGCACTGCCGCAGTACTAGTGAAAATAAGTTGTATGTTACCCACTAAAATGGTCACTTTCATTTTAGTGGGTATCATACAACTTATTTTCCGCGGCTTGTACTGTCAGTAGCCAAAGGCACTGCTATGTCAAAAATGACCAAAAAAGCCTAATGTTGTACGGCTGCGGTAGCAGAAATATGCACCGCACAGCAGGAGATGCCCTGCTTACAGTAGCCAAAAAGGCACTGCTACAGTACTAGCGAAGATAAGTTGTATGTTACCACTAAAATGGTCACTTTCGTTTTAGTGGGTATCATACAACTTATTTTCCCGCGGCTTGTACTGTTTGTCAGTGGCCAAAAGGCACTGCTATATCAAAAATGACAAAAAAAAAGCCGAATGTTGTACGGCTGCGGTAGCAGAAATATGCACCGCATAGCAGGGGATGTTCGAAAACACCACTGCTTACAGTAGCCAAAAGGCACTGCTATGTCAAAAATGACAAAAAAAAAGCTGAATGTTGTACGGCTGCGGTAGCAGAAATATGCACCGCACAGCAGGAGATGTTCAAAACACACTGCTTACAGTAGCCAAAAGGCACTGCTGCAGTACTAGCGAAAATAAGTTGTATGTTACCCACTAAAATGGTCACTTTCATTTTAGTGGGTATCATACAATTTATTTTCCGCGGCTTGTACTGTCAGTAGCCAAAGGCACTGCTATGTCAAAAAATGACCAAAAAAGCCTAATGTTGTACGGCTGCGGTAGCAGAAATATGCACCGCACAGCAGGAGATGCCCTGCTTACAGCAGCCAAAAAGGCACTGCTACAGTACTAGCGAAAATAAATTGTATGTTACCCACTAAAATGGTCACTTTCGTTTTAGTGGGTATCATACAAACTTATTTTCCGCAGCTTGTACTGTTTGTCAGTGGCCAAAAGGCACTGCTATGTCAAAAATGACAAAAAAAAGCCGAATGTTGTACGGCTGCGGTAGCAGAAATATGCACCGCATAGCAGGAGATGTTCGAAAACACACTGCTTACAGTAGCCAAAAGGCACTGCTATGTCAAAAATGACAAAAAAAAAGCTGATGTTGTTCAGCTGCGGTAGCAGAAATATGCACCGCACAGGCAGGAGATGTTCGAAACACACTGCTTACAGTAGCCAAAAGGCACTGCTGCAGTACTAGCGAAAATAAGTTGTTTGTTACCCACTAAAATGGTCACTTTCATTTTAGTGGGTATCATACAACTTATTTTCCGCCGGCTTGTACTGTCAGTAGCCAAAGGCACTGCTATGTCAAAAATGACCAAAAAAGCCTAATGTTGTACGGCTGCGGTAGCAGAAATATGCACGCACAGCAGGAGATGCCCTGCTTACAGTAGCCAAAAAGACACTGCTACAGTACTAGCGAAAATAAGTTGTATGTTACCCACTAAAATGGTCACTTTCATTTTAGTGGGTATCATACAACTTATTTCCGCGGCTTGTACTGTTTGTCAAAAAGAAAAAAGAATTCTTAAATTTATTTTGGATAACTCATTTTTTCACATTAAATATAATTATAGTAAGGCAATGAATTGAAAAGAAAATCAGAATATATCTGCCAAAGAAGTAATAGAATAACTTTTTGAAAAAAAACCAAAAAACTCTAAATCCGCCTCACTTGACTGTTAAGTATGCCGGTCCCAAGCCCGGGCAAAGGATGAGGGGAGTTTAAAATTTTATTGCTAATTTTTTTTTTGGAAAAGCACAACAAAAACTCTAAATCTGCCTGACTTGATTCTCTTAAGTCTGCCAGTCCCAAGCCCGGACAAAGGATGAGGGGAGTTTAAAATTTATTGCTAAAAAAACATTTTGGAAAAAACAACAACTCTGAATCCGACTAACTTGACTCTGTTAAGTCTGCCGGGGGGGGGGGGGGGGGGGGGGGGGGGGGGGGGGGGTTAAAATTTATTACTAAAAAAAAAATTGGAAAAAAACATCTAAATCCGCCTGACCTGACTCTGTTAAGTCTGCCGGTCCCAAGCCCGGGCAAAGGATGAGGGGAGTTTAACATTTATCTAGTCCAATACTATTAGCCTTCGCCTGTGCTCCGAATTTATTATTTTTTTTATTTTTTAATATGTCGCACCGGTGTGTGTAATATATATATGCCCACATATACCTGCATATGCACTCTCAACCATTTTTAACTTGTATTTCCTATTATTTTCTCTTCTGTTCGTTTATGTTCGTTTGTGTTCGTTAAATAGTAGGACCGACAGACAGACAGACAGACAGGACCGACCGACATTGCCACTTAAAGAGCTGCTAGCCGCAGCTAAAAAATGGACCGAGAAACAGAAGATCTACTTTGTGGGGCCTAATCAATTATTATCTGAGTATATAGCAATGTATAGAAAGCTATTCACCCAGTTCAGTTTGGGGCATTAATTGAGTCAATGTGCACTTGCCTTCAACCACTGGTAATTCTGCCTGTGCCGGGTTAGTAAGTTGGAGAGTCTGACAGTTGCTCGGTGGTACTTTCCGGATCCTCCTTCTTCCACCTGTACGACTGTCGACATATGGCCTTGGCCGTTGTAAGTGTTGATAACCCCCAATATACAAACAAATATCACTACAAGCTGATTCTCCTCTAGCTACCCCACTTTCTACACAAAAATTTCTCACCTGCCTCAAGTCACTAAAACATGTCTAAACCACCAGTAAGTAGTCTGCAAATGAATTGTAAATGCAAGCTAGACTTGGAGAAGGGGAGGGGGCTTGAAACCAAGGTAATTAATCACTTTATTCAGCACTTGCCACAGATGTCAGCATCGGTGTCATAATAGTTTCACACCAAAATATTCTGTTTGGCTAAACATTTGGCACTAACACAATTTTGGGGCTGTGTGAACTTTTAATCCAACTCCATGACCAACAATTTCCCTAAAATTTCTTCAAAATTTTTGCATAAAAGCCACAAACACACCCTTCACATATGATGCCGGACGGGGAGAGATCATTACAGCTTATCCTGACTTAAGTCAGGTAAAATTAATCAAATCTGTATTTAAAAAACTTTTAAGACAGACAAAAGTTCTGAAAAAACGACATTGCAGTGATATAAACAAACTTACCCAAAAGTTATTGGAAGTAAACAAATTACTGTGACATCATTTTTGAAGACATAATGGTTTCTAATTTTAACTTTGCTGCTGCTCAAATAAATGACTGTCATGAACAACAACTGTGTATTATTTTAAATAAATTGTAGTTATCCAATAAAACCAACACGTTTATTGACAATGGCAATCTGAAATAGATTTTACTGATGCGAAAGCTATAAATAGAACACAAATTTTACCTCTGTTCTTCCGAGAATGCTAATATTTATGAATATGGAAAATGACATTGCACTGAATTTTTTGTGAGTGATCGGCTGACCAGTCTGGATTGGAAAATGCTCATAGAATTTTTCAAATATCCAATAAATTCTTGCTTGAAGTTAATTTATCTAATCAAACTGGATGCTTTCATACGAATGATATAATAAAATATACGAGTACTTTTACATAATGGAAATTGCGGTTTTGTTGACTGGTCAACTTAATTTTTTTCTAAATTGCAGCTCATTGTCCCTTTGATCAGCAAAACATTCTTGAATAAGAACAAGCTTAACAGTGAACAGAAAGTTTATTTTTCTTTGTATGATTGGTGATAGAAAACAAAGCATGAATGACCACTCAATAATTACAATGTAATCATTATTTATAATGAAAAACAATCCTTTTGTTTAATGAAAATGAAACAAAAAATTCTGGAATACAATTAACTCAAAAAAAAAAAAAATGATGATAATCTTAAACAATTTCTCTAACATAACATAATTTCTTAATCCACAATGAACAAATTATATATATACATATATATTCTCAAACATCTATCTGTTCCATTCACAATGAAAACCATCTTAACTCAATTTAATCTTCCAACAACTAAAGACAATTTTTCACCATCACAACAAATTTGTTTTTCATTATATCCAATTAGCATTGCTCCAGTTACAGTCATGGGCGAGGGCATTGGCACTGAAACACCACTAGATAGATTTAACTCTCCACACTACCCCGCCCACACACAACATATTTACAATTTCTGAGAAAAAGACTGTTGCAAGGTGATCACACTTCATCAGGTGTCATTTCAAGGATTTTCCAGGACCTTCCAGGTATATTTTCAAGGATTTTCAAAATGCCAGAGAACAAATTCAAAAAATGTTGCAAGGCAAAAAGCTTGAGAAATTTGTGTTCACTTCTATTTTAACCCTGGGGGGCTCAGAAAATTGTCCTGGTTTCACAACTGTCCTCAGCCTGTACATGTACAGTGGCATAGCAGTAATTTCTAGTCAAGTCTGCTGCCTGTGAAGGCAACCAAGACTTGACTAGAAAACACTGCCTGGGCAATTTGTCTACTGTCTGCAGGATCTTTTCATGGTCACATGTTAAGGACACCTGTTCTGAGTTTTTAAAAAAAAACCTAAGGGTTAATGTTACAGCACAATTATATCATCTGTAATCTGATGCATGATCCCATTCTATCAGGCAAATATTCTATTTTATTATACACTAAACAAAAGATTATCAAAAAAAGTGTGGAAAGATAGAAATTGTATCCTCCACTGTGAAGATACAGAAATTTTCACTTTCATGGCTTCAATCAAAATGGCAGCTTTCAAAGCATTACTTCAAGGTGAATATGAGTCAAATTATCACTGGAAATGATCAATTTGTTCTAAAAATGTATAATGAAAAGAAAATCTCATGTTCTTGAGTGGATGCCAATCATTTCCAGCAATAATTCAACACATATTCACCTTGAACTGATGCGTGAAGACCGCGAGCTGAATCAGATCGCAAGACGCTACCTGTTCCGAGTACTTCTGCATATCAATGCGCATCAGCTCATGAAAAACAAACATTTGTCTCGGCCATGAGTGAGATAAGTTTCGGTATCCACTCAAATACACTAGGTATCCTCTATTTGTCTTACAATAAGTATGTACTTATAGAATATCACAAGCTTTCGAAATGCATTGGCGAGGGACCTTTTCATTTCTATATACGAGAAGAGGAAAAAAACACTTTTCAAAAGTATTTATTATTTATTTATTGGTGTTTAAAGTCACATATTTCTGCACAATGGCTAACCATGACCGTGAAAGTTTTACGGGTGGAGGAAGCTGGAGTACCCGGAGAGAACCACCGAGCAAAAGTCAGCTCTCCAACATACCAACTCCACACAAGCAGGGTTAGCATTGGTTGAAGACAGGTGCACCACCGGCGTGCAGTACGCCTTAGTACACAGCGTCACCGTGCCCCCACATGGGCAATGGGGGTGAAGTGTCTTGCCCAAGGACACAACGCGGTTGCCTCAGGTGGGATTCGAACCGAGGACCTCTCAGTTTGCAGCCTGCACCTCTACCAACTGAGCCACCGCGCCCCCACTTTTCAAAAGTATAATTATTAAATTATGGAACCACATGGCTTTTATGCTTCTGTATCTGAATCACTGGAAGCATTCAAGCTGGAACATGAAGTTATATTGTTAAAATGCACAGTCTTTTTGGAAGTTGAACACGTATTGCTCAATAGAGGATATCTAATGTTTTTGAGTGGATATCAAAAATTATCTCATGAGTGACGGTAGACAAATGTTTTATTTTTCGCGAGTGCTTGCACGAACGAAAATCACCATTTGTCTCGGTCATTAGTAAGATAATTTTAGGTATCCACTCAAAAACACTAGATTTTCTTATACGCTTTTTATAAGAATCTGATAATTCCACTCGTTTCAACCATGAATTGTTGCATGCAAGTAAACAGCACATTGAATCATTGATACCTGGAAGTGATTTAATCGATACTCTGAACAGATAGTGTCTTGCGATCTGATTCAGTTGGCGGGTTTCTAGTCCAAACATGGACTGAAAGTCCATAATATAAGTTTTTGGTTTGGTACGTCCTTGAAAGGATGTACCAAACCAAAAACTTATATTACAGACTTTTAGGCCATGTTTGGACTAGCGGGTTTCATGTATCAATGCAAGGTGAATACATGTTGAATTATTGCTGGAAATGATCGGTATCCACTCAAAAACACTACATTTTTTTTCATTATACGTTTCCAGAAAAATTAGATCATTTCCAGTGAAAATTTGACTCACATTCACCTTGAAGTGATGCTTTGAAAGCTGCCATTTTGATTGAAAAAGTGAAAGTGGACATTTACATACCTTCACAGTGGGGAATACGATTTCTATCTTTCCATAATTTCTTCGATAATCTATCGTTTAGCTTATAATAAATAAGTTTATATGGGGATCACAAAAGTTTAAGGTAGCTGCATACAGTTTCAACTGAAATGACAAGCATTTTAATAGTCTGAAATTGAAATCAGAAATTAAAATGCTAGTTAACTCTTTACGCAACACACGTGATATCACAGTTTAGTATTATAATTATTTCATGTAAACTAGGACTGCACGATATTCAAAACAGAATACCGGTATCGGTATTCAAAAAATTACCACGGTATGCCGGTATATCAAAAACTGTTCAGATATATGAACACAAGTACCACAATCGAGACTTGAGGATTCACAGTTGGGACGAATCATCATGCCTTGATGATGCTGTTCGAAAAACCTTTATCCACCGCAGACGATATCAAAATTTATTATTTCAAATTTTTCCAAAAATTTCTTCAAAACAAAATCATGTAATCCCTCATTGGAACGAGCTCATGGAGCTCGTTCCAATGAGGGGTCACATGATATTGTTTTGAAGAAATTTTTGAAAATTATGTTTTTTTCAACTGGAGATTTTGTATATTACATGGGTACATGCGGACGATTCCTTGGGTAAAGCGATATTATTATTCATCCGGAGCTACAGAAAAAAAACTCAAGACATCTTGAAAATTAAATGGTGGGTAAATAAATAATGACGATAAACCAATATTTTTGTGATTACACCGGTATTCAATCGATATTGGTTTGAATACCGGTATATATCGGTGTATCGATATACCATGCAGGCCTAATGTAAACAATAAAATAAATAAAAATTTCAGAAAAACCATATCACGTAACCCCTCACAAGAACCAGCTCGTTTTTTCAACTGCTCAATTTGTAAATTATTTGGGAGGATGCGGCAGATTCATTATGTAAAGAGTGGTGGCCAAATGGATAAGTGTGCTGGTCTCTCATGCCAGAGGTCCCTGGTCGGGGAAAGTTCTAGAGGTGTCCGATCACTCTCTGTCAGCATCATTTGTGGGATTGATGCTGCCACAGCGTACCATCCTATCGGCGGGGACGTAAAATAGCTGTTCTCTGTGCGGAGAGAGACACACTCCATACAGGATAAAGATCTCTTTGTAGTCTTCTCGAAGGGTGAGGCCACGAAGGTCATCCCACACACCTACGCCACTGGGCCAAGGAGAGGCGTTTAATATAAGTTGCGTAATTTGTTTGCCAATCCTTTAAAACATTTAAGATTAAATTAAATAAATTAATCTATTACAATTGAGAATTGTAAGATAAATCTATTATCACTATTACGTTTATGTACAAAATGTTGTATGAGAGTCTCGTTCTAGTTTCTATGGCTATATGTTGACTCCAGACATGTTAACCTCCAGAATTTTTCAGGGAACCTGAGGGTGATTTTCAGGGAAATGGGATGGATTTCAGGGAAAAGTTAGCGCGGGGACAAAATAAAAGAAAAAACTTGTGAATTTTCAGCTTATGGACCGCTATTAACCCTTTACCCAACGAATCGGCCGCACCTGCCTGTGTAATATGCAAATTCAGCAGTTGAAAAAATAGTATTTTTCAAACAAATTTCTACAAACCCATATCATGCGACCCCTCGTTGGAATGGGCACATTGAGCTCATTCCAATGAGGGGTCACATGATATGGTTTTGTTGAACAAATTTTTTGAAAAAAATTAAGAAATGATATTTATAATAATAAATTTTGATATCGTCTGTGTTGGGTAAAGGGTTAACACCAGGTTATATCCAGAACTAGTTGTCAACTATGCTGATGCATTTATGATATGTTAAAAAATCATAAAATAACTATTGATTTGACCCCCTCCCCTCAGGATCCTCTCCTTCATGAGCCAGCCCACCCCCCCC
Organism: Pictodentalium vernedei; assembly: GCA_031216915.1. Classification (NCBI taxonomy): domain Eukaryota; kingdom Metazoa; phylum Mollusca; class Scaphopoda; order Dentaliida; family Dentaliidae; genus Pictodentalium; species Pictodentalium vernedei. The sequence goes on from CM062296.1 coordinate 815,471,416, forward strand.
CCCCCCCCCTCCCCCACCACCACACTGTCCCACCTCCACCTGTGGTTTGCTCTTATCAAAGTCTACTTAGCTAATAATTTCCCTAGTCTGGAAATGTTAACAGGAAAAGATGTCCTAATGTTCAGTTACTTCAAGAACATTAGTACTAAGAAAGTATCTTTATCAAACTTCATGCATGTGGGACATTTGTGCCCTAAACAAAACTTTTCTTTTCATCATTGAAGCATTTTTTTTTAATTCCATTCAAAATTTTCTGGGTACAGATGGCCAACAGTTTACAGTTCTGTAGTCAGCACAACAAAATAAATGTAGTGTTAGAAAATAAGTCCATTGTGTTTAAATATGCAGTCATAATTTTTCGGCATCCTAAGCGACTTTAACCTACTTTTAAACTGTGCTAAATAGTTGTTGTTTACGTTTTGATTTTGGAAAAGGGATCATAATATTAAAGCTATTCTATGAAGGAATAAATAAATATATATTATTTAATTCCTTTTCATATATTTTAATTTCCAAAAACTGCATTTAAATGAAGGTGGAGTTTTCAATTTTTTGAAAGTAAGTCACCTATTTTCACTTCGACACTCGCACAATGATCACGAATCTCCAAAGAAAAAAACCAGAAATAAACATGAACACAGTTGAAATATATATCATAAAATACCCTTTTCTTAAATAAATTTAACTTAAATCTATATTTTACTGCTTTGTGAGTTTTTACCCGAGTTTGAAATGCATGTGATTTGACTCCAAACGTTTTTCACAAGTTACAACGGGAACAAAATATTTGACTGTTGTTTTCCAGGATTTTTGGTCCAAAACTGATTCCTGTCCAGGAGGCCGGGAACTACACTGAAATTCCGGGATTTTCCCGGGCATTCCGGGAGAGTTAACATATCTGGTTGACTCGTCGAGATATGGCCTTAGAAACAAAGGCTCGACTCTTGATGCAATATTTTCTACATTAACATAATGGTGATAATATACATTTCTCAAGGCTTTTCAGATTAGTTTTCACGTTAACAGGCAAAGAACTTCCAACTTCCAGGACTTTCAAATCAAGGAACCAAGAAAACCTGCCTGCAATCTTTCATCTGGGAGTCAACTAGAGCTTCTCAAAAATGTAAACAACTTTATAATCTATTAATTAAAAATAGAATATGTTTTCATTTTTGGAATTCAATTTAAAAAAAAATTTCACAATCCAGTGTTAGCATTTCCATTGGTTGCTTGTATCCTGTGCACTATGTAACATGTAACCAACTAAATCTGTGCATTTTTACAGCCTTAGTCAGTGTATGCTTTCGTAAGTGTGTGATATGGCAGCCTATCCACTAATCCTGTACAATGCCTATGGTTAGTAAGTGTCTGTTAGCTAATTTACCAAGTCTGTGCAATGCACAGGGTTAATCACTCTTTTCTTTCTGGCTATTAACAAGATTATCTCTTTTGTACAACTAACCCTGTACATTACTCATCTTTAGATAGTGTACATTTTCATGCAGTGTGATATGGCTTTTACCAATTTTTATTACTTTCCAAAGTGTGATTTACTGGGATTTCTGGGTTTGATTATAAACGATAACTTCACAAGTGAATTATGTGATCAACAAGCAAATTCAGTGAATTCATGTCTCCCGCTGGGCAGCAGTTTCATGGGGAATTAATGCATCCAGTGGAATATAGTTGAGTTGCAAGTGGAAGTTATTCAGAACAGACAGTGCTTCAGACAGTGGTTATCAGATTTATTTTCACGAAGGTCACTGTCAAAGCAAGTAAAGTGATGTGGAGTATAACTGTGAGAATCACTAAAAATTAAGACTGTATGATAAGACATATTACATTAAACTGATGTGAAAAGTAATCCATATATGAAATTTCATTGAAATCGGTTGACTCTAAGGAAAGTTAAGAGTCTGGAATAATTAAATATGCATGGTAAATGCCCACATTCGAACTTGGATCCACAATTGATGAAAATGATCTACTACCCAAATTTCATCGAAATCGACTGACTGTAAGGAAAGTTAAAGTCTGGAAACGAAAAACACGGAAGGTGTGCACTTACTGTGTATTAGGAAAAGCACTGAATAAATCAAATAGCACTGAATAAATCAAAGTTTCCCTGATTTGCATAATTTTTGCACGAGAACAAAACCCGTATTATATGTGATGTATTGCATGTTACAAAACATTCGTACAAAAATTTATTCAAATCCGAACTTTCATATAGAAGTTCTGTACAAAAAACTGATTACACCCAATTTCGGAACAAAATGGCCACTGGCGGCCATGTTGAAGTTTGGACCAAGCCTCAAAACACATAGTCTGGTCTCACAATGATAACAAAGATGCCCAAGAAGTTTCGTGAAGATCGGTTCATAAATACGGCTTTTAGTCTGAGGTGCGTTGACGCAGGGGGCAGACGGACAGGCAGATGGACAGATTTTTGGTACAAAATTTCCCACATTCGAACTTGACCTAGGTATATTGATAGAAGTAATCCATATATGAAATTTCATCAAAATCGGTTGATTTTAAGGAAAGTCAGAGTCTGGAAACCGTCAGCCAATCAAATTTCAGCAACCTAATTAAATATGCACGGAAAATGCTCATATTCGAACTTGGACCCACAATTGATAAAAGTGATCTACTATCCAAATTTCATCGCACTGTAAGGAAAGTTAGAGTTTGGAAATGAAAAACACGGAGGGACGGAAGGACACCCCGAATTTAATATCTCTCATTTTTTTCAAATAGCGGGAGACAACAAATTGGGTCATGTATCTGTGTGCGTAAACGAAGACGCTTTGCTGTGGGTGTAATGGAGACTTCATTGTTTTTTTAACCCTTTACCTAACATAAAAAGCAGACCACACTTGCAAAAAAAAAAAAAATTCTGGAGGAACTATTATTTTCATTTTCTGTCCCTAAAACATAGGTTATGACCCCTCACTGGAACGAGCTCGTTCCAATGAGGGGTCATAACCTATGTTTTAGAGACAAAAAAAGGAAAAAATAATGAAAGTTAGAAAATTTATAGTAATTTATATATTTTTTATACTTACCAATGACCCAGACTTAGCTGGTGCTAACTCTAACAAAACCAGGGCCTAACACAAATTTTGCCCCCCAATCCCCAAAATTTGCATCCAAAACAAAAAGAAATCATGTCCTAAAGGACCTCCATACTACGCCTCTACTGCGCATGCGCAGTGACGCAGACGTCCCGAAATTGGCGCCAATTATCATTCTTACTGGCAGTGCCTGGTCAGCGCTATGTACTCAGCGGGGAGGCAAGAGTTCCCAACTCCAGGGAGGGCCATCCCCGTCTGGGTCATTGGTAAGTATAAAAAATATATAAATTACTATAAATTTTTTAACATTTTTATACTGTACCAATGACCCAGACTTAGCTGAATAGTAAACAGGCTGGAGGGCCTAGGACATAGAGGAAAATCCAATAAGCTCAACTATATAGTAAAGAGGTAACCCCTTAAGGAGAAAAGGAGTATTAGGCTTTACATGTATCTTTCTTATTTAATATTAAATTAGAAAGATACACTACCCTTAATAATTGAGCACAATAACATTCATGTTCTCTATTAACATCCAGTATAACCCTTATACTAATTATTTTTAAAGCAAGCCAATAAATAAAGTAGTCCAGAGAATTGAGACTCTTTATAGTCATTTAAAAGTGTCCGAGTATTGTATATTAAAGCCCGTTTGACACTTGACATATACAAATGCTTCACACCGAGCTACACTTTAAAAATAAGACATGAATGAATTTAAACATTAATATTACACTTTAAAACCATCCCGGAAGCGACTCAGAAATACTGACTTGGAGGAGGCATTCCCTTGCTTTTCACTATAAAGCAGGTGACCTAAGGGAACACCCGCCCCCCCCCCCCCCCCCCCCTTCCCCTTGCCCTGGGTCAAATAGCCCAGAGCAAAGAGGGCAGCCGGACAGAGTCACTGCCGGAACAGAAAGCCTGCATAACTATAGTTGCAACTGTTTAGTGGACGAGATTCTGAGCAACAGATAACGGACCTAAACAATGCAGGTCTCCAGAAATGGACTCAATATTTCTGAGATAAAAATTCGTAAATGTGGATGGCTGAGACCAATAAGCAGCCTTCATTAAATCTGTAATAGCAACACTATTAGCATAAGCCCAGGAAGTAGAAAGAGCTCTTACTTCATGAGCAGAAATCTTAAGCACAGACTGCTGAGAAGAAGATAAATCTTCATAAGCAGTACGGATAGTTAACTGAATCCATCTAGCAATAGAATGGACTGAAATGTCCTTTCTATTAGGCATCAAAGACAGAAAGAAACGTTTCCGTCCCTTTCTGATAAACTGAGATCTCTGTTTATAGATACGTAGTGCTCTAACAGGACAGAGTAAAGGCCTACGCCCGTCTGAAGACGGAAGAGCCTTAATAACAATAGGTTCCGGATATTTATTAGGAGCCTGATTCTTAGCTAAAAAACCCACATTAGTAGTGAAGGTGATAGTGTTCCCAACACTACGATAATGAGAATCATCCACCGATAGTGCATGAAGCTCACTGACTCTTCTGGCAGAAGAGAAAGCTAAGAGAAAAGCTGTCTTATAAGATAAGAATTTGAAATCTACTGTCCCAAGAGGTTCAAATGGCTTTTCCTTCAATTTAAGGAGAACCCAAGCTAAATTCCACTTAGGAATTAATCTAAGAGTTCTGGGTCTATTTATCGAAAAGTTTCTAACCAACTTCGATAAAGAGACATTAGATCCAATTTGTAAACTATCATGATGTGCATAGGTATCAGATAACATAGATCTATAACCCTTTATAGTAACAGGCTGCAGTTTGATTTCGTCAAACAAGTATACTAGAAAGTTTGCAATGTCTGGTATAGAGGGATCGAATATATCTACAGAATGATCCCTACACCAACGACGAAAAACCTTCCACTTAGCCGCATAGTTTAGCGAAGAGGAGGTCCTCCTACAGTTAGAAATCGCGTCCACTGCTCGTCCTGTAAAGTGCTTGCCATGCAAGAAGGACCGCACAACGGAAAAACGTGAAGGTTGAGACCTTGCGGGTTGTGATGGAGTTGGCTGGCGCGATTTCCCCTGCGAAAGAAGATCCTCCCGTGGAGGAAGCTTCCGCGGTAGGTCCCACAACAGACACCTGAGTAGATTTATCCACGGTCTCTGTGGCGACAGAGATGCTACCAACAGAATCTTGCATTGAGATTGTTTTATCTTTAGCAATACGTGTTGAATTAACGGCGCTGGAGGATACGCATATCCTATCATTCCGTCCCAAGGGATCGACAGAGCGTCTACTGCAAAAGCTCTTGGATCTGGACACGGAGACACATACGTCTGCAACTGATTGTTGAGATGTGTCGCAAATAAGTCTATCATTGGCCGTTCCCATTAGTAGCAAATCTGATTGAATACTTGTTTGTTGAGAGTCCACTCCGACGGCAACAAGCGACCCTTTCGTGAAAGGGAGTCTGCTAGCACATTCAGACGACCCGGTATGTGACGGACCGAAAGAAGAACGTGATGTTCTAACGCAAACAGAAGGATTCTTTCCGTTAGATTGAACAATGGAACTGAATGAGTGCCTCCCTGATTCCGTATATACGCCACTACTGTCGTATTGTCGGATAGGATTTGGACATGAGCATCGTGAATAATGTCCATCCAGTGACGTAACGCAAGCCAAATTGACATCATTTCCTTGATGTTTATGTGCTTGCACAGGAATTGCGGATCCCAAAGACCCTGGCATCTCGAATCCGTTGGGATTAATGATGCACCCCAACCTGTTTGACTGGCATCCGTCATAACGGTAAAACTCGGATCCGGCAACTGCAGCGGAACTCCTTGAGTTAACCACTGAATGTTTGCCCAAGTCTGTATCTCTTGTTTCACTTGATCTGACAAGAGAACGTCTACATCGAGCGAATGAATTTTCACACTCCAATTCTGAGTCAGGAAAATTTGAAGAGGACGTGTGCGTAACCGCCCCATCGGAATGAGATCCGCGGCGGCTCCGCACAGACCTATCAGTCTCATAAATTCTCTCGCCGTGACTTTGTCTGCGTGCAGACAATAGCGAGCGTAACAACTGACTAATTTCGCTCTGGTTAACAGCAGACGAACGAGATTGTTGTGCGTCTCGAAGCTCATTCCCAGATGAGTGAATGACTTGGACGGCACCAGATCCGACTTCTCCTCGTTTACTATAAAACCGAGACGTCGGAGCAATAGAAGAAGATTCTGAACATCGTTCTGAAGCGTTAACTCGTTGCCGTACCTCTGAAGAATGTCGTCCAGGCAGGCCGACGTTACCGCAGACGAATGAGCTCGGAAGTAGATCATTACCGAGTTCATTACCCGAGTGAAAGCCCAGGGTGCTAGATTCAATCCGAAGCACATCGCCCGGAATTGATACACCACTCCTAGGACTGCGAAGCGTAGATACTTTCGGAATGTCGGATGTACCATGACGTGAAAGTACGCATCTTTGAGATCTATGCTCGTTGCATAATCGTTCACCCGAATACTCGCTCTGACCAATCGAATCGTCTCCATATAAAACTTCGGAGCGACGATCATCTTGTTTATCCAGCTCAAATCTATGACTGGACGGAACGAGCCGTCTGGTTTCGGAACCAGAAACAGATGGCTGTAAAATCCCGGAGATTCCTGGTTTTCTACGACCTCTACCGCGTTCTTCATTAAAAGAGACTGCATAACAGAGCGTCTCTTTTCTGTGGATTTGACGGAAGATGAGTCCACTTTGGACTTCGAGTTAATGGAGGCTTTCGTTTGAAGGATATCTTTAGACCTTCCGAAGTCACTCCTCTCACCCAAGGGTCGTCCGTAATCGACGTCCACTCTTGTGAAAAGCTCGACAACCTTCCGCCAACCGGAACGCGATAGAGGTTTAAGCCATCACCTCCTGGACCTGCGAGGCCTGCGGTAGGAGAAACCACGTCTTCCACGACCCGCACCTCGCCTCGTCGACCTCGGGGCGTCCGACCGACTGTCCCGGCCTGAAGGACGTCCCGAACGAGAGTCGCTATCCTGACGGTCTCTCGAATAAGACCAAGAGGACGCACCGGAACCTCTATAGGAACCTCTCTTGGGCGCATTAGACCTAGAAGTGCCTGTCTTATTCGTGTCTGCTGTATCCGATTTCTTAGGAGCAGATCTGAACAACAGAGAATCATTAGCTTTCTTTTTAATTTTATCATAAATAGCGGAAAGCTTGCCGTCAAAGAGAAGTTCTCCTGAGACCGAAGCGACTCTAAGAGAGTTCTTCACCTTAGAATCCACTAGTGTGGATGTAGCTAGGGCTGCGTCACGTCTAACCAACTCCAGATTTGCCACTGAAAGGGCGGAGTTACACGTGGAATAAGCTACTGCCCTTGAAAGAAGTCTTAAAGAGGATTGTATATCCTGAAACTCTTTCCCCTGAAGGCGCAGTGATAACGCCTTAGTAAGGTGATCTGCGTAAGATAAGGCATCTAAATTGGCTCTGTTAGACGCAATAGCTGTTTCCAACACCGCGGTTGGAATAGAAGCTGACGACGGTAATGATAGCTCTAAGTCTTCCGCCTTGTCGTCCATACGCAGAGGAACTCTCGGTATACCCTGTCCTGACGTATCGAATTTATTCCTTGCATTAATGAAAGGCAGGTTGAGAGTATTAGCGGACAAGAAACCTGCTTTCCCCGTCCTGGAAGCAAGTTTAAATATAGTGTCGTTCAATAATTCAAATGTTCTTGCTACATTATTGGACTGCGACGGAAACTCGGGAGCGATGTCCCTGAACCGCTCAAAAAATTCAGAGTCCAATGACGCTATAATTCTCTTGTCCGGAAGCACAGCAGTCTGGCCCGACGGAACAACTTGAGGGAGAAAGTGCCGGATGAAGTCCACGGCAGCTTTATGTTGTTCCGAAAGGGATAGCTCCAAGTCATCCGTATCCCTTTCACCATCCGGTCGGACCTCATGATGTTCCCGGTCGTCCGCCCTCGATGCTTCGGCGGAGCGTACCGACCCAGCGCCGTCGGATAATTCTCGATCCGACACCGTTTCTGTCGGCTGCTGGGATGCTGCGATAAGCTGTGCTATCTGCACAAGAATGTCCGGCGTAGAGACCTGCGGAGGCGCAGTCTTTCGCTGCTTCGCCGAGGGCAGCTCCGCATCAGATGGCTCCCGCATACTTTTCCTATGCGAACGTCCAGAGTCCATCGGTCTCGAATCCCTGGCTGCCGGATGGTGTAACCTGGTCGCCGAAGAATCCTTCATCGGCGAAGCTGGTAATATATCGGCGGTCACGCAGCCAAGGTGCGGTCGTGTGTGCTGATGAGAAGAGGAAGCCTTAACAGTCTCTGCGGACTGCTAATACAACGGAGCGTCCCGAGCGACGGACGTATGCTCCGCTAAAGACACATTTTGTACCACAACATCTGGTCCCAGATGTTGTTGTACGAGAGAGGGGCCTCTCTCGCTCGCGGCCCGGCTGGACCTGGACGAGCTAGGAACCGGACTCAAAGGCTTCCTCCGTTCTCGCTTACTATCCGCCGTCACTGGGTGTGCATCTATTATGTTTATAGTGCTCGCATCACCCAAAATTTCCTCTTGGACCGCATCGGACGAACCCGGCTGCCGAACCATTCGGTGAATGGACGCTACACCGGGCGAGCTAGCGGACAACATTTGTCTAATCTCCATGAGCACTTTTGCCGCTAGCTCTGAATTCATTTGTGACGACGGACGCACACTTGAAGAAGATAACATGGAAACATCACCCTGTTCTGGTTCCTCTGAAATAGAAACTGAGAGAGTAGAGTGACCTTGCGGAGAAAGAGCCGGAATCGCCCTTTCTCCAGAAACAACATATCGTGACACACGTTTCCAATGTTTCTCATCCCAATGTTCACATATAGGACAGGGATTAATGCGAGAACACTGACTACAATTAATACAATGATCATGAAAGTCAGAGGAAGATTTCTTCCTATTACAATTTGAACAATGTCCCTTCATTGTGAAAGAACAACAATAAGTCCTAGTTACTCGCAAAAACCCCTGACACAAAGATACATAATAACATGATCCATTAATAAATGAAAAAACAATTGCAAAACAAAATAATTTTGAAAAAATATTTTTTCAGCGAAGCCCAAGTTGCTGAAAAGTAACGTTGAGCCCCGATGGATCCGATGGCAAAGTGTGGTCAAAAATTTTAAATTTATATTAAATAATTAATGAGACACTTTCGGATAATATAAATGTATCTTATACTGAGATAAACTACAGCAAAGGCAAACAGCCCCCCTCAAAAAAGGCTGTTGCCAATGAAAACAAACAGTGTAAAAACACCAGAAAACATGACTCCAGGCACTGAAAAAACTGGCCCGGAATCAGTCATCAATTACACTCTATCTGATGCAAAACAGAGACTCCCAGGGGAGAATCTGTAGAACATCAGATGGAAGATGCAGAACACAAACGTTATACACCCATGGGTGAAAACGTAACTATGGGGAAAATAACAGAAAACATTCTGTAACCAAGCAACTCTCCCAGGAAATTTTAGAAATGAAATTTCTCAAAAATATGCCAAAAGCATGGGAGAATTGCAAGGGGGGACTTTAGAAGGCTAGGGGAGAGGAAACACTGAATAAGCAGTGCAACAATTAGCAAGAATGACAACAAGAGGCCCATGCCTCGAAAATAGGCAACTTAACATAATTTCATCAAAAAATTTTAAGTACAGCCCTGATTATTTTTTGTCACTTCTTTTTCCTCTCCTCCTTCTATCCTCCTTAGAATCACATTTTCTCCAAAAATTACGTGTCTGGCATCCTTTAAACTGAGATTTACAAGCACAAAGATCAGTGAGATGTTGACTGATGAAGGGCCAAACAGAGAATGATAATTGGCGCCAATTTCGGGACGTCTGCGTCACTGCGCATGCGCAGTAGAGGCGTAGTATGGAGGTCCTTTAGGACATGATTTCTTTTTGTTTTGGATGCAAATTTTGGGGATTGGGGGGCAAAATTTGTGTTTGGCCCTGGTTTTGTTAGAGTTAGCACCAGCTAAGTCTGGGTCATTGGTACAGTATAAAAATATTAACTGGCGATTTTTGAGAATAGCACTGTTTGGTTTTGGCCGTTTCGTTAGGTAAAGGGTTAAATAATATAATTATCGTTAATAATGAAAAGTAATAAACAGAGGCGAGGGACTATATTGTAAAATACTCAGAGGCGAGGGACTATATTGTAAAATACTCGTGCGCATTTGCGCACTCGTGTTTGTACACCGTTCCTCACCTCTCATGAATTATTCCACTTAACCAGTCCAGACAAGCAATTACTCTCTATTCTCTATTTTATAACCAGAAAGTGTGACTAACTATTCTTTCTTCACTAAGTAACTAATCCTGTGTACTGTACAGCTTTAGTGTAGATTTCATTTGCAGCAACTCTTTACCCAAACATAATGGTGAGAATTAGCCAGTAATATTCTCATAACATATTTAAACTTGGTTTATGACCACCTCATTGGAATGGATTGTAGACAGGTTTTTTATAGTGAATTCCAAAAATGAAAACACAATTTATTTTTGATTCATAGCTTCTTTGCTCGAAGTAAAATACAGTGAAACCCAGTTAATAGTATAGCCACTGTGCCAGTGATATTCAATTAGCAGGATTTATTTTTTTTTATTGTTTATTGGGGTTTCCTGACACTTTTAACAACTAGCATCACATCGTGTTAGAACAGCTTTATTGGTGGAGGAAACCAGAATATCCAGACAGAAGCACCAATCAGTGATGAGCAGCTATCATGGCTCTCTTACTAACCGCGCACAAGCAGAGTGAGCAGTGGCTGAAGTCAAGTGCATCATTGATGTGAAGTTTGCCTTAACATCACAATGCACACAACCCCCTCCCAGTCAGGATTAAGTGTTTTGCAGGAAACCAGAATATCCAGACAGAAACACCAATCAGTGACAAGCAACTATCACGGCTCTCCAACTTACTAACCTCGCACAAGCAGAGTGAGAAGTGGCTGAAGGCAAGTGCATCATTGATGTGAAATTTGCCTTAATATCACCAACCCCCTCCTCCCCCCTCAGAGTCAGGATTAAGTGTTTTGCCCAGGAATACAGCATAGAATGTGTGGGCCAGAATCAAAACATCGTTTCTAAGTCCAATGCACTAACCAATGAGCCATCACGCTCCCCAACATGAATTCTAGTAATAAACACAGCATTATTCTATTATATCTTCTTGTGGAACAAGATAGAGCTGTAGGTTTTTAAATTTCTTATTCGGTTTCGGTTTTGGTTTTTCAGGTGGACTAAAACCTCGGTTCGGTTCGGTTTTCAGTTTGTTCATGAGGCCAAATAAAATTCAATAAAACTCATTCTTATGACCGGAGTCATAACTGAATGGCAGTGAAATTGAGTGAAACTCAATGAATGCCCTAAAAAAGCTATAATACATGAAGAATCAGGAAGGCCAATATAATAATTACCTAAATATACAGAACTTTTATTGTGCTTGGCCATTTTTCGAGGACTGACACCTACACGTAACTTGAGGAAAGCTGCAAACACAACTAAACTGAAATGTCGGAAATTCACAGAATGTAGCCTTCCCAGAGTAGTGAGAGTATCACTACTCTGGGATGGTTACATTCTGTGAATTTCTACAGCAAGAGAGTATTTAATAAAAACCGAAAAACCTTAGATTACGGGATGTCGATGGTTTCAGTTTCGGTTTTTAAAAAAAACCTAAAAACCACGGTCCGGTTTCAGTTAACCTACAGCTCTAGAACAAGATCAAATAAATGAAATGCATCTACTGGATCAATCTATAAATTAGGCCCCTAAGTATATTTGGTATTCAAAATGATATTCGATTCAATAATCGAAAAATATCTATCGAATATCTTCAATGTAAACAGGCGGCACTGGAAATTAGAAAGCAGTGAGTGGTAAATCATTAATCAAAGACTACATTCTTTTCCAGTGCCTGTTAACCATTAGTACTTGCAACACAGTCTACAACCTTACGGAGCTATTTCTTTCTAGTGTCTAAGAATACTCTAAGAAACTCGGTTAAATCCGACATGCATTGGGGTCATCATTTAGTTTCCATTATTGAATTGGTAACTGAAACTGAATTAGGTGTAAAACGTTCATAAATTCCACATAAAATGGGATAAATTTGAGATCTATTTATTTATTGATGTTTAAGCTTACATATTTTTCCACAATGGCTAACTATGAGCACATGTATATAAAGTCAAGTCCAGGCCAATTGTTTGTACCCATGCTGCCTATTTTAGAGGACTTCCACCCCAAGCATAGGTTATTGGATACTATTTTACCAGTAGAAGAGAGCTTGTTTATAACAGTGAATAAACACTGCTTCAATTGCCAAAGTTACTCACAGGGTTATCTATTATATCACATGATCATGTTATAGGGCTCATTGTCTCAAGAATGAGGTTAATTCAAGGAGCCTATCAAGCCATTTTCAAGAAACTTTTGGTCAGTTTATGAGACCCATCCTTAGTATTTTCATATTGCTTTGTGTACACTACTTACGAGTAAGATGTAGGGCCCCGCTAACCTCCAACTTCAGCTTGAATTGAATCTTGAATCGAATCAGACATCAGATTTCGAATCAAATCTCAAGTAGAGGATATTGCACCTTCTTACAGCGGTAAATACAGTTAAAACTAGAAGTCCTGTCACGAATAGTGCGCTTATCTAGGCTTAATTGCGCGTTGGAATTGCGCGCAATTGCCATATCGAATGGCATCCAAAGCACAGCAGGTTCTCTTGGTTACTCATAGCAAACACATGCAATGTTTCTGCCAATGAACCTCCGGGTTACCCGGAGGTCCATTGGCTGAAACATTGCTTGTGCACAAGCCATATGTACAGAATTTGATAGCTTTACTTGTGCCATAACACGTACATTAACGTGCATATCAACATGCTATTTGTATGCATTTCATGACAGGACTTCTAGTTTTAACTGTATGGTTAGTCTTCAGTACTCTTCACTCATATGCAGTACGTGGAGAGTGTATTATCACTAAATCACCCGCAGAGTGGAGATTCCACCCAAGCAATAATTGCTAATTTGTTGCAAAGCATAACAAGCACAAGCAAAGTTAAACCCGGAGGTCCATTGGTTGAAACATTGCTTGTGTTTTTAGTTTTTAGTTGAAAAATACAAAATTTGAAAGTTATAGTTTGGGTGATAACTCCACTCCGTAGGTGATTTAGTTACAATCCACTCTCTACGTACTGTATTGTGTGCAAGCAAGCAAAAATCGGAATATTCCGAATGGAATAAATGTGATTTTGGATGCAGAACCCACTTGAACTCTTCTTCTATCATCAGGTCTCCTGTACTTTGTAGGATTTTGAGAACATGTCGACGATTCAAAATGTTTCGAATTCACACGACTGCAACAAAATCAAATTAAATCATGGGGAACATTTTGAATCAAATCGAATTTCAGATCTCCGCAGGGCCCTAGTAAGAATACATATATCAGTAGACTTATGAGCATCAATCAAAGGTGAACATACAAGTTTGTAGAACTGTAAGTTAACCAAAACCGAACCGAGGTTTTTAGTTTTTTTTAAAAAACTGAAACCGAAACCGTCGACATACCGTAATCTAAGGTTTTTCGTTTTTTATTAAATACTCTCTTGCTGCAGAAATTCACAGAATGTAGCCATCCCAGAGTAGTGAGAGTACCCAGACACTGCCAATGACAGTGTCTGGGTACTCTCACTACTCTGGGAAGGCTACATTCTGTGAATTTCCGACATTTCAGTTTAGTTGTGTTTGCGGCTTTCCTCAAGTTGTGTGTAGGTGTCAGACCTCGAAAAATGGCCACGCACAATAAAAGTTCTGTATATTTAGGTAATTAGTATATTGGCCTTCCTGATTCTTCATGTATTATTGCTTATTTCGGGCATTCATTGAGTTTCACTCAATTTCACTGCCATTCAGTTATGACTCCGGACATAAGAATGAGTTTTATTGAATTTTATTTGGCCTCATGAACAAACCGAAAACCGAACTGAATCGAGGTTTTACTCTACCTGAAAAACCAAAACCGAAACCGAACAATAAATTTAAAAACCTACAGCTCTACAAGTTTGATACAAACAAATTTCCCAATCTTGTAAAATATCTCATAGAATAATAAACAAGACATTATTTAGAAAAGTTTGTAATTACTTCATTGCCATCAAAAGTGCATGATCTTGCTTTGTTTTATGCCTCATAATCAACAGTTAAAACTAGAAGTCCTGTCATGAAATGCGCACAAATAGCACGTTGATATGCGCGTTAATGTACGCGTTATGGCCCAAGTAAAGCTATCAAATTCTGTACATATGGCCTGTGCACAAGCAATGTTTCAGCCAATGGACCTCCGGGTAACCCGGAGGTCCATTGGCAGAAACATTGCATGTGTTTGCTATGAGTAACCAAGAGAACCTGCCGTGCTTTGGATGCCATTCGATATGGCAATTGCGCGCAATTCCAACGTGCAATTAAGCCTAGATAAGCGCACTATTCGTGACAGGACTTCTAGTTTTACTGTACAGAATAGCAAGGGACCCTTGAGTGAAAGAAGGCTTTGCAATGCTAAAGCACTTGGGTAAAATATCAGACAAAAACCATTTAAGTTGTATTTTTTTAAGTTTGCAAAAAGGACAATGCAGGAGGGCCCTACAAAACAGATTTTTAGCTTTTTGAGGCCTATTCAAGACTATATTTGGAAAAGCCCTCGATTGTTAAGAATGCCTCATAGTTTTAATTTCTGTTGCACAGCATTCAAAGCTCTGCAACGGTTAGTAAAACTAGAAAGCATTCTTAAAAATTAAGAACTTTCAAAGCTAATGTACAAATTTCAAGTATTTTCAAGGCTTTGAAAACACATTACTCAATTCAAGGGTATTTAAGGACCATAATGAACCCTGGCATAAGCAATGCACATGGATAAAATTCTGATGAAAGAATCAATCATATGTTGCAGCATTCGCAATCAAATCAGACTAGAGGCGTGGTTATGACTGCCAGCAGGTCATAAATATAGCCCCGCTGTACTTTACAAGTTATTCATGATTGAATTTTGGGATGAATGGACTGATGGCTGGACGAATGGACAGATGGACAAGAGAATTCCTCTATACCCCTGCTGTGACATCACTGCATGTGATGATATTAAATGCATCATCTATTCTGCAATTGGAGAAATAGATGTGGCAACAATATGATAACAAGAGCTTCCCATCAGAGATTCTGGGGTCGAGTTGAGGTGGCTATAAAGGAATCTCTGTTAGCAACTGAAACTATGAAACAATCAATGAGGACAAATTTAGTAAAAATCGAATTAGGTTTGTTCAAGTTATCGTACTGATACCACCTTCAAGTCAAAAGAAAACAGTCTAAAAAGGCATAACTCCCGTAGAAAAACTGGGGCAGGACTGGATTTTGAACTCATTCAAAATATTAGAACTCAACAGACTAACTTTGATGAAAATTGGATAATGTTTGTTCGAGTTATCATGCTAACATCACAACACAAACAGACGGATGGACAGATGGAAGCCCAATGACCTTCAACAAAAATTAGGTCGCATTGTTGACACAACTTGACCGAAATTTTATCTTTAGTTCGTCAAGTAAATACAAGTGAATAAAGAAAGCACTAAATTTTAATATTTTAACATGGGTAGGGGGCTTTTTGACCGACTTTAGAAATTGTGATTTTATGAGATTTTTAGTCAATAAGTTTTTTTCTTTTGTCAAGGGAACTCTTTTTCCAACCCTTTTATTTCATACAGTCAAGATGAGTTGAAAACTTTTTGTAATGCATCATTTGTATTCATCCATTGAAATCTTACAGGTCTGTTTGGTGAATGTGTTCCTGATCTATCACATACATTAACAACAAACTGTTAACCCTTTACCCAACGTAACGGCCAAAACCGGCCAGCGCTATTCTAAAAAATCGCTTATTAATTTTAATTATTTTTTCATTTTTTGTCTCAAAAACATAGGTTATGACCCCTCATTGGAACAAGCTCGTTGAGCTCGTTCCAATGAGGTGCCATAACCTATGTTTTTGAGACAAAAAAATGAAAAAAAATAGTTATTCAAGAATTTTTTTGCAAGTGTCGTCTGCTTTTCATGTTAGGTAAAGGGTTAACTGAAACTAGAATATGTTTTCATTGTTGGAATTCACTGAAAGAAAAAAATTCCACAATCCTTTCCAATGAGTGTTCATCCGCTGAGTTTGAATGCTATTTGTGAATAAGACTGACTGGTTTTGACCATTATGTTGGGTAATGAGTTGATATAGGTGAGATTTACACTAAGGCTGTACAGTACACAGGGTTAGTTACAAAGTTAACCCTTTACCCAACATAACGGCCAAAACTGGCCAGCGCTATTCACAAAAATCGCCAATTAATTTTCATTATTTTTTCATTTTTTGTCTCAAAAACATAGGTTATGACCCCTCTTTGGAACGAGCTTGTCCAGCTCGTTCCAAAGAGGGGTCATAACCTATGTTTTTGAGACAAAAAATGAAAAAAATTAGTTATTCAAGAATTTTTTTTGCAAGTGTCGTCTGCTTTTCATGTTAGGTAAAGGGTTAACCCTTTACCCAATGCAGACGATATCAAAATTAATTTTTTTAAATATCATTTTTTCGAATTTTTCCAAAAATCTCAACAAAACCATATCATGTGACCCCCTTGTTGGAATGAGCTCAACGAGCTCATTCCAACGAGGGGTCACATGATATGGTTTCGTTAAAATTTTTGAAAAATTAATATTTTTTTCAACTACTGAATTTGCATATTATGCAGGTGGATGCGGGCGATTCGTTGGGTAAAGGGTTAATAATGAAATTTTTTTTATAACCAGAAAGTGTGACTAACTGTGCAATGCACTGGGTTAGTCACTCTTTCTGGTTATGAAAAAGTGGTACAGTGGAACCCTGTTAATTGAATAGCCACTTTGCCAATGAAAATTATTCAATTAACAGGAGTATTCAATTAACAAGGATTGTGTCACTTTCTTGTATTCTAGGGATAAACTTAGCATTTATTCTATTATATCTTGTTTGACAGAGCTCCATGAGCTCAGTCAAACATGAGATAATAGATTAAATGCCTGTATTGGATGTACTGAGACCAAATATGTCTATAACCAAAGGAAAACTGGGGAGAGTCAGGGTAATTTCTCGACATGCTGCAAGAATTTTTATTCAATTAACAGGAGTTTACTCTATAACCTATATTCAATTAACAGGTCAAATTTGTACTGGAGGTATGGTAAATGGTTTTGTGTTGGGAAATTATATTAAATTAACAGGGATATACAATAAAGAGATATCCAATTAAGTGGGCTCCACTGTAACTGCTTTATCACACACTACATGAAAATATACACTGACTATGGATGTATAAATGAAGTTGGTTACATTTTACATAGGGTACTGGATTCAAGGAACTAATGTAAATACTTATAATAGATTGAGGAAATTTTTTTAAAGTGAATTCCAAAAATGAAAACATATTCTATTTTCAATTAATAGCTTGTCTGATTTCAGTAACTCAAAATATATGCAAATCAGGATGACAGAGCTGTGATGTCTCTTGTGGTAGAGATCTTTCAAATCAACGTTTTTCTCAGATTTCTTCATCCAATCATTACCTGTAAGAGAAAGTATTCAAAGAGTAATACCTTAATTGAATATTGAGTTTTCAGGGAAGAAATATTCAATTATTCATCAGATAGTTGCATATAAGCACTTAATTCTACGAACTGCACCTCAGAAGAAATCAGCGACAGTACTTGTCTTTTTCAAATTTCTCGGATGCCATAGAATTAAGAAAGGACGCTGGTTTTGTTTACATTGGCATTCGCTAGGCGGTTGGTGCCAAAGAAAACTTTCTCGGCGTGGGTTCGAACCCCCGCCATGCCAATGTAAAGAAATATTCAGTTTGCATGAGTTTTAAAAAATTTTCTATATTTTTTTGTTCATGGAATTATGCTGTTAATTGCATATTTAAAACACAAAACCATATACAACACTGAATATACAAATTTGACCTGTTAAAAACTTATATGTGATAGAGCGAACTTCTGTTAATTGAATAAAAATCTTTGAGATATGACCATAATCCTGTTAATTGAATATCTTCTAATGAAAAAGTAGTTATCAATTAACAGAGTTCTAGTGTATTTAATCCATACCCTCCCGTTTGACAGCTCACAGACTACAGTAGCATTAATTAATACAAGCTAGATTGTGTGAAGTATGCAAAAGCAATGTGTGCAAGGTCAAAATATTAAAATGTCAACCTGCAAATCTTTCCTGTAAAGCAACTAGGAATTTAAACAATTCATTCAATCTTGTTTGACAGAGCTCATCAAGCTCTGTCAAACAACACTGAATTGGTTAAATTCCTGGTAAAAACATTTGCAGCCTAAAATTTTGGTATTTTTGCCATCAGTTTGCAGAGGGTTTATTTAGTTATTTTATTTATTTTATTGTGTTTAAGGTCACATATTTCTGCATAATAGCTAATCATGACCACAACATGGAGATAAGCCAAGTTAAGTCAATTGCCTATACCCACATTGCTCATTTTAGAGGACTTCCACCCCAAGCATTGGTGACTGGATCCTATTTACCAGTACAGCAGAGCTTATTTACCACAGTAAACAAGCACTGCTGTACTTCCCGGGGTTCCCACGGGGGAATGCGGGGGTTAATTTAATTATCGTTTACATAAAACAAGATTGAAATTATGATTTTAACCCTTTATCTAACAAGGCTAGGTAACAATACTCGCAAAAATATTCTTTGAATATGAATATCTAAAAATTGTAATTTTTTTGTCTCAAAAATTTAAACGGTGATTTTTGTGAATAGTGCTGGCCAGGGCTGAAACTGAATTTATGCAACTCCTTGAATTCAACGCATTCTCATAGTTTTCAGCTTTCTAATTATTTCTGTGGGTAAACTTGCGCAACTGGAAATATATCACTCTTGTAACTATGTTTTGCAGACTATTGTTGTGTCATGCACATACAAGCTTTCACTCATGATATTCTTAAACAAAAAATGGCCCACATAAAACAAAAAATGGCCCATCTGGGGTCATTTGAGGCAAACCAAAAAGGGCTCTCCTGGAGTCATTCAAGGAGAACCATAATGGCCCTCCTGGAATTTTGAAAATGACAGGCCTGGCTGGCTAGAGATGGTAATTATGTTAGGTAATAGGGATAACAGTTAAGGCCCCACAAAATAGATCTTCAGTTTCTCAGGCCATTTTTTTGTAAAACTGCATGTGGGTGGGAATTTTTTCATTTTATTTTTTATTTTTGTAATTATTTCCTTGCCATCAAAAGTTCATGTTCTTGGTTTGTTTTATGTTTTAGGCCTCATAATCTACAGAATAGCATGGGTGGTGGTGTATTTTGTCCCTTGAGTGCAAGAAGGCTTTTCAATGCTAAAGCAATGCAAAGCCTTGTCACACTCAAGGGACAATTTTATCAATTCGGGTAAAACATCAAACATAAACAATTTAATTTTTATTTTTTTAAGTTTGCGTTGGTTATAAAAAGAGAGCATGTCGCAGCCAAAAGAACCATGTGGGAGGGCCCGAGAAACACATTTTTAACTTTTTTAGGCCTAACCACATAAAATTTGCAGTTAGACATAAAAACCTTGTATTTAAAACAGACTGCAAAAGAAAAATCAATGGAAAATGCAAGGTGCTTCCCTGGATTATGACATGCATGTGAGATTACTTAACACTGAGCCTTTTACACCTTGCATACTGCTGGTGGATATTCCAGGCCAGGAAACAAAATCTTTTGCTAATAAATAAGTAATATTTGTGCACATTTAACCAAATTTTCTCCCTGTATATTGAATGGACGTTTTGACCAATGATTTATTAAGTTACATTTAGATGAATTTTTCATCAAATCTAGTCATGGCTGCTCCATGACTAGATCTGAAGAAAACTATTTTGAAATTACTCAGTAGTTCAAAAGTTAAGGCCTAAAAAAATAAAAAATCTGTTTCTCAGGCCTCCCACATGGTCCTTTTGGTTGCCGCATGCTCTCTTTTTATAACCAATTTAAACTTTAAAAAAATAAGAATTAAATGGTTTATGTCTGATATTTTACACAAGTTAAAAAAAATGATGAATTTGTCCCTTGAATGCAAGAAGGCTTTGCAATGCTTTAGCATTGCAAAGCCTTCTTGCACTCAAGGGATGAAATACACCACCACCCATGCTATTCTGTAGATTATGTGGCCTAAAACTTGAACCAAGAACATGAACTTTTGATGGCAAAGAAGAAATTACTGAAATAAAAATAAAATAAAAAAATGCCGCTCAGGATCACAGATCCAATGTCGAGTTGTGACCTTGACCTTTGACCTGGCGAGTCCAAGGTCAATAGGGTTCTTCCTCGCACCAAGGCCAACACACCTATGAAGTTTCATGACTCTAGGTTGAACCACTATCAAGTTCTCATCCGGAAACCGATTGTTGCGATATGCTATGTTCAAGGTCACTGTGACCTTGACCTTTGACCTGGTGAGTCCAACATCAATAGGGTTCTTCCTCGCACCAAGGCCAACACGCATGTAAAGTTTCATGGCTCTAGGTTGAACCACTATCAAGTTATCATCCGGAAACCAATTGTTGCGATATACTATGTTTAAGGCCACTGTGACCTTGACCTGGTGAGTCCAAGATCAATAGGGTTCTTCCTCGCACCAAGGCCAACATACCTATGAAGTTTCATGACTCTAGGTTGAACCACTATCAAGTTATCATCCGGAAACCAATTGTTGCGATATACTATGTTCAAGGTCACTGTGACCTTGACCTTTGACCTGGTGAGTCCAAGATCAATAGGGTTCTTCCTCGCACCAAGGCCAACACACCTATGAAGTTTCATGACTCTAGGTTGAACCACTATCAAGTTATCATCCGGAAACCAATTGTTGCGATATACTATGTTCAAGGTCACTGTGACCTTGACCTTTGACCTGGTGAGTCCAAGATCAATAGGGTTCTTCCTCGCACCAAGGCCAACACACCTATGAAGTTTCATGACTCTAGGTTGAACCACTATCAAGTTATCATCCGGAAACCAATTGTTGCGATATACTATGTTAAAGGTCACTGTGACCTTGACCTTTGACGTAGCGAGTCCAAAATCAATAGGGTTCTTCCCCTCACCAAGGCCAATCTACCTATGAAGTTTCATGAATGTGAGTTGAACCATTATCAAGTTATCATCCGGAAACCAATTGTTTAAGATTTACTATGTTCAAGGTCACTATGACCTTGACCTTCGACGTAGCATGTCCAAAATCAATAGGGTTCTTCCTCCCACCAAGACCAACCTATGTATGAAGTTTAATGAATGTGAGTTGAACCACTATCAAGTTATCATCCGGAAACCAATTGTTTACGCCCGCCCGCCCGCCCACCTGCCCACCCGCCCGCCCGCCATTCACCAAACTATAAGTCGAGTTTGACTTCGTCACAACTCGACTAAAAACGCTCGCCTGCATGCAATTTCACAAATAATGGCCTGAGAAACAGAAGATCTACTTTGTGTGGCCTAAAGGCCTAATTCTGACGTTGGACAATTTTACTACTCCAAAAGAGGAAACTGAACCAACAATTTTGGTTTCTGTTTGCCAGTTAAATTCAAAATTTATTGGCTGTGCTTCATAGTCAAACGACTCAACTAAGAATGAAAGCCCTTCTTTCAATGAGACCGTTCTACTCTAAAACAAGAGGGGGCCACACCCCCATGATGCATACCGCCAAACAATGACAAGAGAAGAAATGAACCACCATACTGTGAAAGCTATTTCCATAAACAATCTTCATTCCAAATTTCAATGAGAAGCTAAACCCAAACCAGAGACATAAGGCTAACAGACAAAAAATTGGCTATTTTACCATGCAAACAGCAAAATTATTGCTTTGTTTTTCAGCAAGGCCAGAAACACCTGTTACTGAAGTGTAGTGACAATTGGACCATCCATATAAGAGATGTAGTACAAAGACATAATGCCACATGTGGGGAAGTGATTTGCATGTATTTTCTGTGTTTTACTGCAGGGGCATAACTCATTTGAAAGCCTTTCCCACAATCAATCTTCATTCCAGATTTCACTGAAATCTGATAACTCAATAGAACAAAGACATAATGCCTCATGTGGGGAGGTGATTTGCATGTATTTTCTTTGTTTTACAACAGGGACATGATTCATTTGAAAGCCTTTCCTGTAAACAATCTTGATTCCAAATTTTAGTGGAAATCTGATAACCCAAACCTGAAATATGAGGCGAACAGACATAAAAATTGGCTATTTTATAAGGCAAACAAATTTTCAAAGTTAAAAGGGAGATAAGTCTAAATAAACAGCTGCACCATGAGCGCATAATACGCCCGTTATTAATTACAAGAGGGAAGCGCACAATATGAGTATACATGTGTACTTGTCAGGTTTTTTTTTATATTCTTGAGCAATAATCCTTCCATCAACATATACTTGCCACCAAAAAATCATGAAAATTGCTTAAAGTCCGACATGTGGAAAATTGCTTATATTTTGACGAATAAAGTCCCATAACACTGGAATGACAAATTGGACAGCGACACAAATTGAAAGGGAGATTCCTTCCATCAACATAT
This sequence comes from Pictodentalium vernedei, assembly GCA_031216915.1. Classification (NCBI taxonomy): domain Eukaryota; kingdom Metazoa; phylum Mollusca; class Scaphopoda; order Dentaliida; family Dentaliidae; genus Pictodentalium; species Pictodentalium vernedei. The sequence continues at coordinate 815,494,247 of CM062296.1, forward strand.
ACTTGCCACCAAACAATCATGAAAATTGCTCAAAGCATTTTCAATTTATTGTCCGACATGTGGAAAATTGCCTATATTCTGACGAATAAAGTCCCATAACCCTGGAATGACAAATCGGACAGTGACACAAATCGAAAGGGAGCTTCCTTCCATCAACATATACATTCCACCAAAAAATCACAAAAATTGCTCGAAGCATTTTTGAGTTATTGTACAACGTGTGGATGGCAGACGGACAGTGGTATACCATAATACGACTGTTTTTTCAAAACGGGCGTATAATCAACGATCCTCTAAGTAATAAAGTCCCATAACTCTGGATCGAATGGTGAAACTAACCGAAAGGGAGCTTCCTTCCATCAACATACACCACCTACCAAATGAAAGTGTCAATGACACTGTAGCTCAACTTGTCAAGACATGTACATGTATAGTATGTGACACAGCAATAACAAATATCTAGGTAATGACCTGATAACAAATGTATATATAAAGTATTGTAATGATCTGTACATAAATACTGGCCGTAGCCTGTAACAAATGTATAGGTAAAGTATTGTAAAGGTGGGTGACAGTCGGATGCTAAATAGAAAAGAAATCTTTGAGTCCCAGAGTGGGTCTGACTGAACCCCAAAATATTTGTTCTCATAGCACAGTGATAACAAAGGCACCCCAAAACACATTCATTCCTGTCCCAAGGTGAAAACAAAGGTACCCAAGAAGTTTCGTGAAGATCAGTTCATAAATACGAGCTGTATAAAAGTTGTGACAAAAAACTGATTGGACCTAATTTCGGTACAAAATGGCCACTGGCAGCCATCTTGAATTTTGGACCGCACTCAGAAACATTCGTTCTCGTCCCAAGGTGATAACAAAGGTACCCAAGAAGTTTCGTGAAGACCGGTTGATAAATACAGCCTCTAGCCCGAGCCGTATTGACATGTGTGCTTACATTGTGTAAGTAGCACGGAATAAATCAAAGTTCATCTAATTTGCTTAATTTCTGCACGAAAAAAAACCCCCTTACAATATGTGCTGTATTCCATGTTACTAAATATTCATACAAAAATTTATTCAAATCAGAACTTTCATACAGAAGTTCTATACAAAAGACTGATTGCACTAATTTTGGTACAAAATGGCTGCTGGTGGCCATCTTGAATTTCGGACCACACCCCAAAACACTCGCTCTCATCCCACGGTGATAACAAAGGTACCCAAGAATTTTCGTAAAGATTGGTTCATAAATATGGCCTCTAGTCTGAGCTGTATAGAAGTTGTGTACAAAAAACTGATTAGACCTAATTTCGGTACAAAATGGCCACTGGCAGCCATCTTGAATTTTGGACTGCACTCAGAAACACTCGTTCTCATCCCAAGGTGATAACAGAGGTACCCAAGAAGTTTCGTGAAGATCGATTGATAAATACAGCCTATAGCCTGAGTCGTATTGACATGTGCACTTACTGTGTGTAAGTGGCACTGAAAAAATCAAAAGTTCCTCTGTTTGTTTGTTTGTTGGTGGTTAACGTCACATATTTATGCACCATGGCTAATCGTGACACAACATGGAGATGAAGTCAAGTTTAGTCAATCGTTGATCAACATGTTGCCCATTTTAGAGGACTTTCACCCCAAGCATTGGTGACTGGGTCCTATTTTACTAGTAAAGCGGAACTGGTTTACCACAGTAAACAAGTGCTGCTTACTTCCCGGGGTTCCCACGGGGAAAAAGTTCCTCTAATTTGCATAATTTCTGCACAAGAAAAAAACCTGTATTATATGTGATGTATCCCATGGTACTAAACATTCACACAAAAAATTATTCAAGTCAGCACTTTCATATTGAAGTTCTGCGCAAAAACCTGATTGCACCTAATTTTGTACAAAATGGCTGCCATCGGCCATCTTGAATTTTGGACCGCACCCAAAAACACTCGTTCACGTCGCACGGTGATACCAAAGGTACCCAAAAAGTTTTGTAAAGATCGGTTTATAAATACGGCCTCTAGCCCGAGCCGTATTGGCATTTTCACTTACAGTGCTGAAAGTAACACTAAATACATCAAAGTTAGTCTAATTTGCATAATTTACGTACGAGAAAAAAAACCTGTATTATATGTGATGTATTCCATGGTACTAAACATTCATACAAAAATTTATTCAAATCAGCGCTTTCATATGGAAGTTCTGCACAAAAAACAGATTTCTGCATTGTCCGTACAAAATGGCGGCCAACTTGAATTTCAGATCGAACCCCAAAACACTCGTTCTCGTCCCACAGTCATAGCAAAGGAACCCAAGAAGTTTCATAAAGATCGGTTCATAAATACAGCCTCTAGCCCAAGCCGTATTGAATTGACGGACAGACGGACGACGGACAACTGGCCATGGCATAAGCTCAAATTTGGCTTTGACAAAGTTGAGCTAAAAATCACGAAAATCTCTCAAAGCGTTCTCGAGTTATCGTACGACGTGTAAAAAATCAAAGATTTTCTATGTAATAAAGTCCCATAACTAGGGAATGACTAATCGAATGGTGACACTAACCGAAAGGGAGCTTCCTTCCATCAACATACACCACCTACCCAAAAAATCGCGAAAATCTCTCTGACTGTTCTCGAGTTATCGTACGTGTAAATGAAAGTGTCAATGACACTATAGCTCAACTTGTCAAGACAAAGACATGTACATGTATAGTATGTGACACAGCAATGACAAACATCTAGGTAATGACCTGATAACAAAGGTACATATAAAGTATTGTAACGGTCTGTACATAAATACTGATCACTGCCTGTAACAAATGTATAGGTAAAGTATTGTATTGATGGTGACAGTCAGATGCTAAACTAGAAAAGAAATCTTTGAGTCCCAGAGTGGGTCTGACTGAACCCCAAAATATTTGTTCTCATAGCACAGTGTTAACAAAGGCACCCCAAAACACACTCATTCCTGTCCCAAGGTGAAAACAAAGGTACCCAAGAAGTTTCGTGAAGATCAGTTCACAAATATGAGCTGAGTAGAAGTTGTGACAAAAAACTGATTGGACCTAATTTCGGTACAAAATGGCCACTGGCAGCCATCTTGAATTTTGGACCGCACCCAGAAACACTCGTTCTCGTCCCAAGGTGATAACAAAGGTACCCAAGAAGTTTTGTGAAGATCGGTTCATAAATACAGCCTCTAGCCCGAGCCGTATTGACATGTGCACTTACAGTGTATAAGTAGCACTGAATAAATCAAAGTTCATCTAATTTGCATAATTTCTGCACGAGAAAAAAACCCGTACTATATGTGATGTATTCCATGTTACTAAATATTCATACAAAAATTTATTCAAATCAGAACTTTCATACAGAAGTTCTGTACAAAAGACTGATTGCACTAATTTTGGTACAAAATGACTGCTGGTGGCCATATTGAATTTTGGACCACACCCAAAAACACTTGTTCTCATCCCACGGTGATAACAAAGGTACTCAAGAAGTTTCGTAAAGATCGGTTCATAAATACGGCCTCTAGCCTGAGTCGTATAGAAGTTGTGTACAAAAAACTGATTTGACCTAATTTTGGTAAAAATGACCACTGGCAGCCATCTTGAATTTTGGACCGCACCCAGAAATACTTGTTCTCGACCCAAGGTGATAACAAAGGTACCCAAGACGTTTCGTGAAGATCGGTTAATAAATACAGACTCTAGCCCGAGCCGTATTGACATGCGTACTTACTGTGTGTAAGTAGCACTGAAAAAAATCAAAGTTCATCTAATTTGCATAATTTCTGCACGAGAAAAAAACCCGTACTATATGTGATGTATCCCATGGTACTAAACATTCACACAAAAAATTATTCAAATCAGTACTTTCATATGGAAGTTTTGGGCAAAAATCTGATTGCACCAAATTTTGTACAAAATGGCTGCTATCGGCCACCTTGAATTTCAGACCGGACCCAAAAACACTCGTTCTCGTCCCACGGTGATAACAAAGGTACCCAAGGAGTTTCGTAAAGATCGGTTCATAAATACGGCCTCTAGCCCGAGCCGTATTGGCATTTGCACTTACAGTGCTGAAAGTAACACCAAAAAACATCAAAGTTAGTCTAATTTGCATAATTTACGCACGAGAAAAAACCGGTATTATATGTGATGTATCCCATGGTACTAAACATTCATACAAAAAATTATTCAAATCAGACCTTTCATATGGAAGTTCTGTACAAAAAACAGATTTCTGCATCATCGGGACAAAATGATGGCTGGCGGCCATCTTGAATTTCGGACCACACCCAAAAACACTCGTTCTTGTCCCACGGTCATAAAGGTACCCAAGAAGTTTCGTAAAGATCGGTTCATAAATACGGCCTCTAGCCCGAGCCGTATCCAATTGTTGACGGACAGACGGACGATGGGCCATGGCATAAGCTCAAATTTGACTTCGCCAAAGTTGAGCTAAAAATCAACAATTTTCTAAGTAATAAAGTCCCATAACTCTGGAATGACTAATCAAACGGCGACACCAACCGAAAGGGTGCTTCCTTCCATCAACATAAACCACCTACCAAAAAATAGTGAAAATCTCTCAAAGCGTTCTCGAGTTATTGTACGACATGTAAAAAATCAACAATTTTCTAAGTAATAAAGTCCCATAACTCTGGAATGACTAATCGAACGGCGACACTAAACAAAAAGGAGCTTCCCTCCATCGATATACACCACCTACCCAAAAATCACGAAAATCTCTCAAAGCGTTCTCGAGTTATCGTACGACATGTAAAAAATCAACAATTTTCTAAGTAATAAAGTCCCATAAGTCTGCAATGACTAATCGAACGGCGACACTAAACGAAAGGGAGCTTCCCTCCATTGATATACACCACCTACACGAAAATCACGAAAATCTCTCAAAGGGTTCTTGAGTTATCGTACGATGTGTAACCGGATGGACAGATGGACAGCGGTATACCATAATACAACCTGTTTTTTCAAAACGGGCATATAAAAATGAAAAGTAAGAAATATTATTAGAGACTCATTTGACAGCCTTTCCCATAAAAAAAATTTTCATTCCAAATTTCATTGAGATCGAATAACCCAAACCTGAGATATGAGGCGAACAGACAAAAAAATAGCCTATTTTTGTATTTTCAATGGGCCATAACTCACAGAAAAAATATTCCAACAGCAAAACGGCTGATGCTACTTAAAAGATATCATGATAATGAACATCTGTATCAAATTTCATTGAAATATGAGCAGTAATGTTGAAGTTATATCGCGAACAAACATCTGAGTCCAGACAGACATATGCACAGATGCATGGACTCACGGACAGGCGCATTCCAGTATACCCCACTTTTTGAGAAAACGAGAAGCCCCAAGGGGCCTGAGGGCGCTAACCTGACATGGTAGCCTAAATATGAACCCAGAGAATTGATTTCAACAAGTTGCATCTGCTCCTCCTAAGAAAAGCTTATACCAAATATCTAAAGATTCTGAAGAAAGAAGAATTTTAAAGAATATTCCTCATATTGAACTAAGTTATAATTCGGGCTCCCACAGGGAGCCCATATATGAACCCAGGGACTTGGCTTTAACAAACTTGAATCTCACCCCCCTAAGGATGCTGCACACCAAATATCAAAACATTCCAACAGCTGGATCTGAAGAAGATTTTTTAAAGAAAATTCCTCATTTTGAACCAAGTTACAATTCAAGCTCCCACAGTGAGTCCAAATATGGACCTAGGGACATGGCTTGAACAAACTTGAATCTCTCCCTCCCCCCCCCCCCCCCCCCCGCCCCCCCCCCCCCCACCACCAAGGATGCTGCATATCAAATATCAAAACATTCCAACTGCTGGATCTGAAGAAGATTTTTAAAGAAAATTCCTCATTTTGAACTAAGTTAAAATTCTGGCTACCACAGTGAGCCCAAATATGAACACAGGGACTTGGCTTGAACAAACTTGAATCTCACCCCCCTAAGCATGGTGCATACCCAATATCACTAATGCATTTTAATGCATTTCAGGCAAATTTCTTAAAAAATCTTCTCCAGATCCAGCAGGCAGAATCTTTTGATATTTGGTATGCAACATTGTGGGGTGGATCTGACTCAAGTTTGTTCAAATCGGCTTCCTGGGTTTTTATTTGGGCTCAGTATAGAAGCTCGAATTCGAACTTAGTGCATTTCAGGCAAATTTCTTAAAAAATCTTCTTCTCAAGATCCAGCAGGCAGAATCTTTTGAAATTTGGTATGCAACATTGTGGGGTGGATCTGATTCAATTTTGTTCAAATCGGCCCCCTGGATTCATATTTGGGCTCACTATAGAAGCCCGAATTCGAACTTAGTGCATTTCAGGCAAATTGCTTAAAAAATCTTCTTCTCCAGATCCAGCAGGCAGAATCTTTTGATATTTGGTATGCAACATTGTGGGGTGGATCTGATTCAAGTTTGTTCAAATCGGCCCCCTGGGTTTATATTTGGCCTCAGTATAGAAGCTCGAATTCGAACTTAGTGCATTTCAGGCAAATTTCTAAAAAAAATCTTCTTCTCCAGATCCAGCAGGCAGAATCTTTTGATATTTGGTATGCAACATTGTGGGGTGGATCTGATTCAAGTTTGTTCAAATTGGCCTCCCCCCTGGATTCATATTTGGGCTCACTATAGAAGCTCGAATTCGAACTTAGTGCATTTCAGGCAAAATTCTTGAAAAATCTTCTCCAGATCCAGCAGGCAGAATCTTTTGAAAGATTCTGCCTGCTTGATCTGGAGAAGAAGATTTTTTAAGAAATTTGCCTGAAATGCACTAAGTTCAAATTCGGGCTTCTATAGTGAGCCCAAATATGAATCCAGGGGGCCGATTTGAACAAATTTGAATCAGATCCACCCCACAATGTTGCATGCCAAATATCAAAAGATTCTGCCTGCTGGATCCGGAGAAGAAGATTTTTGAAGAAATTTGCCTGAAATGCACTAAGTTCGAATTCAGGCTTCTATAGTGAGCCCAAATATGAATCTAGGGAGCCGACTTGAACAAACTTGAATCGCATCCACCCCACAATGTTGCATACCAAATATCAAAAGATTCTGCCTGCTGGATCTGGAGAAGATGATTTTTTAAGAAATTTGCCTGAAATGCACTAAGTTCGAATTCGAGCTTCTATAGTGAGCCCAAATATGAATTTAGGGAGCCGATTTGAACAAACTTGAATCAGATCCACCCCACGATGCTGCATACCAAATATCAAAAGATTCTGCCTGCTCGATCTGGAGAAGAAGATTTTTTAAGAAATTTGCCTCAAAAGTTCGAAATCTGGCTCCTGTATTGAGCCCAAATATGAACCCGGGAAGGGGGGGGGGGGGGGGGCGATTTGAACAAACTTGAATCAGATCCACCCCACAATGTTGCATACCAAATATCAAAAGATTCTGCCTGCTGGGTCTGGAGAAGAAGATTTTTTAACGTTTTTCCCATTGCCTACAGTGTTAAAAAGTGCTGACTCAGCACTTTTTCAAAGTCCTGAAAAAAGTACCTTGTGATCAAACCGATAGGGATTTTTTTTAACCATTCTATTCTACTGGATAAAAGTAAGCTTTATACGAAATAAGAATTCTCTGTGTCGTGTAGTTTTGGAGATATGGCAGTTTTAAGGTTTTTTCTTTTTTTAGCTCCCGAGGTTTCCACGGGGAAATGAGAAAAAATATTTTTGCATCAATCAACTACTTATGACCCATTATCATCTCATATAAAATTTGGTTCAAATAGACCTCACGGTTCCGAAAATAGAAAGTTTTGGCGTGGCCAAAATTTTTGCCCCTCCCATAACGAAGGCAAATAATGCCTGACAAACTTCTCTTGAACAAACTTGATTCTACACCTCAAAAGGAAGCTGCATACCAAATATCAAGTCTCTGCTACTGCTGGTTCATGAGAAGATTATTTTCAAAGATTTTGGTGCCCCTTGGGGGCGTGGTCCCACCCAGGAGGAGGGGCAACTTTATTTGAACAAATCTGAATTGACATTAGGCAATAAACATTTACCCAACATTTGAAAAATATTGGGCCAGTGATTTCTTCGGAGAAGTTGGTTTTGTAAAGTTTACGCCGGGCGACGACAGACGCTGGACGACGGATGGACGGAAAGCGATTAGTAAAGCTCACCTTGAACTTTGCTCAGGTGAGCTAAAAAGTGGGAGTATAATTATACCTTCTTCCCCCCTTGCAATAAACCATGTCAGGGAGCACAGTGGCTCAGTGATTACTGTACTGGATTTCAAACCGAAAGGTCCATGGTTTGATCCCCGCGAGGGGCGACTACATTGTGTTCTTGGGAAATGCACTTAATCACGATTGCCCACAAGGGAGGCACTGTATACTAAGGCACACTGCATGTCTAGGGTGCACTTGTCTTCAACCAATGCTAACCCTGCTTATCCAGGTTTAGTACATTGGGGAGTCTTGACAGTTTCTCGCCATTGCTTGGTGGTTCTCTCTGGGTACCTCGGCTTCCTCCACCCGTAAAAACTATGAAACACGAAGTGACCCAGGCTTTCAAAAGTGTCATTAAACCCCAGTAAAAAATATAAACCATGCTCTAAACACTAAGCGGATGAACTTGACAAGTCTTGTGACAGAGCAAAATTGCTTTTGCAAAGTGTCAAATTTTCCATTTTAGGCATCATAGTCTACAAAATAGCATGGGTGATGGTGTATTTCATCCCTTGAGTGCAAGAAGGCATTGCAATGCTAAAGCATTGCAAAGCCTTGTTGCAGTTAAGGGACAAATTTATTAATTTTATTAACTTGGGTAAAATATCAGACATAAACCATTTAAATGTTTTTTTTTAAGTTTGCTTTGGTTATAAAAAGAGAGCATGCAGCAGCCAAAATGACCATGTGGGAAGGCCAGAGAAACAGATTTTTAACTTTTTTAGGCCTCATGTTTAATCTTTTATCACACACACTTTTTTTTAACAATGACCGTTAACAGGATTCCCTTGCAATATGAAATATTTTGTTTGTTCTTCTGAAATGATCCCCATGATTACTCACTGTAACCATGGGTTTGGTTATTCCAAAACACAGTGGGATGGGCTTTTATCTGACGAATATTTACTACTAAGAAAAAGAATAAAAAGTCAGCACAACATTTCAGCTAATGAACAACCTGCCATAACCTATAGGTCCATGACCTGACATGTTACTAATGCTCCTGTACATTTTTTTCACAAATAATTACCAAATGAAAGTGTCAATGACACTGTAGCTCAACTTGTTTAAGACATGTACATGTATAGTATGTGACACAGCAATGAAAAACATCTAGGTAATGACCTGATAACAAAGGTGCACGTAAAGTATTGTAACGGTCTGTACATAAATGCTGACCGTAGCCTGTAACAAATGTATAGGTAAAGTATTGTAAAGGTGGGGTAACAGTTAGATGCTAAACTAGAAAAGAAATCTTTGAGTCCAAGAGTGGGTCTGACTGAATCCAACAATATTTGTTCTCATAGCACAGTTATAACAAAGGCACCCAAGAACACTCGTTCCTGTCACAAGGTGATAACAAAAGTACCCCAAGAAGTTTCGTGAAAATCAGTTCATAAATACAGACTCTAGCCCAAGCCGTATTGACATGTGCACTTACTGTGTATAAGTATTATTATTATATTTATTGGTGTTTAAGGTCACATATTTCTGCACAGTGGCTAATCATGACCACGACAGTTTTACGGGTGGAGGAAGCCGGAGTACCCGGAGAGAACCACCGAGCAACGGCGAGCAACTGTCAGCTCCCCAACATACTAACTCCACACAATCAGGGTTAGCATTGGTTGAAGACAGGTGCACCATCGACGTGCAGTACGCCTTAGTACACAGCGTAACCGTGCCCCCACGTGGGCAATGGGGGTGAAGTGTCTTGCCCAAGGACACAACGCGGTTGCCGCAGGTGGGATTCGAACCGAGGACCTCTCGGCTTGCAGCCTGCACCTCAACCTACTGAGCCACCGCGCCCCCCACTGTGTATAAGTAGCACTGAACAAATCAAAATTCATCTAATTTCCATAATTTCTGCACGAGAAAAAAACCTGTGATGTATTCCATGTTACTAAACATTCATACAAAAATTTATTCAAATCAGAACTTTCATACAGAAGTACTGTACAAAAAACTGATTGCACTAATTTTGGTACAAAAAGGCTGCTGGCGGCTATCTTGAATTTTGGACTGCACCCAAAAAGACTCGTTCTCGTCCCACGGTGATAACAAAGGTACCCAAGAAGTTTCGTAAAGATCGGTTCATAAATACGGCCTCTAGCCTGAGCCGTATAGAAGTTGTGTACAAAAAACTGATTGGACCTAATTTCGGTTCAAAATGGCCACTGGCAGCCATCTTGAATCTTGGACCACAGCCAGAAACACTCATTCTCATCCCAAGGTGATCACAAAGGTACCCAAGAAGTTTCGTGAAGATCGGTTCATAAATACAGACTCTAGCCTGAGCAGTATTGACATGTGCACTTACTGTGTATAAGTAGCACTGAATAAATCAAAGGTCATCTAATTTGCATACTTTTTGCACGAGAAAAAACCCTGTATTATGTGTGATGTATTCCATGTTACTAAACATTCATACAGAAATTTATTCAAATCAGAACTTTCATACAAAAGTTCTGTACAAAAAACTGATTGCACTAATTTTGGTACAAAATGGCCATCTTGAATTTCGGACTGCACCCCAAAACACTCGTTCTCGTCCCAAGTAGATAACAAAGGTACAGCAAGAAGTTTAGTAAAGATCGGTTCATAAATACGGCCTCCAGCCCGAGCCGTATTGGCATTTGCAGTTACAGTGCTGAAAGTAACATTAAATAGATCAAAGTTAGTCTAATTGGCATAATTTATGCACGAGAAAAAAAACTGTATTATATGTGATGTATCCCATGGTACTAAACATTCACACAGTAAATTATTCAAATCAGAGATTTCATATGGAAGTTCTGCGCAAAAATCTGATTGCACTTAATTTTCTACAAAATGGCTGACAGCGGCCATCTTGAATTTCAGACCGGACCCAAAAACACTCGTTCTCGTCCCTTGGTGATAACAAAGGTACCCAAGAAGTTTCGTAAAGATCGGTTCATAAATACGGCCTCTAGCCGAGCTGTATTGGCATTTGCACTTACAGTGCTGAAAGTAACACTAAATAAATCAAAGTTAGTCTAATTTGCATAATTTACGCACAAGAAAAAAACCTGTTTTATATATGATGTATCCCATGGTACTAAACATTCATACAAAAACATTATTAAAATCAGAGCTTTCATATGGAAGTTCTGCGCAAAAATCTAATTGCACCTAATTTTTGTACAAAAATGGCTGCCAGCGGCCATCTTAAATTTCGGACCGGACCCCAAAACACTTGTTCACGTCTCATGATGATAAACAAAGGTACCCAAGAAGTTTCGTAAAGATCGGTTCATAAATACGGCCTCTAGCCCGAGCCGTGTGTATGGCGCGACAGATGGACGACGAGCCATGACAATACCTCAAATTTGCCTTCGCCAAAGTTGAGCTAAAAACAATCAGATACCTCTCCCACATTAGTGTTTGAGAAACAATCTGCTCTCCCTTCTTATTATGTAATTCTATACAAGTAGCAGGTTACACTACAATAATTACCTTTAGATGGCACACAAAAATAGTTGGGTAATAAGTTCGGTGGCTTAACAAATTGTCAAGTTACTAACAGGTCTATGGGACATTGTTACAAGAGAGAGATATTATTTTATTAATCTAAGCCAAGTTGATACAATCACCTACAATAACATGTTAATGAATTAATGATAAGCTTAACTTTTGTGTGAGAGACAGCGAACATGTTAATGAAGTAATGATAAGCTTAACTTGTGTGTGAGAGACAGCGAACATGTTAATGAAGTAATGATAAGCTTAACTTGTGTGTGAGAGACAGCGAACATGTTAATGAAGTAATGATAAGCTTAACTTGTGTGTGAGAGACAGTGGTGGACACCAAAACAATTGTTGTTTACAAAATACAAGAGGAGGCAAGTACGACTTTTTGTCCCGCTAAAAAAGTATTTTTTGGCCTTTAAAAAAATAGGTTGTTTCCAAAGCAATTTTTCTTCCATTTATGATGAGGGAGGGAGGCTTTTTTGCCATAAGTCAACAAAGGAAAATAGTTTGAAGTAACAATTTAACTCCTCACACTATTAAGTGGAAAAAACCAATGTTTTCAGCAATTAAAGTTTCACAGTAACAAATAGAATCAATTATATCTTGTTTGACAGAGCTCAGTGAGCTCTGTCAAATAAGATATAGTTGGTTCAATTTTTAGACCCACAAGCGAGGGAGCACCAGTGGCTCTGGTTATGGCATTCAACTTTAAACCAAAAGGTCCATGATTCGATCCCCACCAGGGGTAACTGTATTGTGTACATGAGCAATGTACTTAATCCTGAATGCCCATGTGGTGGCATGGTTGTGCTGTGTACTAAGGAGTACTGCATGTTGTTGGTGTACTTGTCTTCAACCAATGCTAGAGTTAGTAAGTTGGGGAGTCTGAGAGTTGTCATTGCTTGGTTGTTCTTCTCTGGTTATGCCGGCTTTCTCCACCTGTAAAACTGTCATACAAGAAGTGTCTTTAAACCCCCAATAAATAAATAAATAAATAAATAAATAAATAAATAAATAAATAAATTGAAAAAAAAAAAAAAAAAAAAAAAAATAAATAAATAGTCACACAAGTTAAAACATAGAATAGGCCTAAAAAAATAAACAAGAGGCCCCACGGGGCCTGAGGGCGCTCACCTGATACTGGCCGAGTCATATCACCAAAATAGCAAGGGATTCTGCCTTGTGGTTATTATCAGTTTTTCAACATAAAAGTGTTTTCTCTACTTAGTAACCCAGAGTGTTCATATGTTAGATCCCCATATTGGGTACTCAATAATTTATCTATTTATTTATTGGAATTTAAGGTCACTTTCTAAGGCTACATCATTACAGAGGCATAATTATAATATCAGGTTTGGTCAATCGTTTATGCCTATTACTGCCCACTTTACAGGGCTTTCAACGCAGGAATTGGTTACTGGGCCCAATTTTATCAATAAACCAGAACTTGAACAAATTTCAATTTGCCGCTTCTAAGAAAACTAAAAATCAAATATCAAAAGATTCTGAGAGGAGTATCAGAAAAAAAAGATTTTTTAAGAATATTTCTCATACTGAATTAAGTTATACATTGGGCTCCCATAGGGAACCCAAAAACAAAAGCTTCTGAAGCAGTGGTTTGGGAGAAGAAGATTATTCAACGTTATTCCCATTACCTACAGTGTTAAAAAATGATGACTCGGCACTTTTAGTCCTGGAAAAGTACTTATGATAAAACCAATGGCATTTTTTTCACCATTCCTTTCTCCCGGCCCTAAGGAAGCTTCACATTGTATAAAAATTCTCAGTGCCATGTAGTTCTGGAAATAGGAGCATTCAAAAAAAAAAAAATTTTTCAGCTCCTGTAGTTGCCGTGGGGGACAGGAAAACAATTTATGGCATAAATTAGGTATTTGTGACCCAATAAGCCCTCATATCAAATTTGGTTCAAATCGACCTCTTGGTTTGGAAAATAAAAATTTTGGTATAATTTGGGCTTCTACAGTGAGCCCAAATATGAACCAAGGGACTTGGCTTTAACAAACTTCACTCTCAGCCCCCCCCCCCTCCCACCCCCCCCCCCCCCCCCCACCCCCCCCCCCCCCACCCCCCACCCCACCCCCCCCCCCTTACGAATGCTGTACATCAAATATCAAAAGATTTTGACTGGTGGATCTGAAAAAAAAATTTTTTTTAAAGAATATTGCTCATATTGAACTAAGTTATAATTTGTGCTCCCACAGGGAGACCAAATATGAGCCGAAGGACTTGACTTGAACAACTTGAATCTCACCTCCCTAAGCATACTGTATACCAAATATCAAAAGATTCTGACCGGTGGATGCGAAGAAGAAGATTTTAAAAGAATATACCTCGTATTGCACTAAGTTACAATTTGGGTTCCCAAAGGGAGTCCAAATATGAACTCAGGGACTTGGCTTGAACAAACATCAATCTCACCCCCCTAAGGATGATGCATAGCAAATATCAAAAGATTCTGATTTGTGGATCCGAAGAAGAAGATTTTTAAAATATATCCCTCATATTGCACTAATTTGAACATTTGGGTTCCCATAGGGAACCCAAATATGGACCGAGGAATTTGATTTCTACAAATATGTGAATCAATGTTCCAAAGATGTTATATGTAAAATATGAAAGCTTTTAGAGCAGTGGTTTGGAAGAAAACAATTCTTTATTTTTTTCCCATTGCCTACTGTGTTAAAAAATACTGACTCAGCACTTTTTCAGAGTCCCGAAAAAGTACCCTATGATAAAACCGATAGCAATTTTTTTTTACCAATCCTTTCTGTTGGTCCCAAGAAAGCTTCACACCAAATAGAAATTCTCACTGCCGTGCAGTTTTTGAGATATAGGCGTTTTAATTTTTTTCTATTTTTAGCTCCTGTGGTTCCCACGGGGCTACAGGAAAAAAAATTTCTGCATAAATTAGGTACTTATGACCCAATAAGCCCTCACATAAAATTTGGTTCAAATTGGCCTCTCGGTTTAAAAAATAGAAATTTGGGGTGGGGCCAAAATTTTTGCTCCTCCCATAACATCGCCAAGTATAGACCTACAAACTTCTCTTGAACAAACTTGAGTCTACACCTCAAAAGGAAGCTGCATACCAAATATCAAGTCTCTGCTATTGCTGGTTCTTGAGAAGAAGATTTTTTAAGAATTGGAGCATTTTTGCCCCACCCCTCTGCTCAATATGAGCCGAAACCTAATTTGCCCAAAAATCAAAATGCCGCTATATAACCCCTACTCACATGAAATTTCATTAACATGCGGCCAGTGGTTTGGAAGAAAAAGACCCAAACACCACCTTCACGCCGGACGACGGACGACGGACGCCGGACGACGGACGAAAAGTGATCAGAAAAGCTCACCCTGACTTTCAGTCAGGTGAGCTAAAAATCTGTTTCTCAGGTCCTCCCGCATGGTCCTTTTTGCTGCCGCATGCTCTCTTTTTATAACCAATTTAAACTTAAAAAAATTAAAAATTAAATGGTTTATGTCGGATATTTTACCCAAGTTAAAAAAATTGATGAATTTGTCCCTTGAGTGCAATAAGGCTTTGCAATGCTTTAGCATTGCAAAGTCTTCTTGCACTCAAGGGATGAAATACACCACCACCCATGCTATTCTGTAGATTATGAGGCCTAAAACTTGAACCAAGAACATGAACTTTTGATGGCAAAAAAGTAATTACTGAAATAAAAAATAAAATAAAAAATCGCGACATCGACGCTGTAGCTGCGACGGGTGGTGCAATTTCACAAAATTCTAAGTCCATCAAGGGCCATAACTCCAAGAAAAATACTTGGAACAACACATGCATTGAACAGTGGCTAGACATCAATAAGATAAACTTACATGCCAAATATAAAGTCATTCCGTCAAGTATTTCAAAAGTTACTGAGTTTTGAAACTCGTTGGTCACAGACAGACCGACCGACATTCTAAGTTCAAGGGCCATAACTCCAAGAAAAATATTTGGAACAACACATGCATTGAACAGTGGCTAGACGTCAATAAAATAAACTTAAATGCCAAATATAAAGTCACTCCTTCAAGTATTTCAAAAGTTATTGAGTTCTGAAACTCGTTGGTCACAGACAGACCGACCGATATTCTAAGTTCATCAAGGGCCATAACTCCAAGAAAAATATTTGGAACAACACATGCATTGAACAGTGGCTAGATGTCAATAAGATACACTTACATGCCAAATATAAAGTCATTCCATCAAGTATTTCAAAAGTTATTGAGTTTTGAAACTCATTGGTCACAGACAGACCGACCGACAGACAGACTGACATTGCCACTTATAGAGCTGCTAGTCGCAGCTAAAAACCGCTCGCCCGCATGCAATTTCACAAATAATGGCCTGAGATAAACAGAAGATCTACTTTGTGTGGCCATAACAAAGGAGATTTCCAGGCAAAAAGAGTGATGAGACAAGATTTTCAATGACAAGGAGGGTGCCTCTGAAACAAGAAATTGTTTTAATAGCCTTAAAAGAACTTTCATGTGATTTTCTGTCAAGAGCACTGAAAAGAGGTTGACATATTTGATGAGCATTTACTCTCTGTATTGGGACACTCTATGATTTGGGACACTCATTTTTTTCCAGAAAACTATATTTTTTTTATGCTCCAAAGTTTGGGACATTCAGGTGATTTGTTTCCAGTTGGCCTGTCGCTAGTAGCAGACGACACTCATAAAAAAAAATTCTTGAGTAACTAAAAATTTTCATTTTTTGCTTCCAAAACATAGCTTATAATCCCTCATTGGAATGGGCGCAATGCGCACGTTCCAATGAGATATCATAAGCTATGTTTCAGAAGAAAAAAATGAAAATATAAAAAAAAATTGGACGTATATAGTGATGGAAAACGAATCACACACAACTTTATTCAGCATCAAATCAAGACCAGGCTGTGTTCTTTCCCCATTTTCTAAGAATTAGAAAAATAATTATTTTTAGCTGTCCCAATACATAGAGTAAATACAGTAATAACAATGGAAAACTTACCACTGACTTTACTCCTCATCAGTATCTTGGGACTCGACAATCACATCAGGTTCCGATTCATACTTAGCACTTTCTTCACTTATTTGATGATTTCGGGTTATTTCTCCACCAACAGCCTGGTCATACCTATAAAAACAGAAATGTTTTTTTGAGAATTAAGAGTTGATAGTAATTTATTCTTAAAGAAGAGGTGCACATAAGATATGCAGGCATCAAGTTGTGGAGACAATCGAAGTGTTGCATGTTCATAACCCGGTTATCAATAATAAGCCGGTTTCAAATCTGGAACCTTCGTTCAAGTTATAATGCTAATAAATTCATAATTCATATAAATTAAGTAAGGCCCATAACTCTGGAATGTAAAATTGGGCTGGACCTGCCTGTTTTCGAACTTGCTTGAGGTATTATTGCAAAACACCTCTCCAGCAAATATTAGTCAAATCGGAGAACGTTTGTTCAAGTTATTGTGCTAACGAGTTCAAAAATTCATAAAAATTGACTAATTAAGGCCCATAACCTGGTTACGAAAATCAGGAGGAGCCAGTTTTCAAACCCACTTGAGATATTATTGCAAAAAACCAGTATGGCAAATATTAATCAAATCGGAGAACGTTTGTTCAAGTTATTAGCGCTAATGAGCTCAAAATTTGTGAAAATTGACTGATTTAGGCCCATAACTCTATAACAAAAAATCAGGCTGGGTTATTTTTCAAACTCATCCAACTGGTGTGCGGACCCAGCCATAGACAGGATAATCCACCCATACAAAGGAAAAATGTCTAGCTGGACGGAACCAACAGGAACACTCAGTCCTTATTTATACAGAGCAGCTGGCCACAAGAAATATACAATACTTTTAAATAGATATCCATGTGAATTTGACCAACCAAATTAGGATGCAGGAAGTATAAAGGAAGCATCCCCCCCATTCCCTCCAAAAAAAGAAACAAAAAAGCTCAAAAAAGAGCTTCACATCAGAGATGCTGGGGTAGAGCTGTGTAAAAATCAGGTAACGCTGAAAAAATCAAATAAGAAAACAAGCTAAGAGGCATAACTTCTGAAAAAAGAAAATTGACAGGACTGGTTTTCGATGGATGGATGGATGGATGGACATATGCCTATATGGAATGACAAACCAACCTCAATATAGGACAAATCGTTGAAACATCTTGACCAAAGCCCAACGAATATTGAATTGTCGTCATTTTCTAGGAATATGATTAGGCAAACAAGATATAATAGATTAAATGCCTGTATTGGATGTACTGAAGCCAAATAGGCCTGTAACCAAAGAAATATTGGGGAGAGTCAGGGTAATTTCTCAACATGTTACAATATTTTTTATTCAATTAAGGCCACACAAGTAGATCTTCTGTTTCTCAGGCCATTATTTGTGAAATTGCATGCGTGCAAGCATTTTTTTATTTTATTTTTTATTTCAGTAATTACTTCTTTGCCATCAAAAGTTCGTGTTCTTGGTTCAAGTTTTAGGCCTCATAATCTACAGAATAGCAAGGGTGGTAGTGTATTTCATCCCTTGAGTCCAAGAAGGCTTTGCAATGCTAAAGCATTGCAAAGCCTTCTTGCACTCAAGGGACAAATTCATCAATTTTTTAACTTGGGTAAAATATCAGACATAAACCATTTAATTTTTATTTTTTTAAAGTTTAAATTGGTTATAAAAAGAGAGCATGCGGCAGCCAAAAGGACCATGCGGGAGGGCCTGAGAAACAGATTTTTTAATTTTTTTTAGGCCTAACAGGTGTTTACTCTTTTACCTATATTCAATTAACACATCAAATTTGTACTGGAGGTATGATCAATGGTTTTGTGTTGGGAAATTATATTCAATTAACAGGGATATACAATTAAGAGATATCCAATTAAGTGGGCTACACTGTAGCTGGAATTAGAAATTTACCAATTTATACTATTAGGTGGATAAAAACAATTTTTTTCCAGCAGTGAACATTTCCCAAAGTGCAGTTGCAAATTTAACCAACTATATCTTGTTGTATGAAGCACAATAAAATTGAGTGAAGATAAATACAGATTATCATGATAACGGGCTTGTCCTGTGATTTGTATCAGATTCGAGGTGGTGTCCAGAATGGCTTTGCCGGCGAGTTGTGATCCCATTTTTGGACACCACCAAGAATCTGATGCAAATCACAGGACATGCACGTTATCATGATAATTCATTTATCTAACAATTCTGTCACATAAACAGATTAAATCTTAACCCTTTTACCCAATGTAATGGCCAAAACTGGCCAACGCTATTCTCAAAAATCGCCAGTTAATTTTCATTATTTTTTCATTTTTTGTCTCAAAAACAAAGGTTATGACCCCTGATTGGAATGAGCTCGCCGAGCTCGTTCCAACGAGTGGTCATAACCTATGTTTTTGAGACAAAAATAAAAAAAATTAGTTATTCAAGAATTTTTTTGCAAGCGTCGTCTGCTTTTCATGTTGGGTAAAGGGTTAAATTATTTTTAAACATTTTTGGGACATAATGTTCGGTCGACCACTGAAACACACATAGAATGTATCTATGTGCCTGTTATGATAGCCCGTAGTGCTACCGGAAACGAGTCGTCTATATGATATGGAATCAGAACGAGTCGTCTATATGATACGGAATCGGAACACATTATGTGATACGTACCATTTCTCGTGGTTTTCAGGCCAAAATCTATATGATTGTTAGATAAAATAAGCAAACTGCTATAATTCAATGTTGATATCATATGCTGATATTTAGATCTCCAACAAGTCCCCAGTGTATTGAGAAGTTTACAGAAGTCCACTAAATTTGGCCTTACCAAACCCTGGGTGAGATAGAGGCCTAATTTTGCAGATTCAGTTTAATAAATTTCATTATAAGGCCTAAAAAAATAAAAAATCTGTTTCTCAGTCCCTCCCACATGGTCCTTTTGGCTGCCGCATACTCTCTTTTTATAACCAATTTAAACTTAAAAAAAATAAAATTTAAATGGATAATGTCTGATATTTTACCGAAGTTGAAAAATTGGTGAATTTGTCCCTTGAGTGCAAGAAGGCTTTGCAATGCTTTAGCATTGCAAAGCCTTCTTGCATTCAAGGGATGAAATACTCTACCACCCTTGCTATTCCATAGATTATGAGGCCTTAAACTTGAACCAAGAACATGAACTTTTGATGGCAAAGAAGTAGGGGGCGCGGTGGCTCAGTTGGTAGAGGTGCTGGCTGCAAGCCGAGAGGTCCTCGGTTCGAATCCCACCTGCGGCAACCACGTTGTGTCCTTGGGCAAGACACTTCACCCCGATTGCCTACATGGGGGCACGATGACGTTGTGTACTGAGGCGTACTGCACGTCGATGGTGCGCATGTCTTCAACCAATCTAACCCTGCCTGTGCTGCGGTGCAGAGTTCAGAGTTACGATGTTGGAGAGCTGACAGCTGCTCGTCGTTGCTCGGTGGTTCTCTCCGGGTACTCCGGCTTCCTCCACCCGTAAAACTGTCACGGTCACGATTAGCCATTGTGCATAAGTATGTGACCTTAAACACCAATAAATAAATAAATTGATGGCAAAGAAGTAATTACTGAAATAAAAAATAAAATAAAAAAACGCTCGCACGCATGCAATTTCACAAATAATGGCCTGAGAAACAGAAGATCTACTTTGTGTGGCCTAATTTATCACTTGTGGCAATACCTAATAAATGGCTTGAAAACGTTCAAAGTATGAGCAGTATTTGGATTTCGATGATCACATTTGGGAAAATCATCCTGCAGTGGGGTCGGAGAGGGATGGGCAAATCTCACACACTGGGAAAGATATTAGAGCCAGACACTCATTAAACCTTGTGTTTGGGTTAAATATATTGCCACTCGGGTGATATAATGCACCACTCTAGGATAAGATGGATAATAATATTCAGGGGTGTAAGTTCCAGCAAGTCAGACGCCCAGATTGGCTTAAGGTGAGGTAGAGTCTTGTAAAGACTAGCACACATGTCGGCATCACCTGTGGCCCAACAGTTGATTTAACTGTAATAGCAGACAGTTTACCACTAAATTCAACCTTAAAGAATGAAACATCTCGGATGTACTGTAAGAATCACAATAAAAACCAGAGTACAAATAATCTAGAAGGAAAGGTAGAAAACAGTAACAAAAACCCAGAATTCTGGAAAAAGCAAGAAAACTTATATTCCTGAATATTCTAAGATATGCATACATGTACTAAACAAACTTACAGTTGAGATTCTTGACCAAGTTGTATAAGTCCTTCATCCAGAAGTGGCTGGTATGCCAGTACAGGTTGGTCTCCTGCTGTATAAGGTACAACAAATTCTACACTCACTGGTGTGACAGCATTCTGTAATTAAAACATTACAGCACTGCACTCAAAGAGACTAAACTTCAAAACTTAATCTCATAAAAATAAACACAAATATATCAAATTTGGTTTTAATTTGCTTATGCATACTGAAATCTGAAAAATTGAAATTTTCTATGTCTGAAAAGGCCCATAACTCTAGAAAAATAACTGGATATCTTTGTCTTGGGGGTCCCTGAGCATACCAAGATTAAATCAAATCGAACATGCAGGGAATGCAAAACAGAGGTCGATGAAAGTTTTCTAAGTTGAAAGAGTGAAAAAGTGCCAAAACTCAGGGAAAAATTATTTGACGGAACCCGTTCCTTGTGCAGATCTGTTCCCCCCATGCAGGTCTATCAGCATACCAAAGGAGGTCCAAATCCGACCGATGGCTTTGAAATTACACTGCAGATGGATGGACGGAGGGCTTCACTAGATACCCCACATTCTCCTTTGGAAGTCGAGGGTATAACAAGATAAGTGCAAAGCCAAGGGTGCCTATGCCACCACCTCCCATTGCTAAGAATGAGTTTCTGGTCATTTATCTTTGTTGATATTGAATTAATAAATATCTTATCTCCAATAAACCATGGCACCAATACAGCATGCCACAATATGTGTCCATGGGATGCTTTAGTCTAATGCTCTTGCTAGTTAACAAAAGTCCAAATATGGGGCATAAGTTGGATAAAAATTATTCAACCACACTTAAAATCAAACCTGTCTGGTATATTGTCTACAGTAAGCTATATTCTAAGTTTGATTGAAATCAGACACATATAACTCAAGTTACCATCCAGAAACCAATATCAACATGTCTTCAGAGTCGGAAAAGAGCAATAACTCTGTCAAAAAATATTGGCCCAACCCCAACATCAATCCCAACCTGTATTACGTGGTTATAAACCAATGTATAAAATTTTGTTTCATTTCGTTCAGTCAAACTAAAGTTATCGTTCATAATCGGGACAAAAGTACAGATGTATGTACTTATGTATGCACATATGTACGGGCGGACAAGGGTAACACTTAATGCCCCTTTGCCAATTTGGCTGGGACATAATAAAATATATTAAAAACACAAATTGGATGTACTGAGGCTTGATAGGTCTATAAACATGGGGATTTCAGTAGAGAGAGTAATTCTTTGATTGATCACAATTTTTTCTTCCTGAAATAACAGAAGTTTATTTTTTTACCATTAACAGATCCAATTAGCCCTGAATGTAAGGTAAATAGTTTGATGTTCAGGTGATATATGAAACAGGTCTGCTTCAATTTAGAAATGTTCAATTCAATTAAGGGAGCTCTTTTTTAACTCATATTCCAATGAGTTCATTAACCCCCTTCCACTTGCTGTCAGGTTATACAGGGTTTCTTCTTATTTCATGCAATTAAATTTACATAATTTTAAGGCCTTTCAATCAGTCTCCATGCACTGCCTTCACCTCTATTCCCCAGTTAAACTAGTTAAATGTTCATGCCTGGTTCAAGTGGTCACAACATATATGAGAATTTTATACCACTTAATAATTGGTAGAGTGCTGAATTAATGTTGTTTGTAAAAATTTGCTTACATCTCTTTAACCCATTACCCAATGCAGACGATATCAAAATTTATCATTTTAAATATCATTTTTTTTAATTTTTCAAAAAATTTCAACAAAACCATATCATGTGACCCCTCGTTGGAACGAGCTCGACGAGCTCGTTCGAACGAGAGGTCACATGATATGGTTTTGTTGAAATTTTTTGAAAAATAGTAATTTTTCAAATGCTGAATTTGCATATTACGCGGGCGATTTGTTGGGTAAAGGGTTAAACCCGTTACAATTAATAGGAGAGTGCCTAAACTGTGACAAGGAAAATCGGCACAGACTTAACTAGAGGTGTGACTGCCCCAGATGGGTTTGTCCATACCCCCTGCCACCATGATTAATCCAAGATGAAAAGGGGGTCAACTCTGGCAAAAAAAAGTCTGATTAAAATTATAATTGCAGGTGCACAGGTTCCCATGGTAGTGGACATCTACACCAAGATTCAAAGGAATCGACCCATAAACATCTGAGAAAATCTCCCGACAAAATCCAGGCATTCTAAAATAAAAAGGGACATAACTCTGGCAACATAAGGACGATCAAAACTAGAGATGCAGATGCACAGGCTCCAATGGCAGTGTACATCCATATCAAGTTTCAAAGAAACCGACCCATAAACATCGGAGAAAATCTCCGGACAAAATTCTGGCATTCAAAGACTTTTTGGGGCACAACTCTGGAAAAAAGTTTGACCAAAACTATAATCGCAGGTGCACAGGTTCCCATAGTGGTGAACATCCATACCAAATTTCAAAGGAATCAACCCATAAACATCTAAGAAAATCTCCAGACAAATTATAGGCAATACAGACATTCTAAGGCTATAAAGAGCATAACTCTGGCAAAAAGTCCGTAAAAAACTATAATCACAGGTGCACAGGATCCCATTGTAGTGAACATCTATACCAAGTTTCAAAGGAATTGACCCATAAACATCTGAGAACTATTCTGACAAAATCCAGACATTCTAAGATGAAAATGGCATAACTCTGGCAAAAAAAGTCTGATCAAAGCAAGAGCTGGACTGTCGTATGGTGCATACCCCTTGTGGTGTACCGCCTAGTGTGGGCCTACCAATGACCAAATATTATAGAAAATGAAAGTGTCAATGACACTGTAGTGTTTAACCTATGTGTTGTGTTGTGTTTGATGAAAAGGAAAATGTTCAATGTTTATGAAAGGATTATGAAATAAGACAAGAATTGTGGTAATTGGGAATATGTTCATTTCTGTTCCCTGTATGCTATGTTCTTGATAAAAATAATATGAGGTGTACACTGTACTAAAGAGTTGAGGGGTGGGTTAATATGACCTCACAGTTAATGTATGTGGCCCTAACAATTAACGTATATCAATGAAAGTTACCAAGTTACCCGAAAACCTTTAGCACAGTCTTCAGTTCATATTTATGAAGGGATTTCATTGTAGCTTGGTAGGTTGACTTCATATAATGTCTAGAAGAGAACAGCCCCTTTTGGACACCATTAGGCATCTGTGATGGCTACAGGGTTCTGAAGCCCGAGAACCTTTAGCACACTCTACAGGTGATATTTATGAAGGGATTTCATTGTACCTTGGTAGGATGACTCCAAATAATGTCTAGATGAGAATGTCCCTTTTTGGTCGCGATCATTCAGCCTTGTAGGCTGCCCGAGCCCAAAACCCCCAAAACCTTTAGCATAGTCTATAGGTCATATTTATGGAAGGATTTCATTGTAACCTGTTAGTTTGACTCCATATAATGCCAAGATGATGACATCCCCTTTTGGTCGTGATTGGTCAACTGTGACGGCTTCAGGGGCCCGAAGCCCGAAAACCTTCAGCACAGTCTACAGGTCATATTTATGAAAGGATTTCATTGTAACTTCGTAGGATCACTCCAGATGATGCCCAGATGAAAATGTCCCCTTTTGGTTGCGATCATTCAACCATGATGGCTGCCCGAGCCCAAAGCCCAAAAACCTTTAGCACAGTCTACAGGTCATATTTATGAAGAGATTTCATTGTAACTTGGTAGGTTGACTTCATATAATGTCTAGATGAGAACGTCCCCATTGGACGCAATTGGGAAACTGACGGCTGCAGGGGCCCGAAGCCCGAAAACCTTTAGCACAGTCTACAGGCCATATTTATGAAGGGATTTCAATGTAACTTGATAGGATGACTCGTTTTGGAATAATTTCACTGTAACTTGGTAACTTTCGTTGATATACGTTAACTGTGAGGGCCACATACATTAACTGTGAGGTCACATTAACCCACCCCTCAGCTCTTTAGTACAGTGTACACCTCATATTATTTTTATCAAAAACATAGCACACAGGGAACAGAAATGAACATATTATTACAATATTCTTGTCTTATTTCATAATCCTTTTATAAACATTGAACATTATCCTTTTCATCAAACATAACACACAAGTTAAGCTACAGTGTCATTGACACTTTCATTATGAGTTATGGTCAATTTTAAGAAGAAAAAACAATTTTGGTCTGAAAATATTTTGTTTGGGACTTCAAAAATTTCTGAACAAAAATAAACTAGAATTACTGTGAGCACTGCTCACTAAAGATACCACCCACTCCAACCAAGAAACATTTCACAACAGTAAAAAAGTATTTAATATACACAGCACATCTGTATGTTCTCCGAAAACATGAGAGCAATTTTCAATATGAGAAAGGGTAAATATTACAAAGAGCATGCAAGATGAAAAAATAAAAATACCTGAAAGCAGAATAGAAGGTGCACATCTATAATGTATATAAAAGAATGTCTGAGAGTTTCAATGAAATTCGCCCACTGGTATAAGAGGAGTAGCGGATAGCAGGAGTGTACCCCCCTAAAGCATCACAACAATTTGGCTAAGTTCATTTCGCCCTTTGGGAAAGAGTAAAAAATAAAAATACCTGAAAGCAAAATAGGAGGTGCACATCTATAATGTATAGAAAAGAATGCCTGTAAGTTTCAATGAAATCCACCCACTGGTTTAAGAGGAGTAGCGGATAGCAGATGTGTACCCCCAAAGCGTCACGGACGTACGGACGTACGGAAGTACGTAAGTACGGAAGTACGGACACCATGAATGCTATATACCGCCCACTTTTCAAGTGGGTGGTATAAAAAATCTGTTTTTAATGCGTTTATCAATTTTGGGACGTAAAAGTGCAGGAACTGAAAATAGAAGGAAAATCCTGTGTATTGTGTGGGCACAATCGCTTCATCTAGTTGGTATATGCTTTTCTTAGGAGGGGCGTATGCAGCTTATTCAAGTCAAGTCCCTGGTTTCATATTCAGACTACCATGTCAGGTGAGTGCCCCCAGGCCTCTTGTTTATATTCTATTGATGTGCTTCATATTATTAGGCTTTTCCCTCTGGAAAAGACTATTGTTTTTCTACGGATTATTATTATTTTTTTTTTTTTTTCCACACATTTTGTCCGCACGATTCCGAAGCCATTTTCGGACCGATTTTCACAAAATTTTGCACACGCATAGAGGGGCACAAAATCTAAAAATGTACCGAAGCGGAATTTTCGATTTAACCCTTATTTCGTCAGAATTGGCAAAAAACTGTCAAAATTGGGGTTTATCGGCACTTTCTCGAAACACGTCTTGTAGATTTTTTTTAAACCTTCATCATTGATAGACCTGCCTGTGCCACGACCTTTGATACACATGACATATCTGGCGATGGATATGGTAACCCTCCACAGGCTGCCAAACATCGAAATTTTGATGAAATGGGCCGGTTTTAGGCCCCCAGAGAACCCAAACGATACACGAGAGATAAACATAACTTCATTTATTGGAAGTGGAATTCACCGAGGATCATTTTTGTAAGTAATAAGGGTGTTCAAAAAACCAAGCGTTAACCCGTTTTGGGCTGGTTAAACAGCAATACCCCCATAAAGCTAAAAAATTCAGGTTTTCTGTGGATTTCTCTAAACGAGTCTTGTAGATTTTCAAGAAAAAATTGTCACTCCCAGGCCTTGATGTGACAATAGAAGTTGCCTGGACAAAATACTGCGGTGAGCATTTGTTAACCCTCCACGGGCTGCTAAAAGTCAAAATTGTGATAAAATGGGCTGTTTTTGGATGCCAACAGCACCCAAACGGTATACCACAGAGAAAGTGGCCTTCATTTATCTGACGCAAAATTGATCGGAAAATATTTTTGAAAGTGGTAAGGGTATTCAAGATTCGACGTCTTAACCCATTTTGGGTTGGTTGAAGAGAGATACCCATTAAAATCTTAAAATACCCATTTTCTGTGGATTTCTCTAAAAACATCTTGTAGGTTTTCAAGAAAAAATCGGCTATTCGCAGGTCTTGGTGCGACATTACAAGTTGCATGGACAAAATATTCCGTTCAGCATTAGTTAACCCTCCCAGGGCTCCCCAACGTCAAAATTGTGATAAAATGGGCTGTTTTTTGGACACCAACAGCACCCAATGGGTACACCACAAAGAAAAGTGCCTCCTTTTATCGAGTGTACAATTTATACAGAAACATTTTTGTAGGTAGTAAGGGTATTTAAAAGTCGAAGTCTTAACCCATTTTGGGCAGGCTAAGAGAGATATCCCTTAAAAGCTTTAAATTCCCATTTTCTGTGAATTTCCCTAACAGTAACTTGTAGGGGTTCAAGAAAAATTGACTATTCGTAGGTCTTTATGTGACATTACAAGTTGCAGGGACAAAATACTCCGGTGAGCGTTTATTAACCATCTACAAGCTGCCAAGCTCGTAATTTTGTTGACATGGGCTGTTTTCGGACATGCACAGCACTCAAAGTATACACGAGAGATAAACATAATCACCTTTGTTGGAAGTGGAATTCACAGAGGACCATTTTTGTAAGTAATAAGGGTATTCAAAAAACCAAGCGTTAACCCCTGTTGGGGAGATTAACAGGGATACCCATCAAAAGCTTAAAAATCGTTTTCCCTGGATTTCTTTACAAACATCTTGTAGGGTTTCAAGAGAAAATGGCCATTGATAGGTCTTGGTATCACATTACCAGTTGCATACATTATTCTGGTGGGTACTTGTTAACCCTCCATGGGCTGCTAAATGTAAAAAATTTTGAAGAAATAGTCTGTTTTTGGACACTGACAACATCAAATGGAAATGCCTCAGAGAAACGTAACTTCTTTTACTGGACGCAAACCTGATAGAGAAACATTTTTGTAAGTAGTAAGGATATTCAAAAATCGAGGTCCTAACCCATTGTCGACTAGTTAAGGAGATATACCCCTCAAAAGCTTAAAATTCCCATTTTCTGTGGATTTCTCAAAAAAATCTAGCACGTTTTCAAGAAAAATTGACCATTTGCAGGTCTTTGAGTGACATTACAATTTGCATGGACAAAATATTCCGGTAAGCAATTATTAACCCCCCAGAGCCTGCAAAGTATAGACATTTTGAGAAAATGTTGTTTTTTTTTCACACATTTTTGTCCGTACGATTCAGAAGCCATTTTCGAACCGATTTTCACACAATTTGGCACACGCATAGAGTGGCAAAAAATCTAAAAATGTACCGAAGCGGAATTTTCGATTTAACCACTATTTCGCCAGAATTGGCAAAAAACTGCCAAAATTGGGGTTTATCGGCACTTTCTCGAAACACGTCTTTAGGATTTTTTTTAAATATTCATAATTACTAGACCTGCCCATGACACAACCTTTGATACACGTGACATATTAGGCGATGCATATGGTAACCCTCCACAGGCTGCCAAACATCGAAATTTTGATGAAATGGGCCGGTTTCAGACCCCCACAGCACCTAAACGATACCTGAGAGGTAAACATAACTTCCTTTATTGGAAGTGGAATTCAACGAGGATCATTTTTGTAAGTAATAAGGGTGTTCAGAAAACCAAGTGTTAACCCGTTTGGGGCTGGTTAAACAGCAATACCCCCAAAAAGCTCAAAACTTCATGTTTTCCGTGGATTTCTCTAAACGAGTCTTGTAGATTTTCAAGAAAAATTGGTCACTCTCAGGTCTTGGTGTGACATTACAAGTTGCATGGATAAAATATTCCGGTCAGCATTAGTTAACCCTCCCCGAGCTGCTAAACGTAAAAATTGTGATAAAATGGGCTGTTTTTAGACACAAACAGCACCCAAACGATATACCACAGAGAAAGGGGCTTTCATTTATCGGACGCAAAATTGATCGGAAAATATTTTTGAAAGTGGTAAGGGTATTCAAAATTTGACGTCTTAACCCATTTTGGGCTGGTTAAAGAGAGATACCCATTAAAATCTTAAAATACCCGTTTTCTGTGGATTTCTCTAACAACATCTTGTAGGTTTTCAAGAAAAATCGGCTATTTGCAGGTCTTGGTGTGACATTACAAGTCGCATGAACAAAATATTCCGGTCAGCATTAGTTAACCCTCCCGGGCTGCTGAAGGTCGAAATTGCGATAAAATGGGCTGTTTTTGCACACCAACAGCACCCAAAGGGTACACCACAAAGAAAAGTGCCTTCTTTTATCGCGCGTACAATTTATACGGAAACATTTTTGTAAGTATTAAGGGTATTCAAAAGTCGACGTTTTAACCCATTTTGGGCAGGCTAAAGAGAGATATCCCTTGAAAGCTTTAAATGCCCATTTTCTGTGAATTTCCCTAACGGTAACTTGCAGGGTTTCAAGACAAATTGACTATTCGTAGGTCTTTATGTGACATTACAAGTTGCATGGACAAAATACTCCGGTGAGCGTTTTTTATCCATCTACAAGCTGCCAAGCATCGTAATGTTGTTAACATGGGACTGTTTTCAGACACGCACAGCACCTAATGTGTACATGAGAGATAAACATAATCTCCTATGTTTGAAGTGGAATTCACAGAGGACATTTTTGTAAGTAATAAAGGTATTCAAAAAGCCAAGCTTTAACCCCTGTTGGGGAGGTTAACAGGGATACCCATCAAAAGCTTAAAACATCGTTTTCCCTGGATTTCTACAAACATTTTTGGGGATTTTTAAAGAGAAAATGGCCGTTGATAGGTCTTGGTGTCATATGACCAGTTGCATGGATCAATTATTCTGGTAGGCATTTGTTAACCCTTCATGGGCTGCTAAATGTAAAAAAAATTGAGGAAATAGTCTGTTTTTGGACACCAACAACATCAAATGGAAATGCCACAGAGAAACGTAACTTCTTTTACCGGACGCAAAACTGATAGGGAAACACTGATATTGATATTAACCCATTCTACCATTAACGATGGGTTTTACCTAAACATTTTTTTATCAAACCCAAACCGAGTCATTTGAGACTACTATACTCACCTTTCTCATAACATCAATGAAGGAACTTTAGTGAGACAGTTAAAAACAGTTCATCAGACACTGTGGGGTCAAGAAAAATCATGGAATCTAATCAGGAAAAGCCATGATTCTCCAGAATCATAAAGTCTAGTCTTTGAAGTGAAATTATTCTACCCCCGACAAGTTTTTTTTTATTCTGGAATCACCTTGTCCATCCATCAGTCCGTCCACAGACATAATTTTTTCTGGAGATTTTCTCAGATGTTGATGTTCAAATCTACTCGAAACTTGGTATTAATGTCCACCACCATCAGAAATGTGCAACTGCAATTATAGTTCTGGTCGGACTGTTTTTGCCAGGATTATACCCCTTTATGACTTGAAAAACAGGCCAAAAGTTTTGTCAGGAGATTTTCTCTGATGTTTATGGGGCGATTCCTTTGAAACTTGGTAGGGATGTTTACTACCATAGGAACTTGTGCAACTACAATTATAGTTATACCCCTACTTTCGAAGAAAAAGGTGACAATCTCATCTGGAGTGATCCTACGAAGTTACACTGAAATCCCTTTACAAATGTGACCTGTAGACTGTGCTCAAGGTTTTTGGGCTTCGGGCATCTAGTCATCACAGGTGACCAATTATGACCAAAAGGGGATGTCATCATCTAGGCATTATATGGAGTCAACCTAACAGGTTACGATGAAATCCTTCCATAAATATGACCTTTTGCCTATGCTAAAGGTTTTTGGGCTCGGGTACCCATCAAGGCTTAATGATCGTGATCGAAATGGGACGTTCTCATCTAGACATTATTTGGAGTCATTCTACCAAGTTACAATGAAATCCCTTCATAAATATGACCTGTAGACTGTGCTAAAGGTTTTCAGGCTTCGGGCCCCTGTAGCCGTCACAGTTGCCCAATCAGGACCAAAAGGGGACTTTCTAATCTAGACATTATATGAAGTCAACCCACCAAGTTACAATGAAATTCGCCAATAAATATGACCTGTAGACTGTGCTAAAGGTTTTCGGGTTTTGGGCTCGGGCAGTCATCACGGTTGGCAGATCACGCCCAAATGGGGAAATTCTCATCTAGACATCATAAGGAGTCATCCTACCAAGTTACAATGAAATCACTCCATATTAAACATGACCTGCAGACTGTGATAAAAGTTTTGGGGTTTCGGGCTTAGGCAGCCATCACGGTTGACAGATCATGCCCAAAAGGGGATGTTCTCATCTAGGCATTATACAGAGGCATCCTACCAAGTGACAATGAAATCCCTTCATAAATACGACCTGTAGACTGTGCTAATGGTTTTCGGGTTTTGGGCTCGGGCAGCCATATCGGTTGACCGATCATGACCAAAAGGGGATGTTCTCATCTAGACATGATCCCAAACCTGCATATGAAATTTCGTGACAATCAGACAAGAACTGCAGGTATAGCTCGTGCTGAAGGAAAATGTGAACAGACTCACAGACTAACAGACTTCCGCATGTGTGATGGCAATAGCTTATCTGGACTATGTCAAGTTAAGCTAAAAAACCAAAAAACTAATTTCCGGATTTTGGTCCAAAATTTAAGTCCCACCCGGACCCCAAATTTTCAGTGTAAAAAAAAAAAAAATGTCTTAAAATTGACCAAAACGCATAAAAAAAACCCCCAAAAATTTCCAGATTTTGGTCCAAAATTTCCAAGTCACACCCGGACACCAAATTCCGAAACGCATAAAAAAAAAAAAAAAAAAAAAAAACTAATTTCTGGATTTGGGTCCAAAATTTCTAAGTCCGGACTGGGACCCCAAAGTATCAGTCTAAACATGAACCCAGGGACTTGTCTTGAACAAACTTGAATCTCACCCCCCTAAGCATGCTACATAGCAAATGTCAAAAAAATTCTTATTCGTAGATCTGAAGAAGATTTTTAAAGAATGTTCCTCATAATGCACTAATTTGAACATTTGGGCTCCCACAGGGAACCCAAATATGAACCGAAGGATTTGATTTCAACAAATATGTTAATCACTGTTCCAAAGATGTTATATGTAAAATATGAAAGCTTTTGGAGCAGTGGTTTGGAAGCAAACGATTCTTTAATTTTTTCCCATTGCCCACAGTGTTAAAAAATGCTGACTCAGCATTTTGTCAAAGACCCGAAAAAGTACCTTACGACAAAACCGATGGCAGTTTTTTTTTACCATTCCTTTCTGTTGGTCCCAAGGAAGCCTCACACCAAATAAAAATTCTCAGTGCCATGCAGTTTTGGAGATATGGACGTTTTCGTTTTTTTTCTATTTTTGGCTCCTGGGGTTCCCACGTGGCTGCAGAACAATTGTTTTTTGGCATAAATCAAGAACTTATAACCCAATAATACCTCATATTAAATTTGGTTCAAATTGGCCTCTCGGTTCAGAAAATAGAAATTCTGGGCAGGGCAAAAATTCTTGCCCCTCTCAGAACAAAGGCAAATATTGCCCGTCAAACTTCTCTTGAACAAACTTGAGTCTACACCTCAAATGGAAGCTGCAAACCATATATGAAGTCTCTGCTATGGCTGATTCATGAGAAGATTTTTTAAAATTTTGTGCATTTTGGCTCCCCACCCTCCACAATATGAGCAGACACCCAATTTGAAGAAAAACCAAAATGTCCCTATATAACCGCTACTCATGTGAATTTTCATTGAACTGCAGCCAGTGGCTTGGGAGATAATGACCCAAACACCACCTTCACGACGTACGACGGACAAAAAGTGATCAGAATAGCTCACCCTGACTTTTAGTCAGGTGAGCTAAAAAAGCCTTTATGTACCAATAAGACTAAAATCCTCCTCCTCTGATTGGATGAGAGCTTGCTTAGTATATTCTATGTTTATGGCTCAAGTGGAAAATGTTACCGTCTGGCGTCACAACGTAAAATATTGCAATGACGTCACCCATTTCGTAACTGCTTCATCAACGGAATGACTAGCAAGCCACTTCATTTTTCTGCATGTTCCACGTGTGCAGCAGACAGTGTTCCGGATAAATTACAAACCGATTAAAACTAAAATGGAATGAGTTTATCTGGTTTATTGATATTTTATCCAGTGCCATCGTGAATACACAAGAGGTTTATTTACTAAACCTGTGATCGTTAAAAGTTTCCTTGAACATGGCAACTTTTAATGATCACAAGTTTAGTAAAATATAGAACCTTAGTGAGCACGCTCACATACCCCACGTGCCCCGATATTTCAAGCTCGGAAAAGTGTAATTTTTAGGAAAATGACCCGGAAATCTGTTACTTGTATTTTTCAGAGTCCAGGGCCCGTAATTTCCGCAAAAATCAGCCGAGCAAAACGAAATGCAAACTTGATCTATAAGTTATTGTGGTAGACTCACATACTAAAATGGCCGTAATTTCGATAATATCTGAAAGCGTGTAGAAAAAAAGTCTGGAAAACTGTAATTTTGATGAACTTTTCAAAGTCGAAGGGCCGTAATTTCGGTAAAAATCAGTGGAGCAGAACAAAATGCAAACTTGATCTGTAGGCCACCATGTTAGACAAACATACCAGAAAACAGCTCAATATCTGGAAGCATGTAGAGAAAAAGCCCAGAAAACTGTAATTTTGATGAACTTTTCAAAGTCTATGGGGCCGTAATTTTCGTAAACATCAGTGGAGCGGAACAAAATCCAAACTTGTTCTGTAGGCCACCATGAAAAGTCTGCAAAACTGTAATTTTGATGAACTTTTCAAAGTTCAAGGGCCGTAATTTCGGTAAAAATCAGTGGAGCGGAACAAAATGCAAACTTGATCTGTAGGCCACCATGTCAGACTAACATACCAATGAAAGTGTCAATGACACTGTAGCTCAACTTGTCAAGACAAAGACATGTACATGTATAGTATGTGACACAGCAATGACAAACATCTAGGTAATGACCTGATAACAAAGGTACATATAAATATTGTAACGGTCTGTACATAAATACTGACTGTTGCCTGTAACAAATGTATAGGTAAAGTATTGTAAAGGTGGGTGACAGTCAGATGCTAAACTAGAAAAGAAATCTTAGTCCCAGAGTGTGTCTGACTGAACCCCAAAATATTTGTTCTCATAGCACAGTGATAACAAAGGCACCCCAAAACACACTCATTCCTGTCCCAAGGTGAAAACAAAGGTACCCAAGAAGTTTCGTGAAGATCAGTTCACAAATATGAGCTGTGTAAATGTTGTGACAAAAAACTGATTGGACCTAATTTCGGTACAAAATGGCCACTGGCAGCCATCTTGAATTCTGGACTGCACCCAGAAACACTCGTTCTCATCCCAAGGAGATAACAAAGGTACCCAAGAAGTTTTGTGAAGATCGGTTCATAAATACAGCCTCTAGCTCGAGCCGTATTGACATGTGCACTTACAGTGTATAAGTTGCACTGAATGAATCAAAGTTCATCTAATTTGCATAATTTCTGCACGAGAAAAAAACCCGTACTATATGTGATGTATTCCATGTTACTAAACATTCATACAAAAATATATTCAAATCAGAACTTTCATACAGAAGTTCTGCACAAAAGACTGATTGCACTAATTTTGGTACAAAATGGCTGCTGGTGGCCATCTTGAATTTTGGACCACACCCCAAAACACTCGTTCTCATCCCACGGTGATAACAAAGGTACCCAAGAAGTTTCATAAAGATCGGTTCATAAATACGGCCTCTAGCCTGAGCCGTATATAGAAGTTGTGTACAAAAAACTGATTAGACCTAATTTCGGTACAAAATGGCCACTGGCAGCCATCTTGAATTTTGGACCGCACCCAGAAACACTTGTTCTCGTCCCAAGGTGATAACAAAGGTACCCAAGACGTTTCGTGAAGATCGGCTCATAAATACAGACTCTAGCCTGAGCTGTATTGACATGTGTACTTACTGTGTGTAAGTAGCACTGAAAAAATCAAAGTTCATCTAATTTGCATAATTTCTGCACGAGAAAAAAACCTGTATTATATGTGATGTATCCCATGGTAATAAACATTCACACAAAAAATTATTCAAATCAGCGCTTTCATATGGAAGTTCTGTGCAAAAATCTGATTGCACCAAATTTTGTACAAAATGGCTGCCATCTGCCATCTTGAATTTCGAACCGGACCCCAAAACACTCGTTCTCATCCCACGGTGATAACAAAGGTACCCAAGGAATTTCGTGAAGATCGGTTCATAAATACGGCCTCTAGCCCGAGCCGTATTGGCATTTGCACTTACAGTGCTGAAAGTAACACCAAAAAGCATCAAAGTTAGTCTAATTTGCATAATTTACGCACGAGAAAAAAACCCGTATTATATGTGATGTATCCCATGGTACTAAACATTCATACAAAAAATTATTCAAATCATAGCTTTCATATGGATGTTCTGTACAAAAAACAGATTTCTGCATCGTCGGTACAAAATGGCGGCTGGCAGCCATCTTGAATTTCGGACCAAACCCCAAAACACTCGTTCTCGTCCCACGGTCATAACAAAGGTACCCAAGAAGTTTCGTAAAGATCGGTTCATAAATACGGCCTCTAGCCCGAGCCATAGCAGCTTGGCGCTTACAGCCCTGAAAGTAACACTAAATAAATCAAAGTCAGGCTAATTTGTATAATTTACGCACGAGAAAAAAACCCGTATTATATGTGATGTATCCCATGGTACTAAACATTTATACAAAACTTTATTCAAATCAGAACTTTCATACAGAAGTTCTGTACAAAAAACTGATTTTTGCATCATCGGTACAAAATGGCCGCTGGCAGCCATCTTGAATTTCGAACCACACCTAAAAACACTCGTTCCCGTCCCAGGGTCATAACAAAGGTACACAAGAAGTTTCGTAAAGATCGGTTCATAAATACGACCTCTAGCCCGAGCCATAGCCAATTATTGACGTACGGACAAACGGACAGACGGACGGACGGACGTACGGGCCATGACAATAGCTCAAATTTGACTTCATCAAAGTTGAGCTAAAGATCAGCTCAATATCTGGAAGCGTGTAGAAAAAAAGTCCGGAAAACTGTAATTTTGAGGAATTTTTCTGAGTCCGAGTGCCATAATTTCGGTAAAAATCAGTGGAGCGGAACAAAATGCAAACTTGATCTGTAGGCCACCATGTTAGACTCACATACCAAAAATCAGCTCAATATCTGGAAGCGTGTAGAAAAAAAGTCTGGAAAACAAGTAGGACTGACTGACGGACTGACAGACTGATGGACAGACCAGTCAGAAACATTATACCCCTGCAACTTTGTTGCGTGGGGTATAATAAGACTCTTGTGTTTCACGATGTAGGTTTTGGGCTATGGGTAGTGTCAATTGGAACATACCTGTTGTGATGAATTGATGGTAACATGGTCTGTGGTTTGCGGCTCGGAGTGTATGTTCAACCTTGACACTTATAATGTTGCGGCATATGCACTTCAGAATATAGACCAGATATGAGTTTCCAGTCAGATAAAACAGTGCAGAACAATAGTAAGAAATAATAAGAGGCACAAAGATGACAGAAATACATCACATCCTTCAAAACATTTTGCCCAGAGTTATTTTTTTTATTGGAGGTTAAGGTCACTTTTAGCATCGTCCATAACACAACAATAAAGACAAGTTTAGTCAATCGTTCACATCTAGTCTCTAGGAGTCTGCACTTCTTTAATTTTAGGTCGAATACATGATTCCACGGTTCAATATTTGAATGTTTTTGTACAGTACATGGAGGGTGGATTGAAACTAAATCACCCATGGAGTGGAGCTATCACCCAGTTTCACTTTCAAATTCTGTACATATGAACAAAAAACACAAGCAATGTTTTGGCCAATGGATCTCCGGGTTCAACCCGGTGGTCCACTGGCTGGAATTTTGTTCATGATTGTTGTGCTTTCCAACAAATTTGCAATAATTGCTTGGGTGGAATCTCCACTCTGCGGGCAATTTAGTGATAATACACTATCCACGTACTGTAAGTAAACAAACTGTTTCATGTAACAGAAATTGGAAAGAAAACATCACAAATAAGACTTAAATAAATGAATAAATTACATCCTTTTTATACATACCTAAGCTGCGCAAATAATCTTACTGATCGGCTTGCTTCAGTTTATTTTTATTTAATGCATTATCTGTAAATGTTTTTATGCTGTCCGCATCCTTATGAGGTCTTTGAATAATTTGTGTACTCATAGAATCATCGGGTGGAATGACATTGCATTACTATAATGAAAGTGTCAATGACACTGTAGCTCAACTTGACAAACTTGAACTTGGTAAGTTATAAATGAAATGGCAAAATTGAAGATCATTGGTACCATTGTCATTTTTTGACAGAAACCGAAGAAAATCGATAGTTCCCATCTAGAGGTCACCCCAAACAAGCATGCCAGGTTTCAAAGCAATCCTATCATAAATGTGCCCTGTAGGGTGTGCCAAAGGGAAATATTGAGTCTTCTGACTAAACTAAGTTCTAAGAATGTTGGCCGCGGCAACAACTTTTTTGACGGAAATTGAAGAAAATCGATAGCTCCCATCTAGAGGTCACCCCAAACAAGCATGCCAGGTTTCAAAGCAATCCGATCATAAATGTATCCTGTAGGGTGTGCCAAAGGGAAATATTGAGTCTTCTGACTCAACTAAGTTCTAAGAACATTGGCTGCGGCAACATTTTTTGACAGAAATTGACGAAAATCGATAGCTCCCATCTAGAGGCCTCCCCAGACAAGCATACCAGGTTTCAAAACAATCTGATCATAAATGTGCCCTGTAGCGTGTGCCAAAGGGAAATATTGAGATCTGACTAAACTAAGTTCTACGAACGATGGCCGTGGCAACATTTTTTGCAGGAAATTGAAGAAAATCGATAGCACCCATCTAGAGGTCACCCTAAATAAGCATACCAGTTTCAAAGCAATCAAATCATAAATGTGCCCTGTAGGGTGTGCCAAAGGGAAATATTGTGGTCTGACTAAACTGAGTTATAAAAACGTTGGCCGCAGCAACATTTTTTGACGGAAATTGAAGAAAATCGATAGCTCCCATCTAGAGGTCACCCCAAACAAGCATGCCACGTTTCAAAGCAATCCGATCATAAATGTACCCTGTAGGGTATGCCAAAGGGAAATATTGAGTCTTCTGACTAAACTAAGTTCTAAGAACGTTGGCCGCGGTAACATTTTTTGACTGAAATTGAAGAAAATCGATAGCTCCCATCTAGAGGTCTCTCCAAACAAGCATACCAGGTTTCAAAGCAATCAAATCATAAATGTGCCCTGTAGGGTGTGCCAAAGGGAAATATTGTGGTTTGACTAAACTAAGTTCTAAGAACGTTGGCCGTGGCAACATTTTTTGACGGAAATTGAAGAAAACCGATAGCTCCCATCTAGAGGTCACCCCAAACAAGCACGCCAGGAAATATTGAGTCTTCTGACTAAACTAAGTTCTAAGAACGTTGGCCGCGGCAACATTTTTTGACTGAAATTGAAGAAAATCGATAGCTCCCATCTAGAGGTCTCTCCAAACAAGCATACCAGGTTTCAAAGCAATCTGATCATAAATGGACCCTGTAGGGTGTGCCAAACGGAAATATTGAGTCTTCTGACTAATCTAAGTTCTAAGAACGTTGGCCGCGGCAACATTTTTTGACAGAAATTGACGAAAATCGATAGCTCCCATCTAGAAGTCTCCCCAAACAAGCATACCAGGTTTCAAAGCAATCTGCCCATAAATGTGCCCTGTAGAGTGTGCCAAAGGGAAATATTGAGGTCTGACTAAACTAAGTTCTACGGACGTTGGCCGTGGCAACATTTTTTGCCGGAAATTGAAGAAAATCGAAAGCTCCCATCTAGAGGTCAGCCTAAATAAGCATACCAGGTTTCAAAGCAATCAAATCATAAATGTGCCCTGTAGGGTGTGCCAAAGGGAAATATTGTGGTTTGACTAAACTAAGTTCTAAGAACATTGGCCGCGGCAACATTTTTTGACGGAAATTGAAGAAAATCGATAGCTCCCATCTAGAGGTCACCCCAAACAAGCATACCAAGTTTCAAAGTAATCTGATCATAAATGCGACCTGTGAGGTGTGCCAAAGACAATTGTGGACGTACGTACTAACATACTAACGTACGTACGTACGTATGTACGCCGACGGACGAGAAGTGATGGCAATAGCTCAGCTTGACTTTGTCAAGTTGAGCTAAAAATCAGAGAACATTTGTTAAGTTATTGTGATAGCAATGTGAGGATGCCCTGAAGCCCACCCAGATGCACACCAACCGTCGCTAAACCATAGGTCTCGGTTGTTAACACAACTCGACAAAAATGCAAACGATGCGTTGATTCCAGAATGAAATCAGGCAGAAGATTTTGAATTGAGTCTAATCTCACAGCTTTTGAGTTGTAAATATTTTCGCCCCTTCTTATAAATGTTGTTGGCCTCCACTGAAGTAATGCATGTAATGGCGACACATTTGTTCGGGCAAATCAACAAAAAAAACCTTAATGATAATATTACAGAATGGACCTGATGACAGAAGAGTTCAAGAGGAGACATTTGGTAGCTTTTTGAGAACATGTGAATGATTCTAAAATTTCTGAATCAATGTGACTGAAATTTAATCAAATTGAAATCAAATAAAATTTTGCAGGGCCCTACTATACTCCATACAGACATGTTAACCTCCAAAATAATTTTTCAGGGAACCTGAGGGTGATTTTCAGGGAAATGGGATGGATTTCAGGAAAAAGTTTGCGCAGGGACAAAATAAAAGAAAAAACTTGTGAATTTTCAGTACATGGACCACTATTTAAAAACCAGGTTATATCCAGAACTAGTTGTCAACTATGCTGATGCATTTATGCTATGTTAAAAAATCATAAAATAACTGTTGATTTGACACCCCCCCCCCCCCCCCCCCCCCCGCCCCCTGCCATCCTCTTCATGAGACCCCCAACTACAGAGCACCACCACCTGTGGTTTGCTCTTATCAAAGTCTGCTTAGCTAATAATTTCCCAAGTCTGGAAATGTTAACAGGAAAACACGTCCAAATGTTCAGTTACTTCAAGAACATTAGTACTTAGAAAGTATCTTTATCAAACTTCATGCATGTGGGACGTTTGTACCCTACACAAAACTTTTCTTCTCATCATTGAAGCATTTTTTTTCAATTCCATTCGAAATTTTCGGGTACAGATGGCCAACAGTTAACAGATCTGTAGTCAGCTCAACAGAATAAATGTAGTGTTAGAAAATAAGTCCACAGTGTTTAAATTTAAATATGCAGTCATAATTTTTCGGCATCCTAAGCGACTTCAACCTACTTTTAAACTGTGTTAAATAGTTGTTGTTTACGTTTTGATTTTGGAAAAGGGATGAGAATTAAAGCTATTCTATGAATGAATAATTCCTTTTCATATATTTTATTTTCCAAAAGCTGCATTTAAATGAAGGTGGAGTTTTCAATTTTTTTAAAGTAAGTCACCTATTTTCACTTCGACAATCGCACATTGATCACGAATCTCCGAAGAAAACCCCTCAGAAATAAACATGAACACAGTTGAAATATATATCATAAAATAACCTTTTCTTAAATAAATTTAACTTAAATCCATATTTTACTGCTTCGTGAGTTTTTACCAGAGTTTGAAATGCATGTGATTTGACTCCAAATGTTTTTCATAAGTTACAATGGGAACGAAATATTTAACTGTTGTTTTCAAGACCAAAACTGATTCCAGTCTGGGAGGCAGGGAACTACACTGAAATTCCGAGATTTTCCTGGGCATTCCGGGAGAGTTAACATGTCTGTCTTCATACTTTATAGGACTCTCACACCAGGTATTGGTTACCAGTTCTGACTAAACCAGTACAACAAATCTTCTTTAGGACCTACATATTATATCCTCAGTTTTTCAGGCCATTTTTTGTAAAATAACATGTGGGCGGGTGTTTTTTTTATTTTATTCTTTGCTGCAGATTTTTAACTTGGTTAGGCCTTACCACAGTAATTAAGCACAGCTCCACTTTCAAGTGTTCCCAGGGAGATTTATAACAAGAGGCCTCAAGTGGCCTTAATTGCTCACCTGCCAAAGTATTTGGGGACACATTCAGTTAGACATGGTTCATCACTACAAAGGAATGAATTCATGAAAGGCAAATTTTATGGAAAAACACTAAGGAATGGATTTGAACAAACCTGAACCTAACATGCACACCCCTGCCACCCCCTCACCCCACCCATAGAAAGCCCCAATATTAAGCCGGGGACTCAAATTGAACAAACTTGAATCTCATCCCTTATGGATTTTGCATACCAAATATCAAAAGCTTCTGATTGGTTGATTGGAAGAAGATTTTTAAAGAATATTCCTCATATTGCACTAATCTAAACATTTGGGCTCCCGTAGAGAGCCCAAATATGGACCCAGGGATTTGATTTCAACAAACATGTGAATGAATCTTCCAAAGATGTTATATGTGAAATATAAAAGCCTTTGGAGCAGTGGTATGGGAGAAGATTCCTTAATGTTTTTCCCATTAATCGCAGTGTTAAAAAATTTTGACCATTCCTTCTGCTGTTCCTTAGGAAGCTTCACACAAAATAAAAATTCTCAGTGATGTGTAGTTTTAGAGATATGGTGTTTTAAATTTTTTCTATTTTTAGCTTCTGCAGTTCCAATGGGGTGACGGGAAAAATGTTTTTGGCATAAATTAGGTACTTATGACCCAATAAGCCCTCATATCAAATTTGGTTCAAATTGGCCTCTGTTTGAAAACTAGAAATTTTGGTACAATTCGGGCTCCCACAGGAAACCCAAATATGAAACCAGGGACTTGGCTTTAACAAACTTATATCTCACCTCCCTAAGGATACTGTATACAAATATCAAAAGATTCTGACTAGTGGATGTGAAGAAGATTTTTGAAGAATATTCCTCTTATTGAATGAAGTTATAATTCAGGCTCCCACAGGAAGCCCAAATATGAACCCAGGGCTTTGGATTGAAAAATCTTGAATCTCACCACCCTAAGAATGCTGCATACCAAATATAAAAAAATTCTGACAGCTGAATCTGAAGAGGAAGATTTTTAAAGAAAATTCCTCATATTGAAGTGATGCCAAATATGAACCCAGGGACTTAGCTTGAACAAACTTGAATCTCAACCCCCTAAGGGTGCTGCATACCAAATATCAAAAGATACTGATTGATGGATCTGAAGAAGAAGATTTGTAAAGAATATTGCTTATATTGCACTAATTTGAACAACTGGGCTCCCTTAGAGAGACCGAATATGGACCCAGGGAATAGATTTCAACAAATATGTGAATCAATCTTCCAATGATGTTATATGTGAAATATGAAAGCCTTTGGAACAGGGGTTTGGGAGATTTTTTAATGTTTCCGCATTACCCACAGTGTTAAAAAATGTTGACTCAGCACTTTTTCAAAGTCCCGAAAAAGTAACCTATGATAAAACCCGATGGCAATTTTTTTACCATTCCATTCTGTTGGTCCAAAGGAAGCTTCACACCAAATAAAACTTCTCAGTGCCATGCAGTTTCGGAGAGATATGGGCATTTTATTTTTTTTCTATTTTTAGCTCCTGCGGTTACCATGGGGCGACAGGAAAAACGTTTTTGGCAATAATTACCTACTTATGTCCCAATAAAACCTCATATCAAATTTGGTTCAAATCAGCCTCTCGGTTTGGAAAATTGAAATTGAAATTTGGGGCGTGACAAAAATTCTTGCCCCTCCCATAATGATGGCAAATATAGCCCCTAGAACCTCTCTTGAACAAATCTAAGTCTACACCTCAAAAGGAAGCTGCACACCTACTATCAAGTCTCTGCTACTGCTGGTTCATGAGAAGAAGATTTTTTAAGATTTAGGATCACTTTTTGTGCAAGGCCCTACCAAGGAGCGGGTCAACTTGATTTGAACAAATTTGAATTGACATATGATAGGGAACATGCACATCAGATTTGGTTCAATTTGGTTGAGTATTTTATGAGAAGTCGATAATGTAAAGTTAATGCTGGACGGACGGCGGACGGGAAGTGATTAGTAAAGCTCCTCTTGAGCTTTGCTCAGGTGAGCTAAAAATTCCTGAGACAAGCAAATTCAGTAAATTCATGCCTCCCGTTGGGCAGCAGCTTCAAGGGGAATTAATGCATCCAGTGGAATATAGTTGAGTTGCAAGTGGAAGTTATTTAGAAGGGACAGAACAGGAACAGACAGTGCTTCAGACAGTGGTTATCAGATTCATTTTCATGGAGGTCACTGTCAAAGCAAGTAAAGTGATGTGGAGTATAACTGAGAATCACTAAAAATTAAAACTGTATGATAAGACATATTACATTAAACTGATGTGAAAAGTGTTAACCAACCTGTAAAGCTTGTGATTGGATGTTAATGAAACCTTGGAAGTGATGTCCAGAAAATATGGTGGTCTGTATATGGTATTTGGGAGAGTTTGACTTTGTAGAGTTGCAAAAGAAGTAATGATGAAGACATATGCTGGCCTCACAATGATAACAAAGATACAAAAGAAGTTTTGTGAAGATCGGTTCATAAATAGGGCTTTTAGTCTGAGGTGCGTTGACGGACAGGCAGACGGACATATTTTTGGTACAAAATTTCCCACAATCGAACTTGCCCTAGGTATTGATAAAAGTAATCCATATATGAAATTTCATTGAAATCGGTTGACTCTAAGGAAAGTTAGAGTCTGGAAACCATCAGCCAATCAAATTTAAGCAACCTAATTAAATGTGCACAAAAAATGCCCATGTTCGAACTTGGACTCACAATTGATGAAAGTGATCTACTACCCAAATTTCCTGTTTTTTTCAAAAAGTGGGAGACAATAAATAAAAAGCACTTACCACAACACGAGCTAGTAATTTTTTTCCATTCAGTACTTCTAACATTCTTCTGAGGGTCTCTTTCATCCATGTTTTGCAGTCTGGTGGTAGTTGGACATCACTTAAATTACATCTAACAGCTTGAAGAGGTAAAGACAAATAATCTGGTGGGAGAGATCGAACACTGAAAAAAGAACTTATTTTTGTTCTAATTATGAAGAAACTCTTCAATACATGGAACTTTTCCCAGAATTTCTATATAGCCACATCCATTGGACAAATGTATATTACAACCCACTTTGTAATAAAAGTTGCAAAATGTAATAATTATTACAAAATGCAACTACATGGACGGGAAAAACGTTGAAATATGTAATAAACTTCTTTTTCAAAGGGGCACTTTTTTTCAAAGGGGAAATCTGAAACTAATTCATGTTATTATACAACTATTAAAATAAATTTGTGTCTCTATGATTCTACGACTGTCTTCGAGTATGTTATGCGCAATTCTATGTATATTTGAGCGAGTTTCGTATATATCCAAAGTTTTATTACAAAATGCAACAACTTGGGTGGGAAAAACGTTGCAATATGTAATAATTATTACAAAATGCAACTACATGGACGGGAAAAATGTTGCAATATGTAATAATCATTTTTTTCAAAAGGACACTTTTTTTTCAAAGGGGCAATCAGAAACTAATTCATGTTATTGTTAAAATAAATTTGCGTCTCTATGATTCTACAACTGTCTTCAGGTAATTTATAAGCATTTCTACGTATATTTGAGCAAGTTTCGTGTATGTCCGAAATTTTATTACAAAATGCAACAACTTGGACAGGAAAAACGTTGCAAAATGTAATAATTATTACAAAATGCAACTACATGAACTGGAAAAATGTTGCAAAATGTAATAAATGTTACAAACTGCAACTACATCGTCTGGAAAAACGTTGCAAAATGTAATAAAATATTTTCAAGAAGAGCAATCACA
Organism: Pictodentalium vernedei; assembly: GCA_031216915.1. Taxonomy (NCBI): domain Eukaryota; kingdom Metazoa; phylum Mollusca; class Scaphopoda; order Dentaliida; family Dentaliidae; genus Pictodentalium; species Pictodentalium vernedei. Next base: position 815,539,130 of record CM062296.1, read on the forward strand.
ACTAATTCAATTGCATTATACAATTATTAATATCAAATTGTTTTTGAATGTCTTAACCAAATGCTGTCAATATATATTGTTTGTAGAGATGACCACTGGTGATCAGTATAGTGGCTCAGAAATGGCTAGTGATCATCTATGGCGATCTCTAGTGATCATTGGGAACGAGATGAGGATTAGAGGGCTATGAGTACTAGCTGTGCTGAGGCCCCTCTTCTCACTCCTCACATCCTCATACGAGGAGATGATCATTGGTGATTGCCATTGATGATCACCAGGGGTGCACAGTGAGCACTTATGGTGATCTCTAGTGATTGTTACTATCTCCCAGTATTGAGTCCTCACCTCATAGTCCCCACATCAATATCTCGCTCCCACCGATCACTAAGGATCACAGATATCCCAGAGTTGACCGGATCAGAACCAGATTAACCGCAACAGCAAATCACCACCATACATCGTAGGGTTGCAATTTAGAGAAATGTCACTCTAAGATTTTGGGTGTATAAATCGGGGACCAACCATGTAAACATCTGGTGGACGTAGTGGTTTTCTATAGGTGTATTGATTTTACTAGGCTTTGACGCATTGTTATTTATTGAGGTTTTACAACACTTTCAACAGCCAAGATCATATCGCGTCGGTGGAGGAAGCCGAAGTACTGGAACAGAACCACTGAACAGCGTCGAGTAACTGTCAGACTCTCCAACGCACTAACCTGAGTAAGCATTGGTTGAAGGCGTGTGCACCATCGGCATGTCATACGTCTTAGCACATTTTGCCACCTTGTTCCCACATAAGCAATCCGGATTAAGTGTCTTGCTCAAGGACACAGGGTGAGTGACACGGAGCTGGCTCAAACTTTTGACCATTCGGTCTCAAGTTCAACAATGCAATCAATGTACCGCCGTGCTCCGCTTTAACTCGTTGAAATGAATAAAGAAATTGTGAGTGAAGCAGCTGAACTATTTTGGTGAACAACGTGTTATTAATTTTTATTTGTCTCTGTGTGTGTGGGGGGGGGGGTGGTGGGGGTGGTGTGGGGGGGGGGGGGTGGATACTCGCAATGAACGCACACGTGGCCATCTATATGGGCATGAGCTCCACTTACATCCTAAATTACTTATAGAATATTTTTCATGTAAAATCGTAAGCCCAGGCAGGTGGGAACGAGAGAACCGAGCAGGCCGCCAAGATACAAAGAGCCACCTGCCCATGAGACTGAGAAGAAAGCGGGAGGAGACAACAATACCCATCCACCATTTGGAGTCACTGAGGAGAACCACAGGCGCCCTCTACTCGTAACTTGGGTTGCGATGTCCAGACCTAGACCGCTCATGCGACATCACGCTGAATACTGAAGGGAATTGACATTGTCATCTAGAAGTCACTAACTTGACTTTTGTCCATAAATTCTGTTGATATTGAGAAAATTGAATCACTGAGCCTGTTCAACTAATCTAGGACCGGGGCTACTCGGCGGCACAGCCTTCTCGCTGGGCCAGAACGTCCTGAAACTCAGCTCCGCAAACAACACCAGTGTGCCCACCATGACGTCGCCAACGTCATAGCTCCTCTAACAGTTTCCCACTGTTGATGCCTGTTTTTTTTTCATTCACATACACCATGCATAAAGCATCCATACCAGCCAGCGATGCAAGCGGTGCGCACTGTACATAGCCATGCGACTAGAGTTGGCCATTGAACCTATAGTTGTTGTGTTAGCAACAGGACATTGGGGTGCCGGGGTCTGGGAGGAGCGGGGGGTCCAGATGTGGGTGGAGATAAGTTGGTTACATAACATACCACTAGCGTGTCCGACATGCAAGAGCACAGGATAAAGAATAACTTTGGGCCGTAAGTCATACACCTTAACTCTTCTGGCGACAACCAGAAAGGTGATTTTTAGTTTACAGCCCGGGCCGGAAGTCTCAGGTGCACTCCCATTCTCAGCTCCCCCCCACCCGGGGTGGGTTCTATCAAGCTTTTCGTACCCTTTTTTGAGATTGTTCGCGCTTAGAGGGGGAGGGTCTTTTCCCCAAGGTTGGTGGGGCCCTCGTGGAGTGTTTCAAGACCCGATTCTTCTGAGTTGAGTGATGCTGGTGTGCCGAGCACCGATAGCGCCAGGTTGGGGGCTCGTACCCCATTAACTTAATGCACTTTAGTTCGGGTAACACAGTATGTGTGTGTGACTACAGCAGCATAGTCAAAAAAGGGCCTGACAAAGTTCGCAAAGAACCTCAGAATAGACCCTCTAACACCAGCCTCCCCCCATCTTTCCTATTAGAACCACCGAGGGCTTCAAGCAGGCACATGCAGGCTATTGCTCTACTGATTATTTTGTCACAAGACATCTTAAGGGTCAGGTTCTTGTTAATGACGATGCCCAGAAAACAGGCTTCCTGACAGTGACTGATCCTCTTCCCAACGATTTCAACCGTTACAGTAATTGGTTGAGCTTCTCCTGTGGGGTTTCAATCGTTTAAACTGGGGGCTATGGACTGACTGCAATTTACTTCATATAGTGGCAACGTGCGTCTCGCAAAGAAATAGATAGTAGCAGATTGGATTGACATTTTCCAACAGAGCTGGCTTGTGCGCTTCAGTTATCGCGAGGTCCTAAGTCTACCAAACTCAATGAAACAAGAACAGTTTCATTGGATGGATTTAAAAGCTTCTGATTTTTAAAACTATTTATTTCATGTTAAGTCAACAAGGTTGTCATCGTTTATTCAGAGTGAAGTGTCTGATGAGTAAGCAAAATGTTAAACATTTTAAACTGTTCCAGACAATTTTGAATTATGTTATTTCAGTAAAGTGTAGTTGCGACAGCAATTTTTGGATGGACAGAAAGCCAACAGTATTCGCAGAATAATTGAAGTTTCTTGAAACTAATGAACTGATAAGGCCACATAAAGTAGATCTTCTGTTTCTTAGGCCATTATTTGTAAAATTGCATGCGGGCGAGCGGTTTTTTATTTTATTTTTTATTTCAGTAATTACTTTTTTGCCATCAAAAGTTCATGTTCTTGGTTCAAGTTTTAGGCCTCATAATCTACAGAATAGGGTGGTGGTGTATTTCATCCCTTGAGTGCAAGAAGACTTTGCAATGCTAAAGCATTGCAAAGCCTTCTTGCACTCAGGGGACAAATTCATCAATTTTTTTTAACTTGGGTAAAATATCAGACATAAACCATTTAATTTTTATTTTTTTTAAGTTTAAATTGGTTATAAAAAGAGAGCATGTGACAGCGAAGAGGACCATGCGGGAGGGCCTGAGAAACAGATTTCTTATTTTTTTAGGCCTAATTTCAGATACTTTTCAATATCATTTTAACACCAAGTGGATGATAACGCAAGCAGCACAGGTGATGGTTATTTTTTTCAGATCAGATTTCAATTGTTTGGGGCATATGGAGTACAAATAGCAATATTAATTTAAGTTTTCACACACTTTCTTTTTATTAGTATTGTTTCTCAAGGCCTCAGATTCAGGGGAGCACTACATATACTACAACTGGTAAAAAGATTAATTGTACAGTAGAACCTGTCTTGAGAGTGGTCTCTCAAGACAGGTGGTCTCTCATAACAGGTTTCAGGTTTTCTCAAGTCAGTGAATAACAAACCACAAAATTCAGAAATGGAGAAGAATAGATTTTTGTAATTACTTTGTAGTTGTTCTTTTTTATGAAGTTTTTGTAACAAATTGAAATGGACTGTTATAAAAATTATAAATTTTTGCTTATTGTTGAAAAAGTCATGGAAATTTTCCATGAAATGTTACACCAATATCAGTCTTGCCAAAAATGCCACCACAAAACAGTTTGATTTAGCATGAAGGTTGCATAAGTCTCCTTCATGATACATTCAGCAAATGTTGCATGTTATATTGATTTTCACAGTTCTCTGTAATCTGTTGTGGTTTGAGGCGAACCATAAGGGCTCTCCTGCAATTTTCTAAATGACAAACCTGCCCCAGAAGAGAATTTGTATGGGTTCTGCAAACCTGGAAAAGTAATAGAAATTGAAAAATATTTTTTTCAGGCCTGGAAGTCTTGGAAAAATGGGGAGATATTTTCACTTCTTGTTGCCAAATCATGGAGATTTCCCATAAAATGTCCCGCCAATATCAAATTTTTGCTTATTGTTGAAAAAGTCATGGAAATTTTCCATGAAATGTTACACCAATATCAGTCTTGCCAAAAATGCCACCACAAAACAGTTTGATTTAGCATGAAGGTTGCATAAGTCTCCTTCATGATACATTCATTAAATGTTGCATGTCACAGTAGAAACTGTCTTGAGAGACCGCCCTTTGGGTCACACAAAAGTGGTCTCTCAAGACAGGTGGTCTCTCATAACAGGTTTCCGGTTTTCTCAAGTCAGTGAATAACCAACCACAAAATTCAGAAATGGAGAAGAATGGATTTTTGTAATTACTTTGTAGTTGTTCTGTTTTATGAAGTTTTTGTAACAAATTGAAATGGACGGTTATAAAAATTATAAAAATAAATTAGTGTTGAAAATTGAAGATTTTCAACACTAATTTATTTTTTATAATTTTTATAACAGTCCATTTCAATTTGTTACAAAACGATTTTCAACACAAATTTATTTTTATTCCTGTCACATTTCAGGTATGTATGAAATTGTTTATTCAGCAATAATACTAATCTTTTCACAAGGGTCTTATAAAAACATCTCAATCTTTAATGAGTTAGCAATTGAAACCCAATTAAGAGCTTTTAATACTTTTAATTATGTTAGTATAACCACAATGGATTTTCCAATTCCAGAACAGGTAAAAAGTTTTTGTCATGGTTTCAGTCTTCAAAGGGGCGGTCTCTCAAGACAGGTCCATTATGGCATAAAAATACAAGTTGGTACCAGGTCACAGTGGTCTCTCAAGACAGGTGGTCTCTCAAGACAGGTGGTCTCCCATAGCAGGTCCATTATAGAGTTAAAGCAATCGGTTCCTGGCAGATGTGGTCTCTCAAGACAGTGGTCTCTCAAGACAGGTTTTACTGTAATCATTTCTCATTTCAAATTTACGAATTAAATTCGAAAATCTGAAAACCCAAAGAACAATATCCGAAAGGATACAGGGGATATCTCACGAGTGGCAGCGAAAAGCATGAGAAACATTATTTTTGCAAGCGACTTTCAAGAGCTAAAATACACTATTTGTAGTGGCGAAGCATGGGCTATTTCTGGTATGCACTCACAAATCACGCGATTTTCTTTTCCCTATGTGTGTCAGACCACTGAAGTTGTGACATTACACCACTGATTTCCTCTCTATACAAGAAAGCATTTAAAAAATGTTTTGCACTCACAGTTGGAATAGTGTTGCCATTTCACAATTTTGAATTAATACTACATCTGTTTCAATTATAACCAGTTTCTACCTGTACTTCTTTATATTTGTGAAACTGATTATATTCTGTTTTTCTAATTACCAATAAATAATAAAGTGTTGTATTTTTATTCTATGTTATCCTTTGTAATTCTTTCGAATAAGCAGCGGAATAGTTACTATGAAAAGGAGTGCCAATGCCTCCCATTATCCTGACCCTGCGCCTACCCTAAAACCACTAAAGCTGAGCAACATTTTTATCATAAAAATGCTTGCCTGGGAAAGATTTCTTGTGGAAGCATGGCTAAGGTAATATAATGAAATCCATAAAACCCAAGGAAAGCAAAGTGAAGTATTTTTGTTTCCTTTTCATCCTGCATGAGTAGTATGTTATGTTCCCAAAAGGGCCTTTTATGTCGCCCTCTACCTGGCGCTACCCGCACCCGGACCCAAGCCCACCGCCCCTTCCGAATTTCTATCGCTGATGCAACCTCTATCTCACTTGTCAACTCTAGTCGACTGTCTATGTACGGTTCGCATCGTTTGCATCGCAGGCTGGGTGTGGATGCCCACTCCAAAGTTTGTGAAGATGCAGGAAAGGCGGGAATCAAGAGATGAAAATGGTTACAGTAGCTACGACGTCGGTGTCATCATGGACAGCGTGCAATGTCCTGACGACATTGACCACTGTCGATGTCCACAGAGGTGCGCGACTGGACTTTGCCTAGGCCCAGCAACTCTGCCATTTGCTGCTGAGCAGCCTCTGGCATATGCCAATACCCTCGTAACACTATTCGCACAGTGATAGCCTTTCATCACAGTCGCTTCAGACCAAGTCTGCGTTACCCTATACTATTTCACACAGAACTTGTGTCAGTAGTGCCATTTCCCCCAGTAAAATTTGACTGTCGCTATCCCACACCATGATAGGATCGCCGGGTGAGTGATTGTGTCACTTTCGGTCGGGTCACTGGTTGGAGGGCTCCTGGTACAGGGTCACTGTTTGGAGCAGAGGGGAGGATGACTGTGTAACTCAATGTCGGGTGGCTGGTTGGAGGGCTTCTAGGATAGTGCCAACGTTGGGAGCAGGGGTGAGGCTACTGTGTCGCAAGGTCTGGCCACTGGTTGGAGGGCTTCTGAGATAGGTTCACCATTGGGAGAAGAGAGAGGGGAGACTTTGTCGCTGTTGGTCGGGCCACTGGTTGTAGGTCTTTGGTTCACTATGTCAAGTAAAGTAGGCCAAGGCTTCTGGACAGGGCAGCGACTGTGGCGCTCTCCGTCGACTACTTGGGGACCAATGAGATCTATGAGGTGATGCCTCAATGTCTCTTCTCATAGCCCTCACATCCTCATCTCGACACCCCCCCCCCCCACCCCCCCACCCCCTGACAATCACTAGAGAGCACCAAAGGCAGTCGCTGTGCATCCATAGTGAACGCCACTGGCGATCACCAGTGATCATCTTTCCTATGAGAATGAGAGGGCTGTGAAAAGATGCCCCAAATGAGGCCTCACCTCATACCCCTCACATCCCCATCTCGCCCCAACAATCACTTGATATCGCTATTGCCAATCAGTATGGATGTCTTTGATCTTTATTGATCGTTGGGATTGAGATATGGATGTGAGGGCTATGAGGTGTGGACTCAATCAGCCCTCTCATCCTCATACAAGGGGTGATCACAAAGGATCGCTAGTAATGATCACTGAAGATCGCCATAAGTGATCACTAGGCATCCCTGGTGATCGTCAATAGGGATCACCAATGATCATTTCCTCGTACGAGGATGTGAGGGAGGTGAGGAGAGGCCTCAATGCAGCTATTACTCATAGCCCTCCAATCCTTATCTCGCTCCCAACGATCACTAGAGATCGCCATAGACGATCACTAGCCATTTCTTGGCGTCGCCACTATACTGATCACCAGTGGTCATCTCTACAAACAATACATATTGACAACATTTGGTTAAGACATTCAGATACAATTTGCTATTAATAATTGTATAACACAAAGAATTAGTTTGATTGCTCTGCTTGAAAATATTTTATTACATTTTGCAAAGTTTTTCCAGTTGATGTAGTTGCAGTTTGTAATATTTATTAAATTTTGCAACGTTTTTCCAGTCCAAGTAGTTGCATTTTGTAATAAAAGTTCGGACATCTACAAAACTTGCTCAAATACACGTAGAAATGCATATAGCATACCCGAAGACAGTCATAGAGACACAAATTTATTTTAATAGTTGTATAATAACATGAAAGTTTTGGATTTCACATTTGAAAAAAAGTGCCCCTTTGAAAAAAAAAGGTTTATTACATATTGCAACGTTTTTCCCATCCAAGTAGTTGCACTTTGTAATAATTATTACATTTTGCAACTTTTATTACAAAGTGGGTTGTAACATATGTATTTATTTATTGGTGTTTAAGGTCACATACTTATACACAATGGCTAATCATGACCATGACAGTTTTACGGGTGGAGGAACCTGGAGTACCGGAAAGAACCACTGAGCAATGACGAGCAGCTGCCAGTCTCCAACATCGTAACTCCGCACTGCAGCACAGACAGGGTTAGATTGGTTGAAGACATGCGCACGCATAGTACGCCTTAGTACATGCCCCTATGTGGACAATGGGGGTTTAGTTGGCTTGCCCAAGGACATAGCGTGGGAGTCCGATTCGATGGCTTAGACGGTCACCCATCCGAGGACTAACCAGGCTCGACGTTGCTTAACTTCGGTGATCTGACGAGAACTGGTTGCCTCAACACCACCGCACCCCCTCCACTGGACATACAGTTAAAACTACAAGACCTGTCATGAACTGTACGCTTATCTAGGCTTAATTGCACGTAGAAACTGTGCGCAATTGCCATATCGAATGACATCCAAAGCACGGCAGGTTCTTTCTGGTTACTCATAGCAAATACAGGCAATGTTTCTGCCAATGGACCTCCGAGTTACCCGGAGGTCCATTGGCTGAAACATTGCTTGTGCACAGACCATATGTACAGAATTTGATAACTTTACTATGGTCATAACGCATAGATTAACATACAGATTGACATGCTATTTGTGCACATTTCACAACAGGACTTCTAGCTTTAACTGTAGCTGAGCCTCAGCTGTGAAAATCTGTTATCGAAAAAATTGAGCTATAACATGCAATCCTAGATTAAGAAGAGGTAAAATAACAGATGCAATTTCTAAATGAAACACAAGAAAAAACCACTAGCTGGACAACCTCATCACATCAAATTCTTGTACACAATAGGAATACCTGAATAGTTGGTTAGATGGGGAAGCAAGATAAAACTACGGGTGCTAATGTTGAGAGATCAGAAAGAGCAGAGGAAAAAGGAAAAGTCACTTTGAACAAGTGTGTATACTGCAACGTGTGTATACTACAACGACTGACATCGGAAATACTTTGAACAAGGATGTCCGTTTCTCAACTCCCATTCTTCACTCCTGGCACAGATCCTACATATTAACCTTTAAATTATGTTGAAAAGTTAAAAAATTTATAGTAATTTATATATTTTTTATACTTACCAATGACCCAGACTTAGCTGGTGCTAACTCTAACAAAACCAGGGCCAAACACAAATTTTGCCCCCCAATCCCCAAAATTTGCATCCAAAACAAAAAGAAATCATGTCCTAAAGGACCTCCATACTACGCCTCTACTGCGCATGCGCAGTGACGCAGACGTCCCGAAATTGGCGCCAATTATCATTCTTACTGGCAGTGCATGGTCAGCGCTATGTACTCAGCGGGGAGGCAAGAGTTCCCAACTCCAGGGAGTGCCATCCCCGTCTGGGTCATTGGTAAGTATAAAAAATATATAAATTACTATAAATTTTTTAACATTTTTATACTGTACCAATGACCCAGACTTAGCTGAATAGTAAACAGGCTGGAGGGCCTAGAACATAGAGGAAAATCCAATAAGCTCAACTATATAGTAAAGAGGTAACCCCTTAAGGAGGAAAGGAGTATTAGGCTTTACATGTATCTTTCTTATTTAATATTAAATTAGAAAGATACACTACCCTTAATAATTGAGCACAATAACATTCATGTTCTCTATTAACATCCAGTATAACCCTTATACTAATTATTTTTAAAGCAAGCCAATAAATAAAGTAGTTCAGAGAATTGAGACTCTTTATAGTCATTTAAAAGTGTCCGAGTATTGTATATTAAAGCTCGTTTGACACTTGACATATACAAATGCTTCACACCGAGCTACACTTTAAAAATAAGACATGAATGAATTTAAACATTAATATTACACTTTAAAACCATCCCGGAAGCGACTCAGAAATACTGACTTGGAGGAGGCATTCCCTTGCTTTTCACTATAAAGCAGGTGACCTAAGGGAATACCCGCCCCCCCCCCCCCCTTCCCCTTGCCCTGGGTCAAATAGCCCAGAGCGAAGAGGGCAGCCGGACGGAGTCACTGCCGGAACAGAAAGCCTGCATAACTATAGTTGCAACTGTTTAGTGGACGACATTCTGAGCAACAGATAACGGACCTAAACAATGCAGGTCTCCAGAAATAGACTCAATATTTCTGAGATAAAAATTCGTAAATGTGGATGGCTGAGACCAATAAGCAGCCTTCATTAAATCTGTAATAGCAACACTATTAGCATAAGCCCAGGAAGTAGAAAGAGCTCTTACTTCATGAGCAGAAATCTTAAGCACAGACTGCTGAGAAGAAGATAAATCTTCATAAGCAGTACGGATAGTTAACTAAATCCATCTAGCAATAGAATGGACTGAAATGTCCTTTCTATTAGGCATCAAAGACAGAAAGAAACGTTTCCGTCCCTTTCTGATAAACTGAGATCTCTGTTTATAGATACGTAACGCTCTAACAGGACAGAGTAAAGGCCTACGCCCGTCTGAAGACGGAAGAGCCTTAATAACAATAGGTTCCGGATATTTATTAGGAGCCTGATTCTTAGCTAAAAAACCCACATTAGTAGTGAAGGTGATAGTGTTCCCAACACTACGATAATGAGAATCATCCACCGATAGTGCATGAAGCTCACTGACTCTTCTGGTAGAAGAGAAAGCTAAGAGAAAAGCTGTCTTATAAGATAAGAATTTGAAATCTACTGTCCCAAGAGGTTCAAATGGCTTTTCCTTCAATTTAAGGAGAACCCAAGCTAAATTCCACTTAGGAATTAATCTAAGAGTTCTGGGTCTATTTATCGAAAAGTTTCTAACCAACTTCGATAAAGAGACATTAGATCCAATTTGTAAACTATCATGATGTGCATATATATCCGATAACATAGATCTATAACCCTTTATAGTAACAGGCTGCAGTTTGATTTCGTCAAACAAGTATACTAGAAAGTTTGCAATGTCTGGTATAGAGGGATCAAATATATCTACAGAATGATCCCTACACCAACGACGAAAAACCTTCCACTTAGCCGCATAGTTTAGCGAAGAGGAGGTCCTCCTACAGTTAGAAATCGCGTCCACTGCTCGTCCTGTAAAGTGCTTGCCATGCAAGAAGGACCGCACAACGGAAAAACGTGAAGGTTGAGACCTTGCGGGTTGTGATGGAGTTGGCGCGATTTCCCCTGCGAAAGAAGATCCTCTCGTGGAGGAAGCTTCCATGGTAGGTCCCACAACAGACACCTGAGTAGATTTATCCACGGTCTCTGTGGCGACAGAGATGCTACCAACAGAATCTTGCATTGAGATTGTTTTATCTTTAGCAATACTTGTTGAATTAACGGCGCTGGAGGATACGCATATCCTATCATTCCGTCCCAAGGGATCGACAGAGCGTCTACTGCAAATGCTCTTGGATCCGGACACGGAGACACATACGTCTGCAACTGATTGTTGAGATGTGTCGCAAATAAGTCTATCATTGGCCGTTCCCATTGGTAGCAAATCTGATTGAATACTTGTTTGTTGAGAGTCCACTCCGACGGCAACAAACGACCCTTTCGTGAAAGGGAGTCTGCTAGCACATTCAGACGACCCGGTATGTGACGGACCGAAAGAAGAACGTGATGTTCTAACGCAAACAGAAGGATTCTTTCCGTTAGATTGAACAACGGAACTGAATGAGTGCCTCCCTGATTCCGTATATACGCCACTACTGTTGTATTGTCGGATAGGATTTGGACATGAGCATCGTGAATAATGTCCATCCAGTGACGTAACGCAAGCCAAATTGACATCATTTCCTTGATGTTTATGTGCTTGCACAGGAATTGCGGATCCCAAAGACCCTGGCATCTCGAATCCGTTGGGATTAATGATGCACCCCAACCTGTTTGACTGGCATCCGTCATAACGGTAAAACTCGGATCCGGCAACTGCAGCGGAACTCCTTGAGTTAACCACTGAATGTTTGCCCAAGTCTGAATCTCTTGTTTCACTTGATCTGACAAGAGAACGTCTACATCGAGCGAATGAATTTTCACACTCCAATTCTGAGTCAGGAAAATTTGAAGAGGACGTGTGCGTAACCGCCCCATCGGAATGAGATCCGCGGCGGCTCCGCACAGACCTATCAGTCTCATAAATTCTCTCGCCGTGACTTTGTCTGCGTGCAGACAATAGCGAGCGTAACAACTGACTAATTTCGCTCTGGTTAACGGCAGACAAACGAGATTGTTGTGCGTCTCGAAGCTCATTCCCAGATGAGTGAATGACTTGGACGGCACCAGATCCGACTTCTCCTCGTTTACTATAAAACCGAGACGTCGGAGCAATAGAAGAAGATTCTGAACATCGTTCTGAAGCGTTAACTCGTTGCCGTACCTCTGAAGAATGTCGTCCAGGTAGGCCGACGTTACCGCAGACGAATGAGCTCGGAAGTAGATCATTACCGAGTTCATTACCCGAGTGAAAGCCCAGGGTGCTAGATTCAATCCGAAGCACATCGCCCGGAATTGACACACCACTCCTAGGACTGCGAAGCGTAGATACTTTCGGAATGTCGGATGTACCATGACGTGAAAGTACGCATCTTTGAGATCTATGCTCGTTGCATAATCGTTCACCCGAATACTCGCTCTGACCGATCGAATCGTCTCCATATAAAACTTCGGAGCGACGATCAGCTTGTTTATCCAGCTCAAATCTATAACTGGACGGAACGAGCCGTCTGGTTTCGGAACCAGAAACAGATGGCTGTAGAATCCCGGAGATTCCTGGTTTTCTACGACCTCTACCGCATTCTTCATTAAAAGAGACTGCACCTCTGATAACAGAGCGTCTCTTTTCTGTGGATTTGACGGAAGATGAGTCCACTTTGGACTTCGAGTTAATGGAGGCTTTCGTTTGAAGAATATCTTTAGACCTTCCGAAGTCACTCCTCTCACCCAAGGGTCGTCCGTAATCGACGCCCACTCTTGTGAAAAGCTCGACAACCTTCCGCCAACCGGAACGCGATAGAGGTTTAAGCCATCACCTCCTGGACCTGCGAGGCCTGCGGTAGGAGAAACCACGTCTTCCACGACCCGCACCTCGCCTCGTCGACCTCGGGGCGTCCGACCGATTGTCCCGGCCTGAAAGACGTCCCGAATGAGAGTCGCTATCCTGACGGTCTCTCGAATAAGACCAAGAGGACGCACCGGAACCTCTATAGGAACCTCTCTTGGGCGCATTAGACCCAGAAGTGCCTGTCTTATTCGTGTCTGCTGTATCCGACTTCTTAGGAGCAGATCTGAACAACAGAGAATCATTAGCTTTCTTTTTAATTTTATCATAAATAGCGGAAAGCTTGCCGTCAAAGAGAAGTTCTCCTGAGACCGAAGCGACTCTAAGAGAGTTCTTCACCTTAGAATCCACTAGTGTGGATGTAGCTAGGGCTGCGTCACGTCTAACCAACTCCAGATTTGCCACTGAAAGGGCGGAGTTACACGTGGAATAAGCTACTGCCCTTGAAAGAAGTCTTAAAGAGGATTGTATATCCTGAAACTCTTTCCCCTGAAGGCGCAGTGATAACGCCTTAGTAAGGTGATCTGCGTACGATAAGGCATCTAAATTGGCTCTGTTAGACGCAATAGCTGTTTCCAACACCACAGTTGGAATAGAAGCTGACGACGGTAATGATAGCTCTAAGTCTTCCGCCTCGTCGTCCATACGCAGAGGAACTCTTGGTATACCCTGTCCTGCCGTATCGAATTTATTCCTTGCATTAATGAAAGGCAGGTTGAGAGTATTAGCGGACAAGAAACCTGCTTTCCCCGTCCTGGAAGCAAGTTTAAATATAGCGTCGTTCAATAATTCAAATGTTCTAGCAACATTATTGGACTGCGACGGAAACTCGGGAGCGATGTCCCTGAACCGCTCAAAAAATTCAGAGTCCAATGACGCTATAATTCTCTTGTCCGGAAGCGCAGCAGTCTGGCCCGACGGAACAACTTGAGGGAGAAAGTGCCGGATGAAGTCCACGGCAGCTTTATGTTGTTCCGAAAGGGATAGCTCCAAGTCATCCGTATCCCTTTCACCATCCGGTCGGACCTCATAATGTTCCCGGTCGTCCGCCCCCGATGCTTCGGCGGAGCGTACCGACCCAGCGCCGTCGGATAATTCTCGATCCGACACCGTTTCTGTCGGCTGCTGGGATGCTGCGATAAGCTGTGCTATCTGCACAAGAATGTCCGGCATCGAGACCTGCGGAGGCGCAGTCTTTCGCTGCTTCGCCGAGGGCAGCTCCGCATCAGATGGCTCCCGCATACTTTTCCTATGCGAACGTCCAGAGTCCATCAGTCTCGAATCCCTGGCTGCCGGATGGTGTGACCTGGTCGCCGAAGAATCCTTCATCGGCGAAGCTGGTAATATATCGGCGGTCACGCAGCCAAGGTGCGGTCGTGTGCGCTGACGAGAAGAGGAAGCCTTAACAGTCTCTGCGGACTGCTTATACAACAGAGCGTCCCGAGCGACGGACGTATGCTCCGCTAAAGACACATTTTGTACCACAACATCTGGTCCCAGATGTTGTTGTACGAGAGAGGGGCCTCTCTCGCTCGCGGCCCGGCTGGACCTGGACGAGCTAGGAACCGGACTAAAAGGCTTCCGCCGTTCTCGCTTACTATCCGCCGTCACTGGGTGTGCATCTATTATGTTTATAGTGCTCGCATCACCCAAAATTTCCTCTTGGACCGCATCGGACGAACCCGGCTGCCGAACCATTCGGTGAATGGACGCTACACCGGGCGAGCTAGCGGACGACATTTGTCTAATCTCCATGAGCACTTTTGCCGCTAGCTCTGAATTCATTTGTGACGACGGACGCACACTTGAAGAAGATAACATGGAAACATCACCCTGTTCTGGTTCCTCTGAAATAGAAACTGAGAGAGTAGAGTGACCTTGTGGAGAAAGAGCCGGCATCGCTCTTTCTCCAGAAACAACATATCGTGACACACGTTTCCAATGTTTCTCATCCCAATGTTCACATATAGGACAGGGATTAATGCGAGAACACTGACTACAATTAATACAATGATCATGAAAGTCAGAGGAAGATTTCTTCCTATTACAATTTGAACAACGTCCCTTCATTGTGAAAGAACAACAATAAGTCCTAGTTACTCGCAAAAACCCCTGACACAAAGATACATAATAACATGATCCATTAATAAATGAAAAAACAATTGCAAAACAAAATAATTTTGAAAAATATTTTTTCAGCGAAGCCCAAGTTGCTGAAAAGTAACATTGAGCCCCGATGGATCCGATGGCAAAGTGTGGTCAAAAATTTTAAATTTATATTAAATAATTAATGAGACACTTTCGGATAATATAAATGTATCTTATAGTGAGATAAACTACAGCAAAGGCAAACAGCCCCCCTCAAAAAAGGCTGTTGCCAATGAAAACAAACAGTGTAAAAACACCAGAAAACATGACTCCAGGCACTGAAAAAACTGGCCCGGAATCAGTCATCAATTACACTCTATCTGATGCAAAACAGAGACTCCCAGGGGAGAATCTGTAGAACATCAGATGGAAGATGCAGAACATAAACGTTATACACCCATGGGTGAAAACGTAACTATGGGGAAAATAACAGAAAACATTCTGTAACCAAGCAACTCTCCCAGGAAATTTTAGAAATGAAATTTCTCAAAAATATGCCAAAAGCATGGGAGAATTGCCAGGGGGGACTTTAGAAGGCTAGGGGAGAGGAAACACTGAATAAGCAGTGCAACAATTAGCAAGAATGACAACAAGAGGCCCATGCCTCGAAAATAGGCAACTTAACATAATTTCATCAAAAAATTTTAAGTACAGCCCTGATTATTTTTTGCCACTTCTTTTTCCTCTCCTCCTTCTATCCTCCTTAGAATCACATTTTCTCCAAAAATTACGTGTCTGGCATCCTTTAAACTGAGATTTACAAGCACAAAGATCAGTGAGATGTTGACTGATGAAGGGCCAAACAGAGAATGATAATTGGCGCCAATTTCGGGACGACTGCGTCACTGCGCATGCGCAGTAGAGGCGTAGTATGGAGGTCCTTTAGGACATGATTTCTTTTTGTTTTGGATGCAAATTTTGGGGATTGGGGGGCAAAATTTGTGTTTGGCCCTGGTTTTGTTAGAGTTAGCACCAGCTAAGTCTGGGTCATTGGTACAGTATAAAAATATAGGCAACTTAACATAATTTCATCAAAAAATTTTAAGTACAGCCCTGATTATTTCTTGTCACTTCTTTTTCCTCTCCTCCTTCTATCCTCCTTCTATCCTCCTTAGAATCACATTTTCTCCAAAAGTTAAAAAATTTATAGTAATTTATATATTTTTTATACTTACCAATGACCCAGACATAGCTGGTGCTAACTCTTAAAATATAGGGCCAAACACAAATTTTGCCCCCCAATCCCCAAAATTTGCATCTAAAACTAAAGAAAACATGTCCTGAAAGGCCCTCCACACTTCGCCCCTACTGCGCATGCGCAGTGTCAAGGACGTTCCGAAATTGGCGCCATTTATCATTCTAATAACCAGTGCCTGGTAAGCGCTATGTACTCAGCGGGGAGGCAAGAGTTCCCAACTCCTGGGAGGGCCATCCCCGTCTGGGTCATTGGTAAGTATAAAAAATATATAAATTACTATAAATTTTTTAACATTTTTATACTGTACCAATGACCCAGACATAGCTGAATAGTAAAAAGGCTGGAGGGCCAAGGACATAGAGCAAAATGGAATACGCTCAATAAAATAAAATAGAGTCATCCCCTGTAGGGAAAAGAAGTAATAGGCCTTACATGTATCTTTCTTATTTATGATAAATTAGAAAGATACAACACCTTCCAAAAATTGAGCTTCATACATCCATGTACTCTATTAATATCCAATAATCCTTATACTAATAATTTTTAAAGTAAGCCAATAATAAAGTAAGTCTAGAGAATAGAGACTCTTATACTCCTAAAAGTGTCTGAGAATTGCATAATCATGTCCGTTGACATATGCAATATTCAAAAGCTATACTTTAAAAACTAAGACTTGAATGAATTTTATAAACTTAAACTTCTCACTAAACAACCATCCCAATAACAGCTCAGAATTACTAACTCCGGAGGAGGTATCCCCTTGTTTTCATAGTAAAAACAGGTGACCCAAGGGAACACCCTCCCCCCCCCCCTTTTTCTTGCCCTGGGTCAAATAGCCCAGAGCGAAGAGGGCAGCCGAACGGAGACACTGCCGAAACAGACAGCCTACCTAGCTATAGTAGCAACTGTTAAGTGAATGACATTCTGAGCAGTAGATAATAGACCTAACAATAGAGGCCTCCAGAAATGGACTCGATATTTCTGAGTTAAAATTCATGAATGTGGATGGCTGAGCGCAATGAGCAGCCTTCAAAAATCTATAATAGCAACACTATTAATGTAAGCCCAAGAAGTAGAAGAACTCTTACTTCATGAGCCGAAATCTTAAGCACAACTGCTAAGTCAATGATATACCATAAGCAGTACGCTAGTTAATAGAATCCATTAACAATAAAATGGAGCGTAACGTCCTTCTACTAGACATCAAAGACAGAAGAAGCTTACGCCCTTGTAATAAACAGATATCTGTTTATAAATACATAAACTGTACCCGGAAAGAGTAAAGGCCTATGCCCATACGAAGACGGAAGGACCTTAAAATAATAGGTTCCGGATAATAGGAGCCTAACTCTTATGCAACAATCCAACCTAAATAGTAACGGAAGTATTGATTCCGAAACTATGAAAGTGAAAATCATCCATCGATAGTGCATGAAACTCACTGACTCTACAGTAAAAGAGAAACCAACAGAATTACTGTCTAAAAGGTCAGAATTTGAAAACTACTGTTTCCAGAGGCTCAAATCATTACTTAGCTAAATAAGAACCGAAGTTAAAATCCGTATAGGAATTTAATCTAAAGATTCTAAGTCTATTTATCAAAAAGTTACTAACTGACTTAGATAAAGAGACAAAAGACTCAATTGTAAACTATCGTAGAGTGCATAGGTATGAGGTAACATAAACCTATAACCTAAATAATAACAGGCTGCAGTAGATCTTGTGAAACAAGTATACTAAAAAATAGCAATGAGTAGTATGGAGGGATCAACAATATGAACATAATGATCCCTACACCACGACGGAAGAGCCTCCACTTTAGTCGCATAGAATAGCGAAGAAGAGGATCTCCTATAGTAAGAAATCGCGTCCAAAGCTCGTCCAGTACAGTGCTTACAATGCAATACGGACCACACAACGGAATACATGAAGGTTGCGACCTTGCTGGTTGTGATAAAGATGACACGATTTACCCAGTGAAAAAAGATCCTCACATAGAGGAAGATTTCACGTTAAGATCCACAGTAGACAAGAGAGTAAATTACTCAAGATCTCTGTGAAGATAGAGATGCTATCAACAGAAATGTATTGTGGTTGTTTATCTTAGCAATACCTGCTAAAACAACAGTCCCGGAGGATACGCGTATCCTATCATTCCGTCCTATAGATCAATAGAGCGTTAACAGTATTAGCTCAGAGATCTGGACAAGCCAACACATACGTCTGCAATTGATTAGCAAGCTGTGTCATAAATAAAACATCATTGGGCGCTCCCATAGATAGCAAATCTGATTGAATACTTGTTTGATGAGAGTCCATTCTGACAGCAACAAGCGACCCGTAAGAGAACGGGAGTCCGATAAAACAATCAGACGACCCAGAATATGACGGACCAAAACTGAACTTGGTGTACTATAACCAACAGACGGATTCTTTCCATTAAATTGAATAACGGAAACGAAAGAGTGCCTCCCTGGTTCCGGAGATACGCCACTACTGTCGAATTAAAGGACAGGAATATGGGCATGCGTTTCCGAATAATGTTCATGCAATGACATAAAGCAAGCCTAAAAAACATTATTCCGCGGAAGTTAAACTGATAGCTAAAAGACTGCGGAACCCAAAGACCCTGGCACTTCGAATCCGTAGGGATCAGTATATATCCCAATCTGTTTGACTGGCAACCGTCATAACAGCCACACTCGGGTCCGGCAACTGCGGCGGCACTCTCTGAGTCAACCACCGAATGTTTGCCCCAGTCTGAATCTCTTGTAACACTAAATAGACAAGAGAATGTATAAATCGAGCAATTCATGGATTGCCGGAAAGTTGCCGTCGAAGAGAAGCTCCTCCGAGAACGAAGCGACTCTGAGAGAGTTCTTAACCTTACTATCCACGCGTGGATGTAGCTAGGGCTGCGTCACGTCTAACCAACTCCAATCAGCCACTGAAGGGCGGAGTTATACGTGAACAAACTACTGCCCTCAAAAGAAATTACATTGAGAATAATATCCCGTAAATCTTTTCTTGAAGACGTAATGATAACGCCTCAGTAAGGCGGATTACGTATAATAAAGCGTCTAAGTTAAGTCTACTATACATAATGTCGTTCCCAACATTGAAATTGGAAAAGACATAAACGGCGAAAAAGAATATATGCAGTCTTTAATCACACCGTCTAGACGCATATGAACTCTCGGTATGCCCTGCTCTGCCAAAATAAACTATTTGTAAAAATGATAAAATGGCAGAAATGAGCCACGCGGACAAGAAACTAAACTATCTTGCTTAGTAGCAGGCTTGTATATATATATAAATATAGCGTCGAAAAATAAAACACATGTTGTAATGACAATATTGGACTGCGTCGGTAAGTCAGGGACAATGTCCCTGTACCGATCGAAAAATCCGAGTCCAATGACGCTATAAGTCTCTTATCCAAGATCGCAGCAATGAAGTCCGAAAAATAATCACTGGAAGAAATGCCAGAAGATATGAAAGGCATCTTCCGATACTACTAAAGGGAAAACTCGAAATCTTTCGAATCCCTTTCGCCATCCTGTCGGACCCTATAAAGCGTTCGGTCGTCCGTAGCTGATGCAACCGCGGACCGCACCGACCCAGCGCCGTCGGATAATTCCTGATTCGACCGAGAAACTGTCAATTGCTGGGATGCTGCGAAACAACTGTGCTAACTCGGATAGCACGTCCGTCACTGAGGCCTGAGGAGAAGCGGTCTTACGATGCATTGCCGCAGGAAGCTCCGAGATCGTCACCCCGTGCATACTTCCAATATGCGAGCGAACGGAGTGTATAGGCCTCGTGTCCCTTGGCTACCGGATGGCGCGACCTATTCGCCGTGGAATCACTGAATGCCGAAACTGATCGGATACTCGAGGTCACGTAGCCAATGTGCGGTCGTGTGCCCTGCTGTGAGGATGAGGAAGCATTAAAGACAGTCTCTCGGACTGTCAATATAACGGAGCGTCCCGAGCAACGGACATATGCTCCGAATGTAAAATATCTGAACCACAACATGCGGTCCCCTATGTTGTTGGCTTCCTCCGATCTGTCCTCAATCTGCCGTCACTGGGTGAGTACTAAAGTAAATAAAGTGCTCGCATCACCCAAATCTCCTTCCTAGACCGCAACGGACGAACCCGGCAGCCGAACCATTCGATGAATGTACGCTACACCGGGTGAGCTAGCGAATGTCACTCCGTAAGCGATAGACATATTCCATGAGCACTTATTGCCGCTAACTCTTCATTAACTATGACGACAGAGGCACACTTTTGAAAGACATCTCCATAACTCTTCGAACAAGAAACCAGAAATGCTTGGATAGCAAGCATAAAATAATAATATATATATAGCGTCGTTCAATAATTCGAAAGTTTGTGTGACATTATTGGACTATGTCGGAACTGAGGGACGATGTCCCTGAACCGAACCAAAAATTTCTAAGTCCACCGACGCTATCAGTTTCTTATCCGGCATCGCAGCATATGTTGTTCCGAAAGGGAAAGCTTGAAATCCTCCGAATCCCTTTCGGTATCCCGTCGGACCGGATGAAACTTTCGGACGTCCGTACCCGCTTCCGCGGAGCGTCCCGACCCAGCATCGTCGGATAAAATATATGCGACAGATTCAGTTGATGCTGGGATGCTGCGATAAACTGTGCTATTAAGGAAAGCACGTCCGTTCCCGAGGCCTGTGCAGTAGCGGACTTACGATGCATTGCCGCTGGAAGCTCCGTGTACGTTGACTCCCGCACACTTCCTATGCGAACGTCCGGAGTCTGCAGGCCTCGAGTCCCCGGCTACCGACCCAGCGCTGTCGGATAATTCTCGATCCGACACCGTTTCTGTCGGCTGCTGGGATGCTGCGATAAGCTGTGCTATGTGCACAAGCATGTCCGGCGTCGAGACCTGCGGAGGCGCAGTCTATCGCTGCTTCGCCGAGGGCAGCTCCGCATCAGATGGCTCCCGCATACTTTTCCTATGCGAACGTCCGGAGTCCATCGGTCTCGAATCCCTGGCTGCCGGATGGTGTGACCTGGTCGCCGAAGAATCCTTGATCGGCGAAGCTGGTAATATATCGGCGGTCACGCAGCCAAGGTGCGGTCGTGTGCGCTGACGAGAAGAGGAAGCCTTAGCAGTCTCAGCGGACTGCCTATACAACGGAGCGTCCCGAGCGACGGACGTATGCTCCGCTAGCGACACATTTGTACCACAACATCTGGGGCCAGATGTTGTTGAACGAGAGAGGGGCCTCTCTCGCTTGCCGTCCGGATGGACCGGAACGAGCTATGAACCGGACTAAAAGGCTTCCTCCGTTCTCCCTCCGATCCGCCGTCACTGGGTGTGCATTAAGTTAATTTTATAGTGCTCGCATCACCCCAAAATTCCTTCTAGACCGCAACGGACGAACCCGGCTGCCGAACCATTCGGTGAATGGACGCTACACCGGGCGAGCTAGCGGACGTCAAAGGCCGTCGAACCTACTAGGGTCCTCTTAGGCAATTGGCGTATTACATGAGCACTTTTCCGCTAGCCCTTCATTA
Source organism: Pictodentalium vernedei (assembly GCA_031216915.1). Taxonomy (NCBI): domain Eukaryota; kingdom Metazoa; phylum Mollusca; class Scaphopoda; order Dentaliida; family Dentaliidae; genus Pictodentalium; species Pictodentalium vernedei. The sequence continues at coordinate 815,560,885 of CM062296.1, forward strand.
ATTGTGACGACGGAGGCACACTGTTGGAAGACATCACAGATACATCACCCTAATCTTGATCGTCTGAAATAGAAATTGATAAAGTAGAGTGACCCTGCGGGGAAAGGACCGGAGTGTCCAAATCCCCAACAACATACTGTGACATACGCTTCCCATATTGTCATCGAAATCATACGATACAGAGCAGGAGTTAATGCGAGTACACTGACCACATATAGAATGATAATAAGGTCAGAGGAAGACTTCCTCTTAAAACAATTGATCAATATCCTTTCAATGTGAAAAGAAAACAAGTCCTGGTACTCGCACTAACCCCTGGCAATCAAAATACATAATAATAATATGATCCATTAATATAGAAAAAATAATTGAAATCAAAATATTTTGAAAAAATATTTTTTCAGAACAGCTGAGTTTCTGAAAAGTAACGTTGAGCCCCAATGGATCCCAAGCCTAAGTGTGGACAAAAATTTTAAAAATATTTTAAACAATTTATTCAACACTTACGAACAATAATAATGTATCTAGTTATGATTAAAATAACATAAAGATATTATTATTTAGAAATCCCCCCCTCACACAGAGGGCTGTTGTCAATGTAAACAATGAGTGTAAAAACACTAAAATAAGACTCCAGGCACCCAGGCCCGAAATCAGTTACCAAAAATACACTATCTGATGCAAAACAGAGACTTCCAGGGAAGAAACTGCAGAACATCAGATGGTAGATGCAGAACACAACGCCTAACCACCCGTAGGTGAAGACGTAAACATGGGGAAAGAACAGAATTCATTCTGTTATTCAGCTAAAACTCCCAAGAAATTTTAGTAATAATAATTACAGAAACTATGCCAAAAGCATGGGAGAATAGCAAGGGGGAACTTAAAGGACAGGGAGAGAGGAAAACACTTGAAAAAACAGTGTAACTAAACAATCAGAATGACAACAAAATGGCTGTTGCCTTGGAAATAGGTAACTTAACATAATTTCATTAAAAAATTTTAAGTTACAGCCCTGATAATATTCTGTCACACATTCTTTTCCTCTCCTCCTTTTCTATCCTCCTTAGAATCACCATTTCACTAATATTTATGTGTCTGGCATCATTTAAACTGAGATTTAAAAGCACAAAGATCAGTCAGATGTTAACTGATGAAGGGCCAAACTTAGAATGATAAATGGCGCCAATTTCGGAACGTCCTTGACATTGCGCATGCGCAGTAGGGGCGAAGTGTGGAGGGCCTTTCAGGACATGTTTTCTTTAGTTTTAGATGCAAATTTTGGGGATTGGGGGGCAAAATTTGTGTTTGGCCCTATATTTTAAGAGTTAGCACCAGCTATGTCTGGGTCATTGGTACAGTATAAAAATATTACGTGTCTGGCATCCTTTAAACTGAGATTTACAAGCACAAAGATCAGTGAGATGTTGACTGATGAAGGGCCAAACAGAGAATGATAATTGGCGCCAATTTCGGGACGTCTGCGTCACTGCGCATGCGAAGTAGAGGCGTAGTATGGAGGTCCTTTAGGACATGATTTCTTTTTGTTTTGGATGCAAATTTTGGGGATTGGGGGGCAAAATTTGTGTTTGGCCCTGGTTTTGTTAGAGTTAGCACCAGCTAAGTCTGGGTCATTGGTACAGTATAAAAATATGATAAATTTTATGTAATTTGTATATTTTTATACTTACCAATGGCGCAGACAAGCTGGTGCTAACTCCAAAATTAATCCAGGGCCAAACAGAACTTTTGCCCCCAATCCTCAAAATTTCCATGCAAAACCGAAATGAAAGTGTCAATGACACTGTAGCTCAACTTGTTTAAGACATGTACATGTATAGTATGTGACACAGCAATGACAAACATCCAGGTAATGATCTGATAACAAAGGTACATGTAAAGTATTGTAACGGTCTGTACATAAATGCTGACTGTAGCCTGTAACATGTGTGACATGTGCACTTACTGTGTATAAGTAGCACTGAACAAATCCAAGTTCATCTAATTTGCATAATTTCTGCACGAGAAAAAAACCTGTATTATATGTGATGTATTCCATGTTACTAAACATTCCTACAAAAATTTATTCAAATCAGAACTTTCATACAGAAGTTCTGTACAAAAAAACTGATTGCACTAATTTTGGTACAAAAAGGCTGCTGGCGGCCATCTTGAGTTTTGGACCGCACACTAAAACACTCGTTCTTGGTGATAACAAAGGTACCCAAGAAGTTTCGTAAAGATCGGTTCATAAATACCGCCTCTAGCCTGAGCCATATAGAAGTTGTGTACAAAAAACTGATTGGACCTAATTTCGGTACAAAATGGCCACTGGCAGCCATCTTGAATTTTGGACCGCACCCAGAAACACTCGTTCTCATCCCAAGGTAATAACAAAGGTACCCAAGAAGTTTCGTAAAGATCGTTCATAAATAGACTCTAGCCCGAGCCGTATTGACATGTGCACTTGCTGTGTATAAGTAGCACTGAATAAATCAAAGTTCATCCAATTTGCATAATTTTTGCACGAGAAAAAAACCTGTATTATATGTGATGTATACCACGTTACTAATCATTCATACAGAAATTTATTCAAATCAGAACTTTCATACAAAAGTTCTGTACAAAAAACTGACTGCACTAATTTTGGTCCAAAATGGCCGCCGGCAGGCATCTTGAATTTTGGACTGCACCCCAAAACACCCGTTCTCGTCCCAAGGTGATAGCAAAGGTACCCAAGAAGTTTCGTAAAGATCGGTTCATAAATACGGCTTCTAGCCCGAGCCGTATTGGCATTTGCAGTTTCAGTGCTGAAAGTAACATTAAATAGATCAAAGTTAGTCTAATTGGCATAATTCATGCACAAGAATTTTGAGAAAAAAACCTGTATTATATGTGATGTATCCCATGGTACTAAACATTCACACAGAAAAATATTCAAATCAGCATTTTCATATGGAAGTTCTGTGCAAAAATCTAATTGCACCTAATTTTGTACAAAATGGCTGCCAGCGGCCATCTTGAATTTCAGACCGGAAACAAAAAGCACTCGTTCTCGTCTCACGGTGATAACAAAGGTACCCAAGAAGTTTCGTAAAGATCGGTTCATAACCTTTAGCCCGAGCCGTGTGTACGGCGCGACAGACAGACGGGCCATGACAATAACTCAAATTTGGCTTTGCCAAATTTGAGCTAAAATTCATGTCCTGTCTGGTCCTCCATACTTTTTAGATCTGCGCATGCGCAGTATCCAGGAGAGAACCCAAATTGGCGCCAACCATCATTCTTTCTAAAATTGCCTGTTGAATTTTATAAACAGCGGGGAGGTATGAGTGACCACTCATGGGAGGGCCATACCCGTCTGGGCCATTATTAAGTATAAATGAAAGTGTCAATGACACTGTAGCTCAACTTGACAAACTTGAACTGTTAAGTTATAAATGAAATGGCAAAATTGAAGGTCATTGATACCACTGTTATTTGATGAAATTTCAACATAACAGCATTGTGTGTGCACAACATCAGAGTAATCCATGCATTTTCAAATGTAAACTGTAAGACTGGCTTAAGGAAGAAAGTTGATACACAAATGCAGTATGTTCAGAGGTTATTGTAAATGGCAACTTTTTTCACAGAAATGAATGCTAATCAATAGCTCTTATCTAAAGGTCTCGCCTAATGAGCACACCAAGTTAAAAAAACAATCCTATGATAAATGTGGCCTGTAGGACATGTCAAAGAAGAATGTTGATGCACAAATGCAATAAATTCAAAGATTGTTGCTAACAGTAACAGTTTTTGATGGAAATGAAAAGAAAATCAATAGCTCCTATCTTTGTCACCCTGCATAAGCTTACAAAGTTTCAAAAAACCTGATAATGAATGTGTCCTCGGAGACATGCCAAAGGAAGATGTTAATGCACAAATGAACTAAGTAGAAGGTCATTGCCCGTGGCAATGGTTTTTGGGTTTTTTTTATGGAAATTCATAAATATACCCTGCAGAGAGTGCAAAAGGGATAAGTTGATGCACAAAGTAAGTTCAAAGGCTGGTGATAACGACAATAATTTTTTATGGAAATGACAAAAGAGCAATAGCTCACATATAGAGGTCACCCCGAACACACATACCAAGTTTCAAAGTGATCCAATCATAAATGTGCCCTGAAAGGTGTGTTAAAGGGAAATATTGAGGTCTGACTAAACTAAGTTCAAAGGTCAGCGGCAACATTTTTTAACAGAAATGGAAGAAAATCGACAGCTCCCATATAGATGTCACCCCAAACAAGCACACCGAGTTTGCAAGCGAACCAATCATAAATGTTCCCTGCAGGGTGTGTCAAAGGGAAATATTGATGCTTAATTGCACTAAGTTTTTACTAAGTTCATTGAAGGTCATTGCCAGTGGCAACACTTTTTGATGAAAATCAATAGCTCCCATCTAGAGGTAACCCCAAACAAGCATACAAAGTTTCAAACTGATCTGATCATAAATGTGCCCTTTATGGCATGCCAAAGGAATATATTGATGCCTGACTAAACTAAGTTCAAAGATCGTTGCCAGCGGCAACATATTTTGCCAGACGGAAATGGACGAAAATCGATAGCTAACATCTAGAGGTCACCCCAAACAAGCATGCCAGGTTTCAAAGCAATCCGATCATAAATGTGCCCTGTAGGGTATGCCAAAGGGAAATATTGGGGTCTTCTGACTAAACTAAGTTCTAAGAACGTTGGCTGTGACAACATTTTTACATGGAAATTGAAGAAAATCGATAGTTCTCATCTAGAGGTTTCCCCAAACAAGCATACCAACTTTCAAAGCGATCCAATCATAAATGTGCCCTGTAGGGTGTGCCAAAGGGAAATATTGAGGTGTGACTAAACTAAGTTCTAAGAATGTTGGCCGCGGCAACATTTTTTGACGAAAATTGAAGAAAATTGATAGCACCCATCTAGAGGTCACCCCAAACAAGCATACCAAGTTTCAAAGCGATCTGATCATAAATGCGACCTGTGAGGTGTGCCAAAGGAAATTGTGGACGTACATACTAATGTACTAACGTACGTACGTATGCCGATGGACGAGAAGTGATGGCAATAGCTCAGCTTGACTTTGTCAAGTTGAGCTAAAAATATACAAATTACTTAAAATTTATCATATTTTTATGCAACAACCAATGACCCAGACTAGCTGAATAGTAAAAAGGCTGGAGGGCATAGGACTTAAGGAAAATCCAATCTCTCAATTACTTCAGTAAAGAATAGCTCCTGCAGGAGAATAGAAGAAGATAGGAATTATATATGTATATGGCTTTCTCCTTCAAGAGAAAGGCATAACACCAACAATGTAATTATTGAATATTACATAATATATAATTCTCCATTTAAAGCCAGCATAACCCGTTATGCTAATTCGGTGAAGGAATGTCAATATACAAAGATAGTCCAGAGAAGAGACTCTTTATACTCATTTAAAAGTGTCCAAGGCTTGTATATTAACGGCTGTTTGACACCTAACATATACAAATGCTTCACAGTGAGCTACACTTTAAAAAACCATACATAAATGATATAGTTATTGCTTCACACCGAGCTGCACATTAAAACCATTCCAGCACTGACTCAGGACTACTGGCACCGGAGGAGGTCTTCCCTTGCTTTTCACTTTAAAGCCAGATGATCATAAGGGAAAAAACCATCTCCCCCCCCCCCCCCCCCCCCCCCCCACCCCTTGTTCTGAGGAAAATATCCTCAGAACACAGAGGACAGCGGAACTGCATCACTGCTGGAATGGGCAGCCTAAATACCTATAGATGTAACCATTAATGGATGACATTCTGAGCAACAGAAAGAGGAACCAAAGATCTAAGGTCACCGGAGATGGCTCTAATTTCTCAGGAAAAACTTGGTAAATGAAGAGGGCCGTGTCCAGTAAGCAGCCTTCATGAGATCAGTAATGGCTATACCGTTTGAATTTGCCCAAGAAGTGGACAGCGCTCTAACCTCGTGCGCTGAATATCTTACTAACAGAACATTGATCCAAAGGCAATGCAAATTGCCAGCTGAATCCATCTAGCCTCAGAATGAACAGAAATGTCCCGTTAGGAATCAAAATAAGAAAGAAACTTTTCTTCCTTTTCTAATAAAATCTGATCGACATTTATAAATGCGCATAGTCCGGACTGGACACAGCAAAGGTCTACGGTTATCGGAGGATGAAAGAGCCTTAATGACAATAGGGTCTGGCCGCTTGTCTGGAATCTGATTCTTAGCGAAAAATCTGACTTTCGTAGTGACAGTAATGGTATTACCCACACTTTGATAGTGAGATTCAACCACTGATAAGGCAAGAAGTTCACTGACTCTTCTAGCAGTTGCAAAGGCTAAAAGAAACGCTTTTTTTATAGGTCAAGAATTTGAACTCTACGATGTCCAACAGCTCAAAAGGAGCTTCTTTGAGCTTCGACAGAACCCAAGGCAAATTCCATTTAGGAATTAATCTGAGGGTTCTAGGTCTATTGATAGAGAAATTTCTAACTAGCTTAGACAAAGAAGTATTTGATCCAATATCCAAGTTATCATGTTGAGCGTAAGTATCTGATAACATAGACCTATAGCCCTTAATAGAGACGGGCTGCAGTTTGAGATTGTCAAACAAGTAGACCAGAAAATCAGAAATATTAGATATGGACAGATCGTATATGTCTATAAACCGATCCTTACACCAACAGAAGAAAACCTTCCACTTCGCTGCATAGTTCAATGAAGAGGAGGACCTCCTGTAGTTAGAAATTGCGTCCACTGCTCGTCCTGTAAAATTTTTTCTGTGGAAGAAGGACCGCACAACGGAAATACATGAAGGTTTAGACCTTCCATGTTGTGATGCAGTGTGCGTGACTTCCCCTGATAAAGAAGGTCCTCTCGTGGAGGAAGCTTCCGGGGAATGTCCCATAACAGAGAACTGAGATTGATCCAAGGTTTCTGCGACAACAGAGGTGCTACTAGTAGAATTTTTCAACGGGACTGTTTGATCTTTAACAGGATCTGCAGAATCAACGGAGTCGGAGGACATGCATATCCTATCATTCTGTCCCATCAGATCGATAGAGCTTCTACAGCATACGCTCGATGATCTGGGCATGGTAACAGATGTAACTGATTGTTCAGGTGAGTCGCAAAAAGATCTAGCATGGGTCGAACCCACTGGCAGCAGATCTGACTGAATATTCCCTTGTTGAGAGTCCATTCCAATGGTAACAGTCGACCTTTCCGAGAGAGCGAGTCTGCTAGTACATTCAGATGACCCGGTATATGAAGGACAGAAAGTTGAAAGCCATGGTTCATGACATGTAGAAGAATCTTCTCTGTTAATTCGCATAACGGAATCAAATGAGTGCCACCCTGGTTTCTGATGTAAGCAACTACTGTCGAATTGTCCGACAGTATTTGAACATGGGTGTTTGCTAACTGGCAAATCAGATGTTGAAGCGCTAACTATATCAACATCATCTCTTTGATGTTTATGTGCTTCTCCTGGAACCAAGAGTCCCAAAGACCCTGACACTTCAAGTCAGTCGGACTAAGGGTTGCCCTCCAGCCCCTTTGACTTGCATCCGTCATAATCATGAAAGCCAGATCCGGCAGCTGCAGCGGAACTCCCGGAGTTAACCACTGAAGATCTGTACAAATAAGAGCCTTCTGTTTTATTAGATCTGTTAACACAATGCCAGCTTCCAGCGAATGCGTCTTCACACTCCAGTTCTGAGTAAAGAATATCTGGAGGGGACGCATACTTCCTCTGCCAAGAGAGTTTGTTCCTCCGCGAGGAGAGACACTCTTTTGGCAGAATCTGCCGGAAGATTTGTCCAATGCGGACATCTTGTTAGTGGGGGTTTTGCTCTGAATGTTAGCCAAAGGCCATCTGAGACTACACTTCTCACCCACTGATCTTCCGTGACTGCTATCCAGTTTCTAGCGAAGTTTGATAACTATACGCAAACTGACAAGCAATAGAGGTCTAGACCATCACCTCTACGACCTGCAAGGCTTACGGGAGGAGAAACTACATCCTCCCTGTGAAGAATCTCGCCCCGCCGGCTTAGGGGCATCTGACCGATAATCCCGATCAGACCTACACCCCTTTCCCCGAGTCACTATATTGACGACCTCTGGAGTAACTGTACATGGGTTTCTTATACCCACACGAGGAGTTCCCTTTTGAAGGTTTAGCCTTGGAATGTCCTCCTTTACTCCGGCCTACTGAAGTGGATTGCTGCGACACCGACTTCAGAAGCAGTGCACTAGACGCTTTCTTAGTAGCTTGTTCAGAAACTAACAAACGAAAAGCTTGTCATCAAAAATAGTATGCCTGGAGACCGGAGAGAGAGCTCTTCACCCTGTCATCAATAAATGATGATGACACAAGGGCAGCATCACGTCTAATTAACTCCAGATTTGCCACTGTCAGGGCAGAGTTATACGTGGTATACTTGATTGACTTGGAAAGAACCCTAAGCGAGGTACACACATCCTCAAATTCCTTCCCGTTGAGATGTTGTGCCACAGCCCTGGAAAGGTGATCTGCGTAGGACATTGCGTCCAAATTCGCTCTATTGGATGAAATTGCCATCTCCAAAACATCTGAGCGAATACTAAATGATGTAGGTAGGGATATATCTAAATCCCCTACCTGCTCATCCAAATGCAGAGGAGCTCTCTGTACATCTTCTCCAACCGTGTTAAATGAACGTGGTCCAAGAAATGGTATATTTATGGAAGATGCAGATAAGAAACCGCCTTTTTTCCTCACACTGGAGAGGTTAAATATGGCATCGGCTACATGGCCAAAGGCCTGCGACACCTGCCTAGACTGAACTGGGAAAGAAAGAACTTCTTCCTTCCTCCGTGTAAAGTCTGCGTCTAAAGACGCCAGCGGTTTCTCCCTTGTTGTCGCAGCTCTTTGATTCATTCGAACCAATTCAGGGTAGTATTGATGGATAAAATCCATCGCAATCATGTGTTGTTCCGAAAGGGTGGTCCCTTTTTCCTTATCCCTTTCACCATCCGACTGAATCAACTGCGAATCTGGGTCCATTACGTCCGATTGAACAAATGACTGGATCGACCCAGCATCGTCTGACAGCTCAGGTTCTGAGTCTGAAGGAGGATGTTCCTACACTTGCTGGGAGATTGTGATCAGCTGCGCAATCTGCGATAGCAAGTCTGTCATCGAGGCCTGAGGAGCAGCGGTCTTCCGTTTCTTGGCCGCTTGCTGCTCCTGGGATGGCAATGCGAAGGATCTCTTCTCTGAATGTCCTGATGATAAAGGCCTCGTCTCCCTAGCTACCCGATGGCTCAACTTCGTGGGCAAAGAATGGTCCCTTCTTCCCGCAGCAGGCTGGATATCCAAAGTCGAATAGCTAGGATGCAGTCGTGGAGGCGTTATACTTGAAGCAGAAGAAGCCTTGACTGTAGCCGATGACGGAGCGTCCCGAGGGGAAGGTGTGGACATATGCTGCAGCCAGCGCATGTTTTTTATCACAACCTCTGGTCTGACATGTTGTTGGGATAGAGAGGGACCTCTCCCGCTCCTTTCAGACCTCGCTGAGCTTCCCGACAAAGAACTTGCTGGCTTCTTCCCTTGTTCCGTTGTCGCTGGGTGAGAATGCTTAGATTATAAGATGTCGCTCTACCCACTACACTTTCCTCGACCGCAATGGACACACCTGGCGTCGCAGCTCCCACGGACGGAATAACTGCTTCACCGGTCGAGCTAGCTGCCGGCAAAGGATTAAAATCACCACTCAGAGGCTTTATCCCCTGCCTAATATTCAGGAGCATCTTAGCAGCTAGCTCTGTTTGCTCTTCAGAGTGCGATGACGGTTGCACACTTTTGGAAGGTGTCAAATAACCATCACCATGTTCTTGTTCCTCTGAAAAAGAAACTGAGAAACTTGAATGACCCTGCGGTGAGAGTGTGTTAACAACTACCACACCTATATAAATTTAAGGATGTTGCCACAACAATGTCAGAGAAAAGGCGGAAACAAGACAACAGGCAGAACAAAAAAGGCCCAAAGTCAGTAACTGATTTAAAATCTACCTGATGTAAAGCAAGATCTTCCAGTGAAGAAAAAATGGATACATCAGATTGAAGATGCATGACCCAAACAACCCAACACCTCTAGGGTGAGGACATAACAATGGCTAAATACAGAATAAACATTCTGTACGACATGTTAAACTCCCAAGAAATATAATAAAAAATGTCAATAAAAACAAGCCAAAAAGCTTGGGAGTTTAACAAGAGGGCTAAAAGGAAGGATAGGGAAGGAACACTGAACAAACAGTGGATAAATCATTATCAAGAATGACGTCAGGCCCATGTCCTGAAATTGGGAAACATGAAATAATTTTGATAAAAATTATGAAGTTACAGCCCTGAACTTTCCAAACCACCATAGTTCACTTCCATTATGCATTTATGTCCTTGGATCCACTAATTTTACCATTGATTTGGGTCTGGGATCCTCAAAAATGAGATTTATAAGCACACATGTCAGTTCATTGTTGCTGACTTCATGGGCCAAACAAAGAATGATGGTTGGCGCCAATTTCAGTTCATTCCTGGATTCAGTGGATGTGCAGATCTAAAAAGTATGGAGGACTAGACAGGACTTCATTTTTTTTTGGTTTTGCATGCAAATTTGGGGGATTGGGGGCAAAATTTGTATTTGGCCCTAAATTAATTTTTTTGAGTTAGCATCAACTAGTCTGGGCCATTGGTTGTTATATAGAAATATGACTAAAAGGCGACCCTCTGAAAAGACCTTGGTTGGTTAGAATTTTTTTCGTTGGGTGAAATATTCTGTGCTCCTGGAAACCATCAGTTGTGTGAAGAAATTAAGTGAAATAGCAGACATGGACATAATTGAGACATTTTTTTTTTTTTGGGGGGGGGGGGGGGGAGCCCAGGGACAAACTGGGTCATTCTCATTGTGCTCTTGCAAACTCACAAATAGATGGAATCATTAGTGTTATTTGAAAGAACATTTGTTTTATTACCAAGTATCAAAAGATTCTGCCTGGTGGATTTAAAGATCTTTGAAGAATATTCCTCACATTGCACTGAGTTAAAATTCGGGTTTCCATAAGGACAGGATTTGTACACTAATGTCTGGTTAAGTTTCCAGTACTTTTCCAGTATATTTCCTGTACCCATGGAGAAATTTCCAGTATTCCAAATACTAGACTATACAACTACCTGATATGTGAAACTGATACAATATACATGCATGAATGCCCTTTCTCAGTCAGATTCAGCTGAACATATTGCAAAAACTCTGAAAGAATATTTATAAAATATAATTCCTTAACCTTCTTTCCTTTTCACAGCATCAAAGTGCTTTGTTCCTTTAGCATGGTGTTTAACTGCAAGTTCGTTCACCCATATTTCCAACATCAAAGGTTTATGAGTGCTTGTTGTACTTAGCTTGTTTCTTGTCAATGATAACTTCATTGTCTCCTTTCTACAACCATGATTCAGTGAAAGAACACTGCTTTCATATCTTCACAATGCAAAAAGGACTTTAAAATTTTCAACTTATAAAAGAGAAGCAGTCTTGCCAACGGTAACCGGTGCTAAAAAAAATAATGACTGGGACTCTAGGACTTTAAACAAGAGGCCCCACAGGGCCTGAAGCACTCATTTTGAACAGAACACAATATAAACAGAGTCCAAGAATGAGTACATTAAGCAAGCCATCTCCATAGGCTACACTGTCAATCCTTGAGTCCCTCAGGAGTGACAAAAATAATCCGGGCATCATGCCTTTTCTTCAGTTGATCATAAAGTAAAATGTAGAGCTCCCCTAAGAAGCCCCTTGATACAACCTTTGTGGATTAAGCTTAGTTACACACCTCTAGAGGGTACTGAATACAAAAGTTAAAAAATTTATAGTAATTTATATATTTTTTATACCTACCAATGACCCAGACTTAGCTGGTGCTAACTCTAAAATATCTAGGGCCAAACACAAATTTTGCCCCCAATCCCCCAAATTTGCATCAAAAACAAAAAAATAGATGTCCTATATGGTCCTCCATACTTTTACTCCTCTGTGCATGCGCAGTGTCAAGGAGGTCTCGAAATTGGCGCCAAATGTCATTCTTACAACCAGTGCCTGGTAAGCATTATGTACTCAGCAGGGAGGTATAAGTTCCCAACTCATGGGAGGGCCATCCCCATCTGGGTCATTGGTAAGTATAAAAAATATGTAAATTACTATAAATTTTTTAACATTTTTATACTGTACCAATGACCCAGACTTAGCTGAATAGTAAAAAGGTTGGAGGGCCTAGGACATAAAGGAAAATCCAGTATAACCCTTTATACTAATATGTTTTAAAGGAAAGCCAATAAATAAAGGAAGTCCAGAGAAATGAGACTCTTTATACTCATTTAAAAGTGTCCGAGGATTGTATATTAACGCCAGAAAGACTGCATAACTATAGTTGCAACTGTTTAGTGGATGACATTCTGAGCAATAGATAACGGACCTAAACAATGCAGGTCTCCAGAAATAGACTCAATATTTCTCAGATACAAATTCGAGAAAGTGGAGGGCTGAGACCAATATGCAGCCCTCATTAGATCTGTAATAGCAACACTATTAGCGTAAGCCCATGACAGGGTTCCCCCAGGTTAAAATCTTTGAAATTCAAGGCCATTCCAGGCCATATCTCGGCAATTTTCGTGGATTTTCAAGGCCCCCATTTATGAAATTCAAGGCTTTTCAAGGCTGAGGCTGGCAAAGTACCCTAAATTATCAGATAACGACTAGAAACTTTCTCTTATATTTCCCTTTGTTGGTAATTCTAACACTTGACATCATTTCTTGGAAAACTCTTTCTGAAAGCTATCCAAGCAATGATATCACTGATCAGAATTAGTGAGTCTGAGAAAGACATTTTCTTGTGTTTATCCTACAACTGCAGTGTAATTACCAGGTGGCACAATAGCTATGTCTCTTGTACATGTACCGCTATTCTAATTGAATACTTACTGAATGCAAATGAATTGATGTCATCCTTTCTCCCAATGAGTAAACTACATGTTACATGTAAATGACACATTTCGTAACCCACAATGTCTCCGGAAATGTCATTCGAAAAGCAAAATGTAATTCCGTTGTGGGGAAGTGTACCTTCCAACAAGCTTGGATTAAATCAACTGCATACTATAACTGGTCACTGCCTGTTCCAGTTGAATGGTATTCAGCTAAATGCAGTAAGTGTCGAAAAGTATTTAATGTTTCATAGATGGGTGAATCATCCTTAAAATCGCACATGTTAACTTTTGAGGTGAATAAGACAATAACACTTTCATTTGGAAATCCAAACTCGGAATCCACCGTGATAGTGACTGCCCGTGCCAGGACTTTAAGATGACGTTGTGGCAAATTCATCAGACTTACATGCTTCGGAAATACTCAAAAAGTTCAACTGAACAATCATCCATTTGTAATATTTTCAATATGAATAAATTATCCACGCACGTGCGCTCAGCATTCGAACAGGCAGAATTTACAATAAATCTTCCCATTGGCTTAAATATACACCATTGTGCTCGCCCACATCAAAAGCAACCATTCACAATGCTTCATTCAAAGGATTTCAGTGTCACATCACTGCAAAGTTCTATCAATAATGTACGCGCTGGCATTGCCGTAAATACTCCAAAATATGACCGGATTAATAAACACGCAATTACAATTGCTGTAAATGCTGTAAAATATGTTCGGATTAAATTACGTGTCGCAAAATTCTCCGATTTTCCAGGATTTTCAAGGCTCCCATTGGAAATTCCAGGCTTTCAAGGCCTTGAATGACCTTTTGACGAATTCCAGGCTTTTCCAGGTTTTCAAGGCACCGCGGGAACCCTGCATGATGTAGAAAGAACTCTTACTTCATGAGCTGAAAACTAAAGCACAGACTGCTGAGTTGAAGATATATATCATAAGCAGTACGGATAGTTAATTGAATCCATCTAGCCATAGAATGGACCGAAATGTGGAGGATGCTTCCACGGTATATCCCACAACAGATGCCTGAGTAGATTAATCCACAGTCTTTGTGGAGATAGAGATGCTACCAACAGAATTTTGCATTAAGATTATTTAACCTGAGCAATGTCTGCTGAATCACAGCGCTGGAGGATACGCATATCCTATCATTCCGTCTCCCTAGATCGATAGAGCGTCTACTGCAAACGCTCGAGGATCCGAACATGGTGACACATACGTCTGCAACTGATTGTTGAGATGTGGCACAAATAAATCCATCATTGACCGCTCTCATTGGTAGCAAATCATGATTAAATACTCGTTGATGTAAGTCCATTCTGATGGCAACAAGCGGCCCCTCCATGAAAGGGAGTCCGCTAATACGTTCAGAAGACCCGGAATATGACGGACCGATTGTAGAATTGATGTTCTAGTACAAACAGAAGGATTCATTCCATTAACTTGAATAACAGAATGGAATGAGTGTCTCCATGGTTCCGAAAATACGCTAATATCGTCGAATTGGCGGAAAGAATTGCATGTGAACATTCTGAATAACATTCATTCAATGGCGTATCGCAAGCCAAACTGACATCATTGTTGATATTTATGTGCTTGATTAGGAACTGCGGATCCCAAAGACCCTGGCACTACAAATCTGTTGGGCTCAATGTTGCGTCCCAACCTGTTTGACTGGTATCCGTCAAAAGTGAAAAACTCGTATCCGGCAATTGCAGTGGAACTCCCTGAATTAACCACTGAATAAATGCCCAAGTCTGAATCTCTTGATCACTTGATTGACAAGAGGATGTCCGTATCGAGCGAATGAATCTTCACCCTCCACTTCTGGGTTTGAAAATTGGGGAGGACGAGTGGGTGGCCACCCCATCGGAATTAAATCTGCGGCAGCTCCGCACAACCTATCATTCTCATGAAATCTCTCACTGTAAATTTGTCTGAATGAAGACAATAGCGAGTGTAACAACTGATTAATTTCGCTCTGGTTAATGGCAGACGAACGAGATTGTTATGCATATCGAAGTTCATCCCCCGGTGGGTGAATGACTTGGGCAACACCAGGTCCGACTTCTCCTCATTTACTTATGAAACCGAGACATCGGAGCAATAGAAGCAAATTCTGCACATCGTTCTGAAGCGTTAACTCATTGCCGTACCTCTGAAGAATGTCGTCTAGGTAGGCCGACGATACCGCAGACGAATGAGCTCAGAAATGAGTCATTACTGAGTTCATTATTCAAATGAAAACCCAGGGCGCTAGATTCCGACCGAAACACATTGCTAGGAGCTGATACATGACTCCTATGACGGCGAAGCAAAGATACTTCCTGAATGCCTGATGTACCAAGACATGAAAGTACACATCTTGAGATCTATGCATGTAGCATAGTCGTTCACCCGAAAACTCACTCTGAACGATTGGATGGTCTCCATATAAGAAACTTGGAGCCACGATCAGCTTGTTAATCCAGCTCAGATTTATGAGTGGGCGGAACGAGTTGTCTGGTTTCGGAACCAGAAACAGATGGTTGTAGAACCTGGGGATTCCTGGATTTCTACAATCTCTATCGCTATCTTCTCCAGAAGAGACTGGACTTCTGATGGAAGCGAGCCTCTTCTCTGCGTATTTGACGGAAGCTGAGTCCATCTTGGACTTCCAAGTTTAGCGGAGGTTTTCGTTCGAAGGACAGTTTAGTCCTTCCAAAATCACCCCCTCGAACCCAAGGGACGTCTGTAATTGACTCCCAATTGGTTGAGAAAACTCGACAGTCTTCTGCCCACTGGAACGCGATAAAGGTTACACCACCTCCTGGTCCTGCGAGGCTTGTGGAAGGAGAAACCATGTCCTCCATGGCCCACACCTCGCCCCGTCGACCTAGGGGTGTCTGACCGGTTGACTCGGGTAGAATTGTGGCCCCTATCGGAGTTGCTATCCTGACGGTCCCTAGAGTAAGACCTAGAGGATGCAAAGGAACCTCTATAGAAACTTTCCTTGGAGTATTTGTCCCCTGTCCTACTTCTTTCTCCACTGAATCCGACTTATGGAAGCGGGTTTGAATAGCCGAGAGTCTGAAGCTTCCTTAGTTATCTGATCATAGATTGCGAAAAGCTTGCCGTCGAAGAGAAGCTCTCCGGAGACCGGAGCGACTCTGAGAGAGTTTTTCACCTTACTATCCACGCGTGTGGCTGTAGCCAGGGCCGCGTCACGTTAACCAACTCCAGGTTTGCCACTAAAAGGCCGGAGTTAAACGTGGAGAATGCTATGGCCCCCGAAAGAACTCTTAAGGAGGTAGATACATCCTAGAATTCTTTTCCATCGAGACGTAATGATAACGCTCTGGTAAGGTGATCTGCATACGATAATGCGTCTAAGCTAGCCCTGTTAGACGATATTGTCGTTTCCAACATCGAGGTTGGAATTGACATAGACGACGGTACAGAAAGTAATAGGTCTTTGGCCTGGTCGTCTAGATGCACAGTAACTCTCGGAATGCCCTGTCCTGCCGTTTCGAATTTATTCCATGAATTGCTGAAAGGCAGATGTAGAGCATTTGCCGATACGAAACTGGACCTGCCCATTTTGGTAGCAAGTTATATACAGCGTCATTCAATAGTTCAAATGTCCGTGAGACATTACTGGACTGTGTCGAAAACTCAGGGACGATGCCCCTAAATCGATTAAAGAATTCTGTGTCCAGTGGCGCTATCAGTCTCTTATTCGGAAACACAGCATTTTGGTCCGGAGGAACAGCATCAGATGATAATGCCAGATATACTCTACGGCAATTATGTTGTTCCGAAAGGGAAAATTACAACTCCGTCGTATCCCTTTAGCCATCCTGTCGGACCACTTGTAAATCTTGGTTGTCCGTGCGTAGACCTGCAGCGGAACATACCAACCCAGCTTCCTCGGATAATTCCTGATCCGACAAAGTCTCTGTCGGATGCTGGGATAATTGTGCTATCTGCGATAGCACATCCATAATGGAGGCCTATGGAGCTGCGGTTTTACGGGATTTAGCTGCTGGGAGCTCCTTGGATGCTGACACGTGTATACATCTTTATGCGAACGTCCGGAGTATGAAGGCTTCATATCCTTGGCTACCGGATGGAGTGACCTGGTTGCCGTGGAATCCCTGGTCAGCGAGATTAGTTGAATATCACTGGTCACATAGCCAAGGTGCGGTCATGTGTGCTGCCGTGAGGATGAGGAAGCTGATAGAGCAGTTACACCAGACTGTCTATATAACGGAATGACCCGAGCGGTGGACGTATGCTCTGACTGAGGAACGTTATGTACCACAACATCTGGACCCAGTTGTTGTTGTACAAGAGAGGGACCTCTCTTGCTCCCAACCTGGACACACCTGGACGAGCTAGGAACCGGACTAATAGGCTTCCTCTGTACCATCCTCGTATCCGTCGTCACTGGGTGTGCACAATGTATTTTATAGTGCTCGCATCACCCAAATCTCCTTTCTGGACCGCAATGGACAAACCCGGCTGCTGAGCCATTCGGTTAATGGTCGCTACACCGGGCGAGCTAGCAGACGCCAAAGCCGTCGATCCTACTTGGGACCTCTTAGGCAATTGACGTATCTGCATGAGCACTTTTACCGCTAGCTCTTCATTTGACTGTGATGACGGAAGCACACTTTTCGAAGACATCACGGTAACATCACCCTGCTATGCTCCTCGATGAGGCCCGTGGAGCCGTGGTCATGCGTGATTAGCCGCTGGAAGCTCCAGGGATGTTCATTCCTGCATTTATATAATATGCGAACGTCCCAACTGGAAAGGCCTTGTGTCCTTGGCTAGCAGATGGAGTGACCTGGACGACGTGTATTCCCTGGTCAGTGAAGCAGGAGCTCCAGGGACGTTCATTCCTGCATTTATATAATATGCGAATATCCCCTGGATATCTGTGGTCACATAGCCAAGGTGCGGTCCTGTGTGCTGATGTTAGGATGAGGCAGCCAATAGAACAGCCGCGTCCGACTGTCTATGCGACGGAGCGTCCCGAGCAGGAAGAGTGGACGTATGCTCCGACTAACAAACGAACATACAACAACATCGCGGCGCAGATGTTGATGTAACAGAGAGGAGGCCTCTCTCCCTAGTGGTCCGGGTGAACCTGGACGAGCTAGGAACCGGACTAACAGGCTTCCTCCGTACCATCCACTGATCCATCGTCACTGGGTGTGCACGTTGTATTTTTATAGTGCTCGCATCACCCAAATCTCCTTCCTGGACCGCAACGGACGAACCCGGGTGCCGAGCCATACGGTGAATGGTCGCGACACCAGGCGAGATAGCGGACGCCAAGAGCCGGCGATCCTACTAGGCAATTGACATATCTGCATGAGCACTTTGTCGCTCTTCATTTGATTGTGACGACGGAAGCACACTCTTGGAAGACATCACGGAAACATCACCCTGTTCTTGTTCTCTGAAAAAGAGAGTAAAAACTAGAGTGACCCTGCGGAGAGAGGACCGGCATGGCCCTCTCCCTGCTAACAACATACCGTGACACACGTTTTCAACGTTTGTCATCCCAACTGATACACACTGAACAAGGGTTAGAGCGAGAATATTGACTACAATTAATACAGAATCAGAGGAAGATTTCCTCCCATTACAATTTGAACAATAATCTTTCATTGTGAAAAATGCAAACAGTCATAGAACTCGCACTAAACCTTGAAAACAAAGATACATAATACAATAATCCATTATAACATCACGAAAAAATAATTAAAAAATTCAAAAAGAAAAAAATTTTTGAAAATTTTTTTTCAGAAGAGCCCAAGTTCACAATGGGAACGATGAGCCCAAATGGATCCCAAAAAAGCCTAAGTGTGGACAAAAATTTTAAATCATTTCAAAAAATTAATGTAACACTTACGAACAATATTAATGTATCTTGCTATGAACTGAACTGAACTAAGCAGAAGACAAGTAATCACTATCAGAAGTAACCGTTGTCAACCTAAACAAAAAGTGTAAACAAACCGGAAACATGACTCCAGGCACTGGTAAACATGGCCCGAAATCAGTTACCAATTTAAACACTATCTGATGCAAAACAGCAGCTTCCAGAGAAGAAACTGTAGAACATAAGATGGTAGATGCAGACCAAAATGCCTAAACACCCAAGGGTGAGGACGTAAACATGGGGAAAAAAACAAAAAAAAATTCTGTTTCCAAGCCAAAACTCCCAAGAAATTTTAGTAATAAACATTACAAAAAATAAGCCAAAAACATGGGAGAATAGCTAGGGGGAATAAAGGAAAGGGAGAGAGGAAACACTGATCAAACAATGGAACATTCATAGCAAGAATGACCACAACAGGGTCATGCCTCGAAAATAGGTAACATGAAATGATTTCGTAAAATAATTATAAGTTACAGCCCTGAACATTTCCTTCCACTGTTTCTTCCTCTCCTCCTATTTCCTTCTTATATCCACCATTTCTCTCATAATTATGTGTCTGGCATCATTTAAACTGAGATTTACAAGCACAAATATCAGTGAGATGTAACTGAATTGAGGGCGAAACAAAGAATGACATTTGGTGCCAATTTCGAGACCTCCTTGACACTGCGCATGCGCAGAGGAGTAAAAGTATGGAGGACCATATAGGACATCTATTTTTCGGTTTTTGATGCAAATTTGGGGGATTGGGGGGCAAAATTTGTGTTTGGCCCTAGATATTTTAGAGTTAGCACCAGCTAAGTCTGGGTCATTGGTACAGTGTAAAATTTTTTTTAATTCTTCAGCAAACTGGCCTATTTCGGCTCGCATAGGGACCTCAAATATTAACCCAAGCTCTCGATTTGAACACTGTTGAATCTGACTTCCTCAGAGATGTTGTGTACCAAATATGTAAGCATTCTAACTGTTGGATCTGAAGAAGAGAAATTTTAAAGAAATTTCTTCATATTGCACCAAGTTCAAATTTGGGCTACCATAGCAAGCCCAAATATTAACCTATGGATCCGATTTGAACAAACTTGAATCTGACCCCCTAGAGATGTTGTATACTAAATATGACAGCATTCTGACTAGTGGATCGGAGAAGAAGATGTTTGAAGAAATTCTCTCATATTGTACTAAGTTAAATTTCAGGTTCTCATATGGAGTCCAAATATTAGCCCAGGCATTCGAATTGAACAAAATTGAATCTGACCCCCTTAGAGATGTTGTATACCAAATATTAAAGCATTCTGACTGGTGGATCTGAAAAAGAAGATTTTTTAAGAAATTTTCTCATATCGCACTAAGTAAAATTTTGGGCTACCATAGCGAGCCCAAATATATACCTAGGGATCCGATTTGAACAAACTTGAATCTGACCCCCTTAGAGATGTTGCATACCAAAATGAAAGCATTCTGACTGGTGGATCTAAAGAAGTAGATTTTTAAAAATTATCCCCATATCGAACAAAGTCAAAATTTGGGCTTCCATAGGAAGACCAAATATTAACCTAGGGACTTGGTTTGAAGAATCTTGAATCTGACCCTCATAACAATGATGTATACCAAACATTAAAAGATTTTTATAGAATATTCCCCATATTAACGTAAGTTAAAAATTTGGGCTCCTGTATTGAGCCCAAATATGAACCAATGGGCTTTATTTTAACAAACTTGTATCTGATCCCCCCATGAATGCTGTATTCTGAATATCAAAAGATTCTGATGATTGGTTCTGGAGAAAAGATTTTTTAAATTTTTGCAAATATGCGGACTCTGCATTTTTTCGATGCCCATTACAGAACACCCTAACATAACCGATGACATTTTTTTTTATCATTCAATTCTACTGGTCCTAAGGATGCTTCATATGAAATAATAGCTCTCTGTTCTGTGTGGTTTGGGAAATATGGGCGTTTCTATTTTTAGCTACCAGGATTCCCATGGGGATGTGGGAATTTTTTTTTTTTTTTGCACGAGTCAAGTACTTATGACCCAATAATACCACATACCAAATTTGGTTCAAACAGGACCATCGGTTCAGAAAACAGAAATTTCGGGCGGTGCCAAAAATCTTACTCCCCCATTGCAAAGCCAAATATTGCTTCACAAACTTCGTTTGAACAAACTTGATTCTACACCTCAAAAGGAAGCTCCATAACAAATATAAAGTTATTGTTTATACAGGTTCATGAGAAGAAGATTTTAAAAATATTTTGGAGCATTTTCACCTACTCCCTCCCTATGAGGCTGAGCATGTTGAGTTGAACAAAAATGCAATGCCCCTTTGGGACCATCACTCACACATACTTTCCCGTGAATTGGCCCAGTGGTTTTGGAGAATAAGACCAAAACATTGACAAATGACGGACGGAGAGCGATGAGATCAGCGATGAGATTAGCTCAGCTTGACTTTGTCAAGATGAGCTAAAAAACTTGCGCGTGTCAGAGCATACGTCCACACCTTCCGTCCGGGAGGCACCATATAGATCGCAGCTGGCCTTGGCTACAGTTACAGCTTCTTCCACATCATCTATAAAGCACACACGACCGCACCCTAGCAACCCAACTTCGGATATCCAGCCTGCATCACCAAGAAAGGACCACTCATCGTCTGTGAAGTTGGCCCATCCTGTAGCTGGGGAGACGGGGCCTCGTTCATCAGGACATTCGGAAAAAAGAGCCATCTCTGACACACCGTCCCAGGAGCAACAAGTGGCGAAGAAACAGAAGACCCCTGCTCCTCAGGCCTCTGCAATGGACTTGCTGTCACAGATTGCACAACTGATTGCAGCATCCCAGCAAGTGCAAGTCGATCAGTCCAGTCATCTCATAATTCTGATGCAAGGGATCGAGATTCACAACTGATTCTCTTGGATGGTGAAAGGGATTTGGAAGATTACCCTTCCCTTTTGGAACAACACATGATTGCGATGGATTTCATCTATCAATCAGAATTCTGCGACGATTAGAAAGAAAGAGGTATCCTTACCTGGTTCATTCACAATTAGCTGACACAATTGAGATGGCAATTACTTCTAATAGCGCGAATTTGGATGCTATGTCTTATGCAGATCACCTTACAATAGCTACGTCTCAGCCGAAAGGAATTTGAGGACATTTGTACCTCTCTTAGAGTTCTTTCCAGGGCAATTATGTATACCACGTATGACTCCACCTTAAATGTGGCTAATTGGGAATTAATCAGACGTGATGGTGCCCTTGCATCATCATCTTTCATAGATGACAAGATGAAAAACTTTCTCGCTCCAGTCTCCGGACATACTATATTCGATGACAAGCTTTCATTAGTCTATGACCAGGCTACTAAGAAAGCGTCTAATGCTCTGCTTCTAAAGTTGGTGTCTCATCGACCTGCTGCAGCAGAAAAGAGTAAAACTGGATGTCCAAGACAGAAATCGTCAAAAGGGGACTCCTCACGAGGGTATAGGAAACCCTCCTATAATTACTCTGGAGGTCGTCAGTACAGCAACTCGGAAAGGGGCTTAGGTCTGACCAAGACTACCAGTCAGACGCCCCTAAGCTGATGGATCGAGGCTCTTTGCGGGGAGGACGTGGTTTCCCCTCCCGTAAGCTCGCCGGTCGTACAGGTGATGGTCTAGACCTCTATTGCTTGCCAGTTGGTCGGAAGGTTATCAAGCTTCGCAAAAAAACTGGATAACACTTATGGAAGATCAGTGGGTGAGAAGTGTAGTCTCGGACGACCAATGGATTACATTCCGAGCGAAACCACCACCAACAAGATGTCCGTGTTGGACAAATCTTCCGTACAATCCGCGCAAAAGAGAGTCTCTCTTAGTGGAGGTACAGACTCTCTTATCAAAGGAAGCAATAAAGGTCGCCGAGAATCAAAATTCTCAAGGTTTCTACAGTCACCTGCTCCTCGAACCTAAACCAGACGGCTCGTTCCGACCGGTAATAGACTTGAGCTGGATAAACAAGCTTATCGTGGATCCAAAATTCTATATGGAGACCATTCGGTCGGTAAGAGTGAGCATTTGAGTGAACAACTATGCGGCAAGCATAATCTAAAGGATGCGTACTTTCATGTCCTGGTACATCCAGCATTCAGAAAGTACCTGCGGTTCGCTGTACAAGGGAAAGTGTATCAGTTCCGAGCGATGTGCTTTGGTCTGAACCTGGCACCCTGGGCATTCACTCGAATAATGAACTTGGTAATGTCTCACTTCTGAGCTCATTCGTCTGCAGGAATGCCGACTTGCTTGGACGACATTCTTCAGAGATACTGCAACAAAAGTATTCTTCAGAACGATGTTCAGAGTCTGCTTCTATTAATCAGATGTTTCGGTTTCATCGTAAACGAGAAAAAGTCAAATCTAGTTCCGTCCAAGTCGTTCAATCACTTGAGAATGAGCTTCGAGACTCACAACAATCTGGTTTGTCTGTCGTTACCCAGAGCAAAAGTTAGTTAGTTGTTATGCTCGCTTTTGTCTACACTCATGACGCATTAACAGCGAGGGAGTTCATATGACTGTTGGGTCTGTGTGGAGTGGCTGCGGATCTTATTCCGATGGGTTGCCTACACACGCGTCCCTTCCAGATATTCTTTACTCAGAACTGGAGTATGAAGAGGCATTCGCTCGAGACCAGTATTGTTTTAACGGACCTAACAAAACAAAAGGACAAGATTTGGGCAGATATTCAGTGGTTAACTCAGGGAGTTCCGCTGCAACTGCCAGATCTGGCTTTCACAATTATGACGGATGCAAGTCAAAAGGGTTGGGGTGCCACCCTGAGCCTTGCAGACTTGAAGTGTCAGTCTTTGGGACCGTTGGTTCCTAGAGAAGCACATAAACATTAAGGAGATGATGTCAATATGGTTAGCACTACAACATTGGATTCACATTCTAGAGGACGCTCATATTCAGATATTGTCGAACAACTCAACAGTCGTAGCGTATATCAGGAACCAGGGCGGCACTCATTCGATTCCGTTATGCGAACTAACGGAGAAGATTCTTCTATATGTCGTCTGAGTGCTAGAATGTCCTATGTCCCCTATGGAACATAGGACATTCTAGCACTCAGGCGACGATGTCGTGAATCATCATGTTCAGCTTTCTGTCCGTCATATATAGGGTCGTCTGAACATAATAGCAGACTCACTATCTCAGAAAGGTCGCCTGTTGCCATTGGAGTGGACGCTCAACAAGCGAGTATTCAGATTTGCTACCAGTGGGATCGCCCCATGATAGATCTGTTTGTGACGCACCTGAACAATCAGTTACCGACGTTCGTGTCACCATGTCTAGACCATCGAGCATACGCAGTAGACGCTCTGTCAATCTCATGGGAAGGAATGATAGGATACGCGCATCCTACAACTCTGTTGATTTAGCAGTTTCTGTTAAAGATCAAACAGTCTTGTTGCAAAATTCTTCTAGTTGCACCTCTGTCGTCACAGAAACCGTGGAGTGGATCGATTTTCTCTGGTGTCTGTTATGGGGCATTCCCTGGAAGCTTCCTCCATGAGAGGACCTTCTTTATCAGGGGAAGTCACACACACTGCATCACAACCCGGAAGGTCTCAATCCTCACGTATTTCCATTGTGCTGTCCACTTCCTGGGCTTATTCTAACAGTTTTGCCATTACTCATCTCATGAAGGCTGCGTACTGGACACAGCCCTCTGCATTTACTAAGTTTTGCCTGAGAAATTTAGAGTCCATCTCCGGTGACTTTAGATCTTTAGGTCCTCTTTCTGTTGCTCAGAATGTTGTCCATTAATGGTTACATCTATAGTTATTTAGGCAGCCAGTTCCAGCATTGACGCTGTTCTGCTGCCCTCTTTCATTCTGCGGTCTCGTACTTCAGAACAAGTGAAGACCTCCTCTGGTGTCAGGAGTCCCGCGTCGGTGCTTGGATGGTTTTAATGTGTATCTCGGTGCGAAGCAAATACTATGTCTCATTTATGTAATGTTTTTAAAGTGTAGCTCACTGTGAAGCATTTGTATATGTCATGTGTCAAATGGGCGTTAATAGACAATCCTCGGACACTTTTAAATGAGTATAAAGAGTCTCATTCTCTGGACTATCTTTATATTTTGGCTTCCCTTCACTGAATTAGCATAATAGGTTATGGAAGAATTAAATGGAGAACTATATTTTAAGTAATACTCAATTAGATTGTTGGTGTTATGTCTTTCTCGTTTCTCGTAAAGGAGAAAGACATATATAATTCCTTTCTCTCCAATCCTCCTGTAGAAGATATCTTTTATTTAGTGATTGAAAAATTTGATTTTTCGTTATGTTCTAGGCCCTCCAGACTTTTTACGATTCAGCTAGTCTGGGCCATTGGTTTTTGTATAAAAATATTATAAATTCAAAGTAATTTGTATATTTTTTATACTTACCAATGGCCCAGACATGTATGGCACTCCCATGAGTGGGCACTCATACCTCCCAGCTGTTTACAACATTTAACAGGCAATTATAGAAAGAATGATGGTTGGCGCCAATTTCGGTGTCTTCCTGGATACCATGCATGCACAGATCATAAAAGTATGGAGGCCCAGATAGGACATTCAATTTTCGGTTTTGCATGCAAATTTTGGGGATTGGGGGAAAAATTTGGATTAATTTTTGAGTTAGAACCAGCTGGTCTGGGCCATTGGTAAGTATAAAAAATATACAAATTACTTTGAATTTATAATATTTCCAGTATATACCAACCGGGAATAGTTTCTCCATATTTCCTGGAATGGAAATTGCAACACCCATTTTCCAGTATTTTCAAGTTTCCAGTTTGGGCATGGGAACCCAGTAAGGAGTCCAAATATGAACCCAGGGAGTTGACTTGAATAAATTTGAATCTGACAACCTGTCTCCCTCCCCAAGGAGGCAGTGTAAGTAAAATCGAAAGATTCTGATTGGTGGTTCTGGAGAAGAAATGTTTAAACAGAGTTAGGCTGCTTGTAGTGACAACTGTACAGGCTACTTTATTTGAGCAAAGTTGTATGGACATATATGGAACATGCATATCAAATTTGGTTCAATTTGGCAAAGTAGTTTAGTAGAAGTCGAGAATATAAAATTCACAACAGGTGGATGGACAGACAACAGATGGAAAGTGATCCGTAAAGTTCCTTTAACTGGCAAATCTTAAAACTGAGGGGTTTCTTCTAATTCCATGAGGGTACCACCTCTATGTTTTGCAGCTATGCATTATTATATAAAGTCATGTTATTGATAGAAAACCAATTGCTTATGCCCACCTGCTTGGAAGGCTTCATCAAACTGTTAGTCAACTTTGATGGTATGGATGATTGAAGAGTGATATTTAACCACGGATAAACGTAGAATTTTTCCTTTTAACAAGCAAATTCAGTGAATTCACGTCTCCCGCTGGGCAGCAGTTTCAAGGGGAATTAATGCATCCAGTGGAATATAGTTGAGTTGCAAGTGGAAGTTATTTAGAAGAGACAGAACGGACAGTGCTCAGAGAGTGGTTATCAGATTTATTTTCACGGAGGTCACTGTCAAAGCAAGTAAAGTGATGTGGACTATAACTGTGAGAATCACTAAAAATTAAGACCGTATGATAAGACATATTACATTAAACTGATGTGAAAAGTGTTAACCAACCTGTAAAGATTGTGATTGGAAGTTAATGAAACCTTGGAAGTGATGTCCAGATAATATGGTGGTCTGTATATGGTACTGGGAGAGTCTGACTTTGTAGAGTTGCAAAAGAAGTAATGATGAAGACATATTCTGGTCTCACAATGATAACAAAGATACACAATAAGTTTCGTGAAGATCGGTTCATAAATATGGCTTTTAGTCCGAGGTGCATTGATGTATGGGCAGACAGACAGGCAGATGGACAGATTTTCGGTACAAAATTTCCCACATTCGAACTTAAACTAGGTATTGATAAAAGTAATCCATATATGAAATTTCATTAAAATTGGATGACTCTAAGGAAAGTTAGAGTCAGAAAACCATCAGCCAATCAAATTTAAGCAACCTAATTAAATATCCGCAGAAAATGCCCATGTTCAAACTTGGACCCACAATTGATAAAAGTGATATACTACCCAAATTTCATCAAAATCGACTGACTGTAAGGAAAGTTAGCATCTGGAAACGAAAAACGTGGAAGGTGTGCACTTACTGTGTATTAGAAGCAGCACTGAAAAAATCAAAGTTTCCCTAATTTGCATAATTTTTGCACGAGAACAAAACTCGAATTATGTGTGATGCATTGCATGTTACTAAACATTCATACAACAAGAGGCCCCAAGGGGCCTGAGGGCGCTCACCTGACATAGTAGCCTAAATATCAACCCAGAGAATTGATTTCAACAAGTTGCATCTGCTCCTCCTAAGAAAAGCTTATACCAAATATCCAAAGATTCTGACCAGTGGATCTAAAAAAAAAAAAGAAGATTTTTAAAGAATATTCCTCATATTGAACTAAGTTATAATTCGGGCTCCCAGAGGGAGCCCATATATGAACCCAGGGAGTTGGCTTTAACAAACTTGAATCTCACCCCCCTAAGGATGTTGCACACCAAATATCAAAACATTCCAACTGCTGGATCTGAAGAAGATTTTTACAGAAGTCCTGAAAAAAGTACCTTGTGATCAAACCGATAGGGATTTTTTTTTTAACCATTCTATTCTACTGGATAAAAGTAAGCTTTATACAAGATAAGAATTCTCTGTGCCGTGTAGTTTTGGAGATATGGCAGTTTTAAGGTTTTTCCTATTTTTAGCTTCGAGGACAATGAGAAATTTTTTTTGGCATCAATCAACCACTTATATCAAATTTGGTTCAAATCGACCTCACGGTTCTGAAAATAGAAATTTTAGGCATGACCAAAATCTTTGCCCCTGCTATAACAAAGACAAATAATGCCTGACAAACTTCTCTTGAACAAACTTGATTCTAAACCTCAAAAGGACTCTGTATACCACATATCAAGTCTCTGCTACTGGTGGTTCATGAGAAGAAGATTTTCAAAGATTTTGGTGCCCCTTGGGGGCATGGCCCCTCCCAGGAGGAGAGGCAACTTCATTTGAACAAATCTAAATTGACATTAGGTAATAAACATTTACCCAACATTTGAAAAATAATGGGCCAGTGGTTTCTTTGAAGAAGTTGGTTTTGTAAAGTTTACGCCGGACGACGTCGGACGGACGATGGACGGAAAGCGATTAGTAAAGCTCCCCTTGAGCTTCGCTCAGGTGAGCTAAAAAATTTATTCAAATCTGATCTTTCATATAGAAGTTCTGTACAAACAAGAGGCCCCACGGGGCCTGAATCGCTCATCTTGAACAGAACACAATATAAACAGAGTCCAAGAATGAATCTACATTAAGAAATCCATCTCCATAGGATACACTGTCAATCCTTGAGTCCCTCAGGAGTGACAAAAATAATCTGGGAATCATGCCTTTTCTTCAGTTGATCATAATGTAAAATGCAGAGCTCCACTATGAAGCCACTCGATACAACCAATGTGGATTAATCTTAGTTACACACCTCTAGAGGGTACTGAACAGGGACCAGCCTAGGGGGGAATTTTAGGGAGACTTCAAGTCTGCCTCCAAAAAAAATAGGGAGACTGCAAAGTCAAGTAGGGAGACTTCATAGTCAAGTAGGAAAAATTAAGAATATTCATGCACCACCCCTGCTGCCCCTTCATATTTTCAGCTCGTGGTCCCCCATTAATGTCCAATTAATCCAGGTAAAAAAAAATCACAAAGTAATTATTGACTGAAAATCCCCCACTGCTACCCTCTCCTTCATGACCCCCTCTCGTCTTCTTTGTGCCAATACCCGCAGCACCCTCCTGTAGTTGCCTTTCACCAGTCTACTGAGCTAATCATTTCCTAAATCTGAAAGTGTGAACAGGACCAGATGTAAGAAGGTTGCTTGGAAGGTACTTTGTTAGTTAATAAACAAAATACATTCTGGAGTCGAGTATTTTGTAAAATAAATGTCGTTCCGCATCATTTTTATGGCATTCCGGTGTCATTCCGGTATTTAGGAGGACCCCCTTTTCAAGAACCTTCACATGCACACTTCTGCCTTGTACAAAGCTTTTCTTGTCATCGTTAAAGCTTTTTTTCATGTGTTTCAATTCCATTCGTGTTTTTCTGGGACTAGATGGCCCAACAGTTAACAGTCATCAGCAAAAAGAAATAAAAATACAGAGTTACAAAATACGTCCGTTGTGTATTCATTTTTGACATTCTAAGCGAGGTAACCTACTTTCAAACTGAGTTATTTTGTTGAGTCGAGTAAGTCACCTATTTTCGTTTCGACGCTTGAAACTCCAACTGAAATGGAACAAAACAGAATTAAAAAATCCGCAAAAAGCGACAATGGACAATTGATTGTCATGTGATTTCAAATAAATGATCGCTTATGTAACGAATGAAAATGCCCATTTATCACACTCAAGTACATTCGATTCTTGAAAATAATCGTTTTTGTGTAAACCTCAGATCACTCAGTTCAGCCTTTTCTCATTTTGGCCAATTTTTAGAGGGCGACTTGTAATCGCCACGACTATTTTTCTAGGCAACTTTGAGCTTAGAAGGGCGACATAATCACCTTAGTCGCCCTCACGGCTGGTCCCTGGTACTGAATACAAAATTTTTAAATCTTCAGCAAAATGGCCAATTCCGGCAACCCATATGGAGCCCAAATATTAACCCAGGCTCTTGATTTGAACACAGTTGAATCTGACCTCACTAGAGATGTTGTGTACCAAATATGAAAGCATTCTGACTGTTGGATCTGAGGAAGAGAAATTTTAAAGAAATTTCTTCATATTGCACTAAGTTAAAATTTGGGCTACCATAGCAAGCCCAAATATTACCCTATGGATCCGATTTGAACAAACTTGAATCTGACCCCCACCCCCCCCCCCCCCCCCCCCCCCCCCCCCCCTAGAGATGTTGTATACCAAATATGACAGCATTCTGAAGAAGAGGATTTTTGAAGAAATTCCCTCATATTGTATTAAGTTAAATTTCAGGTTCCCATATGGAACCCAAATATTAACCCAGGCTCTTGAATTGAACAAACTGGAATCTGACCCCTCTAGAGATGTTGTATACCAAATATGAAAGCATTCCGACTGGTGGATCTGAAGAAGAAGATTTGTAATGAAATTTCCTCGTATTGCACTAAGTAAAAATTTGTCTACCATAGTGAGCCCAAATATATACCTAGGGATCTGATTTGAACAAACTTGAATCTGACCCCCCTAGAGATGTTGCATACCAAATATGAAAGTATTCTGCCTGGTGAATCTGAAGAAGATTTTTAAAAATTATCCCCTATATTGAACAAAGTTAAAATTTGCCTAAGGCCCAAATATTAATCTAGGGACTTGGTTTGAACAATCTTGAATCTGACCCTCATACCAATGATGTTTATCAAACATTAAAAGATTCTGACTGATGGTTCTGAAGAAGAAGATTTTTAAAGAATATTCCCCATATTACACTATGTAAAAAATTTGGGCTCCTATATTGGGCCCAAATATGAACCAATGGGCTTTATTTTAACAAACTTGTATCTGACCCCCCTATGAATGCTGTATACCGAATATCAAAAGATTCTGATGATTGGTTCTGGAGAAAAGATTTAAAAAAATTTTTGCAAATATGCTGACTCAGCATTTTTTTCGATACCCATTACAGAACACCTTAACATAACCGATGGCAATTTTTTTTACCATTCAATTCTACTGGTCCAAAGGATACTGCATACCAAATAACAGCTCTCTGTTCCATGTGGTTTTGGAAATATGGGCATTTGAAAATATTTCTATTTTTAGCTCCCAGGGTTCCCATGGGGATGCAGGAATTTTTTTTTGCATGTGCCAAGTACTTATGACCCAATAATACCACATACCAAATTTGGTTCAAACCGGATCATCGGTTCAGAAAGTTAAAAAATTTATAGTAATTTATATATTTTTTATACTTACCAATGACGCAGACATAGCTGGTGCTAACTCTTAAAAATCTAGGGCCAAACACAAATTTTGCCCCCCAATCCCCAAAATTTGCATCTAAAACCAAAGAAATCATGTCCTAAAAGGTCCTCCATACTTTGCCTCCACTGTGCATGCGCAGTGTCAAGGAGGTCTCAAAATTGGCGCCAATTATAATTCTTACAAGCAGTGCCTGGTCAGCACTATGTACTCAGCGGGGAGGTATGAGTTCCCAACTCCTGGGAGGGCCATCCCCGTCTGGGTCATTGGTAAGTATAAAAAATATATAAATTACTATAAAGTTTTTAACATTTTTATACTGTACCAATGACCCAGACATAGCTGAATAGTAAAAAGGCTGGAGGGCCTAGGACATAGAGGAAAATCCAATAAGCTCAATTATATAAAATAGAGTCATCCCCTGGAGGAGAAAAGGAGTATTAGGCTTTACATGTATCTTTCTTATTTTATGATAAATTAGAAAGACACAACACCCTCCATAATTGAGCATAATGACATTCATGTTCTCTATCAACATCCAGTATAACCCTTTATACTAATTATTTTTAAAGTAAGCCAATAAAAAAAGTTAGTCCAGAGAATTGAGACTCTTTATACTCTCTTAAAAGTGTCCGAGGATTGTATATTAACGCCCGTTTGACACGTGACATATACAAATGCTTCACACCGAGCTACACTTTAAAAATATGACATGAATGAATTTTTAAACATTAACTTTACACTTTAAAACCATCCCGGTAACGACTCAGAATTACTGACTCCGGAGGAGGTATCCCCTTGCTTTTCACTATAAAGCAGGTGACCTAAGGGAACACACTCCCCCCCCCCCCCCCTTCCTCTTGCCCTGGGTCCAATAACCCAGAGCGAAGAGGGCAGCAGGACGGAGTCACTGCCGGAACAGAAAGCCTGCATAACTATAGTTGCAACTGTTTAGAGGACGACATTCTGAGCAACAGATAACGGACCTAAACAATGCAGGTCTCCAGAAATGAACTCAATATTTCTGAGATAAAAATTTGTGAATGTGGATGGCTGAGACCAATATGCAGCCTTCATTAAATCTGTAATAGCAACACTATTTGCGTAAGCCCAAGATGTTGAAAGAGCTCTTACTTCATGAGCCGAAATCTTAAGCACAGACTGCTGAGTTGAAGATAGATTATCATAAGCAGTATGGATAGTTAATTGAATCCATCTAGCAATAGAATGGACCGTAATGTCCTTTCTATTAGGCATCAGAGACAGAAAGAAGCGTTTTCGTCCCTTTCTGATAAACTGAGATCTTTGTTTATAAATACGTAAAGCTCTAACCGGACAGAGTAAAGGCCTATGCCCGTCTGAAGACGGAAGGGCCTTAATAACAATAGGTTCCAGATATTTATTAGGAGCCTGATTCTTAGCCAAAAATCCAACATTAGTAGTAAAGGTAATAGTGTTCCCGACACTACGATAGTGAGAATCGTCCACTGATAGTGCATGAAGCACACTGACTCTTCTAGCAGAAGAGAAAGCTAAGAGAAATGCTGTCTTATAAGACAAGAATTTGAAATCTACTGTCTCAAGAGGCTCAAATGACTTTTCTTTTATTTTAAGAAGAACCCAAGCTAAATTCCATTTAGGAATTAATCTAAGAGTTCTAGGTCTATTTATCAAAAAGTTTTTAACTAATTTAGATAAAGAGACATTAGATCCAATGGTTTCCATAGGTATCAGATAACATAGACCTATAACCTTTAATAGTAACAGACTGCAGTTTGATCTCGTCAAACAAGTATACCAGAAAGTTTGCAATGTCTGGTATGGAGGGATCAAAAATATCAACAGAATGATCCCTACACCAACGACGAAAGACCTTCCACTTAGAAGAAGAGGTCCTCCTACAGTTAGAAATCGCGTCCACTGCTCGTCCTGTAAAATGCTTGCCGTGCAAGAAGGACCGCACAACGGAAATACGTGAAGGTTGAGACCTTGCGGGTTGTGATGAAGTTGACGCGATTTCCCCTGCGAAAGAAGACCCTCTCGTGGAGGAAGCTTTCGTGGTAAGTCCCACAGCAGACACCTGAGTAGATTTATCCACGGTCTTTGTGGAGACAGAGATGCTACTAACAGAATTTTGCATTGTGATTGTTTTATCTTTAGCAATATTTGCTGAATCAACAGTGCTGGAGCATATCCTATCATTCCGTCCCACGAGATCGATAGAGCGTCTACTGCATATGCTCGGGGATCCGGACATGGTGACACATACGTCTGCAACCGATTGTTGAGTTGTGTCGCAAATAAGTCTATCATTGGCCGTTCCCATTGGTAGCAAATCTGATTAAATACCTGTTTGTTGAGAGTCCATTCTGACGGCAACAAGCGACCCTTCCGTGAAGGGAGTCTGCTAATACATTCAGACGACCCGGAATATGACGGACCGAAAGTAGAACTTGGTGTTCTAGAACAAACAGAAGGATTCTTTCTGTTAAATTGAATAACGGAACGGAATAAGTGCCTCCCTGGTTCCGAATATACGCTACTACTGTCGTATTGTCGGACAGGATTTGGACATGTGCTTTCTGAATAATGTTCATCCAATGACGTAGTGCAAGCCAAATTGACATCATTTCCTTGATGTTTATGTGCTTGCCTAGAAACTGTGGATCCCAAAGACCTTGGCACTTCGAATCCGTTGGGATCAATGTTGCACCCCAACCTGTTTGACTGGCATCCGTCATAATCGTAATACTCGGATCCGACAACTGCAGTGGAACTCCCTGAGTCAACCACTGAATGTTTGCCCAAGTCTGAATCTCTTGTTTCACTTGATTTGACAAGAGAACGTCTATATCGAGGAAATGAATCTTTACACTCCAATTCTGAGTCAAGAAAATTTGGAGAGGACGAGTGCGTAACCGCCCCATCGGAATGAGATCCACAGCGGCTCCGCACAGACCTATCAGTCTCATGAACTCCCTCGCTGTGACTTTGTCTGAGTGAAGACAATAGCGAGCGTAACAACTGATTAATTTCGCTCTGGTTAACGGCAGACGCACGAGATTGTTGTGCGTCTCGAAGCTCATTCCCAGATGAGTGAATGACTTGGATGGCACCAGATCCGACTTCTCCTCGTTTATTATAAAACCGAGACGTCGGAGTAATAGAAGCAGATTCTGCACATCGTTCTGAAGTGTTAACTCGTTGCCGTACCTCTGAAGAATGTTGTCCAGGTAGGCCGACGTTACCGCAGACGAATGAGCTCGGAAATGTATCATTACCGAGTTCATTATTCGAGTGAAAGCCCAGGGCGCTAGATTCAAACCGAAGCACATCGCTCGGAACTGATATACAACTCCTAGGACTGCGAAGCGTAGATACTTTCTGAATGTCGGATGTACCATGACGTGAAAGTACACATCTTTGAGATCAATGCTTGTAGCATAGTCGTTCACCCGAATACTCTCTCTGACTGATCGAATTGTCTCCATATAAAACTTCGGAGCGACGATCAGCTTGTTTATCCAGCTCAGATCTATGACTGGACGTAATGAGCCGTCTGGTTTCGGAACCAGAAACAGATGGCTGTAGAAACCCGGTGATTCCTGGTCTTCTACGACCTCTACCGCATTCTTCGTCAGAAGAGACTGTACTTCTGATAAAAGAGCATCTCTTTTCTGCGGATTTGACGGAAGCTGAGTCCATTTTGGACTTCGAGTTAATGGAGGCTTTCGTTTGAAGGATATTCTTAGTCCTTCCGAAATTACCCCTTGGACCCAGGGGTCATCTGTAATCGACGCCCACTCGTTCATAAAACTTGATAATCTTCTGCCTACCGGAACACGATAGAGGTTCAAACCATCACCTCCTGGACCTGCGAGGCCTGCGGAAGGAGAAACTATGTCCTCCACGACCCGCACCTCGTCCCGTCGACCTCGGGACGTCTGACCGGTTGTCTCGGCCAGAATAACGTCCCGTACGTGAGTCGCTGCCTTGACGGTCTCTAGAATAAGACCTAGAGGACGTATAAGAACCTCTATAGGAACTTCTCTTGGGCGTACTTGTCCCAGAAGTGCCTGTCTTACTCTTTTCTGCTGTATCCGACTTTTTGGAAGCGGATTTGAAAAGCAGAGAATCCGAAGCTTTCTTAGTTATCTTATCATAGATTGCTGAAAGCTTGCCGTCGAAGAGAAGCTCTCCAGAGACCGAAGCGACTCTGAGAGAGTTCTTCACCTTACTATCCACGCGCG
Organism: Pictodentalium vernedei; assembly: GCA_031216915.1. Taxonomy (NCBI): domain Eukaryota; kingdom Metazoa; phylum Mollusca; class Scaphopoda; order Dentaliida; family Dentaliidae; genus Pictodentalium; species Pictodentalium vernedei. Next base: position 815,596,197 of record CM062296.1, read on the forward strand.
TGGATGTAGCTAGGGCTACGTCACGTCTAACCAACTCCAGGTTTGCCACTGAAAGGGCGGAGTTATACGTGGAATAAGCTACTGCCCTTGAAAGAAGTCTTAATGAGGATTGTATATCCTGGAATTCTTTCCCCTGAAGACGTAATGATAACGCCTTAGTAAGGTGGTCTGCGCATGATAAACCGTCTAAGCTTACTCTGTTAGACATTATTGTCGTTTCTAACGTCGTGGTTGGAATTGACATAGACGACGGTATAGACAATTCCAAGTCTTCAGCCTTGTCGTCTAGACGCAGAGGAACTCTCGGTATGCCCTGTCCTGCCATTTCAAATTTATTCCTTGAATTGATGAAAGGCAGATTTAGAGCATTTGCGGACAAGAAACCGGCCTTGCCTGTTTTGGTAGCAAGCTTATAAATGGCGTCGTTCAATAATTCGAATGTTCTTGTGACATTACTGGACTGTGTCGGAAACTCAGGGACGATGTCCCTGAACCGATCAAAAAATTCTGTGTCCAATGACGCTATCAGTCTCTTATCCGGCATCGCAGCATTCTGGTCCGACGGAACAACTTGTGGAAGGTAATGCCGGATGAAATCTACGGCAGCTTTATGTTGTTCCGAAAGGGATAGCTCCAAATCCTCCGAATCCCTTTCGCCATCCTGTCGGACCCTATGATGTTCTCAGTCGTCCGTACCTGATGCATCAGCGGAGCGTACCGACCCAGCGTCGTCGAATAATTCTTGATCCGACAGAGGTTCTGTCGTTTGTTGGGATGCTGCGATAAGTTGTGCTATTTGGGATAGCACGTCCGTCACTGAGGCCTGTGGAGTAGCAGTCTTACGTTGCTTTGCCGCTGGAAGCTCCGTGTACATTGACTCCAGCATACTTCTCTTTTGCGAACGTCTGGAGTCTACAGGCCTCGTGTCCCTGGCTACCGGATGGCGTGACCTGGTCGCCGTGGAATCCCTGCTTGGCGAAGCTGGCTGGATATCTGTGGTCACGTAGCCAAGGTGCGGTCGTGTGCGCTGCCGTGAGGATGAGGAAGCCTTCTGGACAGTCTCTCCGGACTGTCTATATAACGGAGCGTCCCGAGCGGCGGACGTATGCTCCGAATGAGAAACGTTTTGTACCACAACATCTGGTCCCAGATGTTGTTGTATGAGAGAGGGGCCTCTCTCGCTCGCAGCCCGGATGGACCTGGACGAGCTAGGAACTGGACTAATAGCCTTCCTCCGTTCTCTCCTCTGATCCGCCGTCACTGGGTGTGTACTTTGTTGATTTATAGTGCTCGCATCACCCAAATCTCCTTCCTGGTCCGCAACCGATGAATCCGGCTGCCGAACCATTCGATGAATGGATGCTACACCGGGCGAGCTAGCGGACGTCAACGCCGTCGATCCTACTAGGGACCTCTTAGGCAATTGACATATTTCCATAAGCACTTTTGCCGCTAGCTCTTCATTTAATTGTGATGACGGAGGCACACTTTTGGAAGACATCACGGAAACATCACCCTGTTCTTGTTCCTCTGAAATAGAGATTGATAAACTAGAGTGACCCTGCGGAGAAAGGACCGGCATGGCCTTTTCCCCGCTAACAAAATACCGTGACACACGTTTCCAATGTTTGTCATCCCTATTGACACATACTGAACAGGAGTTAGTGCGAGTACACTGACTACAATTAATACAATGATTATGAAAGTCAGAGGAAGATTTCCTCTTATTACAATTTGAACAATATCCTTTCATTGTGAAAAGAATACAAAGTCCTAGTACTCGCACCAACCCCTGAAAACAAAGATACATAATAACATGATCCATTAACATAGAAAAAATAACTGAAATCAAAAAAAAAATTTTTTGAAAAAATATTTTTTCAGAAAAGCCCAAGTTTCTGAAAAGTAACGTTGAGCCCCAATGGATCCCAAGCCTAAGTGTGGACAAAAATTTTAAAAATATTTTTTTTAAAAATTAATGCAACACTTACGAATAATAATAATGTATCTTGTTATGTTTAAACTAACACAAAGACAAGAAATCCCCCTCCACAGAGACTGTTGTCGATGTAAACAAGAAGTGTATAAACACCAGAAACATGACTCCAGGCACTGATAACCATGGCCCGAAATCAGTTACCAATAATACACTATCTGATGCAAAACAGAGACTTCCAGGGAAGAAACTGCAGAACATCAGATGGTAGATGCAGAACACTACGCCTAAACACCCATGGGTGAGGACGTAAACATGGGGAAAAGAACAGAATTCATTCTGTTACCCAGCTAAAACTCCCAAGAAATTTTAGTAATAATATTACAGAAAATATTCCAAAAGCATGGGAGAATAGCAAGGGGGGACTTAAAGGAAAGGGAGAGAGGAAACACTGAACAAGCAGTGTAACTTTATAGCAAGAATGACAACAACAGGCCCATGCCTTGAAAATAGGCAACTTAACATAATTTCATAAAACATTTTTAAGTTACAGCCCTGATTATATTCTGTCACTCATTTTTCCTCTCCTCCTTCTATTTCCTCTTTAGATCCACCATTTCTCTCATATTTATGTGTCTGGCATCATTTAAACTGAGATTTACAAGCACAAATATCAGTCAGATGTGAACTGATGAAGGGCCAAACAAAGAATGATAATTGGCGCCAATTTGGAGACCTCCTTGACACTGTGCACGTGCAGTGGAGGCAAAGTATGGAGGACCTTTTAGGACATGATTTCTTTGGTTTTAGATGCAAATTTTGGGGATTGGGGGGCAAAATTTGTGTTTGGCCCTAGATTTTTAAGAGTTAGCACCAGCTATGTCTGGGTCATTGGTACAGTATAAAAATATAGAAATTTTGAGCGGGGCCAAAAACCCTTACCCCTCCCATTACAAAACCAAATATTGCTTCACGAACTTCGTTTGAACAAACTTGATTCTACATCTCAAAAGGAAGCTCCATAGCAAATATCAAGTCATTGTACACACTGGTTCATGAGAAAAAGATTTAAAAAATATTTTTGGAGCATTTTCCTCCTACCCCCTCCCTATGGGGCTGAGCATGTTGAGTTGAACAAAAATGCAATGCCCCTTCGGGACCATCACTCACACAAACTTTCAACTGAAATGGCCCAGTGGCTTTGGAGAAGACCAAAACATGGTTTTGACGGACGACGGATGGAGAGCGATGAGATTAGCTCAGCTTGACTTTGTCAAGATGAGCTAAAAATCTTTGGAACTCCCTGCTACAGACATGCAGTCTTGAGAGGGTTAAATTAAAAACATGCACACAGGAATCAGAAAAATGTTTTCCAGCAAGAAAGGGTTCATTCAACATGAAATCAGGAGAGAAAGAGTCCATCATGAGAGAAAAAAATCTTTGAAAAAAAACACACTGAAGTCATGAGAGAGTTAGATTAAAGATCTTCAGACAGGAATCAGATCAATTTTTTTCCAAGGAACCAGAAAAAACAGTATTGAAGGGGTTTTTTGTTTGTTCATGGCATAAAAAACTAGTGGATGGCCACCAAAGGGTGGCTGATTCCCCTGAAAAAAGCATTGATAGCCATTCCAACCTTATTCGCGACACACCCTCTGGTTGTGGGCAATAATAATACCAAGTATCATTAATATCCTTGAAGGTTGTAAGAAGTTATGGAGCGGACACGAATTCCGTCTACGCCCGGACGGACAGATGGACGACGTCACGGCGAGATTCCCCCGAATTTTTTTCGGGGGAATAAAAATCTTTGGAACCCACACTGCAGCATTGAGAGGGTTAAATTAAAACATGCACACAGGTATCAGATGTTTTCCAGCATTGAAATGGTTCATTAAACATGAATAAAAATCTTTCTAAAACAAACAAAAGTCCCCCCACAGAATTGACAGATTGTAATAACAAGATTAAATGTTCATAACAGAATATTTAAGAACACAATATGCCAATCAAAAATTTCTGTGAATGAAATCCTCCAGGGATAACAGTACTGCAAAAATGCTGACTCATCATTTTTTCAATACCCTCTACCAGGAACCCTGATTGAACTGGTGGCAATTTTTTTTAACAAATTCCTCCTTCTGGTCCTAAGAATGTTTCATATCAAATACCAGTTCTCTGTTCCTTCTGGTTTGGGATATATGGGCTTTTGAATTTTTTTCTGTTTTTAGCCCCTGGGGTTGCCACAGGGCTGTGAAAATTTTTTTTTAGGCATCAATCAATTACTTAGGACCCACTTACACTACGTGCCAAGTTTGGCTGAAGTTGGAACACCGGTTCTTGAAATAGAAATTTTGGGTGGGGCCAAAAATCTTACCCCTCCCATTACAAAGCCAAATATTACTTCACGAACTTTGTTTGAACAAACTTGATTCTACACCTCAAAAGGGAGGTCCATAGCAAATATCAAGTCATTGTACACACTGGTTTATGAGAAGAAGATTTAAAAAATATTTTGGAGCATTTTTCCCCACTCCCTCCCTGTTGAAAAATGCAATGCCTCTCCGGGGCCACCACTCACACAAACTTTCACTTGAACTGGCCCAGTGGCTTTGAAGGAGAAGACCAAAACATGGTGTTGACGGATGATGGACGGACGACGGACGAAGAGCGATGAGATTAGCTCAGCATGACTTTGTCAAGATGAGCTAAAAACTGTTTACTCCCAATTTCAGAACAAAATGGCTGCTGGTGGAACAATGATAACAAAGATACCCAAGACGTTTCGTGAAGATCGGTTCATAAATGCAGCTTTTAGTCTGAGAGGCGTTGACGCACGAGGCAGACGGAAGATTTTCGGTACAAAATTTCCCACATTCAAACTTGATCTAGGTATTGATAAAAGTAATCCATATATGAAATTTCCTCGAATTCGGTTAATTTTAAGGAAAGTTAGAGTTTGGAAACTGTCAGCCAATCAAATTTCAGCAACCTAATTAAATATGCGTGGAAAATGCCCATATTCGAACTTGGACCCACAATTGATGAAAGTGATCTACTACCAAAATTTCATCGAAATCCGGTCACTGTAAGGAAAGTTGCGTCTGGAAACGAAAAACACGGAAGGACACCCCAAATTTAATATCTTCCGTTTCTTTCAAAAAGCAGGAGACAATAATGCAAGTGTTGGAAAGGAATGGTGGGAGTAGTTGGGATGAGGATGATGGGTGATAGAAAATAACTAAAATACACTTTACCTCTCCTTGGCTATGTATTCTGAGTTTCCATAATCCACATACACAACCAAGACTTGTTGGTATACCTCGTTCACCTCAATAATAAGAGCCCTGTACCAGCATCCATCTGCTGTGAACTTAGCACAACATTGAGCACCTGCAAGCAAACACAAGGTATTACATTGTTCAGAGTTGAATTAAGGGAAGGCGATCATTTGGTCCCTCTGTGGAGTGAGACAGACTTCGTGAAAAGTCCCTCTGTAGTATTCGAGAGAAATTCAAAGAGACAATTGCAGATTCACAAGTTGAGTTGTGATATTACCTGGATATCAATTGTTAACATTGTTTTATTTATAAGAACAATCATGTGACCTTCATCCTACAGATGCAGACTGAACAAGAGAGTCTAAAAAGAGCCATATCCCCACCGACTTTTATGTTATGACAGGATCAAGCATTTGTGATGGAAATTTTGCTATTACCAAGGGCCATAACAACGCAAAATTTGTTGCATCGAAAATGAAAAAATTTATAGTAATTTATATATTTTTTATACTTACTAATGACCCAGACTTAGCTGGTGATAACTCTTAAAAATTCAGGCCAAACACAAATTTAGCACCCCCACCCCCAATCCACAAAAGTTGCATCCAAATAAAAAAAAACTAATGTCCTATATGGTCCTCCATACTTTTACCTACTGCGCATACGCAGTGTCAAGGAAGTACCGAAATTGGCACCAAGCCTCATTCTTACAACCAGTGCCTGCTAAATATAATTAGCGGGGAGGTACAAGTTCCCAACTCATGGGAGAGCCATCCCCATCTGGGTCATTGGTAAGTATAAAAAATATAGAAATTACTATAAATTTTTTCATATTTTTATACTGTAATCAATGACCCAGACTTAGCTGAATAGAAAAAAGGCTGGAGGGCCTAGGACATAAAGGAAAATCCAAAATGCTCAGTTATATATAAAGAATTACCCCCTCAAGGAGAAAAGAAGAGAAGGATTTACATATATCTTTCTTGTTTATTAAAAATAAGAAAGACACATCACCAATCAATAATTGAGCACAATAACATCGATGATCTCTATGAACATCCAGTATAACACATTATACTAATTCCTTAAAAGAAAGCCAATAAATAAAGGTAGTCCAGAGAATGAGACTCTTTATACTCATTTAAAAGTGTCCGAGGAATGTATATTAACACTCGTATGACACGTGACATATACAAATGCTTCACACCGAGCTACACTTTAAAAATATTACACAAATAAGATAGACATTAGCTTTACACTTTAAAACCATCCCAGCACCGACTCAGAATTACTGACTCAGGAGGAGGTATTCCCTTGCTTTTCACTATAAAGCCGGTGATATAAGGGAACCCCATCCCCCCCCTCCCCCTTCCCCTTGCTCTGGGTCAAATCAACACAGAACGAAGAGGGCAGCAGGACAGAGTCACTACTGGAACAGAAAACCTACATAATTATAGCTGTAATCGCTTAGTGGATGACATTCTGAGCAACAGATAATGGACCTAAACATCTAAGGTCGCCAGATATAGACTCAATATTCTAAGGTAAAAATTCGTTGAAGTAGAAGGCTGTGACCAGTAAGCCGCCTTCATAAAATCTGTAATAGCAATACTGTTAGAATAAGCCCAAGATGTTGACAGCGCTCTAACTTCATGTGTTGAAATCTTAAGCACAGACTGCTGATTCGAAGATAAACTCTCATCAGCAGTACGAACAGCTAAGTGAATCCATCTAGAAATAGAATGAACAGAAATGTCCTTTCTATTGGGAATTCAAGACAGAAAGAAGCGTTTTCGCCCCTTTCTGATAAACTCAGATCTGCGTTTATAGATACGCATAGCTCTAACTGGACACAGCAAAGGCCTACAGCCATCTGAGGATGGAAGAGCCTTAATAACAATAGGCACAGAATACTTATTAGGAGCCTGATTCTTAGCCAAAAATCCCACATTTGTAGTTAAAGTAATAGTGTTACCGATACTACGATAATGAGAATCATCAACAGACAGAGCATGAAGCTCACTAACTCTTCTTGCGAAAGCAGAGGCTAAGAGAAAAGCTGTCTTATATGACAAGAATTTGAAGTCCACAGTGTTCAGAGGTTCAAAAGGAGCTTCTTTGAGCTTCAGTAGAACCCAAGCTAAATTCCATTTAGGAATTAACCTAAGAGTTCTAGGTCTATTTATTGAAAAAGTTTTTAACTAACTTAGATAAAGAATGTTAGATCCAATTTGTAAGCTATCATGATGAGCATATGTGTCCAATAGCAAGACCTATCTATAACCCTTAATGGTTACTGGCTGCAGTTTGAGTTCGTCAAACAAGTAGACCAGAAAATTAGCAATGTCTGGAATGGAAGCATTATAAACATCTATCGACTGATCCTTACACGAACGAGAGAAAACCTTCCACTTTGCTGCATAATTTCACGAAGAGGAGGCCTCTTACAGTTAGAAAATGCGTCCACTGCTCGTCCTGTAAATTGCTTGCTGTGCAAGAAGGACCGCACAATGGAAATACGTGAAGGTTGAGACCTTGCGGGTTGTGAAGCAGTGTGCGAGATTTCCCCTGAGACAGAAGGTCCTCCGACCGAGGGAGCTTCCGAGGAATGTCCCATAACAGACACCTGAGTAGATTTATCCATGGTTTCTGAGATGACAGAGATGCTACCAACAGTATCTTGCAGTGCGATTGCTTGATCATTAGCAAGATCTGTTGAATCTACGGAGCTGGAGGATACGCATATCCTATCATTCCGTCCCAAGAAATTGAGAGAGCGTCTACTGATAAACGACTCCTAGGACAGCGAAGAGAAGGTACTTTCTGAATGCCGGATGTACCATGACATGAAAGTACGCATTCTTGAGATCTATGCTTGAAGCATAATCGTTTATTCGAATGCTCACCCACACTGATCAAATGGTCTCCATACAAAACGTTGGAGTCACGATCAGCTTGTTTATCCAGCTCAGATCTATAACTGGACGGAACGAGCTGTCTGGCTTCGGCATCAGGATCAAGTGACTTAAAAACACAGGGATTCCTCTTTTTCCTCGACCTCTATTGCATTCTTCTCCAAAAGAGATTGCACTTCTGATAGAAGCGAATCTCTTTCTTGAAAATTGGACGGAAGTTGAGTCCAGCGCGGACTTCGTGTTAATGGAGGTTTCTCTCGGAAAGACAGCTTTAGACCATCCGAGATAACCTCTTTTACCCATCGGTCATCTGTAATTGACAACCAATTGGTTAAAAACTTTGTCAGCCTTCCGCCCACCAGACCGCAATAGAGGTCCTGACCATCATCTCCTGGACCTGCGAGGCCTGCTGGAAGAGAAACTACGTCCTCCCCATGCAGCGCCTTGTCCTGTCGACCTAGGGGCATCTGACCGGTTGTCTCGGCCAGAACTACGTCCCCTACCTGAGTCGATACTCTGACAGTCTCTGGAGTAAGTGCTAGAGGATTTCTTATATCCTTTATAAGAGCCGTCCTTGGATGTACTTGAACCAGAAGCTCCTGTCTTAGTCTTCTCTGCTGCATCAGGTTTTTTAGAAACCAACTTAAAAAGCAGAGAATCTGAAGCTTTCTTAGTAATCTGTTCATAGATTAAAGAAAGCTTACCATGGAAAAAGGAGCGACTCGAAGAGAGTTTTTCACCTTTGAATCCACCATAGTGGATTTAGCCAGGGCAGCATCACGTCTAACCAACTCCAAATTAGCCACTGATAGGGCGGAGTTATAGGTAGAAAATGCAATAGCCCTAGAAACAACTCTTAAGGATGAGCGAACGTCCTCGAATTCTTTACCGTCGAGACGTTGTGCTAACGCTCTGGTAAGGTGATCTGTGTATGATAATGAGTCTAAATTTGCTCTATTAGACGAAATCTTCGTCTCAAAAGTACTAGGGAGAATAGACAAAGATGAAGGCAGGGACAATTCTAAATCCTCGGCCTGCTCGTCTACACGCCGAGGAACTCTCGGTACGCCCTGACCTGCTGTTGCAAATCTATTCTTACTGTTGATGAACGGCAGAGTCTGAGCTTTTTGAGATAAGAAACTATTTTTGCCGGTCTTTTGAGGCTTAATTAAAAATAGGATCATTCAGCAATTCAAACGTCTGTGAGACATTGCTGGACTGGACCAGATTATCAGGAACATCTTTATTAATCTGGCCAAAAAAGTCAGTATCCAATGACGCTATTAGTCTCTTATCCTTTGTCGCAGCGACCTGGTCCGATGGAACAATGTCTGGAAGGTTTTGACGGATAAACTCCATCGCCACCTTATGTTGTTCCAGAAGGGAAAAATCCAGCTTAGTAATTTCTCTTTCACCATCTGACTGGACCAGATGAGATTCTCAATCGTCCCTGTCTGACCTTGCATTGGAACGAACTGACCCGGCTTCAACCAACAGTTGGTGATCCGAAACTGTTGTAGGATGTTCCGTAGGTTGCTGGGATGCTGCGATAAGCTGTGCTATCTGTGATAGCAAGTGCGTTACGGAAGCCTGAGAAGCTGCAGTCCTATGTTGCTTAGGTGCTGAAAGCTTCAGGGACAGTGTGTCCGGCATAATTCTTTTAAGCGAATGTCCCGACTGATGAGGCCTCATGTCCCTGGCTACTGGATGGAGTGACCTAGATGACATGGAATCCTTTGTCGGCGAAGCAGGCTGGATATCTGAGGTCCCAAAGCCAAGGTGTGGTCGTGTGTGCTGATGTGTAGAAGAGGAAGCCGATAGACTAGCCGACGCCGACTGTCTATAAGACCTAGCATCCCGAACAGGAGGAGTGGACGTATACTCCGACTGACAAATGTTATGAACAACAACATCTGTCCCCAGATGCTGTTGTAAGAGAGACGGACCTCTCTCGCTCGCGGTCCGGGCACACCTGAACGAGCTTACTACCGGACTGACTGGCTTCCTCTATTCGATCCTCCGTTCCGTCGTCGCAGGGTGTGCGTGATCCGAGATTATAGTGCTCGCAACACCCTTTTTCCTCTCCTGTACCGCAACGGTCATACACGGCGTCACATCACTCTTTTGACGAGTGATAGATCCACCGGTCGAGCTAGCTGGCGACAAGGCGGTAAATCCCTTTTGGGACCTAGGCACTTGTCTAATTTCATTGAGCACTTTTGCCGCTAGCTCTTCATTAATTTGCGACGAAGGCAGCACACTTCCAGAAGATATCACAGAAACATCACCCTGTTCTTGTTCCTCTGAAAAAGAAATTGAAAAACTAGAGTGACCTTGTGGTCATCCCAATTGGCACAAACTGAACAAGAGTTAGTGCGAGCACAATGACTACAGCAAACACAATGAGCATGAGAATCCGAGGAAGACTTCCTCGATTTACAATTTGAACAGTATTCTTTCATAATTATGAAAAATTATAAAGCCGTAGCACTCGCACTAACCCTTAATATTACAAAGATACATAATAATAATACAATCCATACAAATTTTCGAAAAATAATTTCACAAAAAAAAAATTTTGAAAAAATTTTAACATGAGCCTAAGTTCCCAATGGGAACGATGAGCCCAAATGGATCTCCAAAAGGTCTAAGTGTGGACAAACATTTTAAAACAATCTAAAAAATTAATGTTACACTTACGGAGTATATTGATGTATCTGACTAAATTACATATCTAACCTAATAGATGACAAGGAATTACTAAAAGAAAATAACCGTTGTCAACGTAAACAAAAGTCTATAAAAAACAGAAACAAGACTCCAGGCACTGAAAAACCCAGCCCAAGGTAAGTAACCGATTCTTAAAACTATCCGATGTAAAACAGAATCCTCCTCAGAAGAAACTGCAATATAGCAGATGGTAGATGCATGAACGCCTAAACACCCCAAGGGTGAGGATGTAACCATGGGGAAAACAGAATAAACATTCTGTTACTTAGCTAATCTCCCAAGAAATTTTCAAGAAAAAAATTTCAAAAAATGTTCCAACAGCATGGGAGATTAACTAGGGGGGTTTCAAGGAAGGGGAGAGAGGAATCACTAAACAAACAGTGGAGATTTCATAGCAAGAATGAAAAGGCCCATGTCCCGCAATTTGGGAACATGAAATAATTTTCAATAAAAATGATAAGTTACAGCCCTGAACACATCCATCCACTGTTTCTTCCTCTCATCCTCTTATTGCATCCTTGAGTCTACCATTTCCATCATCATATTGTGTCTGGCATCATTTTAACTGAGATTTATAAGCACAGAAGTCAGTGAGATGTTACTAAAAGAAGGGCCAAACAAAGAATGAGACTTGGCACCAATTTCGGTACTTCCTTGACACTGCGCATGCACAGTAGGTAAAAGTAGGGAGGACCATATAGGACATTAGTTTTTTGATTTGGATGCAAATTTTGGGGATTGGGGTGGGGGGGCAAAATTTGTGTTTGGCCCTGGATTTTTAAGACTTAGCACCAGCTAAGTCTGGGTCACTGGTTACAGTATAAAAATATTCCTGACCACAGTTATACTTGATGCTTGATGCTGATACTTCAGACCAATGTTCATAAAACTCCACTGAAAACTGTACAAGTTGAGCAAAGTTTGTGATGGATGAACGGACGGACTGATGGAGGACAGACGAACCTGACTTCATTAGCATACAAATAAAAATGGATGGTTTTCTTCTCTCATATGGGCATTTAATCTGTTAATCTGATAAACTGGTGTCATAAAGCAACAGGCATTATAAAAAATGCCATTTCAAATAAGTTCTATTTATAGTAACAAACACATGACCTTGGAACTATCAACTTCAAACCTGATAGGGTTTTTCTCTTCCGATATGCATATTTACTGAAACACTGGTTCACTTGTGATAAAAGTTATTTCAACCTTAACTGGTAGAGTGCTGGAAGCCCATATTTGGGCTTTACTCCGAGGTGAAGGTACTGCAACTTAACTTAAAGGCTTCATACAGTGGATGTGCTTCATATTATCTTTGAAGTGATATTATTTAGTCTGTGGGGACTTGTCTTGTTACAATTTATGGGAGAGTGCCTGTTGGCACTCTCGCATAAATTGTAACAAGGCAAATACATGTAAACAAATTTTAATGGCCAAAAATAATTCAGCACTCTTCCAGTTAAGGGCCTGGAGATTTTTTTTATTCATTTTAGCTTTATTTTGACAATCCACATCCTATGACTGTGCAGTTCTTTCTTGGCAAGTCTTGGCTGCCTATAAAGGCAACCAAGACTTGCTTAGAAACAAATGCCACAACACTTTGAATGTAAACTTCTAAGTTTACCCTAAAACTGCATTTAGGGCACCTGTTTTGTTGTAGAAAAATGTGATTAAAGTCTGAATAAGGCCCTAAGGGTTAAGCCACAGTGATTTTGACCAACTGATGACAAAGAGCTGAAAAATGACAGGGTTCTTCATCTTCAATGACGGTCCAAATCCCAATGTTTGAGAAACCTGCTTTATGTATACTGAAAGGAAAAAGAACAGAAAGATTTTAATTTATAATAGTTTCCTACTTAGTAATCATATACCAATAATATTGCAACATGGTTATTAGTATCTTGACTGACATTGGTGCTGAGATTTTAAAACTCACTGAATGATGCTTTCCATCCCCAGTATGCACTTTGCACATTGCACCATGCATTACAAGATGTATAAACATTATAGAGCAAACAATACTGTCTAGAAAATCTTTGACGACATGCAGTTTATAAAGCTTGTCGTTTTCAATTTTCACTGTAACGTATTGAAATGCCATGATTACAGTGCTATTCACATGTTATTTCAAGGACTTTCGCAGTTGGGTGTAGCTAGGTATCACACAATCAACCCTTTACCCAACGTAACGGCCAAAACCGGCCAGCGCTATTCTTAAAAATCGCCAATAAATTTTCATTATTTTTTCATTTTTTGTCTCAAAAACATAGGTTATGACCCCTCATTGGAACAAGCTCGTCGAGCTCGTTCCAATGAGGGGTCATAACCTATGTTTTTGAAACAAAAAATGAAAAAAATTAGTTATTCAAGAATTTTTTTTGCAAGTGTCGTCTGCTTTTCAAGTTAGGTAAAGGGTTAACAATGAGCAGACTATTGGTACAGACTGGACATCGCAAGAAGTTTATCAGACTGGCCTCGAAGTGGATGGCCATGAGTGACAACCTAACTTCCATCATAATAAGGTACATTTGGCATATCTGTGTGATCAGGTCAGGATGGCAGTAGAAATACCTGTTAAAACACCTGAATGACACAAAAACCAATAATGGCGCTTCCATCCAAGAACTGTTTGCAATTGTTTGAAGAAAGTAGGATTGAAGACCAGAACATCGTACATCAGACTGCAACTGACACCTAGGTGGAGAGGCAATAGAATGAACTTGTTATGTCAGCACTGTCCATGTCATTTCCCCATGCGTTGTTGGAGACATGTTCTCTTTACTGACAAACCAAGGTTCAAGCTCCAGAATTGCAATGGACATAAATGTGTGTACAGTGGAGCCCACTTAATTGCATACTTTCTAATTGTATAACCCTGTTATTTGAATATAATTTCCCAACACAAAACCATTTACCATACCTCCAGTACAAATTTGACCTGTTAATTGAATATAGGTAAAAGAGTAAACTCCTGTTAGCTGAATACAAGAGGACCATGGGGCCGGAGGTCGCTCACCTGGCATGGTAGCCTAAATATCAACCCAAAGAATTGATTTCAACAAGTTGCATCTGCTCCCCCTAAGAAAAGCTTATACCAAATATCCAAAGATTCTGACCAGTGGATCTAAAAAAAAAGAAGATTTTTAAAGAATATTCCTCATATTGAACTAAGTTATAATTCGGGCTCCCACAGGGAGCCCATATATGAACACAGGGACTTGGCTTTAACAAACTTGAATCTCACCCCCCTAAGGATGCTGCACACCAAATATCAAAACATTCCGACTGCTGGATCTGAAGAAGATTTTTAAAGAAAATTCCTCATTTTGAACTAAGTTATAATTCGGGCTACCACAGTGAGCCCAAATATGAACCCAGGGACTTGGCTTGAACAAACTTAAATCTCACCCCCTAAGCATGGTGCATACCCAATATCAAAAGATTCTGCTTGCTGCATCTTGAGAAGAAGATTTTCAAAGAAATTTGCCTGAAATGCACTAAGTTCGAATTCGAGCTTCTATAGTGAGCCCAAATATGAATCCAGGGAGCCGATTTGAACAAACTTGAATCAGATCCACCCCTCAATGTTGCATACCAAATATCAAAAGATTCTGCCTGCTGGATCTGGAGAAGAAGATTTTTGAAGAAATTTGCCTTAAATGCACTAAGTTCGAATTTGAGCTTCTATACGGAGCCCAAATATAAACCCAGGGGGCCGATTTGAACAAACTTGATTCAGACCCACCCCACAATGTTGCACACAAATATCAAAAGATTCTGCCTGCTGGATCTGGAGAAGAAGATTTTTTAAGAAATTTGCCTGAAATTCACTAAGTTCGAATTCAGGCTTCTATAGTGAGCCCAAATATGAATCCAGGGAGCCGATTTGAATAAACTTGAATCAGATCCACCCTACAATGTTGCATACCAAATATCAAAAGATTCTGCCTGCTGGATCTGGAGAAGAAGATTTTTTAAGAAATTTGCCTGAAATGCACTAAGTTGGAATTCGAGCTTCTATACTGAGCCCAAATATAAACCCAGGGGGCCGATTTGAACAAACTTGAATCACATCCACCCCACAATGTTGCATACCAAATATCAAAAGATTCTGCCTGCTGGATCTGGAGAAGAAGATTTTTTAAGAAATTTGCCTGAAATGCACTAAGTTCGAATTCGAGCTTCTATACTGAGCCCAGATATAAACCCAGAGGGCCGATTTGAACAAACCTGAATCAGTTCCACCCCACAATGTTGTATACCAAATATCGAAAGATTCTGCCTGCTGGATCTGGAGAAGATTTTTTAAGAAATTTGCCTGAAATGCACTAAGTTCGAATTCGAGCTTCTATTCTGAGCCCAAATATAAACCCAGGGGGCCGATTTGCACAAACTTGAATTAGATCCACCCCACAATGTTGCATACCAAATATCCAAAGATTCTGCCTGCTGGATCTGGAGAAGATTTTTGGAAAAATTTGCCTGAAATGCACTATGTTCGAATTCGAGCTTCTATGGTGAGCCCAAATATGAATTTAGGGAGCCGATTTGAACAAACTTTGAATCAGATCCACCCCACAATGTTGCATACCAAATATCAAAAGATTCTGCCTGCTGGATCTGGAGAAGATTTTTGAAGAAATTTGCCTGACATGCACTAAGTTCGAATTCGAGCTTCTATAGTGAGCCAAAATATGAATTTAGGGAGCCGATTTGAACAAACTTGAATCAGATCCACCCCACAATGTTGCATACCAAATATCAAAAGATTCTGCCTGCTGGATCTGGAGAAGAAGATTTTTTAAGAAATTTGCCTGAAATCCACTAAGTTCGAATTCGAGCTTCTATAGTGAGCCCAAATATGAATCTAGGGAGCCGACTTGAACAAACTTGAATCAGATCCACCCCACAATGTTGCATACCAAATATCAAAAGATTCTGCCTGCTGGATCTGGAGAAGAAGATTTTTGAAGAAATTTGCCTGACATGCACTAAGTTCGAATTCAAGCTTCTATAGTGAGCCCAAATATGAATTTAGGGAGCCGATTTGAACAAACTTGAATCAGATCCACCCCACAATGTTGCATATCAAATATCAAAAGAATCTGCCTGCTGGATCCGGAGAATAAGATTTTTTAAGAAATTTGCCTAAAATGCACTAAGTTCGAATTCGGGCTTCTATAGTGAGCCCAAATATGAATCCAGGGGGCCAATTTGAACAAACTTGAATCAGATCCACCCCTCAATGTTGCATACCAAATATCAAAAGATTCTGCTTGCTGCATCTGGAGAAGAAGATTTTTTAAGAAATTTGCCTGAAATCCACTAAGTTCGAATTCAAGCTTCTATACTGAGCCCAAATATAAACCCAGGGGGCCGATTTGAACAAACTTGAATCAGATCTACTCCACAATGTCGCACACCAAATATCAAAAGATTCTGCCTGCTGGATCTGGAGAAGAAGATTTTTAAAGAAATTTGCCTGAAATGCACTAAGTTCGAATTCGAGCTTCTATAGTGAGCCCAAATATGAATTTAGGGAGCCGATTTGAACAAATTTGAATCAGATCCACCCCACAATGTTGCATACCAAACATCAAAAGATTCTGCCTGCTGGATCTGGAGAAGATTTTTTAAGAAATTTGCCTGAAATGCACTAAGTTTCAAATCGGGCTCCTATCCTGAGATTTTTGAAGAAATTTTTTTCCCATTGCCAACAGTGTTAAAAAGTGCTGACTCAGCACTTTTTCAAAGTCCTGAAAAAAGTACCTTGTGATCAAACCGATAGAGATTTTTTTAACCATTCTATTCTACTGGATAAAAGTAAGCTTTATACAAAATAAGAATTCTCTGTGCCGTTTAGTTTTGGAGATATGGCAGTTTTAAGGGTTTTTTTGCATCAATCAACTACTTATGACCCATTATCATCTCATATCAAATTTGGTTCAAATCGACCTCATGGTTCAGAAAATAGAAATTTTAGGTGTGGCCAAAATTTTTGCCCCTCCCATAACGAAGGCAAATAATGCCTGACAAACTTCTCTTGAAGAAACTTGATTCTACACCTCAAAAGGAAGCTGCATACCAAATATCAAGTCTCTGCTACTGCTGGTTCATGAGAAGAAGATTTTCAAAGATTTTGTTGCCCCTTGGGGGCGTGGCCCCACCCAGGAGGAGGGGCAACTTCATTTGAACAAATCTGAAATGACATTAGGTAATAAACATTTACCCAACATTTGAAAAATATTGGTCCAGTGGTTTCTTCGGAGAAGTTGGTTTTGTAAAGTTTACGCCGGACGACGACGGACGGATGGAAAGCGAATAGTAAAGCTCACTTTGAGCTTCGCTCAGGTGAGCTAAAAAGGCTGGAGGGCCTAGGACATAAAGAAAAATCCAATAAGCTCAATTATATATAAAAGAATATCTCCTCAAGGAGAAAAGGATAGAAAGGATTTACATATGTCTTTCTTATTTATTTGAATTAAGAAAGATACAACACCAACAAATTAATTGAGTAATATATCATACATAAATTCTCTATTTACAGCCAGTATAACCCATTATATTAATTTAATACAGGGAAGCCAATAAATAAAGATAGTCCAGAGAATGAGACTCTTTATACTCATTAAAAAGTTCCGAGGATTGTATATTAACGCTCGTATGACAGGTGATATATACAAATGCTTCACAGTGAGCTACACTTTAAAAATATTACATAAATGAGAAATATATTAGCTTTGCACTTTAAAACCTTCCCAGCACCAACTTGGAATTACTGACCCTTGCTCTGGGTCAAATCACCACAGAACGATGAGGGCAGCAGGACAGAGTCACTGCTGGAACAGAGGAAAAACTACATAACTATAGTTGTAAACGTTTAGTTAATGACATTCTGAGCAGATAACGGACCTAAACATCTAAGGTCGCCTGAAATAGACTATATTTGTAAGGTAAAACTTGGTAAATGTAGAAGGCTGTGTCCTGTCGGCAGCTTTCATGAGATCAGTAATGGCAATACTGTTAGAATAAGCCCAGGATGTGGGCAGCACTCTAACTTCATACGCTGAAATCTTAAGTACCGACTGCTGATTAGAAGATAAACTTTCATAGGCAGTACGAACTGCTAATTGAATCCATCTAGCAATGGAATGAACAGAAATATAAATTTTATAGTAAGTTTCCTTTCTTATTGTACCTACCGCAATTGTTTACTACAGGCTTGCACTACAGTGGAAGACCCTAACTCAGATAAAATACTCTCTTTTTTAATCTTTCCCAAGAGATTTGGGAAAGAAAAGTGGTGTAAAAAACACCACGAAAAAAAAAGAAGCCAAAACTGGGTCGAGCACCATCGGAGTACACCCAGTAGGGGATGCTCTTCCTTTAGTACAATTCCATGACTTCCGTTAACCAGTGCGCAAGCAGTCATCAATTAATCATTCTTTTGAGTCTGCCAACATAGGAGTTATGTGATCAGCGGGGAGGAAGGATTCTTACCCAAATAAGAAGACGGGAGGGCCTCCATGTAAACAATTGCGGTAGGTATAATAAGAAAGGAAATTTACTGTAAAATTTATATTTCTTATCAAACTACCTTACAATTGTTTACTACAGGCTGAATAGACAATAGGATGGAGGGAATCACATAAGCAACCCACACATAACTCAATTGCACTGGAACTGTGGACAGAGGAAGAGATCCCTAGTCCTATCAAACCATAGCATCACAAAAATCGCGACATCGACGCCGTAGCTGCGACGGGTGGTGCAATTTCACAAAATTCTAAGTTCATCAAGGGCTATAACTCCAAGAAAAATATTTGGAACAACACATGCATTGAACAGTGGCTAGACATCAATAAGATACACTTACATGCCAAATATAAAGTTATTCCATCAAGTATTTCAAAAGTTATTGAGTGTTGAAACTCGTTGGTCACAGACAGACCGACCGACATTCTAAGTTCATCAAGGGCCATAACTCCAAGAAAAATATTTGGAACAACACATGCATTGAATAGTGGCTAGACATCAATAAGATACACTTACATGCCAAATATAAAGTCATTCCATCAAGTATTTCAAAAGTTATTGAGTTTTGAAACTCGGTCACAGACAGACCGACCGACCGACAGACAGACAGACAGACAGACAGACAGACAGACAGACAGACAGACCGACCGACCGACCGACCGACATTGCCACTTATAGAGCTGCTAGTCGCAGCTAAAAATTAGTAAAAGACAATGAGAGATGAGGCGTATGGTGCTGTGCGACACACAGACAGAAAGGGAAGTAGCAGCACGGAGCTGGAACTGACCTTGTAAGAAGCTGAATGACTGGGATAGACAACCCGTAGAACAAAGGTCCTCTGCCTGCTCCTGCAACTATCGCAGATAAGTGGAGAAGGTAGCATTTCTCCAGTAGGCTGCCAGCATAACATCCGACAACATGACAGAATTATTAAAAGTCCCGAGAGGAAGACAATGCACGCACCTCGTGGCAGAAAAACGACTGGTAATACAATCGCCAGTCGCTAGACAAACGGAAGCTGCACGAATAGCAAGACAAATCCATCGAGAAATGGATTCAGGAGGCAAGGATGAGTGCTGATACAACGCTGTCCCACATATGAAAAAGGTCTCTGAAGCACGGACTTGTACCCATTGCTGGAGACCCCCAGAATCAAACATATACCAGAAACTCAGCAACCGGTGTGATCAAAGGCGTGACAGAAGCAACAGAGTGATCACACACCATCGACAGAAGAACCTTCCACTTAGCCGCAGAGGCTAAACCAGTGGAGTGAGTGCCTCCTTGAAGAAAAGCAACTCCACTGCTCGTCTTGAAAAAACCACTACGGAGGAGACAGGACCCGATAAAAGACATGCGTGAAGGCACAATGAAGTCGGATCGACTTGAAACCTCTTTGGGCAAAGAAAGTCGCGATGTAGAGGGAGACATGCCGGAACCGCAGCTAACAGACAGCAGAGCAGAATGATCCACACCCACTGAGGCGACAGGGGTGTGATCGAAAGGATTCAACAACTGCAGGTTCGTATCTGGGCTAGAACCTGAGGCAGAATCGGAACCGGCAGGAAGGCGTAGCCGACAAGACTGTTCCAAAGGATGGACAGAGCGTCCACAGCGAAAGCCAGAGCATCTGGACATGTGTGTCCACCTGATGGTTCCAATGAGTCGCAAAGAGATCGATGAGGGGACGACACCAGAGATCGCAAAGAGACTGGAACAGCGCCATGTGGAGTATCCACTCGGTGGAAAAGAACCTGCCCCATCGGGACAGGGAGTCGGCTAGGAAGTTCAGACGACTGGGAAAATGACAAACCACCACTCCGGTGTTGACATCCTGAGCCAATTCATACATGGGAACATAGTGCGTGCCGCCCTGGTTCCGAATGTAAACAACCACCGTAGAATTGTCAGACCACAGAAGGATCTGACAATTCGAAAAGTGGGGGATCCACTGGCGGAAACTCAGAAGAAGAGCGAGAAGCTCCTTCTGGTTGACGCGAAGAGCTGCTAGATCCTGGTCTCATGACCCGTGAAGGAAAAGACCTAGAGGATCCAACGTCACACCCAATCCGAGATCGCTGGCGACTGTCGTTGGAACACGATCGGACGTGGGGAAGTCTAATGGAACTCCCTGCATAATCCACTAAACATCTGTCAGGGGAGAAGGTGACGAGGAAGAGACTCCGGTAACAGAAGCACCAGAACCAGAAGATCGACATTCGGCCTCCAACGACTGAGCAGAAAGTGTTGGAGAGGTCAGACATGCAGCCGACATAGAAGAATGAGATCTGTCACCGAAACGCAGAGACCAAGCAGTCGGGAAAGACTCCAAGCTGATGAAGTCCATCCCAGATGACAAAACGACGGAGAAGGGACCAGGTTTGACTTCTCTCCATTGACTCTGAACCCTAGTGACGTGAGTAGGCTCAACAGTGTGATGACATTAAGACTCCAGAAAAGCAGCATTGGATTGCCTCTGGAGGATATCAACTAGGTAAGCCGAAGAAGACACCCTGGACTGTGTGCAATGTGAGACTAACAAATGCGACATCAGACAGGTGAAGGCCCAAGGATCCAGGTCGGGGCCAAAGGGCATGGCCTTGAACTGGAAAACATCCTAGGGAATGCAGCGGCGAACCGATCTGAAAGCCTCCATGCTGAACTGAGGAGCAATGATAGACTGCGTCAGAATACTCAGATCGATAACCTATCTGAGTCGGCCATCCTTCTTCGGCACCAAGAACAGGTGGGAAAAAATCCCACTGAAAGAAAGTTCCCAACGTGTAATGCTGAAAGGGACGCATGTTGGAAGAGGCACTCTCGACTGAGTGGAATGCCTCAACATGGGACAAAATCGAGGTGACTACTGCCGACGCCTATCCTACCCTGTGAGTGAGAAGTGGCGGCATGAGGATCAGCCCTTAGCTTCGCAGAGGAAGCAGAAGGGTACTTGTTAGACTTTGGACGGCGCCTGCCTCCAACAGAAGGCCGATCACGCTGACTAAGCAGCAGCAGATCAATGGAATGGCAAAGGGAGTCATTCTGGACCATCGCCACGGAACCATGGAATAGCAGCGCACTGCCCCTCAAAAAGGGAACATCTTATGTCCAGCACAGCGTACCTGCGAACTAATTCCAAGCTAGCCGTGTTACAGGCATGTGTGTGAGAAGATGCATGAGCGCCTTAAACAGCACACACAAAACAAAAACCTGTTTGTCGTCAAACTCATCTGGGAGCAGATAAGCAGCAAAGCAGAGACGACGTGATCAAAGTGAGAAAGCATTCCAGCATCTCTCCCAATAAGCCCAACACGGACGCCAGAGTCTCCATATGGCTTAGGAGTTGGAGTCCTGATCTAAGACCCTCAAAGTTTGGCAGACTGATGGATGGAGGCAAAAAAGTGTCAACCCTGATGAAGAACGACGTCTTCGTAGCCTTGGAACTCAGCTTAGAGTCCAAAACTGTGAATGCTTCAACCACCTGTACCTACAGGCATGGTCGAAGGTGCCCAGAAGCAGGTTGCTCCACAGGCTGTAGGTGTGCGACCGATGATCGCAGCCGGGCTGACACTGTTGGATGGTTTGACGGTTTGAGACCTGGAAGGAACCCAAACACAAAGTCAAGAGCTGCCCTCAAGTCAGAAGACTGTTGGCTCTCGATGTCAGGAATGTCGGACTCATCCCATGACTCGGAAGACACATAGCCCATCATGGGCAAACCAGCTGATGCCTCCCACAGTGTAGGCACACCAGGGGGATCAGAAAGGGCCTGTTTCCAATCCTGGGAGGCAGTGCCACAAGGGGCGCCCGGAAACCACTCGTCGCCTCACTGGAAGCAACGGAAAAGGCTCTTGGACAGAACCTAAGCGAGCAAGGAGAGGGCCTCCCTAAGCTCACTGACTGTCGGAACGGTACGACGTGGGAACGAACCGACAAAGTGGCTTCACTCCTGACCCATTTACCAACGAAGGGTCACGATCCTCAAATACACCTGATGCGGGGTGATGGGCTGCAACCGAAAACATCTGAAGGCAGATGTGTATTGGGGTATCACATACCCTGAGGATCAACAGAGCGGAAACTCAGGAGAGTCGCCGCGGACCACTGTGGGACAGAAGGTCCAGGCTGCACAAAAAGCGTTGGTCACACAAAACTGGCCATGGGACCAGAGTGCGTGGACGGAAATGCCACAGAGCTCATGGTGACCCCACCATGAACATCTGAATCCAATGAGAAAAACTAAGGTACTTGACGGCTGAGAGACCACAGTAGAGGGTTTGGCTGGCAGCCCCTTCCAACTTCGCCAAGTTGAAATCAGGCTGAGGCCAATACCCCCACGTCTACACTACCAGACATCCCTGCAGACCCCTGCAGGGATAAAACTGCTGTGCTCAACGGCTGAGAGGACACAGCATGGGTGTTCGGTCAGCAGCCATTTCCGACTTCGCCGAGTTGAAGTCAGGGAAGGCTGAGGCCGATACCCCATGTCAACACTACCAGACACCTCTGCAGACCCCTGCAGGGATAAAACTGCTGTGCTCAACGGCTGAGAGGACACAGCATGGGGTTCGGTCAGCAGCCACTTCCAACTTTTGCCAAGTTGAAGTCAGGGAAGGCTGAGGCCGATACCCCACAACCACACTACAGATATCACTGCAGACTCCTGCAGGGATAAGCCAAGGCCAGCTAAAACGGTGACCGATGACGTTGTAGACAGAACAGCAGTAGCAGCAGATACGACGGGAGCTGTTGAAATTGGTGATAAAAGGGAGAGAGCAACCTAGCTCAGCCTCCAAAGGAGGAGTCACAACCCTAGTGACAGCCTCAGATGTCGACTGGAGAGGGCGCATAGTCCCGGAACCAGGCATCTCTTCACCAGACATCCAAAAGGTCCCGCAGTATCCACCATGGTAAAAAAACAGCACATCCCCCATGGAGGGAGGATAACTTTCACCAGAAGTGGTCGTGTCGGGAGACCCCGAAAGGATAGTCCCCCCTCCCCTCCCCAAAGGTGCAGGAGGAACAGCCACGAGAACGCACCAAAAGCGAGGGGCAAAAGGAATTGCCCTAAAGGAACCAAACTGGAAATAACAGAGGTGAGAGCAGTCGAAGAAAAAGGTGAACTCAACAGATACAGAAATTAGAACAACACCCCCAACTATGAGAGAAGGTGGCAGAAAAAAGAACCGATGGGAACACAACAGAACCCAGACGGCCAACAGGGACCTAAAAAACAGAAATTCAGCCCTCAACAGTGTGAAGAAATCCTATACATACAGTCCCTAATAGACACCAAACTCCAATTATAAAATTAAAATTTATCAACTGAAAATTTTGATGTCCGAACCACGTGGAAACGATTTCGAAAATCATGCGCGTAATAGGAAAATATAAATAAAATTCAATGAAAATGTGGTTGAAAATATTAATGAGAATATATAAAACACAGTCCTGTTATTATACGATCTTCAGATCCATAATTCCAGTCACAGGAAAACCATTATCGACGAGTTGAATTATCACTGTTTTGTAATGCAAAATGGCGACACATCCTCCACGTGTTGAAGACAAAAAAAGAATGATTAATTGATGACTGCTTGCACACTGGTTAACGGAAGTCGTGGAATTGTACTAAGGAAAGAGCATCCCCTACTGGGTGTGCGGCGATGGCGCTCGACCCAGTTTTGGCCTTTTTTTTTTCGTGGTGTTTTTTACACCACTTTTCTTTCCCAAATCTCTTGGGAAAGATTCAAATAGAGAGTATTTTATCTGAGTTAGGGTCTTCCACTGTAGTGCAAGCCTGTAGTAAACAATTGTAAGGTATGTTGATAAGAAATCTCTCTTCTATTGGGAATTAATGATAAAAAGAAGCGTTTTCTTCCTTTTCTGATAATCTCTGATCTGGGTTTATAAATGCGCATAGCTCTTACTGGACACAGCAAGGGTCTACGGCCATCTGAAGACGGAAGAGCCTTAATGATAATAGGCTTATGTTTATTAGGAGCCTGGTTTTTAGCCAAAAATCCCATCGGAGCAGTTAAAGTAATGGTATTACCAACACTACGATAATGAGAATCATTGATAGATAAAGCATGGAGTTCACCAACTCTTCTTGCGGAAGCAAAGGCTAAGGGAAAGGCTGTTTTATATGTCAAGAATTTGAATTCTACAGCATCCAAAGGTTCAAACGGAGCTTCATTAAGCTTCAACAGAACCCAAGCTAAATTCCGCTTAGGAATTAACCTAAGGGTTCTAGGCCTATCGATCAAAATTTTTTTTTAATTAAGTTAGATAAAGAAACATTAGATGCGATTTCTAAGCTATCATGATGAGCATAAGTGTCCGATAACACAGACCTATAACCCTTAATAGTGACTGGCTGCAGTTTGAGAACGTCAAACAAGTAGACCAGAAAGTTTGCAATATCTGGATCATAAACGTCTATCAACTGATCCTTACACCAACGAGAGAAAACTTTACACTTTGCCGCATAATTCAGCGAAAAGGAGTCCCTCCTACATTTAGAAATTGCGACCACTGCTCATCCTGTAAAGCACTTCCCATACAAGAAGGACCGCACCATGGAAATACGTGAAGGTTGAGGCCTTGCAGGTTGTCATGCAGTGTGCGAGATTTCACGAGAAAGAGAAGGTCCTCCCGTGGAGGGAGCTTCCGGGGAACGTCCCATAACAGACACCTGAGAAGATTTATCAATGGTTTTTGAGACGACAGAGATGCTACCAGCTATCTTGCACTGCGATTGCTGGATCTTTAACAAGATCTGTTGAATTAATGGAGTTGGAGGATATGCATATCCTATCATTCCATCCCAAGAAATTGAGAGAGCGTCCACTGCGTACGCTCGAGGATCTGGGCATGGCGACACATACATCAGCAATTGATTGTTGAGATGAGTCGCGAGCAAGTCTATCATTGGTCGATCCCATTGGTAGCAAATCTGTTTGAACACTCGCTTGTTGAGAGTCCATTCTGAAGGCAACATGCGACCTTTCCGAGAGAGTGAGTCTGCTAGAACGTTCAGAAGAAAATGATAAGAAACCGTATTACTTCTTCCCACAGGAAGTTAAATATGGCGTCGTCTACACAATCGAAGACCTGTGACACCCGTGTAGACTTAACCGGAAAGAGATCTTATTATCCTGCTCTTTGTCCGGATGAAGTCAGCGTCTAACAACTCGAGCAGTTTCACACAATTACTCGCAGCATTGTGATTCACTGGAACAAGTTCAAGGAAACGATAATGTATAGTATCCATATCATCCATGAGTTGTTCCGAAAGGGAAAGTTATCCTCCTCCGTTACCCTTTCATCATTCGTCTAAATCAGTTAGAATCACGGTCACCGGCATCTGAACAGGCAGATGACTGGACCATTCAACAGCTCAAGTTTTGAGACTGACGTTGAGCGCTTCTGCCTTAGCAGGAATACTGCGATGAGCTGAGCAATTTGCAACAGCAAGTCCGTTACGGAGGCCTGAGGATCAGCAGTCATGAATTGCTTGTCCGCCAGCTGCTCCTGGAACAGTGAGTCCGAGATGGCTCTTACTGCGGACGTCCCGATGAATGAAGCCTCATCTCATTGGCTATTAGATGGTGCGACTTTCTTCACAAAAGATGGACCTTTTGATGATGAAGATTAGATATCCTAAGTCACTTAGCCAAGGTGCGGTCGGGAGTGCTTGGTAGACGCTGAAGAAGTCAAACCGCAGCCGTCCCCGGCTAAGAATTGAACTAAGCATACCGGACAATAGCTATGTTCATAAGCACTGACTGACGCAAGTTCCTACCAACAACACCCGGCCCCAGATGTTGTTAAAAGACAGAGAGGGGTCTCCCTCTTGCTCGCGGTCCGGGGTCACCTAACTGAGCGTACCTCAGAACTTGCCGGCTTCTTCCTTCCATCAACGCAGGGTGAGCATGATTGGATTTACTAGTGCTCGCTACACCCTTATTCACTCTCTCGACTGCTACGGACATACCCAGTGTCACACTACCCATATTCTGAGTAACGATCCGCCAGTCGTGCTAGCTGGAGACAAGGCTGTAAACCATATCGTCTAAGGTCCAGAAACTTGTCTTATATCATTGAGCACTTATGCCGCTAGCTCTGAATACAATGCACATGCGACACATCCAGTGTCACGGTCCTCATATTCAATCTTAACCCGCTTCACCGGCATCAGGGAAGTGAAACCACTCACCGCGGTTTATAGCCCTGTGCAATATAAAGAGCACTTTATCCGTTATGTAGAGGAAGTCGTAAGACTAGCCTACCCCGGCTGCCTATTAGATGGGACGTGCCATACAGGAGGCATGGACGTAAACTCCGACTGATGTAAGTTCCTACCAACAACATTTGTCCCCAGATGATGCTGTAAGAGAGAGAGGCCTCTCTCTTGCTCGCGGTCCTGGCTGACCTGGACGAGTGTACCTCAGAACTTGCGGGCTTCCTCCTTCCGTCGTCGTTGGGTGAGCATGGTTGTATATTATAGTGCTCGCTCCACCCTATATCATCTCCTAGCCCGGAGCGGACACACCCGGCATCACAGTTTTCAGAGGCCTGAGGAACCACTTCACCGGTCGAGCTAGCTGGCGACAACAGACTTGTGCGGTCATATGTGCTTTTCAAATGTAAAGGAAGCTATAAGACTAGCTGACCCCGGCAGCCTATTAGAAGGAGCGTCCAGGACAGGAAGGCATGGATGTAAGCTCCAACTGACACAAGTTCCTACCAGATGTTGTTATAAGAGAGAGGGGCCTCGCAACACCCAAATCTCCTTCCTGGACTGCAACGGACGAACCCGGCTGCCGAAGCATTCGATGAATGGACGCTACACCGGGCGAGCTAGCGGACGTCAACGCCGTCGATTCTACTAGGGACCTCTTAGGCAATTGGCGTATCTCCATGAGCACTTTTGCCGCTAGCTCTTCATTTGATTGTGACGACGGAGGCGCACCTTTGGAAGATATCACGGAAACATCACCCTGTTCTTGTTCCTCTGAAATAGAAACTGATAAACTAGAGTGACCCTGCAGAGAAAGGACCGGCATAGCCCTTTCCCCGCTAACAACATACCGTGACACACGTTTCCAATGTTTGTCATCCCAAAATTCACATACTGAACAGGAGTTAGTGCGAGTACACTGACTACAATTTATACAATGATCATGAAAGTCAGAGGAAGATTTCCTCTCATTACAAGTTGAACTTTATCCTTTCATTGTGAAAAGAAAACAATAAGTACTAGTACTCGCACGAACCCCTGCAAACAAAGATACATAATAACATGATCCATGAACATAGAAAAAATAAATGAAATCCAAATTAATTTTTGAAAAAATATTTTTTCAGCAAAGCCCAAGTTTCTGAAAAGTAACGTTGAGCCCCAATGGATCACAAGCCTAAGTGTGGACAAAAATTTTAAAAATATTTTAAACAATTAATGCAACACTTACGAATAATAATGATGTATCTTGTAATGAATAAAACTAGTACAAAGACAAAAAGTCCCCCTCAACAGAGACTGTTGCCAATGTAAACAAGAAGTGTATAAACACCAGAAACATGACTCCAGGCACTGATAATCCTGGCCCGAAATCAGTTACCAATAATACACTATCTGATGCAAAACAGAGACTTCCAGGAAAGAATCTGCAGAACATCAGATGGTAGATGCAGAACACTACGCCTAAACACCCATGGGTGAGAACGTAAACATGGGGAAAAGAACAGAATTCATTCTGTTACCCAGCTAAATCTCCCAAGAAATTTTAGTAATAATATTACTCAAAAATATGCCAAAAGCATGGGAGAATAGCAAGGGGGAATTTAAAGGACAAGGAGAGAGGAAACACTGAATAAGCAGTGAAACTTCATAGCAAGAATGACAACAACAGGTCCATGCCTCGAAAGTTAAAAAATTTATAGTAATTTATATATTTTTTATACTTACCAATGACCCAGACTTAGCTGGTGCTAACTCTAACAAAACCAGGGCCAAACACAAATTTTGCCCCCCAATCCCCAAAATTTGCATCCAAAACAAAAAGAAATCATGTCCTAAAGGACCTCCATACTACGCCTCTACTGCGCATGCGCAGTGACGCAAACGTCCCGAAATTGGCGCCAATTATCATTCTTACTGGCAGTGCCTGGTCAGCGCTATGTACTCAGCGGGGAGGCAAGAGTTCCCAACTCCAGGGAGAGCCATCCCCGTCTGGGTCATTGGTAAGTATCAAAAATATATAAATTACTATAAATTTTTTAACATTTTTATACTGTACCAATGACAGAGACTTAGCTGAATAGTAAACAGGCTGGAGGGCCTAGGACATAGAGGAAAATCCAATAAGCTCAACTATATAGTAAAGAGGTAACCCCTTAAGGAGAAAAGGAGTATTAGGCTTTACATGTATCTTTCTTATTTAATATTAAATTAGAAAGATACACTACCCTTAATAATTGAGCACAATAACATTCATGTTCTCTATTAACATCCAGTATAACCCTTATACTAATTATTTTTAAAGCAAGCCAATAAATAAAGTAGTCCAGAGAATTGAGACTCTTTATAGTCATTTAAAAGTGTCCGAGTATTGTATATTAAAGCCCGTTTGACACTTGACATATACAAATGCTTCACACCGAGCTACACTTTAAAAATAAGACATGAATGAATTTAAACATTAATATTACACTTTAAAACCATTCCGGAAGCGACTCAGAAATACTGACTTGGAGGAGGCATTCCCTTGCTTTTCACTATAAAGCAGGTGACCTAAGGGAACACCCGCCCCCCCCCCCCCCCCCCCCTTCCCCTTGCCCTGGGTCAAATAGCCCAGAGCGAAGAGGGCAGCCGGACGGAGTCACTGCCGGAACAGAAAGCCTGCATAACTATAGTTGCAACTGTTTAGTGGACGACATTCTGAGCAACAGATAACGGACCTAAACAATGCAGGTCTCCAGAAATGGACTCAATATTTCTGAGATAAAAATTCGTAAATGTGGATGGCTGAGACCAATAAGCAGCCTTCATTAAATCTGTAATAGCAACACTATTAGCATAAGCCCAGGAAGTAGAAAGAGCTCTTACTTCATGAGCAGAAATCTTAAGCACAGACTGCTGAGAAGAAGATAAATCTTCATAAGCAGTACGGATAGTTAACTGAATCCATCTAGCAATAGAATGGACTGAAATATCCTTTCTATTAGGCATCAAAGACAGAAAGAAACGTTTCCGTCCCTTTCTGATAAACTGAGATCTCTGTTTATAGATACGTAATGCTCTAACAGGACAGAGTAAAGGCCTATGCCCGTCTGAAGACGGAAGAGCCTTAATAACAATAGGTTCCGGATATTTATTAGGAGCCTGATTCTTAGCTAAAACAAGAGGCCCCACATGGCCTTAATCGCTCACCTGACAAAGTGACTCTAAGAAGTATTTTAGGTCACCTTCACCATGTCATGCCTCATCAACATTAACTGGTTGAGTGATAGATTTTGTTTGAAGTTCAACATTTGTTACCTAAAATTAGTTTTATTTAAAATCGTTGGTGTGTGGCCTATCTCCAATGATTTTTAATAAAGCAAATTTATCTCTGCAGACAAACTGGTTTAGCATGAAGCACAAACAAGGAATGTGAAGAGATAGCCTTGGACATCTCTCCCCAACTGTGGATATCTTCCATGTGCTACATGTATATATTTGCATGCAAGAAAACAAAAATTTTCACAAATTTTCCAAAATATTAGTTTTTTTTATCATCATTGGAACAAGCTCAAACAGCTTATTCCAATAGGGGTATGGGAAGATCAGGTATATTTTTGAGACAGAAATGTGAATATATAAATAATGGTGTTTTTTTGTGAATGATGCTGGAGAATTTTGCATAAAGATATGGTAAATGGTTTGTTCTAGATACAGAATGATGCAAAAGTATTTAAATTTGATTAGGCAAGTTGTTCCTATAATGCATTTAAAAATTGAAGTAACTGTTTTTTTGCTGACAAACTTTTAGATGTGTGTGTCTGTGTTTGTGTGTGTGTGTGTGTGTGTGTGTGTGTTTGTGTGTGTGTGTGGGGGGGGGGGGGGGGGGTAAGAGTGTTCTTGCAAACAAAATTTCTGAATAAATGGAAAATTTTATTTTTTGTGTGAAAGACATAGTACGTGAATGTTGATTGGAACAAGCTTAGAGAGCTCATTTTAATGTGAAGTCATAAAGCTGTGTTTTACGTACGAAATTCGGGAATAACTAAAAAAATTGCTTTTTTGACTCAAAAAGCATGGTGTGCGACCTCTCATTGGAATGAGCTCAAAAAGCTCATTCCAATGGGGTATTTACAAGCGATAAGTAGATGTATGTTTAAGAGACAAAAATTAAAATTTGAATAGCGATTTTTGCGAAGAATGCTGACAAGTTTTGGCAGTGATGCTGGTAAAAAGGTAAGATATGCAAAGTGGTTGTTTTTTAGAGGCGACATTTAATTAAGGGGAATTAACCCTTGATTACTGAGGTAACTTCTAAAAGTACTGAAATTTCATGAAGCAATGTGAATAACAGACAACAGTTGCCTAAAAATTTCATGAATAACTAAAATTTTTATTCCTTTGTCTCGAAAACATGGCATATGACCTTTGTTGCAATGAGCTGAATGCATGTGTTCCAATGAGGGGTCATAAAATTGGAACGGAGATTTGTGTGAATAATGCATTAGTACCCCTTCTATAGTAGATCTTTTCTGCAAATTTTGTCTAAGATTCTATCAACTTTACAAATAAATACGTTCATGAATCACAATCAGATCCACCCCACAATGTTGCATACCAAATATCAAAAGATTCTGCCTGCTGGATCTGGAGAAGAAGATTTTTTAAGAAATATGCCTGAAATGCACTAAGTTAAAATTTGGGCTCCTATACGGAGCTCAAATATAAACCCAGGGGGCCGATTTGAACAAACTTGAATCAGATCCACCCCACAATGTTGCTTACCAAATATGAAAAGATTCTGAAGCTGGATCTGGAGAAGAAGATTTTTTAAGAAATTTGCCTGAAATGCACTAAGTTCGAATTCGAGCTTCTATAGTGAGCCCAAATATGAAACTAGGAAGCCAATTTGAACAACTTGAATCAGATCCACCCCACAATGTTGCATACCAAATATCAAAAGATTCTGCCTGCTGGATCTGGAGAAGAAGATTTTTTAATAAATTTGCCCGAAATGCACTAAGTGCGAATTCGGGCTTCTATATTAAGCCCAAATATGAATCCAGGGGGGCCGATTTGAACAAACTTGAATCAGATCCACCCCGCAATGTTGCATACCAAATATCAAAAGATTCTGCCTGCTGGATCTGGAGAAGATGATTTTTTAAGAAATTTGCCCGAAATGCACTAAGTCCGAATTCGGGCTTCTATAGTGAGCCCAAATATGAATCTAGGGAGCCGATTTGAACAAACTTGAATCAGATCCACCCCGCAATGTTGCATACCAAATATCAAAAGATTCTGCCTGCTGGATCTGGAGAAGAAGATTTTTGAAGAAATTTGCCCGAAATGCACTAAGTCCGAATTCGGGCTTCTATACTGAGCCCAAATATACACCCAGGGGGCCGATTTGAACAAACTTGAATCAGATCCACCCCGCAATGTTGCTTACCAAATATGAAAAGATTCTGCGTGCTGGATCTGGAGAAGAAGATTTTTTAAGAAATTTGCATGAAATGCACTAAGTTCAAATTCGAGCTTCTATAGTGAGCCCAAATATGAATCTAGGAAGCCGATTTGAACAAACTTGAATCAGATCCACCCCACAATGTTGCATACCAAATATCAAAAGATTCTGCCTGCTGGATCTGGAGAAGAAGATTTTTTAAGAAATTTGCCTAAATGCACTAAGTTCGAAATCGGGCTCCTATACTGAGCCCAAATATGAACCCAGGGGGCCGATTTGAACAAACTTGAATCAGATCCACCCTACAATGTTGCATACCAAATATCAAAAGATTCTGCCTGCTGGATCTGGAGAAGAAGATTTTTTAAGAAATTTGACTGAAATGCACTAAGTTCGAAATCGGGCTCCTATACTGAGCCCAAATATTAACCCAGGGGGCCGATTTGAACAATCTTGAATCAGATCCACCCCACAATGTTGCTTACCAAATATGAAAAGATTCTGCCTGCTGGATCTGGAGAAGAAGATTTTTTAAGAAATTTGCCTGAAATGCACTAAGTTCGAATTCGGGCTTCTATAGTAAGCCCAAATATGTATCCAGGGGGCCGATTTGAACAAACTTGAATCAGATCTACCCCGCAACGTTGCATACCAAATATCAAAAGATTCTGCCTGCTGGATCTGGAGAAGAAGATTTTTGAAGAAATTTGCCTGAAATGCACTAAATTCGAATTCGAGCTCCTATAGTGAGCCCAAATATGAATCTAGGGAGCCGATTTGAACAAACTTGAATCAGATCCACCCTACAATGTTGCATACCAAATATCAAAAGATTCTGCCTGCTGGATCTGGAGAAGAAGATTTTCAAAGAAATTTGCCTGAAATGCAGTAAGTTCAAATTTGGGCTCCTATACTGAGCCCAAATATAAACCCAGGGGGCCGATTTGAACAAACTTGAATCAGATCCACCCCACAATGTTGCATACCAAATATCAAAAGATT
This sequence comes from Pictodentalium vernedei, assembly GCA_031216915.1. Classification (NCBI taxonomy): domain Eukaryota; kingdom Metazoa; phylum Mollusca; class Scaphopoda; order Dentaliida; family Dentaliidae; genus Pictodentalium; species Pictodentalium vernedei. The sequence continues at coordinate 815,629,294 of CM062296.1, forward strand.
CTGCCTGCTGGATCTGGAGAAGAAGATTTTTTAAGAAATTTGCCTGAAATGCACTAAGTTCGAAATCGGGCTCCTATACTGAGCCCAAATATGAACCCAGGGGGCCGATTTGAACAAACTTGAATCAGATCCACCCTACAATGTTGCATACCAAATATCAAAAGATTCTGCCTGCTGGATCTGGAGAAGAAGATTTTTTAATGTTTTTCCCATTGCCTACAGTGTTAAAAAGTGCTGACTCAGCACTTTTTCAAAGTCCCGAAACTGTACCCTATGATAAAACCGATGGCAATTTTTTTTTACCAATCCTTTCTGTTGGTCCTAAGGAAGCTGCACACCAAATAAAAATTCTCAGTGCCGTGCAGTTTTGGAGATATGGGCGTTTTAAATTTTTTCTATTTTTAGCTCCTGCGGTTCCCACGGGGCTGCGGGAAAATTTTTTTTTGCATAAATCAAGTACTCATGACCCAATAAGCCCTCACATAAAATTTGGTTCAAATCAGCCTCTCGGTTTGGAAAATAGAAATTTTGGGCGGGGCAAAAAATTTTGCCCCTCTCATAACAACGCCAAGTATAGCCCCACAAACTTCTCTTGAACAAATCTGAGTCTACACCTCAAAAGGAAGCTGCACACCAAATATCAAGTCTCTGCTACTGCTGGTTCATGAGAAGAAGATTTACAAAGATTTTGGTGCCCCTTGGGGGCGTGGCACCACCCAGGAGGAGGGGCAACTTCATTTGAACAAATCTGAATTGGCATTAGGTAATAAACATTTAGCCAACATTTGAATAAAATTGGGCTAGTGGTTTAGGAGGAGAAGTCGATAATGTAAAGTTAACGCCGGACGACGACGACGACGGACGACGGACGGAAAGTGATTAGTAAAGCTCCCCTTGAGCTTCGCTCAGGTGAGCTAAAAACCACATTAGTAGTGAAGGTGATAGTGTTCCCAACACTACGATAATGAGAATCATCCACCGATAGTGCATGAAGCTCACTGACTCTTCTAGCAGAAGAGAAAGCTAAGAGAAAAGCTGTCTTATAAGATAAGAATTTGAAATCTACTGTCCCAAGAGGTTCAAATGGCTTTTCCTTCAATTTAAGAAGAACCCAAGCTAAATTCCGCTTAGGAATTAATCTAAGAGTTCTGGGTCTATTTATCGAAAAGTTTCTAACCAACTTCGATAAAGAGACATTAGATCCAATTTGTAAACTATCATGATGTGCATAGGTATCAGATAACATAGATCTATAACCCTTTATAGTAACAGGCTGCAGTTTGATTTCGTCAAACAAGTATACTAGAAAGTTTGCAATGTCTGGTATAGAGGGATCGAATATATCTACAGCATGATCCCTACACCAACGATGAAAAACCTTCCACTTAGCCGCATAGTTTAGCGAAGAGGAGGTCCTCCTACAGATAGAAATCGCGTCCACTGCTCATCCTGTAAAGTGCTTGCCATGCAAGAAGGACCGCACAACGGAAAAACGTGAAGGTTGAGACCTTGCGGGTTGTGATGGAGTTGGCGCGATTTCCCCTGCGAAAGAAGATCCTCCCGTGGAGGAAGCTTCCGCGGTAGGTCCCACAACAGACACCTGAGTAGATTTATCCACGGTCTCTGTGGCGACAGAGATGCTACCAACAGAATCTTGCATTGAGATTGTTTTATCTTTAGCAATACTTGTTGAATTAACGGCGCTGGAGGATACGCATATCCTATCATTCCGTCCCAAGGGATCGACAGAGCGTCTACTGCAAATGCTCTTGGATCCGGACACGGAGACACATACGTCTGCAACTGATTGTTGAGATGTGTCGCAAATAAGTCTATCATTGGCCGTTCCCATTGGTAGCAAATCTGATTGAATACTTGTTTGTTGAGAGTCCACTCCGACGACAACAAGCGACCCTTTCGTGAAAGGGAGTCTGCTAGCACATTCAGACGACCCGGTATGTGACGGACCGAAAGAAGAATGTGATGTTCTAACGCAAACAGAAGGATTCTTTCCGTTAGATTGAACAACGGAACTGAATGAGTGCCTCCCTGATTCCGTATATACGCCACTACTGTCGTATTGTCGGATAGGATTTGGACATGAGCATCGTGAATAATGTCCATCCAGTGACGTAACGCAAGCCAAATTGACATCATTTCCTTGATGTTTATGTGCTTGCACAGGAATTGCGGATCCCAAAGACCCTGGCATCTCGAATCTGTTGGGATTAATGATGCACCCCAACCTGTTTGACTGGCATCTGTCATAACGGTAAAACTCGGATCCGGCAACTGCAGCGGAACTCCTTGAGTTAACCACTGAATGTTTGCCCAAGTCTGAATCTCTTGTTTCACTTGATCTGACAAGAGAACGTCTACATCGAGCGAATGAATTTTCACACTCCAATTCTGAGTCAGGAAAATTTGAAGAGGACGTGTGCGTAACCGCCCCATCGGAATGAGATCCACGGCGGCTCCGCACAGACCTATCAGTCTCATAAATTCTCTCGCCGTGACTTTGTCTGCGTGCAGACAATAGCGAGCGTAACAACTGACTAATTTCGCTCTGGTTAACGGCAGACGAACGAGATTGTTGTGCGTCTCGAAGCTCATTCCCAGATGAGTGAATGACTTGGACGGCACCAGATCCGACTTCTCCTCGTTTACTATAAAACCGAGACGTCGGAGCAATAGAAGAAGATTCTGAACATCGTTCTGAAGCGTTAACTCGTTGCCGTACCTCTGAAGAATGTCGTCCAGGTAGGCCGACGTTACCGCAGACGAATGAGCTCGGAAGTAGATCATTACCGAGTTCATTACCCGAGTGAAAGCCCAGGGTGCTAGATTCAATCCGAAGCACATCGCCCGGAATTGATACACCACTCCTAGGACTGCGAAGCGTAGATACTTTCGGAATGTCGGATGTACCATGACGTGAAAGTACGCATCTTTGAGATCTATGCTCGTTGCATAATCGTTCACCCGAATACTCGCTCTGACCGATCAAATCGTCTCCATATAAAATTTCGGAGCGACGATCAGCTTGTTTATCCAGCTCAAATCTATGACTGGACGGAACGAGCCGTCTGGTTTCGGAACCAGAAACAGATGGCTGTAGAATCCCGGAGATTCCTGGTTTTCTACGACCTCTACCGCGTTCTTCATTAAAAGAGACTGCACCTCTGATAACAGAGCGTCTCTTTTCTGCGGATTTGACGGAAGATGAGTCCACTTTGGACTTCGAGTTAATGGAGGCTTTCGTTTGAAGGATATCTTTAGACCTTCCGAAGTCACTCCTCTCACCCAAGGGTCGTCCGTAATCGACGCCCATTCTTGTGAAAAGCTCGACAACCTTCCGCCAACCAGAACGCGATAGAGGTTTAAGCCATCACCTCCTGGACCTGCGAGGCCTGCGGTAGGAGAAACCACGTCTTCCACGACCCGCACCTCGCCCCGTCGACCTCGGGGCGTCCGACCGATTGTCCCGGCCTGAAGGACGTCCCGAACGAGAGTCGCTATCGTGACGGTCTCTCGAATAAGACCAAGAGGACGCACCGGAACCTCTAAAGGAACCTCTCTTGGGCGCATTAGACCCAGAAGTGCCTGTCTTATTCGTGTCTGCTGTATCCGACTTCTTAGGAGCAGATTTGAACAACAGAGAATCCTTAGCTTTCTTTGTAATTTTATCATAAATAGCGGAAAGCTTGCCGTCAAAGAGAAGTTCTCCTGAGACCGAAGCGACTCTAAGAGAGTTCTTCACCTTAGAATCCACTAGTGTGGATGTAGCTAGGGCTGCGTCACGTCTAACCAACTCCAGATTTGCCACTGAAAGGGCGGAGTTACACGTGGAATAAGCTACTGCCCTTGAAAGAAGTCTTAAAGAGGATTGTATATCCTGAAACTCTTTCCCCTGAAGGCGCAGTAATAACGCCTTAGTAAGGTGCGTAAGATAAGGCATCTAAATTGGCTCTGTTAGACGCAATAGCTGTTTCCAACACCGCGGTTGGAATAGAAGCTGACGACGGTAATGATAGCTCTAAGTCTTCCACCTCGTCGTCCATACGCAGAGGAACTCTCGGTATACCCTGTCCTGCCGTATCGAATTTATTCCTTGCATTAATGAAAGGCAGGTTGAGAGTATTAGCGGACAAGAAACCTGCTTTCCCCATCCTGGAAGCAAGTATAAATATAGCGTCGTTCAATAATTCAAATGTTCTTGCAACATTATTGGACTGCGACGGAAACTCGGGAGTGATGTCCCTGAACCGCTCAAAAAATTCAGAGTCCAATGACGCTATAATTCTCTTGTCCGGAAGTGCAGCAGTCTGGCCCGACGGAACAACTTGAGGGAGAAAGTGCCGGATGAAGTCCACGGCAGCTTTATGTTGTTCCGAAAGGGATAGCTCCAAGTCATCCGTATCCCTTTCACCATCCGGTCGGACCTCATGATGTTCCCGGTCGTCCGCCCCCGATGCTTCGGCGGAGCGTACTGACCCAGCGCCGTCGGATAATTCTCGATCCGACACTGTTTCTGTCGGCTGCTGGGATGCTGCGATAAGCTGTGCTATCTGCACAAGAATGTCCGGCGTCGAGACCTGCGGAGGCGCAGTCTTTCGCTGCTTCGCCGAGGGCATCTCCGCATCAGATGGCTCCTGCATACTTTTCCTATGCGAACGTCCGGAGTCCATCGGTCTCGAATCCCTGGCTGCCGGATGGTGTGACCTGGTCGCCGAAGAATCCTTGATCGGCGAAGCTGGTAATATATCAGCGGTCACGCAGCCAAGGTGCGGTCGTGTGCGCTGACGAGAAGAGGAAGCCTTAACAGTCTCTGCAGACTGCTTATACAACGGAGCATCCCGAGCAACGGACGTATGCTCCGCTAAAGACACATTTTGTACCACAACATCTGGTCCCAGATGTTGTTGTACGAGAGAGGGGCCTCTCTCGCTCGCGGCCCGGCTGGACCTGGACGAGCTAGGAACCGGACTCAAAGGCTTCCTCCGTTCTCGCTTACTATCCGCCGTCACTGGGTGTGCATCTATTATGTTTATAGTGCTCGCATCACCCAAAACTTCCTCTTGGACCGCATCGGACGAACCCGGCTGCCGAACCATTCGGTGAATGGACGCTACACCGGGCGAGCTAGCGGACGACATTTGTCTAATCTCCATGAGCACTTTTGCCGCTAGCTCTGAATTCATTTGTGACGACGGACGCACACTTGAAGAAGATAACATGGAAACATCACCCTGTTCTGGTTCCTCTGAAATAGAAACTGAGAGAGTAGAGTGACCTTGCGGAGAAAGAGCCGGCATCGCCCTTTCTCCAGAAACAACATATCGTGACACACGTTTCCAATGTTTCTCATCCCAATGTTCACATATAGGACAGGGATTAATGCGAGAACACTGACTACAATTAATACAATGATCATGAAAGTCAGAGGAAGATTTCTTCCTATTACAATTTGAACAACGTCCCTTCATTGTGAAAGAACAACAATAAGTCCTAGTTACTCGCAAAAACCCCTGACACAAAGATACATAATAACATGATCCATTAATAAATGAAAAAACAATTCCAAAACAAAATAATTTTGAAAAAATATTTTTTCAGCGAAGCCCAAGTTGCTGAAAAGTAACGTTGAGCCCCGATGGATCCGATGGCAAAGTGTGGTCAAAAATTTTAAATTTATATTAAATAATTAATGAAACACTTTCGGATAATATAAATGTATCTTATAGTGAGATAAACTACAGCAAAGGCAAACAGCCCCCCTCAAAAAAGGCTGTTGCCAATGAAAACAAACAGTGTAAAAACACCAGAAAACATGACTCCAGGCACTGAAAAAACTGGCCCGGAATCAGTCATCAATTACACTCTATCTGATGCAAAACAGAGACTCCCAGGGGAGAATCTGTAGAACATCAGATGGAAGATGCAGAACACAAACGTTATACACCCATGGGTGAAAACGTAACTATGGGGAAAATAACAGAAAACATTCTGTAACCAAGCAACTCTCCCAGGAAATTTTAGAAATGAAATTTCTCAAAAATATGCCAAAAGCATGGGAGAATTGCAAGGGGGGACTTTAGAAGGCTAGGGGAGAGGAAACACTGAATAAGCAGTGCAACAATTAGCAAGAATGACAACAAGAGGCCCATGCCTCGAAAATAGGCAACTTAACATAATTTCATCAAAAAATTTTAAGTACAGCCCTGATTATTTTTTGTCACTTCTTTTTCCTCTCCTCCTTCTATCCTCCTTAGAATCACATTTTCTCCAAAAATTACGTGTCTGGCATCCTTTAAACTGAGATTTACAAGCACAAAGATCAGTGAGATGTTGACTGATGAAGGGCCAAACAGAGAATGATAATTGGCGCCAATTTCGGGACGTCTGCGTCACTGCGTATGCGCAGTAGAGGCGTAGTATGGAGGTCCTTTAGGACATGATTTCTTTTTGTTTTGGATGCAAATTTTGGGGATTGGGGGGCAAAATTTGTGTTTGGCCCTGGTTTTGTTAGAGTTAGCACCAGCTAAGTCTGGGTCATTGGTACAGTATAAAAATATAGGCAACTTAACATAATGTCATTAAAAAATTTTAAGTTACAGCCCTGAATATTTTCTGTCACTCATTTTTCCTCTCCTCCTTCTATATGCACTTTATATCCACCAGATTTATGTGTCTGGCATCATTTAAACTGAGATTTACAAGCACAAATATCAGTCAGATGTGAACTGATGAAGGGCCAAACAAAGAATGATATTTGGCGCCAATTTCGGGACGTTCTTGACACTGCGCATGCGCAGTGAGGGCAAAGTATGGAGGACCTTCAGGACATGATTTCTTTTGGTTTTAGATGCAAATTTGGGGGATTGGGGAGCAAAATTTGTGTTTTGCCCTAGAATTTCAAGAGTTAGCACCAGCTATGTCTGGGTCATTGGTACAGTATAAAAATATATTGATTCTTTCACAATTGAATGCATCACTGCATTATAATCACACCATCCTCACTAATGAAATTTTGAGACTGGTTTTGCAGGTGATATCTCTACTAACATTGCAAATGAAATATGTTGTGTAATACATCTGAAATGAAATCTTAAGTAACATATTTGAAATTGTAATACGTGTTCAACATACATTATTCTTTCTTTGAGTTCAGAGTTTTGTTAGAGTAGACAAAAACTTTCAACTTTCAAATTACAAGGCATTTTGATAGTTTTTTTTTTAATTTAAAATGATTTTAAGTACTCACAAAATTAATTTCTATATTATCAATACCCACAAGGTTCATAATAAATGCCCCTTCCCATACATTTCAAGACCTTTTCAAGACCATACTTTATTGCCTTTCCAGACCCAAAACAAATTTCATTACTTTTTCAAAAGCAGTACACACCCTGAAAAAAAAATAATTCAGTTTTAACTAAAATGCACCTGCTTTAGGTCTTGGTAATATGGGAAATGATTTTGCTTTTTCATTAAGTTTAGATGATAATCCTTCAAGCTCTTTGAGGTTATTGTTAATTACGTTGATTCTGTCACACTCATCTCCAGTTTTATATTCTGTTTCTTGGTAACAGTGCTGGAAGTAAACCTGAAATAACATATCACAAATAAAATATCTTTACAGCACAAAACAATAGAAACAAATGTGAACAAGAGGCCCTATAGATCCTGAGGCACACACCTGACCAATGTTGTCATTTCGCAAATGACAGGTTGCTTATATTCAGGCTTGCTTGACACCAACTTATCTTAATTATCTTGGAAATCTTTATTTATATCAGTTATCATTTCTTATACATTAGAGCTGTACGTTTTTAAACTTATTGTTCGGTTTCGGTTTTAGTTTTTCAGGTGGAGTAAAACCTCGGTTCGGTTCGGTTTTCGGTTTGTTCATGAGGCCAAATAAAATTCAATAAAACTCATTCTTATGTCCGGAGTCATAACTGAATGGCAGTGGAATTGAGTGAAACTCAAGGAATGCCCGAAATAAGCTATAATACATGAAGAATCAGGAAGGCCAATATATTAATTACCTAAATATACAGAACTTTTATTGTGCTTGGCCATTTTTCGATGTCTGACACATACACGCAACTTAAGGAAAGCTGCAAACACAGCTAAACTGAAATGTCGGAAATTCACAGAATGTAGACTTCCCAGAGTAGTGAGAGTACCCAGACACTGCCATTGGCAGTGTCTGGGTACTCTCACTACTCTGGGAAGTCTACATTCTGTGAATTTCTGCAGCAAAAGAGTATTTAATAAAAAACGAAAAACCTTAGATTACGGAAAGTCGACGGTTTTGGTTTTTAAAATGAAAGTGTCAATGACACTGTAGCTCAACTTGTCAAGACAAAGACATGTACATGTATAGTATGTGACACAGCAATGACAAACATCTAGGTAATGACCTGATAACAAAGGTACATATAAAGTATTGTAACGGTCTGTACATAAATACTGACCGTTGCCTGTAACAAATGTATAGGTAAAGTATTGTAAAGGTGGGTGACAGTCAGATGCTGAACTAGAAAAAATCTTTGAGTCCCAGAGTGGGTCTGACTGAACCCCAAAATATTTGTTCTCATAGCACAGTGATAACAAAGGCACCCCAAAACACACTCGTTCCTGTCCCAAGGTGAAAACAAAAGTACTCAAGAAGTTTTGTGAAGATCAGTTCATAAATACGAGCTGTATAGAACTTGTGACAAAAAACTGATTGGACCTAATTTCGGTACAAAATGGCCACTGGCAGCCATCTTGAATTTTGGACCGTACCCAGAAACACTCATTCTTATCCCAAGGAGATAACAAAGGTACCCAAGAAGTTTTGTGAAGATCGGTTCATAAATACAGCCTCTACCCGGAGCCGTATTGACATGTGTGCTTACATTGTGTAAGTAGCACTGAATAAATCAAAGTTCATCTAATTTGCATAATTTCTGCACGAAAAAAAACCCCTTACAATATGTGATGTATTCCATGTTACTAAACATTCATACAAAAATTTATTAAAATCAGAACTTTCATACAGAAGTTCTATACAAAAGACTGATTGCACTAATTTTGGTACAAAATGGCTGCTGGTGGCCATCTTGAATTTCGGACCACACCCAAAAACACTCGCTCTCATCCCACGGTGATAACAAAGGTACCCAAGAAGTTTCGTAAAGATTGGTTCATAAATATGGCCTCTAGTCTGAGCTGTATAGAAGTTGTGTACAAAAAACTGATTAGACCTAATTTCGGTACAAAATGGCCACTGGCAGCCATCTTGAATTTTAGACCGCACCCAGAAACACTTGTTCTCGTCCCAAGGTGATAACAAAGGTACCCAAGACATTTCGTCAAGATCAGTTCATAAATACAGACTCTAGTCTGAGCCGTATTGACATGTGTACTTACTGTGTGTAAGTCGCACTGAAAAAATCAAAGTTCGTCTAATTTGCATAATTTCTGCACGAGAAAAAAACCCGTATTATATGTGATGCATCCCATGGTACTAAACATTCACACAAAAAAATTATTCAAATCAGGGCTTTCATATGGAAGTTCTGTGCAAAAATCTGATTGCACCTAATTTTGTACAAAATGGCTGCCATCGGCCATCTTGAATTTTGGACCGGACCCCAAAACACTCGTTCTCGTCCCACGGTGATACCAAAGGTACCCAAGAAGTTTCGTAAAGATCGGTTCATAAATACGGCCTCTAGCCCGAGCCGTATTGGCATTTGCACTTACAGTGCTGAAAGTAACCCCCAAAAACATCAAAATTAGTCTAATTTGCACAATTTACGTACGAGAAAAAAACCTGTATTATATGTGATGTATCCCATGGTACTAAACATTCATACAAAAAATTATTCAAATCAGAGCTTTCATATGGAAGTTCTGTACAAAAAACAGATTTCTGCATCGTCGGTACAAAATGGCAGCTGGCAGCCATCTTGAATTTCGGACCGCACCCAAAAACACTCGTTCTCGTCCCACGGTCAATACAAAGGTACCCAAGAAGTTTCGTAAAGATCGGTTCATAAATACGGCCTCTAGCCCGAGCCATAGCAGCTTGGCACTTACAGCTCTGAAAGTAACACTAAATAAATCAAAGTCAGTCTAATTTGCATAATTTACGCACGAGAAAAAACCCCGTATTATATGTGATGTATCCCATGGTACTAAACATTTATACAAAACTTTATTCAAATCAGAACTTTCATACAGAAGTTCTGTACAAAAAACTGATTTATGCATCATCGGTACAAAATGGCCACTGGCAGCCATCTTGAATTTCGGACCACACCTAAAAACACTCGTTCCCGTCCCAGGGTCATAACAAAGGTACACAAGAAGTTTCGTAAAGATCGGTTCATAAATACGACCTCTAGCCCGAGCCATAGCCAATTGTTGATGTATGGACAGACGGACAGACGGACAGACAGACAGAGACAGACAGACGGATGACGGGCCATGACAATAGCTCAAATTTGACTTCGTCAAAGTTGAGCTAAAAAACTAAAAACCTCGGTTCGGTTTTGGTTAACCTACAGTTCTATTATACATTTTTATTCCAAATCGTTAAAAAGGCAAGGACTGGCAAAATTCAAGGCTATTAACTGGTAGAGTGATACATTTTTCTTGACCACAGATTCAATTTCATCATATATTGCTCTGTTACATTTGATTGGATGGTGCCAGTAATGTGTCATTAACTGAGCAATGTGTGACTGAACAATGTGTCATTAACAAAATGTGATTCTTTCCAGGGTCGATAAGAAACCTCCCCTAACAGAGTGCAGATATTATAGTCACAGCCTGTAGTATTTCATAAAGCCCAAATATGGGCTTCCAGCACTCCACCAGTTAAAGGCCACTTCTCAACAACGTCTTGCAATAGTCAGCAGATTCAAGGATTTTCAAGGTCCCAAGGTCACTTGTCCTCACACAACTACAATTCTCCAGTCATTACACCCTCCTCACTTCCCTTGGACAGAAGTGGCAGGAGGTTGTAATGACTACAGGATCCTAATTGGGACTACACCTTCACAAACTCTGGCATATAATATAAAAAAGGTTATGATTCTGTGCTTCATCAGCATTTATATTTTGTGAATATTCAAGGTTTTTCATAGCCTTGAGGCCCATTTTCCAGGATTTTCAGGCCTTGAATAGGCCTTACATAAAACTGAAGGCCATATCTTGAATCCAAGGCCCTGTGTGAACCATGACTGGTCGCAGCTCTTTCTCAAGACAGTTTCCCAAAGCAAAGAACAAGTGCCAGTTTTAGGTATTATTTCAGTAAGCGAAAACAGACTCTACACAAAAAAAACCACAGTAGTAGCAGCATTTGTAAATACACACTTTGACTAAAATAAGCCAAGCAATTACCAAATATATGTTTCCAGGACTTTCCAACAGATGCCTTGGTAGTGAAGCACTTAATGCCCTGGTAATAAACAAGAGCTGGACTTTCGTCCGGTGCATATCCCCACTTGGTGTACCGCCTAGTGTGGGCATACCTATGACCAACAAATATCATTTATGAATATTCTCGTATGGACTGATGGATGGATGCACAGATGCAATCCAGTATACCCACCCCCCCCCCTTTCCATTTTCTTCGAGAGTTTTCAACAATTTCCAACAATTTCTAAGTCAAAAGGTATGGTAAATTGTTTGGTGTTTGGAAGTTTTATGCAATGAGGCAGAAGCCTTTGTCATAGGCAAACTGCATGCCATATTTCACCAAAATCTGATAATCCATACCTGAGATACAGGCTGAACACACAAATAATGTCTATTTCCGACAATTTGTAAGTCAAAAAAGGGGGATAACTCTAAAAAGGAGAATGTGAGAAATATCGTTGAATCCTTCTTTTAAAGCCTATACCATAAGCAGTGTTCATGGCAAATTTCATTGCAATAGAGCATTCGATACCCGAGATACAGGCTGAACAGACAAAATTTGGCTTGGACGGACACAATTTCTAAGTGAACAAGAAATAAAAAAAAAAAAATAGGCCGATGAAATCATCAGATGTGAACCCATACGCGCAACTAGTAGAAAGCTGTATGACAGAGGGCCACCACGGATGCCGACATTATGTACACCATACAAGGTATGGGTACATATAGAAATGGATTGGAGGAGTGTCTAATTTGATGGATAAAGGGTTAATATCTCCGGAGCAAATTATCAGATTTACATAAAAGACTACACAGCACAGCACATCAGTAACCTGAATAAATATATAAAGTAACATGACAATCAGATTGACATTTTTTGAGTTATCTCATGCCAAAGGGATTGGAGGAATTTTCAATTTGAAGGATAAAGGGGTTTAATATCTCCGGATCAAATTATCAGATTTACACCAAAAACTATACAGCTCAGCACATCAGTAACCTGAACACAATTATAAAGTAACTTGACAATCCAAACAATATTTTTCAAGTTATCAAATGCCAAAGGGATTGGAGGAATTTTCAATTTGAAGGATAAAGGGTTAATATCTCAGAATCAAAATAACAGATTTACACCAAAAACTACACAGCTCGGTACATCAGTAACCTGAACATAAATATAAAGTAACTTGACAATCCAAGCAATATTTTTCAAGTTATCGAATGCCAAAGGGATTGGAGGAATTTTCAATTTGAAGGATAAAGGGTTAATATCTCAGGATCAAAATAACAGATTTACACCAAAAACTATACAGCCCGGCACATCAGTAACCTGAACACAAATATAAAGTAACTTGACAATCCAAGCAATATTTTTCAAGTTATCGAATGCCAAAGGGATTGGAGGAATTTTCAATTTGAAGGACAAAGGGTTAATATCTCGGGATCAAATCATCAGATTTACACAAAAAACTATACAACTCGGCACATCAGTAACCTGAACACAAATATAAAGTAACTTGACAATCCAAGCAATATTTTTCAAGTTATCGAATGCCAAAGAAATAGATATGGACAGATGGACAGATGGACAGATGGACAGACGGACGGACAAAGAATGGACGAACGACGGATGGTCACCCCGGATGCCGGCATTATGTGTACCATACATAGTATGGGTACACATAATAATTAAAAAAAAAAAAAAATAGTGTAGGCATACCTATGACCAACAAATATTATAAAAATAGGCCGATGAAATCGTCAGATGTGTACCCATACGCGCAACTAGTAGAAAGCTGTATGACGGAGGGCCACCATGGATGCTGACATTATGTACACCATACAAGGTATGGGTACATATAGAAATGGATTGGAGGAGTGTCTAATTTGATGGATAAAGGGTTAATATCTCCGTATCAAATTATCAGATTTACATAAACAAGAGGCCCCATGTGGCCTTAATCGCTCACCTGACAAAGTGACTCTAAGAAGTATTTTAGGTCACCTTCACCATGTCATGCCTCATCAACATTAACTGGTTGAGTGATAGATTTTGTTTGAAGTTCAACATTTGTTACCTAAAATTAGTTTTATTTAAAATCATTGGTGTGTGGCCAATCTCCAATGATTTTTAATAAAGCAAATTTATCTCTGCAGACAAACTGGTTTAGCATGAAGCACAAACAAGGAATGTGAAGAGATAGCCTTGGACATCTCTCCCCAACTGTGGATATCTTCCATGTGCTACATGTACATATTTGCATGCAAGAAAACAAAAATTTTCCAAAATATTAGTTTTTTTTATCATCATTGGAACAAGCTCAAACAGCTTATTCCAATAGGGGTATGGGAAGATCAGGTATATTTTTGAGACAGAAATGTGAATATATAAATAATGGTGTTTTTTTGTGAATGATGCTGGAGAATTTTGCGTAAAGATATAGTAAATGGTTTGTTCTAGATACAGAATGATGCAAAAGTATTTAAATTTGATTAGGCAAGTTGTTCCTATAATGCATTTAAAAACTGAAGTAACTGTTTTCTTGCTGCAGAACTTTTAGATGTGTGTGTCTGTGTTTGTGTGTGTGTGTGTGTGTGTGTGTGTGTGTGTGTGTGGGGGGGGGGGGGGGGGGGGTAAGAGTGTTCTTGCAAACAAAATTCCTGAATAAATGGAAAATTTTATTTTTTGTGTGAAAGACATAGTGCGTGAATGTTGATTGGAACAAGCTTAGAGAGCTCATTTTAATGTGAAGTCATAAAGCTGTGTTTTACGTACGAAATTCTGGAATAACTAAAAAATTGCTTTTTTGACTCAAAAAGCATGGTGTGTGACCTCTCATTGGAATGAGCTCAAAAAGCTCATTCCAATGGGGTATTTACAAGCGATAAGTACATGTATGTTTAAGAGATAAAAATTAAAATTTGAATAGCGATTTTTGCGAAGAATGCTGACAAGTTTTGGCAGTTATGCTGGTAAAAAGGTAAGATATGCAAAGTGGTTGTTTTTTAGAGGCGACATTTAATTAAGGGGAATTAACCCTTGATTACTGAGGTAACTTCTAAAAGTACTGAAATTTCATGAAGCAATGTGAATAACAGACAACAGTTGCCTAAAAATTTCATGAATAACTAAAATTTTTATTCTTTTGTCTCGAAAACATGGCATATGACCTTTGTCGGAATGAGCTGAATGCGTGTGTTCCAATGAGGGGTCATAAAATTTGAACGGAGATTTGTGTGAATAATGCATTAGTACTGCTAGATTTGGGTAAACGGTTCACCCTGGATACCACCCCTTCTATAGTAGATCTTTTCTGCAAATTTTGTCTAAGATTCTATCAACTTTACAAATAAATACGTTCATGAATCACAATCAGATCCACCCCACAATGTTGCATACCAAATATCAAAAGATTCTGCCTGCTGGATCTGGAGAAGAAGATTTTTTAAGAAATATGCCTGAAATGCACTAAGTTAAAATTTGGGCTCCTATACGGAGCCCAAATATAAACCCAGGGGGCCGATTTGAACAAACTTGAATCAGATCCACCCCACAATGTTGCTTACCAAATATGAAAAGATTCTGAAGCTGGATCTGGAGAAGAAGATTTTTTAAGAAATTTGTCTGAAATGCACTAAGTTCGAATTCGAGCTTCTATAGTGAGCCCAAATATGAAACTAGGAAGCCGATTTGAACAAACTTGAATCAGATCCACCCCACAATGTTCCATACCAAATATCAAAAGATTCTGCCTGCTGGATCTGGAGAAGAAGATTTTTTAATAAATTTGCCCGAAATGCACTAAGTGCGAATTCAGGCTTCTATATTAAGCCCAAATATGAATCCAGGGGGCCGATTTGAACAAACTTGAATCAGATCCACCCCGCAATGTTGCATACCAAATATCAAAAGATTCTGCCTGCTGGA
This sequence comes from Pictodentalium vernedei, assembly GCA_031216915.1. Classification (NCBI taxonomy): domain Eukaryota; kingdom Metazoa; phylum Mollusca; class Scaphopoda; order Dentaliida; family Dentaliidae; genus Pictodentalium; species Pictodentalium vernedei. The sequence goes on from CM062296.1 coordinate 815,644,643, forward strand.
TCTGGAGAAGAAGATTTTTGAAGAAATTTGCCCGAAATGCACTAAGTTTGAATTCGAGCTTCTATAGTGAGCCCAAATATGAATCCAGGGGGCCGATTTGAACAAACTTGAATCAGATCCACCCCGCAATGTTGCATACCAAACATCAAAAGATTCTGCCTGCTGGATCTGGAGAAGATGATTTTTTAAGAAATTTGCCTGAAATGCACTAAGTTCGAATTCGAGCTTCTATAGTAAGCCCAAATATGAATCTAAGGAGCCGATTTGAACAAATTTGCATCAGATCCATCCCACAATGTTGCATACCAAATATCAAAAGATTCTGCCTGCTGGATCTGGAGAAGAAAATTTTTTAAGAAATTTGCCTGAAATGCACTAAGTTCGAATTCGAGCTTCTATAGTGAGCCCAAATATGAATCTAGGAAGCCGATTTGAACAAACTTGAATCAGATCCATCCCACAATGTTGCATACCAAATATCAAAAGATTCTGCCTGCTGGATCTGGAAAAGAAGATTTTTTAATAAATTTGCTTGAAATGCACTAAGTTCAAATTTGGGCTCCTATACTGAGCTCAAATATAAACCCAGGGGGCCGATTTGAACAAACTTGAATCAGATCCACCCCGCAATGTTGCTTACCAAATATGAAAAGATTCTGCCTGCTGGATCTGGAGAAGAAGATTTTTTAAGAAATTTGCATGAAATGCACTAAGTTCAAATTCGAGCTTCTATAGTGAGCCCAAATATGAATCTAGGAAGCCGATTTGAACAAACTTGAATCAGATCCACCCCACAATGTTGCATACCAAATATCAAAAGATTCTGCCTGCTGGATCTGGACAAGAAGATTTTTTAAGAAATTTGCCTAAATGCACTAAGTTCGAAATCGGGCTTCTATACTGAGCCCAAATATGAACCCAGGGGGCCGATTTGAACAAACTTGAATCAGATCCACCCTACAATGTTGCATACCAAATATCAAAAGATTCTGAAGCTGGATCTGGAGAAGAAGATTTTTTAAGAAATTTGCCTGAAATGCACTAAGTTCGAAATTGGGCTCCTATACTGAGCCCAAATATTAACCCAGGGATCCGATTTGAACAAACTTGAATCAGATCCACCCCACAATGTTGCTTACCAAATATGAAAAGATTCTGCCTGCTGGATCTGGAGAAGAAGATTTTTTAAGAAATTTGCCTGAAATGCACTAAGTTCGAATTCGGGCTTCTATAGTAAGCCCAAATATGAATCCAGGGGGCCGATTTGAACACACTTGAATCAGATCTACCCCGCAACGTTGCATACCAAATATCAAAAGATTCTGCCTGCTGGATCTGGAGAAGAAGATTTTTGAAGAAATGTGCCTGAAATGCACTAAGTTTGAATTCAAGCTCCTATTGTGAGCCCAAATAAGAATCTAGGAAGCCGATTTGAACAAACTTGAATCAGATCCACCCTACAATGTTGCATGCCAAATATCAAAAGATTCTGCCTGCTGGATCTGGAGAAGAAGATTTTCAAAGAAATTTGCCTGAAATGCAGTAAGTTCAAATTTGGGCTCCTATACTGAGCCCAAATATAAACCCAGGGGGCCGATTTGAACAAACTTGAATCAGATCCACCCCACAATGTTGCATACCAAATATCAAAAGATTCTGCCTGCTGGATCTGGAGAAGAAGATTTTTTAAGAAATTTGCCTGAAATGCACTAAGTTCGAAATCGGGCTCCTATACTGAGCCCAAATATGAACCCAGGGGGCCGATTTGAACAAACTTGAATCAGATCCACCCTACAATGTTGCATACCAAATATCAAAAGATTCTTCCTGCTGGATCTGGAGAAGAAGATTTTTTAATGTTTTTCCCATTGCCTACAGTGTTAAAAAGTGCTGACTCAGCACTTTTTCAAAGTCCCGAAACTGTACCCTATGATAAAACCGATGGCAATTTTTTTCTACCAATCCTTTCTGTTGGTCCTAAGGAAGCTGCACAAAATTGGTTGGTCCTAAGGAAGCTGAAAAATTCTCAGTGCCGTGCAGTTTTGGAGATATGGGCGTTTTAAATTTTTTCTATTTTTAGCTCCTGCGGTTCCCACGGGGCTGCGGGAAAATTTTTTTTTGCATAAATCAAGTACTCATGACCCAATAAGCCCTCACATAAAATTTGGTTCAAATCAGCCTCTCGGTTTGGAAAATAGAAATTTTGGGCGGGGCAAAAAATTTTGCCCCTCCCATAACGACGCCAAGTATAGCCCCACAAACTTCTCTTGAACAAATCTGAGTCTACACCTCAAAAGGAAGCTGCACACCAAATATCAAGTCTCTGCTACTGCTGGTTCATGAGAAGATTTACAAAGATTTTGGTGCCCCTTGGGGGCGTGGCACCACCCAGGAGGAGGGGCAACTTCATTTGAACAAATCTGAATTGGCATTAGGTAATAAACATTTAGCCAACATTTGAATAAAATTGGGCTAGTGGTTTAGGAGGAGAAGTCGATAATGTAAAGTTAACGCCGGACGGACGACGACGGACGGCGGACAGAAAGTGATTAGTAAAGCTCCCCTTGAGCTTCGCTCAGGTGAGCTAAAAACTATACAGCACAGCACATCAGTAACCTGAATAAATATATAAAGAAACATGACAATCGGATTGATATTTTTTGAGTTATCTCATGCCAAAGGGATTGGAGGAATTTTCAATTTGAAGGATAAAGGGTTAATATCTCCGGATCAAATTATCAGATTACCAACAAAAACTATACAGCTCAGCACATCAGTAACCTGAACACAATTATAAAGTAACTTGACAGTCCAAGCAATATTTTTCAAGTTATCAAATGCCAAAGGGATTGGAGGAATTTTCAATTTGAAGGATAAAGGGTTAATATCTCAGGATCAAAATAACAGATTTACACCAAAAACTACACAGCTCAGTACATCAGTAACCTGAACATAAATATAAAGTAACTTGACAATCCAAGCAATATTTTTCAAGTTATCGAATACCAAAGGGATTGGAGGAATTTTCAATTTGAAGGATAAAGGGTTAATATCTCAGGATTAAATTATCAGATTTTACACCAAAAACTATACAGCTCGGCACATCAGTAACCTGAACACAAATATAAAGTAACTTGACAATCCAAGCAATATTTTTCAAGTTATCGAATGCCAAAGGGATTGGAGGAATTTTCAATTTGAAGGATAAAGGGTTAAAATCTCGGGATCAAATCATCAGATTTACACCAAAAACTATACAGCTCGGCACATCAGTAACCTGAACACAAATATAAAGTAACTAGACAATCCAAGCAATATTTTTTAAGTTATCGAATGCCAAAGGGATTGGAGGAATTTTCAATTTGAAGGTCAAAGGGTTAATATCTCAGGATCAAATTATCCGATTTACACCAAAAACTATACAGCTCGGCACATCAGTAACCTGAACACAAATATAAAGTAACTTGACAATCCAAGCAATATTTTTCAAGTTATCGAATGCCAAAGAAATGGATACGGATGCCGGACGGACAGACGGACAAAGGATGGACGAATGACGGATAGTCACCCTGGATGCCGGCATTATGTGTGCCATACATAGTATGGGTACACATAAAAAATAATAATTTACTTAAGTTGTGAATATTTTCGGACGGACTCACACACGGACGCACAGACGGATGGATGGATGCACGGACGCATGTAATCAAGTATACCCCCATTTTCTTCGAAAGTGGGGGTATAACAAGGGGTCTGAGGAGCTCACTTGACAATACTTGTTTAAAGAAGGATTTAATTAAAATCTACAGTCAGTTAACACTACAGAGGAATTAAGTTATTTCATTATTTATAACTTTGTTGTTCTACCACAGAAATAATGCCCCAATATCCAGTAATGCAAAACTTGGGTGTCCAAATATCAACCCAGGAACTTAACTTGAACAAAGTTGAGTCCGAGACATTCCCTCCACCACCAGGATGCTGTATATCAAATGTGAAAGCATTCTGACTGCGGAATCTGAAGGAAAGGATTTTAAAAGAAATTTCCTCATATTGCACTAAATTAAAATTCAGGCTCCCATAAAAAGCCCAAATATTAACTCAGGGACTCGATTTGAACAAACTCGAATCTGACCCGCCTCCCATCCCATGCCCCCCCCCCCCCCCCCCCCCCTGAAATGTTGTATATTGTATACCAAATATCAAACCATTCTAAAGAGATGGTTTGGAAAGAAAACTTTTAAGTTAAAATTCTGGCTCCCAAAAAGAGCCCAAATATTAATTCAGAGACTCGATTTGAACAGACTTGAATCTGACCCCACTAGAGATGTTGTACACCAAATATGAAGGCATTCTGACTGGTTGATCTGAAGAAGATTTTTAAAGACATTTCCTCATATTGTATTAAGTTAAAATTCGGGCTACCATAGCAAGCCCAAATATTAACCCAGGGACACGATTTGAACAAATTTGAATCTCCCCCCCCCCCCTCCACACACACATGTTGCATACTAAATATGAAGGCATTCCGACTGGCAGATCTGAAGAAGATTTTTAAACATCATTCCACAAATTACACAAAGTTAACAAGAGATGGACTTTCATCCGGTGCATACCCCCATGTGGTGTACCGCCTAGTGTGGGCATACCTATGACCAACAAATATTATTTATGAATATTCTCGTACAGACTGACAGATGGATGCACAGATGGATGGTCGCAATCCAGTATACCTCCCCCTCCCCCACCCCTTCATTTTCTTCGAAAGTTTTCAACAATTTCCCAACAATTTCTAAGTCAAAAGGTATGGTAAATTGTTTGGTGTTCGGAAGTTTTATGCAATGAGGCAGAAGCCTTTGTCATAGGCAAACTGCATGCCATATTTCACTGAAATCCTATAACCCATACCTGAGATACAGGCTGAACAGACAAATAATGTCTATTTCCCACAATTTCTTAGTCAAAAAAGGGGGATAACTCTAAAAAGGAGAATGTGAGAAATATTGTGGAATCCTTTTTTTAAAGCCTATACCATACGCAGTGTTCATGGCAAATTTCATTGCAATAAAACATTCGATACCCGAGATACAGGCTGAACAGACAAAATTTGGCTCGGATGGACACAATTTCTAAGTGAAGAAGTAATAAAAAAAAAAAAAAATAAAAAAAAAAATGACTAGTGTGGGCATACCTATGACCAACAAATATTATAAAAAATAATAATTTACTTAAGTTATGAATATTCTCGGACGGACTCACACACGGATGGACGGACACATGTAATCCAGTTTTCCCCCATTTTTCTTCGAAAGTGGGGGTATAAAATTGTGCCCAAATATCAACCAAGGGGCTTCATTTTAACATACTTGTATCTGACCCTCCTATGGATGCTGTAGACCAAATATCAAAAGATTCTGATCAGAGGTTGTCGAAAATTTTTTTAAAAAATTTTATGCAAATATGCTGATTCAACATTTGTGGGATATCCACTGTTGAACACCCTGACACAACTGATGGCAATTTTTTTTTACCATTCAATTCTACTGGTCCTAAGGATGAGTCATACCAAATAACAGTTCTCTGTTCCCTGTGGTTTGGGAAATATGAGCATTTGAAAATATTTCTATTTTTAGCTCCTGGGGTTCCCATGGGGACACCGGTAAATTTTCTTTGCATGAATCAAGTACTTCTGACTCAATAATACCACATATCAAATTTGGTTCAAATCGGACCACCGGTTCATAAAATAGAAATTGCCCCTCCTATTACAAAGTCAAATATTGTGAGATCCACGAACTTCGTTTGAACAAACTTGATTCTACACATCAAAAGGAAGCTCCATACCAAATATCAAGTCACTGTATGTTGTACTGGTTCATAAGAAGAAGAATTTTGGTGAATTTTCTGCCACCCCCTTTCTATGAGGCTGGGCAAGTTGATTAAAAAAAAAAATGCGATGTCAGAACAAGCAATCGCCTTAAATATAACTAAAATCAGCTCAGCGTTTTAGTTGGGGTGGGTGTAAACACCATGTTCACTTACGACGGATGATGAGTGATCACTATAGCTCATCCTGACTTTCAGACCGGTGAGCTAAGAAGGTTTTAAGAAAGACTAATAAAGATTTTAACTAACCAATGTAGGAGTCTCGATCTGTGTTACAGTGACAGGAAACAAGTGATTTGGTTCAGCTAATACAGGCTTCTTGTATGGATTATTATGCTGTAAAAAAATATAACAATATTTAATAAATAATTTTGAACCATTTTTAATCATCACAGCTTTCCAGAAGCAAAAGCTATCAATTGAATTGCAGTTATTTACTTCTCAAACATATCTTGTGATTCATTCAAGAAATGGCCAATGTGATTGACAAGGGTTGTACACATTAGAAATGAAGGCAAGCTGAAAAAGAGCTTCTCTATTTTGTTTCAGGCAATCTGTTTTTCAGGAAATCCTTGTTCTGATTTTTGTGATATTTATTTATTTATTTATTATTTATTTATTTATTTATTGGTGTTTAATGTCACATATTTCCAGGGTTCGTACACTCAAACTTGGTTGAAATTCAGGTACTTTTCCAGAGTAAATTGCGAATTTTCCTACATAAAGTTAACTATACAACTACTTAAACATGCCATAACAAAGGCATATACCATATTTCAGAAGATGCAAAAGTAATGAACAGGTCTTCAAAATTCACTGAGAAATTTAAGCCACCTGAGTGATGGCTGGTATCAAGCATTATGTATGTCAAACAACTTAAAATTATCACATGTGCAAGTTTGTTTCGGGTGGTAAATAAGGGTGAGGGAAGAAAAATTACAATTTAAGTATCAGAGCTGTAGGTTTTTAAATTTCTTTTTCGGTTTCGGTTTTGGTTTTTCAGGTGGAGTAAAACCTCGGTTCGGTTCGGTTTCGGTTTGTTCATGAGGCCAAATAAAATTCAATAAAACTCATTCTTATGTCCGAAGTCATAACTGAATGGCAGTGGAATTGAGTGAAACTCAAGGAATGCCCGAAATAAGCTATAATACATGAAGAATCAGGAAGGCCAATATACTAAATACCTAAATATACAGAACTTTTATTGTGCTTGGCCATTTTTCGATGTCTGACACCTACACACAACTTGAGGAAAGCTGCAAACACAACTAAACTGAAATGTCGGAAATTCACAGAATGTAGCCTTCCCAGAGTAGTGAGAGTACCCAGACACTTCCATTGGCAGTGTCTGGGTACTCTCACTACTCTGGGATGGCTACATTCTGTGAATTTCTGCAGCAAGAGACTATTTAATAAAAAAACTAAAAACCTTAGATTACGGGATGTCGACGGTTTTGGTTTTTAAAAAAAAACTAAAAACCTCGGTTCGGTTTCGGTTAACCTACAGCTCCATTAAGTATATTTCTAGTATTTACTAACTTGAGATCATTTCTCCAGTATTTTTCCATGACTGAAAAATTATAAATTTCAAGTAATTTGTATATTTTTATACTTACCAATGGCCCAGACTAGCTGGTGCTAACTCAAAGTTATTAACTGGTAGAGTGCTAAATTATGTTTGATCGTCAGAATTTGTTCACATATCTTTGCTTTGTTACAATTTATGGGAGAGTGCCAATAGGCACTCTCCCATAAATTGTAACAAGGCAAATCCTAACAGACTAAATAATTCCACTTCAAAGGTGAACCGAAGCACATCCACTGAATATGCGACTTTTAAGCGATGGTACCTGTACTTCAAAGTAAAGCCCAAAATAGGGCTTCCAGCACTCTACCAGTTAAGGGCCAAACACACATTTTGACCCCCCCCCCCCCCCAATCCCCCAAATTTGCTTGCAAAACCGAAAATTAAAAGTCCTATCTGGCCCTCCATACATTTAGTCTCAGCGCATGCGCAGCCATCAGGAAATGACCGGGAATTGGCGCCAACATCATGTATGTATGTATGCTATAGAAATGAATATAGGGCCACCCCCGAGTGTCCAAAATGGATCTACTAGGAGTACTTTTTTATGGCGGAGGTCATCAGGTTTAAAAAAAAGTGGATGGGGTGGGGGTGTAGAGGGGCACCAAAAGTTATGGTCAAAATTTTTCTCACTGGTATAGGTCGTCAAAGAGGTCTACTAGGGGTAATTTTTTACCAGGAATCTAATGGTGAGGTTTAAAAAGTGCCGGGGTGGGGGGTGGGGGTGTAGAGGGGCACCAACAGTTATGACCAGCATGTTTTTTCACCGATATAGGTCTTCATATAGGTCTTCAAAGGGGTCTACTATGGGTATGAATATTAAGTATATTAGTATATTAAGGGAGAATACTCTCCTCAGCCCAAGCAATGCCGGGTAACCCTGCTAATGACATATAAACGAACAACCACAACAAAGTAATGAAAGTGTCAATGACACTGCAGCTCAACTTGACAAACTTGAACTTGGTAAGTTATAAATGAAATGGCAAAATTGAAGATCATTGGTACCAATGTTATTTGATGTTATTATTTATTTATTTATTTATTGGTGTTTAAGGTCACATATTTATGCACAATGGCTAATCATGACCGTGACAGTTTTTCGAGTGGAGGAAGACGGAGTACCCGGAGAGAACCACCGAGCAACAATGAGCAGCTGCCAGCTCCCCAACATCGTAACTCCGCACTGCAGCACAGGCAGGGTTAGATTGGTTGAAGACATGCGCACCATCGACGTGCAGTACGCCTTAGTACACGGCGTCATCGTGCCCCCACGCAGGCAATGGAGATGAAGTGTCTTGCCCAAGGACACAACGCGGTTGCCGCAGGTGGGATTCGAACCGAGGACCTCTCGGCTTGCAGCCTGCACCTCTACCTACTGAGCCACCGCGCTTCCATGTTATTTGATGAAATTTCAATATAACAGCATTGTGTGTGCACAATGTCAAGAGAAATCCATGCATTTTTAAATATAAACTGTACGACTGGCTAAAGGAAGAATGTTGATACACAAATGCAGTATGTTCAGAGGTTATTGTAAATGGCAACTTTCTTCACAGAAATGAATGCTAATCAATAGCTCTTATCTAAAGGTCTTGCCTAATGAGCACACCAAGTTCAAAAACAATCCTATGATAAATGTGGCCTGTTGGCCATGTCAAAGAAGAATGTTGATGCACAAATGCAATAAATTCAAAGATTGTAGCTAATAGCAACAGTTTTTAATGGAAATGAAAAGAAACTCAATAGCTCCTATTTTTGTCACCCTGCATAAGCATACAAAGTTTCAAAACAACCTGATAATGAATGAGCCCTCTGAGGCATGCCAAAGGAAGATGTTAATGCACAAATGCACTAAGTAGAAGGTCATTACTTGTGGCAATGTTTGTTTTTTTATGGAAATCATAAATATACCCTGCAGAGAGTGCAAAAGGGATAAGTTGATGCACAAATGCAGTAAGTTCAAAGGCTGGTGATAACGAAAATAATGTTTTATGGAAATGACAAAAAGCAATAGCTCACATCTAGAGGTCATTCCGAACACACATACCAAGTTTCAAAGTGATCTGATCATAAATGTGCCCTGAAGGGTGTGTTAAAGGGAAATATTGTTGAGGTCTGACTAAACTAAGTTCAAAGGTCAGAGGCAACATATTTTGACAGAAATGGAGGAAACTTGACAGCTCCCATGTAGATGTCACCCTACACAAGCATACCAAGTTTGCAAGCAATCCAATCATAAATGTGTGTCAAAGGGAAATACTGATGCTTAGCTGCACTAAGTTTTTACTAAGTTCATCAGAGGTTGTTGCCAATGGCAACTATTTTTGACAGAAATGAAAGAAAATCTATAGCTCCCATTTAGAGGTAACCCCAAATAAACATACCAAGTTTCAAGCCATCTTGATCATAAATGTGCCCTGTTGGGCGTGCCAAAGGAATATGTCCCTGACTAAACTAAGTTCAAAGGTTGTTGCCAGTGGCAACATTTTTTGACGGAAAATGGAAGAAAATCAATAGCTCCTATGTAGAGATCATCCCAAACAAGATGCCAGGTTTCAAAACAATTCAATCATAAATGTGCCCTGTAGGGTGTGACAAAGGGAAATATTGAGGTTTGACTAAACAAAGTTCTAAGAATGTTGCAAGCGGCAACATTTTTTGATGGAAATAGACGAAAATTGATAGCTCCCATCTAGAGCTCACCCCAAACAAGCATGCCAGATTTCAAAGCAATCCGATCATAAATGTGTCCTGTAGGGTGTGCCAAAGGGAAATATTGAGGTCTGACTAAACTAAGTTCTAAGAGTGTTGTCAACGGCAACATTTTTTGACAGAAACGGAAGAAAATCGATAGCTCCCATCTAGAGCTTACCCCAAACAAGCATACCAAGTTTCAAAGTGATCTGGTCAAAACTGTACACTGCAGGGTGTGCCAAAAGCGAAATATTGATGCATAACCGCACTAAGTTCATCGAAGGTCATTGCCAGTGGCAACACTTATTGGCAGATATAGAAGAAAATCGATAGCTCCCATCGGGAGCTAACCCCAAACAAGCATACCAAGCTTCAAACCGATCTGATCAGAAATGTGCTCTGTATGGCGTGCCAAAGGAGTATATTGATGCCTGATAAACTAAGTTCAAAGGTCGTTGCCAGCAACATTTTTTGATGGAAATGGATGAAAATCAATAGCTCCCATCTAGAGGTCACCCCAAACAAGCATGCCAGGTTTCAAAGCAATCCGATCATAAATGTGCCCTGTAGGGTGTGCCAAAGGGAATATTGAGGTCTGACTAAACTAAGTTCTAACAACGTTGGCCGTGGCAACATTTTTTGATGGAAATTGAAGAAAATCGATAGTTCCCATCTAGAGGTCACCCCAAACAAGCATGCCAGGTTTCAAAGCAATCCATTCATAAATGTGCCTTGTAGGGTGTGCCGAAGGGAAATATTGTGATCTGACTAAACTGAGTTCTAAGAATGTTGGTCACGGCAACATTTTTTGATGGAAATTGAAGAAAATTGATAGCTCCCGTCTGGAGGTCACCCTAAACAAGCATACCAAGTTTCAAAGCAATCTGATCATAAATGCAACCTGTGAGGTGTGCCAAAGGAAATTGCGGATGTATGTACACCGACGGACGAGAAGTGATGGCAATAATAATAAAAGTGGATGTGCCCATGAAGTCGCTATAGAAAACGACCCAGCTGTCAATCGAGGAGTCATGAAATGCATGTATGTACTTAAACACATACGAGGCTTACGGGAAGAAAACTACGTCTTGCCCAGTAATCGCCTCTTAATATTGGCGGTTGGGGGGGGGGGGGGGGGAGATTCAAAGTCATATCGAACCCTTCTCACCCGCATTACTTTAATCGTTCTTGTGTTAGTCATCAAATAATATAGGAACCGCAATGGTTCCCTCACATCTAACCACCACTAAGGGTGGAGAAGGACGTGAAGAACAAATACTTCCTCTGATAAAGAAGGTCCTCTCGTGGAGGAAGCTTCCGGGGAACATCCCATAACAGACACCTGAGAAGATTGATCCAAGGTTTTTGTGATGACAGAGGTGCTACTAGTAGGATTTCACAACGAGACTGTCTGATCTTTAACAATCGATGGAATTGGAGGATACACATATCCTATCAGTCATTCCCATGAGCGTCAACAGAGCGTCTACTGCGTACGCTTGATGGTCTGGGCATGGTGACACGTTCGTCGGTAACTGATTGTTCCGGTGCATCGCAGACAGATCTATCATGGGACTATCCCACTGGCAGCAAATCTGCCTGAATACTCGCTTGTTGAGCGTCCACTCCAATTGCAACAAGCAACCTTTCCGAGACAGCGAGTCTGCTAGTACGTTTAGACGACAAAGTATATGACGGACAGAAAGCTGAACATAATGATCCATGACGTATAGGAGAATCTTCTCCATTAGTTTGCGTAACGAAAATGAAAGTGCCGCCTGGTTCCCGATGTACGCTACTACTGTCGAGATGTCCGACAAAATCTGAACATGGATGTCCACTATTATGTGAATCCAATGTTGTAGCGCTAGCCATATTGACAGCATCTCTTTGAAGTTTATGCATTTCTCCTGGAACAGAGGGTCCCAAAGACCCTGGCACTTCAAGTCTGCAGGTCTTAGGGTCGCACCCCAACCTGTCTGACTTGCATGTCATAATCTTGAAAGCCGGATCGAGCAGTTGCAGCGGAACTCCCCGAGTTAACCACTGAATATCTGCCCAAATCTGAACCCTTTGTTTAACTAGGTCCGTTAAAACAATACTGGTTCTTCACCCTCCAGTTCTGAGTAAAGAATATCTGGAGGGGACGTGCACGCTGGCGGGCCACCGGAATGAGATCCACAGCCGCTCTGCACAGCTCCATGAATTCCCTCAATGTTAATGCGTCTAAGTGTAGACAAAAGAGAGCATATCAACTGAATAATTTCGCTCTGGGTAACAGCAGACGAACCAGATCGTTGTGAGTCTCAAAGCTCATTCCGTAGTGCATAGACAACTTGGACGGAGCTAGATCTGACTTTTTCTCATTTACGGTGAAACCGAGACGTCAGAGTAATAGAAGCAGACTCTGAACATCGTTCTGAAGAATAATTCTGTTGCCGTATCTCTGTAGAAGGTCATCCAAGTAAGCCGACGTTACCGCAGACAAATGAGCTCGGAAGTATGGCATTACCGAGTTCATTATTACTCGAATGAATGCCCAGGAAGCCAGGTTCAGAACAAAGCACATTACTCTGAACTGATATACCTTTCCTTGTATGGCGAACCGCAGGTACTTTTTGAATGCCGGATGTACCAGGACATGAAAAGCCGCAGCCTTTAGATCTATGCTTGCCGCATATTCATTCACTCGAACACTCGCCCTTACCGAACGAATGGTCTCCATATATAATTTTTGGAGCCATGATAAGCTTGTTTATCCAACTCAAGTATATACCCAGTCGGAACGTGCCACCTGGCCTTGGTACGAAGAACGGGTGACTGCAAAAACCTTGAGAATTCTGATTCTTGACGACCTCTATTGCTTCCTTTGATAAGAGAGGCTGTACCTCTGCTAGAAGAAGCTATCTTATGCAAGGATCTGATGGAAGATTTGTCCAACACACACAACTTGTTAGTGGGGGCTTCGCTCGGAATGATAGCCGTAAGTCGTCTGAGACTATACTTTCTCACCCACTGATCTTCCGTGACCTCCAGTTTTTTGTGGAGCTTGATAACCTTCCGCCAACTGGCCAGCAATAGAGGTCTTAACCATCACCTGTATGACCTGCGAAGCTTACGGGAGGAGAAACCACGTCCTCCCCAAGAACCTCGTCTCACGAACCTATGGGCGTATGACCGATAGTCCTATAATGATAACCTCCAGAGTAACTATAAGAGGGTTTCTTGTACCCTCGTGAGGAGTTTCTTTTCGACGATTTTAGTCTGGAACGCCCTCCTTTACTCGTCTGCTGAAGCGGTTCGTTGATACGCCGACTTCAAAAGTAGAGCACTAGAAGCTTTCTTAGTAGCCTGTTCATAGACTAACGAAAGCTAGACGTCGAAAATAATATGTCCAGAGACCGGTGCGACTCGGAGAGAGCTTTTCACCTTGTTATCTATCAGTGATGATGACGCAAGGGCAGCACAACATCTGATTAACTCCAGATTAGCCACTGTTAGGGCGGAGTTATACGTGGTGTACATAACTGCCCAGGAAAGAATTCTAAGAGAGGTACGAACGTCTTCAAATTCTTTCATTGAGATGTTGCATCATAGCTGTTGTAAGGTGATCTGCGTAAGACATAACGTTTGAAGAAACTGCCATCTCAATTGTGTCTGAGCGAATAATGAATGATGCAGGTAAGGATACCTCTAGATCCCTGGCCTGCTCATCCAAGTGCAGAGGAACTCTCTGAACATCTCCCCGACCATTTTTAAATGAACGTGGTCCAAAAAACGGTATGTATATAGAAGATGAAGATAAAATACCACATTCTTCAAAATCAGGGTAGTACTGATGGATGAAAACCATCGCAAACATGTGCTATTCCGAAAGGGAAGGGTAATCTTCTCCTTTATCCCTTTCACCATCCGAGAGAATCAGTTGCAAATCTTGGTCCATTGCATCTGCGTGAACAGACGACTGGACCGACCGAGCACCGTCCAACAGCTCAGATTCTGAGTCTGAGGGAGGCTGCACCTTCACTTGCTAGGATGCTGCAATCAGCTGCGCAATATGTGACAGCAAGTCCATCATCGGGGCCTGAGGAGCAGCGGTCTTCCATTTCTTAGCCGCATGCTGCTCCTGGGACGGTGTGTCAGAGACGGATCCCTTCTCCGAACGTCCCGTAGATTGAGGCCTCGTCTCCTTAGCTACCAGATGGTCCGACTTCACAGGCGTTGAGAGGTTCCTTCTTCGTGCAGCAGGCTGGATATCCGAAGTCGGGTAGCTAGGATGCAGTCGTGAGTGCTTAAATAACGCAGAAGAGGAAGCCGTGACTGAAGCCGACCCCGGCTGCAGACAGGCCGAGTTGTGGGCAGACATATGCTCCATCTCTGGCAAGTTTCCAACTAGAAAACTTCATTTCGGCTTGTGAAACGTAGCGGAGGAAGCCTTGACTGAAACCGACCCCGGCTGCAGACTAAACAGAGCGGCCCGAGTGGAGGGCGGACATATGCTCTGGTTTGTGCAAGTTTCTCAAAACAACATCTGGCCCCAGATGTTACTAGATTAGAGAGGGGCCTCTCCCGCTCACGAAGAACTTGATGACTTCATCCCTATTTCCATCATCGCTGGGTGAGCTATTTATATTAAAGTGCTCACTCTACCCACATCCACTTCTCATGACCACAACAGACTTACCCGGCATCACGACACCCACAGACAGAGTACCACTTCACCAATCGAGCTAGCTGCTTGCAAGAGATTAAAACCCTTAAAAAAAGACCCTAACTCTTGCAATAATCAGCACTGCAGCTATCTCTATATGCTCCACGGAGCGCGACAATGGTAGCACACTTGGATGGATGTCAGAATATCATCACGATGTTCATGTTCCTCTGAAATAGAAACTGACAAAATGAATTATAATGCAGTGAGAGCCCTGGCCTTCAAACCTCACCATCAACAATGTACTGCGACACCCGACTCCAACATCAGTCATCCCAGTAAACACAAGAATGACACGAGTCCGAAGGAGAGTATCGACTAAAGTTGATATCAATCCTCCAAACTCCACAACAAAATATATAATTAAGATACATGAATAACAGCAATCAAAATTAAATTCAAAATATTTTTTGGAAACAAAATTTTTTGAAAAAATGCCTAAGTTCCCAAACGGAACAGAAGAGCCCAAGGGAATCCCGATAGAGCCTAAGTGTGGACAAAATCCAAATTTTTTGAGCTACACTACCGGAATAATAATCCATATATCCTACAGTAATTCTACAGCAACAGAATATAAACACTACCTGTATATGAGGACGTTTACAATGTAAACAACGTCAATGTAACCAAGACATCAGGCACACAAAAAGGACCAAAAGACACCAGGCACACAAAAAGGACCAAAGTCAGAACAAATTTAAACGCTATCAGATGCAAAACTAGATCTCCATACGTAGAAAAAACGATACATCGGATAGAAGATGCAAGACTAAACGACCTAACACCCCTAGGGTGAGGACGTAACCCTGGGGAAAAACGGAACAAATATTCTGTAATACATGTTACCCCCAAGACATTTATCAAAAAATTTCAATAAAAAAATAGTCAAAATGCTTAAGAGTTTAACAGGAAGGGTTCATGGAAGGATAGGGAAGGAATACTTAACAAACAGTGGAATAATCATCAACAAAAACAAGAGGGATGTTACATCCCAACGCTAACCTACATTCGCGCTTGATAATGTCGTTCCAATGTAACATGCCTAATATTTAGTTAATATAAATCATTAACTAGGCATCAAATGATTAATGTGGTTTATGTGATGGCTTTGGAAAATCTATATTTCTGCATTTATTATATATCAATTCAACATAGAATCATTGGAGATAAAAGCATTTTTTTCTTTTAGAAATGTTTATGATTAAGAATATGAATCGTGAGGCCAGATATTAAATCATAAATAAGAATTAGGAAAGGCTTTCATAAATTTATTTTTTACAAAATAAAAATACATCAGATCAAAAAAAAATAAAATAGGAGGTGCAAAATGGCATTATGTAATGAAGAATCACTGAAATTGTAATTGAAGTACATTCATTGGTTAAAGAGGAGTTGCGGAAAAACATTCGTTCAAGAAAGTGACTATAAGTCCCAACAAAAATACATCACATCAACAACTAAAATAAGCCTTAATGTTATAAGTAACAAGTATGAGAAAGTATTAAATAAAAAAAAAAAGTTAAAAAAATTTTTTTTTAAAGAAAGTGAATATAAGTGCCAAAAATCCCTCTCAAATTCCTCAAATATGCATGTAATGAGGGCGCAACATTACCGCAATGTAGTTCAGTAACCCATATGTACAATATCAATTGCCTGGAAATACACATAGAAACAGAACTCACCTTAACACAAACTTTTAGAACTTAAAATTGAGTAAGTCAGAGAAAAACGTGAACATTGTGACTGAAAAAAAGAGAAGAAATCAGTTAAATTTCTGCATACAGTAGGGTTAATACCTAAAGTAGTTATTGAAATGAGAAAATAAACAGTAATGAGAGGTGAGGGCACCACAATCTGCACAAAAGCTGACTTTAATGCAAATTCTTACAACACCTAAACGCAAATTCTTACAACAAGTTTTGGCAGAAAATCAGCCTCAAATTCCTCAAATATGCATGTAATGAGGGTTAAATATTACTGCAATGGAGTTCAGTAACCTAAGTGTAGAATATTAATCGCCTGGAAAGACACATAGAAACACAACTCACCTAAACACAAAGTTTACAAAGTTTTACATCTTAAAATTCCAAGAAAAACATGAAAATTTTGACTGAAAAAAAAAGAAAATTTCCATTAAGTTTCTGCATACAGTAGGGTTAATACCTACAGTTGTTAATGAAATATGAAAATCAACAGTAATGAGAAGTTAAAGCAGCACAATCTGCACAAAAGGTGACTTTACCGCAAATTCTTACAACACCTAAACGCAAATTCTTACAAGTTTTGGCAGAAAATTTTAGGTGAAATTTGGAAAAAAGTCGTAGTATCAGGGTTAAATACTGTTCTGATAGTCCCCTACAACCTACATATGTAATATCAAAGGCCTGAGCCCACTGATCTTTGAGAAATTAACCTTAACATTAAATCTTACAATATTGGACACGCCGGACGCCAACACTGATGCTGACGCCCGAGGTTATGACAATAGCTCACCACTTCAATAGAAGTAGGTGAGCTAATGATGCTGTCAGGCATATGTCCCGAAATTGGGAAACATAAAATAATTTATAAATATTATAAAGTTACAGCCCTGAACGTCTAAAACCACCGTTGAACACTTCCTTCATCCAAAAACAGCCTTGTATCCACCAATTCTTGCATTGACTTGTGTCTGGCATCTTCAAAAAAGATTTTAAAGCATAGATGTGAGTTCATTGTTGCTGACTTTAGGGCCAAACAAAGAATGATGTTGGCGCCAATTCTGGCCACTTTCTGATGGCTGTGCATGCTCAGAGAGTAAATGTAAGTAGGGCCAGATAGCACTTTTTTCGGTTTTGCAAGCAAATTTTGGGGATTGGGGGTTCAAAATTTGTGTTTGGCCCTTGATAACTTTGAGTTGGCACCAGCTAGTCTGGGCCATTGGGTTATAGTGTAAAAATATGCAAAACAATTTTCCAGTATAGCATACAAAGTCTGTATTTCTGCACAATGGCTAATCGTGACTGCAACATGGATATAAAGTCAAGTTTGGCTGATTGTTTATTCCATTGTTGCTCATTTTAAAACATTGGTGACTGGGTCCTATTTTACCAGAAAAACAGACCTGGTTCACATAGCTGATGAACCTTCACTAGAACGAGGTCAATGAGCTCATTCCATTGTGAATTCACTTGCATATCCGGTATCCAGTCCCTATACAATAAAATTACACATACAATTCCAAAATCTGATGTTATATATAGGCATTTAAGATGACATATTTCTGCACAATTGCTAATTGTGTTCTAGTCTAAAGAATAATTTATATGCATGCTGCACATTTTAAGAAGACATCTACCCCAAGCATTGGTTACTGGGTCCCATTTTACCAATTAAAACAGAGGTTGTTTATCACAGTTAACTGGTAGAGTGCTAAATTATTTTTAGCCATCAAAATTTGTTCACATATCTTTGCCTTGTTACAATTTATAGGAGAGTGCCTACAGGCACTCTCCCATAAATTATGACAAGACAAGTCCTCATTACGTGTACACTCCATATGAAAAAATTATCCCAAAATCGACTGAGTGTGTTATGTGTAATTACATAATATCAGACGTCCACTCACTAATCAGTGTTGATTGTACTGTATTGGGGAAAAGATTCGCCAATTAACACATTAATGTCTGTTCACTAAATCTTTTTTTGTACCTGATACATTTTGTTTGGGAATTTTGTATATCAAATCAAATCTTCAAAGGTGAAAATCGGTTCGGTAAATCCCGTTATTTTGTGTGATAAATTTGACCCCAAAAATGAGAATTTCGCCGATCACGAGCAACAGTGTGGCTCTTCTGTCAATTGGATGTACATTGCATGAAATATTCTGAAGTCATTGGAGACTGGCAAACATACTCAGGGGGGAAACCAAATCATATATCAGCGAAAATTTTATTTTAATATGAAAACAAATAAAAAAAATCTCACGAATTAACGAACAGATTTTTTCAATTCCTATATTAAACCGCAGTACAGAGTTCTGGAAATGAAAGATATGGCATTTGTATCAGAATATTTTATTAAATGTGGGTTTTAGAAATTTTCTGACTGAACAATATAATTGCTAATCAGGGACAGTCTCTGAAAGATTTTTCTCGCGAAACATTAATTGGTTATGTAATCCTTCTCATGTGACCGCACGAAAGTTAAAAAATTTATAGTAATTTATATATTTTTTATACTTACCAATGACCCAGACATAGCTGGTGCTAACTCTTAAAAATCTAGGGCCAAACACAAATTTTGCCTCCCAATCCCCAAAATTTGCATCTAAAACCAAAAGAAATCATGTCCTGAACGACCTCCATACTTTGCCCTTACTGCGCATGCGCAGTGTCAAGGACGTTCCGAAATTGGTGCCAATTATCATTCTTACAAGCAGTGCCTGGTCAGCGCTATGTACTCAGCGGGGAGGTATGAGTTCCCAACTCCTGGGAGGGCCATCCCCGTCTGGGTCATTGGTAAGTATAAAAAATATATAAATTACTATAAATTCTTTAACATTTTTATACTGTACCAATGACCCAGACATAGCTGAATAGTAAAAAGGCTGGAGGGCCTAGGACATAGAGGAAAATCCAATAAGCTCAACTATATAATATAGAGTCAACCCCTCAAGGAGAAAAGGAGTATTAGGCTCTACATGTATCTTTCTTATTTTATGTTAAATTAGAAAGATACAATACCCTTCATAATTGAGCACAATAACATTCATGTTCTCTATTAACATCCAGTATAACCCTTTATACTAATTATTTTTAAAGTAAGCCAATAAATAAAGTTAGTCCAGAGAATTGAGACTCTTTATATTCTTTAAAAGTGTTCGAGGATTGTATATTAACGCCCGTTTGACACTTGACATATACAAATGCTTCACACCGAGCTACACTTTAAAAATATGACATGAATGAATTTTTAACATTAATATTACACTTTAAAACCATCCCGGAAACGACTCAGAAATACTGACTTCGGAGGAGGCATTCCCTTGCTTTTCACTATAAAGCAGGTGGCCTAAGGGAACACCCTCCCCCCCCCCCCCCTTCCCCTTGCCCTGGGTCAAATAGCCCAGAGCGAAGAGGGCAGCCGGACGGAGTCACTGCCGGAACAGAAAGCCTGCATAACTATAGTTGCAACTGTTTAGTGGACGACATTCTGAGCAACAGATAACGGACCTAAACAATGCAGGTCTCCAGAAATGGACTCAATATTTCTGAGATAAAAATTCGTGAATGTGGATGGCTGAGACCAATAAGCAGCCTTCATTAAATCTGTAATAGCAATACTATTAGCGTAAGCCCAAGATGTAGAAAGAGCTCTTACTTCATGAGCCGAAATCTTAAGCACAGACTGCTGAGAAGATAAATTTTCATAAGCAGTACGGATAGTTAATTGAATCCATCTAGCAATAGAATGGACCGAAATGTCCTTTCTATTAGGCATCAGAGACAGAAAGAAACGTTTTCGTCCCTTTCTGATAAACTGAGATCTCTGTTTATAGATACGTAACGCTCTAACAGGACAGAGTAAAGGCCTACGCCCGTCTGAAGACGGAAGAGCCTTAATAACAATAGGTTCCGGATATTTATTAGGAGCCTGATTCTTAGCTAAAAATCCCACATTAGTAGTGAAGGTGATAGTGTTCCCGACACTACGATAGTGAGAATCATCCACCGACAGTGCATGAAGCTCACTGACTCTTCTAGCAGAAGAGAAAGCTAAGAGAAAAGCTGTCTTATAAGACAAGAATTTGAAATCTACTGTCCAAAGAGGTTCAAATGGCTTTTCCTTCAGTTTAAGAAGAACCCAAGCTAAATTCCACTTAGGAATTAACCTAAGAGTTCTGGGTCTATTTATCGAGAAGTTTCTAACTAACTTAGATAAAGAGACATTAGATCCAATTTGTAAACTATCATGATGTGCATAGGTATCAGATAACATAGACCTATAACCCTTAATAGTAACAGGCTGCAGTTTGATTTCGTCAAACAAGTATACTAGAAAGTTTGCAATGTCTGGTATGGAGGGATCGAAAATATCAACAGAATGATCCCTACACCAACGACGAAAAACCTTCCACTTAGCCGCATAGTTTAGCGAAGAGGAGGTCCTCCTACAGTTAGAAATCGCGTCCACTGCTCGTCCTGTAAAGTGCTTGCCATGCAAGAAGGACCGCACAACGGAAAAACGTGAAGGTTGAGACCTTGCGGGTTGTGATGGAGTTGACGCGATTTCCCCTGCGAAAGAAGATCCTCCAGTGGAGGAAGCTTTCGCAGTAGGTCCCACAACAGACACCTGAGTAGATTTATACACGGTCTCTGTGAAGACAGAGATGCTACCAACAGAATCTTGCATTGAGATTGTTTTATCTTTAGCAATACTTGCTGAATTAACGGCGCTGGAGGATACGCATATCCTATCATTCCGTCCCAAGGGATCGACAGAGCGTCTACTGCAAATGCTCTTGGATCCGGACACGGAGACACATACGTCTGCAACTGATTGTTGAGATGTGTCGCAAATAAGTCTATCATTGGCCGTTCCCATTGGTAGCAAATCTGATTGAATACTTGTTTGTTGAGAGTCCACTCCGACGGCAACAAGCGACCCTTTCGTGAAAGGGAGTCTGCTAGTACGTTCAGACGACCCGGTATATGACGGACCGAAAGTAGAACTTGATGTTCTAGAGCAAACAGAAGGATTCTTTCCGTTAGATTGAACAACGGAATTGAATGAGTGCCTCCCCGATTCCGTATATACGCCACTACTGTCGTATTGTTGGATAGGATTTGGACATGAGCATTGTGAATAATGTCCATCCAATGACGTAACGCAAGCCAAATTGACATCATTTCCTTGATGTTTATGTGCTTGCCCAGGAATTGCAGATCCCAAAGACCCTGGCATCTCGAATCCGTTGGGATCAATGATGCACCCCAACCTGTTTGACTGGCATCCGTCATAATGGTAAAACTCGGATCGGGCAACTGCAGCGGAACTCCCTGAGTTAACCACTGAATGTTTGCCCAAGTCTGAATCTCTCGTTTCACTTGATCTGACAAGAGAACGTCTATGTCGAGCGAATGAATTTTCACACTCCAATTCTGAGTCAAGAAAATTTGGAGAGGACGCGTGCGTAACCGCCCCATCGGAATGAGATCCGCAGCGGCTCCGCACAGACCTATCAGTCTCATGAACTCCCTCGCTGTGACTTTGTCTGAGTGCAGACAATAGCGAGCATAACAACTGACTAATTTCGCTCTGGTTAATGGCAGACGAATGAGATTGTTGTGCGTCTCGAAGCTCATTCCCAGATGTGTGAATGACTTGGACGGCACCAGATCCGACTTCTCCTCGTTTATTATAAAACCGAGACGTCGGAGCAATAGAAGCAGATTCTGTACATCGTTCTGAAGTGTTAACTCGTTGCCGTACCTCTGAAGAATGTCGTCCAGGTAGGCCAACGTTACCGCAGACGAATGAGCTCGGAAATACATCATTACCGAGTTCATTACCCGAGTGAAAGCCCAGGGTGCTAGATTCAATCCGAAGCACATCGCCCGGAATTGATACACCACCCCTAGGACTGCGAAGCGTAGATACTTTCTGAATGTCAGATGTACCATGACGTGAAAGTACGCATCTTTGAGATCTATGCTTGTTGCATAATCGTTCACCCGAATACTCGCTCTGACCGATCGAATCGTCTCCATATAAAACTTCGGAGCGACGATCAGCTTGTTTATCCAGCTCAAATCTATGACTGGACGGAACGAGCCGTCTGGTTTCGGAACCAGAAACAGATGGCTGTAGAATCCCGGTGTCTCCTGGTTTTCTACGACCTCTACCGCGTTCTTCATTAAAAGAGACTGCACCTCTGATAACAGAGCGTCTCTTTTCTGCGGATTTGACGGAAGTTGAGTCCATTTTGGACTTCGAGTTAATGGAGGCTTTCGTTTGAAGGATATCTTTAGACCTTCCGAAATCACCCCTCTCACCCAAGGGTCGTCCGTAATCGACGCCCACTCTTGTGAAAAACTCGACAACCTTCCGCCAACCGGCACGCGATAGAGGTGGAAGCCATCACCTCCTGGACCTGCGAGGTCTGCGGTAGGAGAAACCACGTCCTCCGCGACCCGCACCTCGTCCCGTCGACCTCGGGTGTCCGACCGGTTGTCCCGGCCCGAAGGACGTCCCGCACGTCAGTCACTGCCTTGACGGTCTCTAGAATAAGACCAAGAGGACGCACCGGAACCTCTATAGGAACCTCTCTTGGGCGCATTAGACCCAGAAGTGCCTGTCTTACTCTTATCTGCCGTGTCCGACTTCTTAGAAGCAGATTTAACCAGCAGAGAATCCGAAGCTTTCTTAGTAATTTTATCGTAAATTGCAGAAAGCTTGCCGTCGAAGAGAAGTTCTCCGGAGACCTAAGCGACTCTGAGAGAGTTCTTCACCTTACTATCCACGAGTGTGGTGTAGCTAGGGCTGCGTCACATCTAACCAACTCCAGGTTTGCCACTGAAAGGGCGGAGTTACACGTGGAATAAGCTACTGCCCTTGAAAGAAGTCTTAAAAGAGGATTGTATATCCTGGAATTCTTTCCCTTGAAGACGCAGTGATAACGCCTTAGTAAGGTGGTCTGCGTAAGATAAAGCATCTAAACTGGCTCTGTTAGACGAAATAGTCGTCTCCAACACCGCGGTTGGAATAGACGCAGACGACGGTAATGATAATTCTAAGTCTTCCGCCTCGTCGTCCATACGCAGAGGAACTCTCGGGATACCCTGTCCTGCCGTATCAAATTTATTCCTTGCATTAATGAAAGGCAGGTTAAGAGTATTGGCGGACAAGAAACCCGCTTTTCCTGTTTTGGAAGCAAGTTTGAATATAGTGTCGTTCAATAATTCAAATGTTCTTGTGACATTATTGGACTGAGATGGAAACTCGGGAGCGATGTCCCTGAACCGCTCAAAGAAATCAGTGTCCAATGATGCTATAATTCTCTTGTCTGGTACCGCAGCAGTCTGGCCCGACGAAACAACTTGAGGAAGAAAGTGCCGGATGAAGTCCACGGCAGCTTTATGTTGTTCCGAAAGGGATAGCTCCAAGTCATCCGTATCCCTTTCACCATCCGGTCGGACCTCATGATGCTCCCGGTCGTCCGCACCCGATGCTTCGGCGGAGCGTACCGACCCAGCGCCGTCGGATAATTCCCGATCCGACACCGTTTCTGTCGGTTACTGGGATGCTGCGATAAGTTGTGCTATTTGAACAAGCACGTCCGACATCGAGGCCTGTGGAGGCGCAGTCTTTCGCTGCTTCGCCGAGGGCAGCTCTGCATCTGGTGACTCCCGCATACTCTTCCTATGCGAACGTCCGGAGTCAACCGGCCTTGTGTCCCTAGCTACCGGATGGCGTGACCTGGTCGCCAAAGAATCCCTGATCGGCGAAGCTGGTTAAATATCGGCGGTCACGTAGCCAAGGTGCGGTCGTGTGCACTGGTGAGAGGAAGAAGCCTGAGCAGTCTCAGCGGACTGCCTATACAACGGAGCGTCCCGAGTGACGGACGTGTGCTCCGCTTGCGACACATTTTGTACCACAACATCTGGTCCCAGATGTTGTTGTACGAGAGAGGGGCCTCTCTTGCTCGTGGCCCGGCTGGACCTGGACGAGCTAGGAACCGGACTCGAAGGCTTCCTCCGATCTCTCCTACTATCCGCCGTCACTGGGTGTGCACGTTGAATGTTTATAGTGCTCACATCACCCAACATTTCCTCCTGGACCGCATCGGACGAACCCGGCTGCCGAACCACTCGGTGAATGGACGCTACACCGGGCGAGCTAGCGGACGACATTTGTCTTATCTCCATGAGCACTTTTGCCGCTAGCTCTGTATTCATTTGTGACGACGGAAGTGCACTTGCGGAAGATAACATGGAAACATCACCCTGTTCTTGTTCCTCTGAAATAGAAACTGATCGAGTAGAGTGACCCTGCGGAGAAAGAGCCGGCATAGCCCTTTCTCCACTAACAACATATCGTGACACACGTTTCTAATGTTTGTCATCCCAATATTGACATATTGAACAGGGATTAGTGCGAGTACACTGACTACAATTAATACAATGATCATGAAAGTCAGAGGAAGATTTCTTCCTATTACAATTTGAACAATATCCTTTCATAGTGAAAAGTCAACAACAAGTCCTAGTACTCGCACAAACCCCTAAACACAAAGATACATAATAACATGATCCATTAATATGGAAAAAAACAATTGAAAATCAAAATAATTTTTGAAAAATATTTTTTCAGCGAAGCCCAAGTTTCTGAAAAGTAACGTTGAGCCCCAATGGTTCCCAAGGCTAAGTGTGGTCAAAAATTTTAAAATTATATTAAATAATTAATGCAACACTTACGGATAATAATAATGTATCTTATAGTGAGATAAACTACTCCAAAGGCAAACAGCCCCCCTCAAAAGAGACTGTTGCCAATGTAAACAAACAGTGTAAAAACACCAGAAAACATGACTCCAGGCACTGACAATACTGGCCCGAAATCAGTCATCAAAATTACACACTATCTGATGCAAAACAGAGACTCCCAGGGGAGAATCTGCAGAACATCAGTTGTAGATGCAGAACACAACGTTTATACACCCATGGGTGAAAACGTAAACATGGGGAAAATAACAGAATTCATTCTGTAACCAAGCTAATTCTCCCAAGAGAATTTAGAAATGATCTTTCTCAAAAATATGCCAAAAGCATGGGAGAATAGCAAGGGGGGACTTAGAAGACCAGGGGAGAGGAAACACTGAATAAGCAATGCAACTTTACAGCAAGAATGACAACAACAGGCCCATGCCTCGAAAATAGGCAACTTAACATAATTTCATAAAAAATTTTAAGTACAGCCCTGAATATTTTTTGTCACTCCTTTTTCCTCTCCTCCTTCTATATCCTCCTTAGAATCACCATTTCTCCAATAATTACGTGTCTGGCATCCTTTAAACTGAGATTTACAAGCACAAAGATCAGTGAGATGTTGACTGATGAAGGGCCAAACAGAGAATGATAATTGGCGCCAATTTCGGAACGTCCTTGACACTGCGCATGCGCAGTAAGGGCAAAGTATGGAGGTCCTTCAGGACATGATTTCTTTTGGTTTTAGATGCAAATTTTGGGAATTGGGGGGCAAAATTTGTGTTTGGCCCTAGATTTTTAAGAGATAGCACCAGCTATGTCTGGGTCATTGGTACAGTATAAAAATACAGCTTTTCATACCCGGTCGTTTCTACACAAACGACGAGGTATTAACAAGTGCGGTTTTGTATGCAATGTACACATAATGTTACAGACTAAATAATATCACTTCCAAGATAATACAAAGCACATCCTCTGAGTATGAAGTCTTCAAGTTGCAGTACCTTCACCTCAGAGTAAAGCCCAAATATGGGCTTCCAGCACTCTACCAGTTAACAAGCACTGTTTCACTTCCTGGGGTTCCCGCGAGGAGTTTTTGTGATAAACTGAGCAATTAATCTATTATAACCTTTTTGAATGAACTCATGGAGCTCTGAAAAACAAGATATCATAGATTAAATGCCCATGTTGGATGTATTGTGGCCAAAAAAAAGTCTGCAAGTGTGGGGAATTCATTGGCTGTCTTGAGTAATTTTCCAAAAGATTTCAAGATTTTTAAAAATTTTTATTAAATTATCAGGAAATACTCTATAATCTATATGCAATTAATGGGTCAAAATCGTTCTGAAGGTATGGTAAATGTTTTTGTGTTTGGAAGTTGTTGTAATCGATTAATATTCAATAAAGGGATACAAAATTGTGTGGGTTCCTCTCTTCTGACATGTTTCCCACATTTGTCGAAAGGGTGGAGATGAGAACCCTAAAATGCAGTACTAAGTTTTATCATCATTATGAAGTAGACCATGGATTTATTTATTTAATTGTTGTGTTATGTATTGGTATTTAAGGCCACATATTTTAAATGGTATGGGTTTGTTGAAATGCTTTCTAAAATACTTTTTTTCTACTGCTTAAGTTTTAATATTATGTGGGCAGATTCGTTAGGTGAAGGGTCAAAAGAAGTATTTTAGAACCTGTCTTGAGAGACCGCTCTTTGGGACACACAAAAGTGGTCTTTCAAGACAGGTGGTCTCTCATAACAGGTTTCAGGTTTTCTCAAATCAGTGAATAACCAACCACAAAATTCAGAAATGGAGAAGAATAGATTTTTGTAATTACTTTGTAGTTGTTCTTTTTTATGAAGTTTTTGTAACAAATTGAAATGGACTGTTATAAAAATTATAAAAATAAATTAGTGTTGAAAATCTTCATTGAAGATTTTCAACACTAATTTATTTTTATAATTTTTATAACAGTCCATTTCAATTTGATACAAAAAGATTTTCAAAATAAATTTATTTTTATAATCCTATCTGTCACATTTCAGGTATGTATTAAATTGTTTATTCAGCAATAATCCGTATCTTTTCAAGGGGTCTTATAAAAATATCTCAATCTTTAATGAGTTAGCAATTGAAACCCAATTAAGAGCTTTTAATACTTTTAATTATGTTAGGATAACCACAATGGATTTTCCAATTTCAGAACAGGTAAAAAGTTTTTGTCATGGTTTCAGTCTTCAAAGGGGCGGTCTCTCAAGACAGGTCCATTATGGCATAAAAATACAAGTTGGTACCAGATCACAGTGGTCTCTCAAGACAGGTGGTCTCTCAAGACAGGTGGTCTCCCATAGCAGGTGATCATTTGCTCAATTTGACTGAGAAAGCATGAAGTGTCTTTTATAACTAGAAATGTCAGCACGACATGTACGCTCCCACAAGCAAACAAAGTATGGAAAACTAATTCTCCAAGTTTTCACATCATAAACTGAGTTCAAGTGGAATAACTCTGCAAAAAATCATCCGACTAGGACCAAACTTGAACTCAATTTGTTGGTATTCATGACAAAGCAACATACTAGAAATCAGACAATTGTTTCAATATATGGAAAATGAAAGTGTCAGTGACACTGTAGCTTAACTTGTCTGTGTTATGTTTGATGAAAAGGATAATGTTCAATGTTTATGAAAGGATTATGAAATAAGACAAGAATTGTGATAATTGGGAATATGTTAATTTGTTCCCTGTATGCTATGTTTTCAATAAAAATATGAGGTGTAGACTAAAGGGGTGGGTTAATGTGGCCCTCACAGTTAATGTATGTGGCCCTCACAGTTAATGTATATCAACGAAAGTTACCAATTTACAGTGAGATTATTTCAAAACGAGTCATCCTATCAAGTTACAATGAAATCCCTTCATATTTATTATTTATTTATTGTGTGTTTAAGGTCACATATTTCTGCACAATGGCTAATCATGACCACGACAGTTTTATGGGTGGAGGAAGTCGGAGTACCCGGAGAGAACCACTGAGCAACTATCAGCTCCCCAACATACTACCTCCACATAAGCAGGGTTAGCAGTGGTTGAAGACTGGTGCACCATCGATGTGCAGTATGCCTTAGTGCACAGCATCACCGTACCCCCACATGGGCAATGGGGGTGAAGTGCCTTGCCCAAGTACACAATGCAGTTGCCGCAGGTGGGATTCGAACCGAGGACCTCTCGGCTTGCAGCCTGCACCTCTACCTACTGAGCCACCAGCCACCAATCCCTTCATAAATACAGCCTGTAGACTGCGCTAAAGGTTTTTGGGCTTCAGGCCCATGTAGCCATCATGCTTGACCGATTGCAACCAAAAGGGGACGTCCTCATCTAGACATTATACTGAGTCATCCTACCAAGTTACAATGAAATCCCCTCATAAATATGACCTGTAGTCTGTGCTAAAGTTTTTTGGCATTTGGGCTCGGCACCCATCATGGTTGAATGATCACAACCAAAAGGGGATGTTCTCATTTAGGCATTATCTGGAGTCATCCTACCAAGTTACAATGAAATCCCTTCATAAATATGATCTGTAGACTGTGCTAAAGGTTTTTGGGCTTCGCCCCTGTAGCCATCACAGTCGACCAATCACGACCAAAAGGCGGTGTTCTCATCTAGACATTATATGGAGTCAACCTACAAAGTTACAATGATATTCCTCCATAAATATGACCTGTAGACTGTGCTTAGGGTTTTTGGCACGGGCAGTCATCAGGGTTGACAGATAATTACCAAATGGGGAAGTTCTCATCTAGACATCATCTGGAGTCATCCTACCAAGTTACAATGAAATTCCTCCATATTAAATATGACCTGTAGACTGTGCTAAAAGTTTTTAGGTTTCGGGCTTGGACAGCCGTCACGATTGACAGATCATGACCAAAAGGGGACGTTCTCATCTAGATATTATACAGAGGCATCCTACCAAGTTACAATGAAATTCCTTCAGAAATATGACCTGTAGTGTGCTAATGGTTTTCAGGTTTTGGGCTCGGGCAGCCACCACGGTTGATCGATCGCAACCAAAAGGGGACGTTCTCATCTATACATGACCTCAAACATGCATATGAATTTTTGTGATGATCGGATAAGAACTGAGGGGTGTAGTCTGCACTAAAGGAAAATATGAATAGACTCAAGACTAACAGACTTCCGCACATGTGATGGCAATAGCTTATCTTGACTTTGTCAAGTTAAGCTAAAAATGGCTGGAAAACGGTTTAGAATGATGGAATGAAGGATGGACAAGCAGAAAACTATATGCCCAGAGACATTTTATGAAGGGAGCATAAACACCATTTATAAACCAAGAAAAATGTTCAGGTATCAATTTATTTATTCACCGGTATTTTATGACACATTCCAGATGAATGGCTATATCATGACCGTAACTTTAACTCTTAACCCTCCGAGTATTTTCAAAATATTTTTAATCAAATCAAGTTATAGCTGCTGAGAAGCAGTCATGACTGGATTTGATGAAAAATTCATCTAAATTTAATTCAAGAAATAAATGGTCAAAATGTCCATTAAATTTATAGAGTGAAAAATTTGTTTAATGTGCCAAACTAAACTTATTTCAATGGCAAGAGATTTCATCTCCTGGGCGGTAATATCCAGCAGCAGCAAGCAAGGTTTTAAATAAGTCAAATAAGTATAAAGTCATGTTCAATGAATTGTACATAACAATGTTGCCTGGAGTCGAATCGATTAATCAGTTAACCTGCACTAGAACGACTGCTACAATCGTTTTCCACTTATGATTTTTTATTACTGGTAAACTGCGTGGAAATCTTTTGTATTTGAGATACATGCAGAATGTAACTGATGCAAATTTTGTACCAAATATTAGAGCTGTAGGTTAACCGAAACGAGGTTTTTATTTTTTTTTTAAAAACCGAAACCGAAACCGTCGACATCCCATAATCTAAGGTTTTTCGTTTTTTATTAAATACTCTCTTGCCAGCTCTTGCTGCAGAAATTCACAGAATGTAGCCATCCCAGAGTAGTGAGAGTACCCAGACACTGCCAATGGCAGTGTCTGGGTACTCTCACTACTCTGAGAAGGCTACATTCTGTGAATTTCCGACATTTCAGTTTAGTTGTGTTTGCAGCTTTCCTCCAGTTCCGTGTAGGTGTCAGACCTCGAAAAATGGCCAAGCACAATAAAAGTTCTGTATATTTAGGTAATTATTATATTGGCCTTCCTGATTCTTCATGTATTATAGCTTATTTCGGGCATTCATTGAGTTTCACTCAATTTCACTACCACTCAGTTATGACTCTGGACATAAGAATGAGTTTTATTGAATTTTACTTGGCCTCATGAACAAACCGAAAACCGAACCGAACTGAGGTTTTTCTCCACCTGAAAAACCAAAACCGAAACCGAACAAGAAATTTAAAAACCTACAGCTCTACCAAATATTTGGGCCTGATCAACAAACTGTGGAGTATTTTACTCAAGATTTGTAGAAGTTACATTCCGTCAGCCCCAGAGTATTTTATGAAAGATTTGCATGTTAATTGCACAAATTTTTCTTCTGACTGCATACTCAGTTTAATATGAGAGCACATGCATATTCTCCACTCAAATAACGGGAGGTTTATCAGTAACAGAGTAGTTATAACTAAATGCTGAACCAGATTGTGCAGGCCTGGAAATAAGCAATCTGTCATTTGCAGAATGAGGTCCCCAGAGGGTGAATTTGCTGATGCTATCTCACACAGTGTGCCAATTTATCCTCTGGGTACCTCTTTCCATTTAAACCTGAGACCTTGATTGAGATTGAGGTTCACAGAGAGTAAATTTAGTGATGCTACCCTGCTGTGCAGGGTAGCATCGCCAAATTCGCCCTCTGGGAACCTCATTCTGCAGATGACAGTCTGCTTATTTCCAGGCTTGGATTGTGGTTCTGAAAAGTTAACATATGAATGCTAGTGACATTGAGAAAACCCTCTCAAGTCAATGTAAAATGATGCAGGTAAACCAAAAATGAGTTACCATACTTTTTGTCATGTGATAGCCATAGAAATAGATTGTTCACACAAATAGTCAGGCCGGTTCACATGTTCACAATTTGAATTTGTGCCGTAAAAATACCATTAATATAAAGTAGCCAGAGATTATTTATTTATTGGTGTTTAAGGTCACATATTTCTGCACAATGGCTAATCATGACCACAACATGAGCATCAACTCAAGACCAGGGGTGAGTGTTAATAAGCCATGTTGCCCATTTTAGAGAGGGTTTGCACCTCCCAATCATTGGTGACTGGGTCCTATTTTACCAGTAAAACAGAGCCTGCTTACCGCAGTAAACAGGCACAGCATCACTTCTGAAAAGTTAACATATGAACACTAGAGACATTTTGTCTGAAAGAATTGTGATAATTGGGAATATGTTAATTTCTGTTCCCTGTATGCTATGCTTTCCATAAAAATAATATGAGGTGTAGACTATACTAAAGGGGTGGATTAATGTGGCCCTCACAGTTAATGTCTGTGGCCCTCATAGTTCATGTATATCAACGAAAGTTACCAATTTACAGTGAAATTATTCCAAAACCTGTCATCCTATCAAGTTACAATGAAATCCCTTCATATTTATTATTTATTTATTGTGTGTTTAAGGTCACATATTTCTGCACAATGGCTAATCATGACCATGACAGTTTTATGGGTGCAGGAAGCCAGAGTACCACCGAGCAATTGTCAGCTCCCCAACATACTAACTCCACACAAACAGGGTTAGCATTGGTTGAAAACAGGTGCACCATTGGCGTGCAGTTGTTTGCCTGATCGAAACCAAACTTGGCACATGGATCGGGCATAATGAGAGGAAGAATGCTATGTATTTTTTAGGTCATTATGCCAAAGGTCAAAGTCACAGTGATCTTGAAATTAAAAGTTTATCGGTCAAAGCTGGTTTCAGCTCTCTTAATTATTAAAAATATGCATTCGCGATCGAAACCAAACTTGGCATGTAGATTGAGCATGTTGAGAGGAAGAGCCCTACATATTTTTATGTCATTGTGCCAAAGGTAAATCCGCACTGCAGCACAGATTAGGAGAAGACCATCGACATGCAGTATGCCTTAGTACACGGTGACTATCAGGGTGAAGTGCGTTGCTCAAGGACACACCACAGGAGTCCGAATCGATCCCTTAGACAGTCTCCTATCCAAGGACTAAATGGGCTCGACATGGCTTAAGCTCGGTGAGCTGACAAGAACAGGTTACTGCAATGCCACTGCGCCTTCAAAGCCAACTCAAGTAAATGTTTAAATTCAAGGTCACTTGTACCTTGACCTTTGGTACAATGACCTCAAAATGAATAGGGTTCTTCCTCTCATCATGCCTGACCAACATGACAAGTTGGGTTCCAGCTCGCCAAGCAGATTTTTAATTACAGAGTGGAAACCAAAACTAAAAGAAATTGAAGTTCAAGGTCACTGTAACCTTGACCTTTGGCACAATCCCAAAATAAATAGGTTCTTCCTCTCATCATGCCTAACCCAAGTTTAGGTTCTGTCGGCCAAGCAGAACTTTAATACAGAGCGGAAATCAACTCCAGTCTACAGAGGACAGATGGACAGCACCACGGTTATATCCTCCCAAAAAGATTTGGGGGGATAAAAAGGCGACAAGATATAATTAAGGTTTCGAAGGAGACAGTTGTTATACTGAAAGATAGAAACAAACTTTTCTTTACAAGTAGAAGACAAGAATATTTGATATTTCCTCTATTTCATAAGCCAAATGAAAGTGTCAATGACACTGTAGCTCAACTTGTCACGACATGTACATGTATAGTATGTGACACAGCAATGACAAACATCTAGGTAATGACCTGATAACAAAGGTACATATAAAGTATTGTAACGGCCTGTACATAAATACTGACCGTAGCCTGTAACAAATATATAGGTAAAGTATTGTAAAGGTGGGTGACAGTCAGATGCTAAATAGAAAAGAAATCTTTGAGTCCCAGAGTGGGTCTGACTGAACCCCAAAATATTTGTTCTCATAGCACAGTGATAACAAAGGCACCCCAAAACACACTCATTCCTGTCCCAAGGTGAAAACAAAGGTACCCAAGAAGTTTCGTGAAGATCAGTTCATAAATACAAGCTGTATAGAAGTTGTGACAAAAAACTGATTGGACCTAATTTTGGTACAAAATGGCCACTGGCAGCCATCTTGAATTTTGGACCGCACTCAGAAACACTCGTTCTCATCCCAAGGTGATAACAAAGGTACCCAAGAAGTTTCGTGAAGATCGGTTGATAAATACAGCCTCTAGCCCGAGCCGTATTGACATGTGCACTTACAGTGTATAAGTAGCACTAAATAAATCAAAATTCATCTAATTTGCATAATTTCTGCACGAGAAAAAAACCCGTACTGTATGTGATGTATTCCATTTTACTAAACATTCATACAAAAATTTATTCAAATCAGAACATTCATACAGAAGTTCTGTACAAAAGACTGATTGCACTAATTTTGGTACAAAATGGCTGCTGGTGGCCATCTTGAATTTTGGACCACACCCCAAAACACCCGTTCTCATCCCACGGTGATAACAAAGGTACCCAAGAAGTTTCGTAAAGATCAGTTCATAAATACGGCCTCTAGCCTGAGCCGTATATAGAAGTGTGTACAAAAAACTGATTAGACCTAATTTTGGTACAAAATGGCCACTGGCAGCCATCTTGAATTTCGGACCACACTCAGAAACACTCGTTCTCGTCCCAAGGTGATAGTTGAGGTACCCAAGAAGTTTCGTGAAGATCGGTTGATAAATACAGCCTCCAGCCCGAGCCGTATTGACATGTGTACTTACTGTAAGTAGCACTGAAAAAATCAAAGTTCATCAAATTTGCCTAATTTCTGCATGAAAAAAACCCCGTATTATATGTGATGTATCCCATAGTACTAAACATTCATACAAAAAATTATTCAAATCAGAGCTTTGATGTGGAAGTTCTGCGCAAAAATCTGATTGCCCCTAGTTTTGAACAAAATGGCTGCCAGCGGCCATCTTGAATTTCGGACCGCACCCAAAAACACTCGTTCTTGTCCCACGGTGAAAACAAAGGTACCCGAGAAGTTTCGTAAAGATCGGTTCATAAATGCGGCCTCTAGCCCGAGCCGTATTGGCATTTACACTGACAGTGCTGAAAGTAACACTAAATACATCAAAGTTAGTCTAATTTGCATAATTTATGTACGAGAAAAAATAACAGTATTATATGTGATGTATCCCATGGTACTAAACATTCATACAAAAAATTATTCAAATCAGTGCTTTCATATGGAAGTTCTGTGCAAAAAACAGATTTCTGCATCGTCGGTACAAAATGGCAGCTGGCAGCCATCTTGAATTTTGGACCGGACCCCAAAACACTCGTTCTCGTCCCACGGTCATAACAAAGGTACCCAAGAAGTTTCGTAAAGATCGGATCATAAATACGGCCTCTAGCCCGAGCCGTATCCAATTGATGACAGACAGACTACGGGCCATGACAAAAGCTCAAATTTGGCTTCGCAAAAGTTGAGCTAAAAATAACAAAGGTTCCTAGTTTACAGAAAACATGAAGTGAAGAATGTAAGATCAGAAACTGATGAAGTAGATAAAGCATTGATCTGTCTAGTGTGACTGAAATATCAAAACACACGGCACTCTGAGCCCCAATGCAAGATATTTTGGCTTCACACTTTTTGTTTCTGGTAAAGCATACAGCAGAACAAAAAAAACCCCCGATTTCCTGAAAGTAACTATGTTTCAACAATGTATCAT
This sequence comes from Pictodentalium vernedei, assembly GCA_031216915.1. Taxonomy (NCBI): domain Eukaryota; kingdom Metazoa; phylum Mollusca; class Scaphopoda; order Dentaliida; family Dentaliidae; genus Pictodentalium; species Pictodentalium vernedei. The sequence continues at coordinate 815,679,845 of CM062296.1, forward strand.
AAACTTTCGAGATTATGAAAGACATACTGCCCACAAAGCATTAGAAAGGAATTAATCTAAATGCTGCTAAAACATTTGGAGATGGAATAGGAATTAACCATGAACTAATCCGTGTAATGGATGAAGTGCCTTTACCAGCAGATGAGAAAATTATGCAATATAACATTGTGGAATAACTTAGATGAATTATCACGTCTTTGAACACCAAGTGACTATAAACTGCACGATACCTGGGTAGAGCCTTTGGAGCCGAATGTGGTCAAAACCTTACTGAATGGACAATTACCTTAGGCAATGCATAAAATGTAGAATATACATTGAAATATGATGCATAAGAAACAATAAATGGCTATAGATGTGTTATGAAACATCAAAACCGGAATTTTAAGCAACATCGGCAAAAATACCCTAAGGTGAAAAATACCTGATATAATAATACACACGTAAAAAAAAATGAAGCAAGATAATTCGGTAATAAATAAAGTACAAGCAAAATAGTTTTCCAAACCACAGTGAAGTACGGACTGTAAATTTGCAAGTGAGTCTGTAAGTGGGAAATGTAGATATTATAAACCCATTAAAAATATCAGAATTATAAAGAAGTATACAGGCTATAATTACAACATGGAATCCAAGTATGCCTGCATGTTAGAATACTAATTGTAGGCATACCACTAATTGTAGGCATACCGTGTCCACGTGAAATCTGCTCTGATGAAAATAAACAGAATAATCCATAAATATAACCGAACAGGTAAAAGCCCATACACAGTAGGGCAGGGCGCAATTTGAGAGAGTACCTAAAGACTTGTGTCATTGGGTAGCCATTTCTAATGTAAACAAATGCAGGGCTCGATTTAACCGGATTCGCATCGCACTTTGCGAGCCAATTTCCGATTTTTGCGACTCAAAAAATGTCAGTCCAGAGTTATTGCGAATCAAATAATTCCTCCAACTTTGGAGAAAATTTTCGCGGTAGTCAGCGCAGTATATCGCAAAGTTCTAAACTTGTCAAGTCAAACGTGTATGCCAGTTTAAGTATCAAAAATCAAGGACAGTACTTAGGACACAGTATTGGCGAAATGACAGTACTGACCCAAATTCCCCAATAACTGGGACTGAATAACCCTTGCAATTGCATGCGGTTGTTGAAAATGTAGGCCACTCCTGCGTAACTTCGGTGTTACTAATCGTTCAATGCAAACAAAAGTTCCGGGAAGCAGATGGCTATTTTCCCTGTATATATTGCAGTGCTGTGCAGTGGATCAGCGGTCACTGTTCTACCAATGGTGGATGCAAAGGGGGGGGGGGGGGGGGCGGCACCACTTGTCCCCGGGCCAACTCGCCCCCTAGCTGGTGGGCCATCGCTCCCGGGCCAATTTGCCCTCAGGCCAACTCGCCCCCAAATGGAATAAAGAGGATTGGTCGGGATGGGTGTTCAGAATGAGTAACAATACGCGATTTCAAAAATTGTTTTGTCGGATTGGGTCAGTGTTGTGTCACTTTGCCTCACGGAGTCAGTGACAGCCAAAGACATTCAGCTTCCCCCCTTATATCAATAAACGGAGAACAGGGGATTCGATTGAGCCCCTCTTCAAGATGTTTGCGTTGATCCTCTGTTTTATTCCCCCCCGAGGATCCTCTGTTTTATTCCCCCCCCCCCCCCCCGCCCCCTTGATGTTTGAAGTTCTTTCGATGGCTGTGATTTGTACTGATCAGCCAGCTCCTTCTGAGCACGGAGCTCCAATTGTAGTTTTTCAGTTGTCATGCGCGAGGGGGGGGGGGGGGGGGATTTAAAAAAATCCTTGTGACCCGATTGTCCCCCCCCCCCCCCTCCCCGGTTTAGCTTGTTTAAGTCGTATTTGTCTGGCATGCAGGAGTAGCCAGGGTTATTAATTAATATGTAAAATATATCTACTGGTCGCCTTCATTTAGAGTGTCACCAGAACGGCATGATTTTGAGGTGTTACTCGCCCCCCCCCCCCCCCCCCCCCCAGCCCCAGGAATCCCATGGCTATGCCAATTATGATCCTTAAATGAGTCAGGATTTTAATTGGCATAGCCATGGAGTACCTATGCAGCCTAGAGGGCTGACACTTGCAAACGCTGGCAAATCGTAATGTTCTCCTCGGGTTAAAAATCATTATGACTGTAAACATTGTGTCCAAAATGCGATATTATATTGAATGATCCCCCCCCCCCCCCCCCCCCACACACACACAACTCGGGCCTTGGGCATCTTCAGAATTCCACCACCCCCCCCCCCCCCCCCCCCCCCTCCTTTGAGAAATGAGAATCCTGTATCCCCCACTGTGTTCAAACTTCAACTGACTGTTGGTGGACAGATATTTTGGCTGACGGAAAAGCCTTTCAAAATCATATAAATTGGCATTGAGAGAAACATTACGCCATCCGTGTAACCCCAAAACTTTGTGACGATAAGTATCTTATATTCTTTAATTAAAGTTTAATGCATTTCGCGTTTAAAAAATTTAACCGAAACTTTGATACCGACAAGACACTTGGACAGTATTTCCTGGAGGTGCAGCTGCGTTTTCAGTTTCAGCCTTTGATAGCATACATTGTTATTTGGCAGACTGGCAGAATGTTATAATTGCGAGTGACCCAATGAGAGCTTGTCGGTTTCATTTGCAATTACCCGATGAGAGAATAGACAGATATTGCAGAGATCAAAGACACTGTCGAAATTCCTGGAGCACGTGGGGCGTGGATGTGTGTCCTAGTCCTACATGTAGTACTGTACATAAGAGCAATTGTAACAGCCGATAACGAATCAAGTGCTGTTGGCGTAACACATAATCTAGGATAGCCAAATAAATGAAATAATCTATTATAATGTCAACTAAAATGAAAACAATTCAAAACTGGGCTAAAGAATATCCTTGGCTGAAATATTCCATCAATGAAAATGGAAGTGGTATTTCTGTGTCGTGCAATATGTGCATAACGTATGAACAACGTATTTGTCACGTACGAAACTTTAACAGGACTTTTATCGACGGCATTCGTGGCAATATCAAGAAAGACAGTGTTGTCAAGCATGCTGCCACTGAGCAACACAAAAGGGCGATAGATCTACAATCTCCAACGACAAGCATCCAGGCCTATCTTGGAACGCCAATCGGGAAATCACTAACAAAGGGTTCTTCTGAGAGAGAAATAGACTCGTGAAACTTTTTGACATAACCTATATGATGATGAAAGAAGAAATGCCCTTCACTAAGTTTGCACCTATAGTTGAACTTGAGAAAAGACATGGTGTTAATGTTGGGAGCACATACATCAATGACAAGAAATGCAATGAATTTGCTAGCTTTATTGCTATGGATGTTCGCGAAGGAATAATTAAAACTGTTAAAGAATCTGATTACTATTCAGTTTTAATCGATGGATCTACCGACACCAGTGTATCAGAAAAAGAACTACTTTATCTGAAAGTTATGGAAAATGGCAAAGCAAAAACCCTTTATTTCAAAATTAAGTGTATGGAAAGTGGAAAGGCTAAGGCATTGAAGGAAAATCTCCAGGACATTCTTCATGAGTACGATATGGACAGCAAACTTGTCGGATTCTGTTCCGATGGCGCTAGCGTAAACATGGGACGCAAAGGCAGAGTTTCTACTTTACTCATGCAGACCCACCCGTGGCTTGTTACTATACATTGTTTGAATCATCGCCTCGAACTAGCAGCAAAGGATGCTTTTAAGGGAACATATTTCGACAAGGTCATTGAAATTCTATTCTCGTTGCATAACCTGTACCACAGAAGTCCCAAACGTTTGCGGCAATTAAAGGTTTTAGCTGAACTTATGAATGAACATGTAAAAGTCCCCCAGAAAGCCAATGGAACACGTTGGGTTCAGCATAAGAGGAGAGCATGTGAGAGTTTGATGGACTCATTTCCAGTGATTGTATCACATCTTGAGAATATGGCCGAGGACAATGAAACTAAGTCAAATGATCAAGCCAGAATGAACGGCTACCTAAAAACTCTGAAGTCGTGGAAATTTGTAACCCATGCAATGTTGTTTAAGCAGGTGTTGCAGTCATTGTCAAAACTATCACTTTCCCTTCAGAAAGAAAATACTAATCTTCCAATGGCCATTTCTCTTCTGGAAAGAACATACTCACAGCTAAACAAGCTGAGAGGGTGCAATAATGAAGGGCCCCAAATGAATAAATTACCTACTGGGGAATCTGATGTAGATCAGTCCAGACAGCTCCAGTCTCTCCTGCAGTCAGCCGCAGAGGACCAGAAAAATGTCATTATTCAAGGTGTTAAGCTGGATGTTGAAGTCAACGCACTGAAAGTGTTTGCAACCGAAAGGAATAAATACATAGACAGTATAAACTAGAACTATCACTGAAGGTGATTAATACCCCCGCTTTGGGTTTTTAGAGGAATGCACTTCTGATCATGTAGGCAAAGGCCATAAGGAAATGTATACATAAAGATCATTTTTTGTTGTTGAAATTTGTATTTGCATGTGGCCTTCCACAGAACAGCACTGAATACTTAAAGAGCCCACACATATATGGTTTACATTTGGAAAAACACATTTACAATGTGCAACATGTATTCAAAATCAGTTCATTAATGTAGGAGGAGTTGCACACACAAGAATCCCATTTGAAAACCCATAATAAATCTAAGTTAAAGGGAGATAACCTGGTTAAAATTGTCGCAGATCAAAAATTTGGAAATATGCGTATGTTCACTTAGTTGTGATAATGTTTGAAAGGTTTCGTCAAAATTGATTGATAAATGTAGGAGGAGTTGCACGCACAAGAATTTCATGTAGAAACCTATAATAAATCTAAGTTAAAGGGAGATAACCTAGTTAAAATAGCCACAGCTCAAAAATTTTGGAATATGCGCATGTTCACTTAGTAGTGATGATGTCTGTAAACTTTCGTCCAAATTGATTGATAAATGTAGGAGGAATTGCGCACACAAGAATTTCATGCAGAAACCCATATTAAATCAAAGTTCAAGAGAGATAACCTGGTTAAAATTGTCGCAGATCAAAAAGTTTGGAATATGCACATGTTCACTTAGTAGAGATGATGTTTGAAAGGTTTCATCAAAATCGGTTCATTAATGTAGGAGGAGTTGCGCACACAAGAATTTGTTCGAACGGAAAGACATAATAAATCTAAGTCAAAGGGAGATAACCTGGTTAAAATTGTCGCAGATCAAAAATCTTGGAATATGCGCATGTTCACTTAGTAGTGATGACGTCTGAAAAATTTTGTCCAAATTGATTGATAAATGTAGGAGGAGTTGCACGCACAAGAATTTCATGTAGAAACCCATAATAAATCTAAGTTAAAGGGAGATAACCTAGTTAAAATTGCCACAGCTCAAAAATTTTGGAATATGCGCATGTTCACTTAGTAGTGATGATGTCTGTAAACTTTCGTCCAAATTGATTGATAAATGTAGGAGGAGTTGCGCACACAAGAATTTCATGCAGAAACCCATATTAAATCAAAGTTCAAGAGAGATAACCTGGTTAAAATTGTCGCAGATCAAAAAGTTTGGAATATGCACATGTTCACTTAGTAGAGATGATGTTTGAAAGGTTTCATCAAAATCGGTTCATTAATGTAGGAGGAGTTGCGCAAACAAGAATTTGTTCGAACGGAAAGACATAATAAATCTAAGTCAAAGGGAGATAACCTGGTTAAAATTGTCGCAGATCAAAAATCTTGGAATATGCACATGTTCACTTAGTAGTGATGATGTCTGAAAAGTTTTGTCCAAATTGATTGATAAATGTAGGAGGAGTTGCGCACACAAGAATTTCATGTAGAAACCCATATTAAATCAAAGTTCAAGAGAGATAACCTGGTTAAAATTGTCGCAGATTAAAAAGTTTGGAATATGCACATGTTCACTTAGTAGAGATGATGTTTGAAAGGTTTCATCAAAATCGGTTCATTAATGTAGGAGGAGTTGCGCACACAAGAATTTGTTCGGATGGAAAGACACAATAAATCTAAGTCAAAGGGAGATAACCTGGTTAAAATTGTCGCAGATCAAAGTTTGGAATATGCACATGTTCACTTAGTAGAGATGATGCTTGAAAGGTTTCATCAAAATCGGTTCATTAATGTAGGAGGAGTTGCGCACACAAGAATTTGTTCGAACGGAAAGACATAATAAATCTAAGTCAAAGGGAGATAACCTGGTTAAAATTGTCGCAGATCAAAAATCTTGGAATATGCACATGTTCACTTAGTAGTGATGATGTCTGAAAAGTTTTGTCCAAATTGATTGATAAATGTAGGAGGAGTTGCGCACACAAGAATTTCATGTAGAAACCCATATTAAATCAAAGTTCAAGAGAGATAACCTGGTTAAAATTGTCGCAGATTAAAAAGTTTGGAATATGCACATATTCACTTAGTAGAGATGATGTTTGAAAGGTTTCATCAAAATCGGTTCATTAATGTAGGAGGAGTTGCGCACACAAGAATTTGTTCGGATGGAAAGACACAATAAATCTAAGTCAAAGGGAGATAACCTGGTTAAAATTGTCGCAGATCAAAAATCTTGGAATATGCGCATGTTCACTTAGTAGTGATGATGTCTGAAAAGTTTTGTCCAAATTGATAGATAAATGTAGGAGGAGTTGCGCACACAAGAATTTCATGTCCGGAAAGACGTACGGACGGACGTACGGACGGACGGACGTACAGGGCGATTCCTATATAGCCCCCACTTCTTCGAAGCGGGGGTATAATAAATGCTTATTAGATCGATTCGGCAACATTCATACAGAGCCATTGTTCAAATGCTTCAATTTACTGAACACAGACATTTGGCCTGAAAAAGCGACAGTCTTGGCTGATTTTGGGAATGAGCTAGTTGCAGAGTTCACTCACCATTTCCAGAAACTCTTGGAGTCAAAAGGTGTCAATAATGATCAAATGCTAGATGAGTGGGAGGAGTTGAAAGTGTTCACGAGTAGAAATCTGAAGCATTTAACCCCTGAAGAGGTATGGAAATTGCTCCTCACTAAATATAGGAATGACTACCCAAATATTCTCCACATGGTGTTAATTTTAATGGTTCTCCCTAGCTCAAATGCTGTTGTGGAAAGAGGATTTTCTACCATGTTACGTGTCAAGTCAGACTTCCGTAGCACTCTTGGTGATAGTATTCTTGATGACCTCATGATGGTTAGCTTGGAAGGTCCAAATCTTGCAAACTTTGACTCTCTCCCTGCTGTTTCACTTTTCATCGCTGGAAAACCCCGCCGTATGAACATTCAGCCTTATGGTCCACGACCTGGACCTTCCAAGCACCCGGCCGATGAAACGATTGATTCACTTACGGCACCTGGGTCTGAAAGTGACACACTTGAACTTTCAGGATCTGATTCTGAACGTAACTAATTTTGACTCAATGCAACCGTTCCTGCCACTGGAAATACCAGAATTGACGTACTGTGTATCGTAACATTATTTTTTCAATTTTAATTAACAGTGGAAAAGCAACACTCCTACAACAGTTTGCAGCAATTTTTTTTCTTTTTTTTTCGTTTTGTTATGACAGTGTCAATCATTAATTTGTTTGAACTTTGAAATTAGAATAACAACTAACGTACGTGAAATTCGTGAACAGTGAAACTTCTTGGTGTTCACAGTGTCTTGTCATTTACATGTACCTTACACGATTACACGAACAGCAGAAAACAAAAAATCTTGAACTGCAAAATTTAATTTTTTTCCCCCAAACATAGGTTAGGACCCCGCTGAAATCAGCTCAACGAGCTGTTGCAATATGGGCCATAACCTATGTTTTTGAGACATAAAATCAAAACCAAATTTGGTGGTACTTTTGTGCATAGCGCAGGTCGGTTTTAGGCATTACGTATACCGCTGGGTACATTTGGAGCTACAGAAGACTACACTGGGTACAGTATTACCTACGATAAGTTGATAACGCATGAACATCACAGCTACAAGCCAACAGCCAGCGGCACTGTGGAATCGGATGTTCTAGTGAACTGAGGCAGTGATGGAACATGGCACTATCCTGGCTATCCACGATAACTGTAGAACAGTTCTACAGTTATCGTGGATAGCCAGGATAGTGCCATGTTCCATCGCTGCCTCAGTTCAATGCTTGTGAACCGCTGCCTCCTGGGTTAAAATGAGCTACAAACGATTACACTACACTGTTGTCGTCGACAGCCGGAAGCACAGTCTGTGCGCCCCCCCCTTCACCGACTCCCAACCCAACCAGCATATAAGTCCTTTAAGCCCAGTTGTCTTTTTACGTTGCCCGGGCCGTACGTAGTGTGACTTGTACAAGCTTGCTTGGCTTGGACAGAAAGTCCATAACATAAGTTTTTGGTGTAGACCGGTTCTTGCAAAGGACGTGGCACACCAAAAAATTATATTACGGACTTTGGGTCCATTTGTGGGGCCGACGTCTCTTGTAGGCCGAATTCTCCGAAATTTGTTGGGCCAACTTTTCCTAGGGTCCAAGTTCTCCTGCAGTTGATGGGGCTGACTTCTCGCGTGGACAGACTTCTCCGAAATTATTTGGACCGACTTCTGACAGGTGCCAACGTCTCCGGGCCGAGTTCGCGATGAACGGATTTCTCTGCATCAGTTTATCCGAATTTAAGTTTTGATGGCGAATCATGGTTTATGTTCTGTTGAAGTCGGAAGGATCAAGAAAAGCTGCAAATCTGCATGGACGAGTTTACTCAGTTTAGTGAATATAAGGTTAGATTGGCTGTAAAAAGAATTACCCTGAGTCAATGAGTTGTAGAAATATTTGTTTTTCCAAATTCCAAATGGGTGTTCCCTAATTTCGCGTAGCGATAATTGGTGGTTAAAATTGACCAGTGACTGGTCAATTTTAACCACCAATTATCGCGGCAGTCGGGATTGTTTTAACAGTAACAGTATGATCATTTTACAAATCCTCGTCCTCGAGAATTGTTGACACGATGACTGGACATACCAATTTACCAAAGTAACCAAACTCAAAAACTTATATTGCAGACTTGGGACCCAAGTAAGTTTAGACTGGTAGTACACTAGTACTGTAGTAGGAGTAGGACCCCTGTACTGCCAGTACGGCTCGAATGGCTATGGGAGGTAGGCCAGTATCAGGAATAATTAAGTGAACTCGGAAGATTAAGAATATAAATGTTTTATTAAACCTGAAAGATAAACAAAGAAAACAACTGTAGCTGATGCAGCCCTCAGAAAACATTTCAAAATTGGAAACAGAACATTATTATGGACGCCTGGTTTGTCCTGTAAAATAGCTAATCAATTGCTGTCAACAGCTAATCAATTTTCCCAAATGTATAGCAAATCGCTAATCAAAATTTCCCATTAAATCGAGCCCTGAACAAATGGCCATAATTTACGAAAAAAAATGCCACGGGAATAGGAGTAGGAATGGATACATTAAGCAGATATTAATAAAACATAATATATTTGTTGATGAATGTTGATCATAAAGGGATTGACCCGAAACTGGGCGACACAAGATTTAATCAATTAAATCATAATTTTTAAAGTGCTGCCCTGAACAAATCAGTCTGCCTTTTTCCTGATGATGTCGTATCTTCTTAAAATGATCCTTCTCCTTGATCCAAAATATGAAGCGAGGAAAAACAGAAATTTCAGAGGGCTGAGAAACAAGACTGTTTTCACCAGTCCAAACAAAAGAATGGTTATACATGATATTGGAAGGCACTTCTTGGCTCTGCACATATAGACATTATGTACAGAGGCTCATACAGGACACTTGTGTTTTTTTATTATTTTGGCTTTATTTTTGGGGTGGCGGCGTGGGGTCTAAATTAAGCATTTGGCATAATTCTTGCAACCTAATTCTTGTGAATAGAGTATTTATTGGGAGTTTAATGGCACTTTCAACATCTTGGGTCACATTGTTTCAGATGCGAATAGAATACCAGCATGTCTCGTCAGTGGTAGTAATGGATAAATATGGGTGACACATGATTCTAATTTATACAACATAATTCAGAAAACACAATCCTGAACAAAATCATTCTTTGCCTCCTTCATGATCATTTGTATCTTCTTAGACCTAAAAAAATAAAAAATCTGTTTCTCAGGCCCTCCCGCATGGTCCTTTTGGCTGCCGCATGCTCTCTTTTTATAACCAATTTAAACTTTAAAAAAATAAAAAATAAATAGTTTATGTCTGATATTTTACCCAAGTTAAAAATATTGATGAATTTGTCCCTTGAGTGCAAGAAGGCTTTGCAATGCTTTAGCATTGCAAAGCCTTCTTGCACTCAAGGGATGAAATACACCACCACCCGTGCTATTCTGTAGATTTTGAGGCCTAAAACTTGAACCAAGAACATGAACTTTTGATGGCAAAAAGAAATTACTGAAATAAAAAATAAAATAAAAAAACGCATGCCCGCATGCAATTTCTCAAATAATGGCCTGAGAAACAGAAGATCTACTTTGCGTGGCCTTATTCATCTTCCTTCTCCATGATCCAGCATTTGAGCCATACATACATTAGAAATTTTAGAGAGCTAAGAAAACAGAACGGTTTACACTGGAACAAATAAAAGAATGATTATTGGCAGAATTCGGGGACACTTCCTTGGCTCTGCGCATGTGCAGATGCTATGTATGCAGGTCCATACAGAACTCTAAATTAAGCATTTGGCCTGAATTCTTGTGAATAGAGTGCCAGCAGCATGTCTGAACCAGTGGTAATGGTGGATAAATAGAGTACAGTCATCGAGAACTGGTTGTAATCCACTCGTGGGCAGTGTTGGTCCACACGTGTTTACCAGGTAATTAAAATCATCACCAGCAAAATTTTAATTAATGAAGCACCAGGTTATACCCAGTGCTTCATTAATTAAATTTTTGATGATTATTCCAATAATTTGCGTCTGGAATCTATTATTGCGTCCATGGATATATTGCTGACCCATGGAAAGTGACCAGTCCATGGCAGCTGTACTACTGTATAGACTTTTCTATAATTCGGACACATTTAAAACCCTGAAAAAGATGCATCCAAAATAAATAGAGAGTAATCGCTCGCTCGACTGGACTTGTTACATGAAATAATTCATGAGAGGTGATGGACGTTGTACAAACATGAGTGCACGAATGTGCACGCATGTGTTACAATATAATCCCTCGCTCAAATGAATTATTTCACATAACCAGTCCAGTCAAGCGATTACTCTGTTTATTACTTTTCATTATTAACGATAATTATATTATTTAACCTTTTACCTAATGCAACAGCCAAAATCGGCCAGCGCAATTCTAAAAAATCGCAAATTTTTTGTCTCTAAAACATATAATCCCTCATTGGAACGAGCTCGTTGAGCTCGTTCCACCCATCACTGGAACGAAGTCGTTGAACTCGTTCCAATGAGGGGTCAAAACCTATGTTTTTGAGACAAAAAATTAGTTATTCAAGAATATTTTTGCATGTGTCAGTGGCTTTTCATGTTTGGTAAGGGTTAAAAAAAAAACAACAAAAACAATAAAGTCCCCATTACACCCATGGCAAAGCGTCTTCATTTGTGAGCACGGATACATGACACAATTGTTGATTGTATAATTCACTTGTGAAGTTATCGTTTACAATCAAACCCAGAAATCCCAGTAAATCACACTTTGGAAAGTAATAAAAAGCAATCTACAGGCCTGGCCTAAGTAAAATATTGTATAGGCCACACAAAGTAGATCTTCTGTTTCTCAGGCCATTTGTAAAATTTCATGCGGGCGAGCGGGTTTTTATTTTATTTTTTTTGTTTCTGTAATTATTTCTTTTCTACCAAAAGTTCATGTCCTTGGTATGTTTTAGGCCTCATAATCTACGGAGAAGCATGGGTGGTGGTGTATTTCGTCCCATGAGAGCAAGAAGGCTTTGCAATGCTAAAGCTAAAGCATTGCAAAGCCTTCTTGCACTCAAGGGACAAATTTATCAATTTTTTTTAACTTTGGTAAAATATCAGACATAGACCATTTTATTTTTATTTTTTTTAAGTTTGCATTGGTTATAAAAAGAGAGCATGTGGCAGCCAAAAGGACCATGCAGGAGAGCCTGAGAAACAGATTTTTTATTTTTTTAGGCCATATGGTGCTCTACATTTCACATAAAAACTGACCATTGTTACATAGGTTATTTTCTGACTTTGTTCAATCAGTGGAGAAATATCATTTCTTTTCACACAGACTCCCATTTCACATAAATAAGTTGCCAAATCTTGATCATCTGAAAAACTTAAATCTATTTCCATTGGACCATCACCTTCTCTTTTCTAAAAGAATTAAAAAAAAAAATGCTGACAGAACAAACAAGCATTTTAGTCGTTAACCCTCTACACAATGCGCATAGAGAATATCAAATTTATTATTTTAACCCTTTACCCAACGTAACGGCCAAAACCGGCCAGCGCTATTTTCAAAAATTGCCTATTAATTTTAATTATTTTTTCATTTTTTGTCTCAAAAACATAGGTTATGACCCCTCATTGGAACGAGCTCGTTCCAATGAGGGGTCATAACCTATGTTTTTGAGACAGAAAATGAAAATGAAAAAAAATAGTTATTCAAGAATTTTTTTTGCAAGTGTCGTCTGCTTTTCATGTTAGGTAAAGGGTTAATTATAGTTTTTTCAATTTTTCTTTTAGATTTGGAAAGATTATTCCTCATATTGCACAAAGTTATAATTTGGGCTCTCATAGAGAGAGCAATTATTAACAAATGAGCTTGTTTTGAACAAAGTTAACTTCGATCCATGTAAGGATTCTGTATACGACATATTAAAAGTTTCTGCCTAGGGGTTCTGGAGAAGAAGAGTTTGAAAGATTATTTCTCATATTGTTAAAGTTAAAATTCGGGCTCCAATTGGGAGCTGAAATATTAACCCAGGGACTTGGTTTGAACAAACTTGAATCTGACTCCCCTTAGAATGGAAAATATTATATATCAAGATTCTGATCGGGGGTTCCTGACATTTTTTAAAGAATATTCCTCATATTGAGCCAATTAAAATTCAGTCTCCAATAGTGAGCTAGAATATCAACACAGGGACTTGATTTGAACAAACTAAGATCAGACCTCTATAAGGATGCTGTAAACCAATATCTAATGATTCTGACTGGTGAATCTGAAGAAGATTTGTAAAGATTAGTCTTCTTATTGCACAGAGTAACAAGCAAATTCAGTGAATTCACGTCTGCTGGGCAGCAGTTTCAAGGGGAATTAATGCATCCAGTGGAATATAGTTGAGTTGCAAGTGGAAGTTATTTAGAACAGACAGAACAGACAGTGTTTCAGACAGTGGTTATCAGATTTATTTTCACGGAGGTCACTGTCAAAGCAAGTAAAGTGATGTGGAGTGTAACTGTGAGAATCACTAAAAATTAAGCCTGTATGATAAGATATATTACATTAAACTGATGTGAAAAGTAAGCCATATATGAAATTTCATTGAAATCGGTTGACTCTACGGAAAGTTAGAGTCTGGAAACCATCAGCCAATCAAATTTAAGCAATCTAATTAAATATGCACGGAAATGACCATGTTCGAACTTGGACCCACAATTGATGAAAGTGATCTGCTACCCAAATTTGATTGCAAGGAAAGTTAGAGTCTGGAAACGAAAAACACGGAAGGTGTGCACTTACTGTGTATTAGTAGTAGCACTGAATAAATCAAAGTTTCCCTAATTTGCAAAATTTTTGCACAAGAACAAAACCTGTATTATATGTGATGTATTGCATGTTACTAAACATTCATACAAAAATTTATTCAAATCCGAACTTTCCTATAGAAGTTCTGTACAAAAAATTTTGGAACAAAATGGCCACTGGCAGCCATCTTGAATTTTGGACCAAACCCCAAAACACATTCTGGTCTCACAATGATAACAAAGATACTCAAGAAGTTTCGTGAAGATCGGTTTATAAATACGGCTTTTAGTCCGAGGTGCGTTGACACACGGGACAGGCAGACGGACAGATGTTCGGTACAAAATTTCCCACATTCGAACTTGACCAAGGTATTGATAAAAGTAATCCATATATGAAATTTCATCGAAATAGGTTGATTTTAAGGAAAGTTAGAGTCAGAAAACCATCAGCCAATCAAATTTCAGAAACCTAATTAAATATGTGCGGAAAATGCCCATATTCGAACTTGGACCCACAATTGATGAAAGTGATCTACTATCCCAATTTCATCAAAATCCGGTCACTGTAAGGAAAGTTAGAGTCTGGAAACGAAAAACACGGAAGGACACCCCAAATTTAATATCTCCCATTTTTTTCAAAAAGCAGGAGACAAAAATAGGCCGTTGAAATCGTCAATGTAATCATACGCGCAACTAGTAGAAAGCTGTATGACGGAGGGCCACCACGGATGCCGACATTATGTACACCATAGAAGGTATGGGTACATATAGAAATGGATAGGAGGATTCTCTAATTTGATGGATAAAGGGTTAATATCTCCGGAGCAAATTATCAGATTTACATAAAAAACTATACAGCACAGCACATCAGTAACCTGAATAAATATATAAAGTAACATGACAATCGGATTGATATTTTTTGAGTTATCTCATGCCAAAGGGATTGGAGGAATTTTCAATTTGAAGGATAAAGGGGGTTAATATCTCCAGATCAAATTATCAGATTTACACCAAAAACTATACAGCTCAGCACATCAGTAACCTGAACACACTTATAAAGTAACTTGACAATCCAAGCAATATTTTTCAAGTTATCATATGCCAAAGGGATTGGAGGAATTTTCAATTTGAAGGATAAAGGGTTAATATCTCAGGATTAAATTATCGGATTTACACCAAAAACTATACAGCTTGGCACATCAGTAACCTGAACACAAATATAAAGTAACTAGACAATCCAAGCAATATTTTCCAAGTTATCGAATGCCAAAGGGATTGGAGGAATGAGGAATTTTCAATTTGAAGGATAAAGGGCTAATATCGCAGGATTAAATTATCAGATTTACACCAAAAACTATACAGCTTGGCACATCAGTAACCTGAACACAAATATAAAGTAACTTGACAATCCAAGCAATATTTTTCAAGTTATCGAATGCTAAAGAGATTGGAGGAATTTTCAATTTGAAGGATAAAGGGTTAATATCTCGGGATCAAATCATCAGATTTACACCAAAAACTATACAGCTCGGCAAATCAGTAACCTGAACACAAATATAAAGTAACCAGACAATCCAAGCAATATTTTTCAAGTTATCAAATGCCAAAGGGATTGGAGGAATTTTCAATTTGAAGGATAAAGGGTTAATATCTCAGGATCAAATCATCAGATTTACACCAAAAACTATACAGCTCAGCACACCAGCAACCTGAACACAAATATAAAGTAACCAGACAATCCAAGCAATATTTTTCAAGTTATTGAATGCCAAAGGGATTGGAGGAATTTTCAATTTGAAGGATAAAGGGTTAATATCTCAGGATTCAATTATCAGATTTACACCAAAAACTATACAGCTCGGCACATCAGTAACCTGAACACAAATATAAAGTAACTTGACAATCCAAGCAATATTTTTCAAGTTATCGAATGCCAAAGAGATTGGAGAAATTTTCAATTTGAAGGATAAAGGGTTAATATCTCAGGATCAAAATAACAGATTTACACTAAAAACTATACAGCTCGGCACATCAGTAACCTGAACACAAATATAAAGTAACTTGACAATCCAAGCAATATTTTTCAAGTTATTGAATGCCAAAGGGATTGGAGGAATTTTCAATTTGAAAGATAATGGGTTAATATCTCGGCATCAAATCATCAGATTTACACCAAAAACTATACAGCTCGGCAAATCAGTAACCTGAACACAAATGTAAAGTAACTAGACAATCCAAGCAATATTTTTCAAGTTATCGAATGCCAAAGGAACCTGAACACAAATATAAAGTAACTTGACAATCCAAGCAATATTTTTCAAGTTATCGAATGCCAAAGAAATGGATACGGATGCCGGATGGACAGACGGACGGACAAAGGATGGACGAACGATGGATGGCCACCCCGGATGCCGGCATTATGTGTACCATACATAGTATGGGTACACATAAAAAGTCGGGTTCCCATTGGGAGCTCAAATATTAATTGGGGTTCTTGATCTGAATAAACTTCAACATGACCTCTGTAGTAAGGCTGTATACCAAATATCACAAGATTCTGATTGGTGGATCTGAAGAAGAAAATTTTTAAAGATTATTCCCCATACTGCACTTGGCTACAATTCAGCCAGCAATGGAAAGCCCATTTATTTACCGCTGGACATGATTTGAACAAACTTGATACAGACCACTGTAAGGATTCTCTATACTATATATCAAAATATTTTGACCAGTGGTTCTGAAGAAAAAGAGTTTTAAAGATTATTCCTCATATTGGACAAAATAAATATTTGGGCTCCTACAGGGAGCCCAAATATTAACACAGGAACTTGGTTTGAAAAATCTTAGATCTGACCTCCTAAGGGTGCTGTATATCAAATATCAAAAGATTCTGACTGGTAGATCTGAAGATTTTTAAAGCTTTTTCCTCACACTGCAGTTTGTTAAAATTTGGGCACCCATGGAGCCCAAATATTAGCTGAGGAGCTTAATTTGAAAAAAAAAAACCCTGAATCAAACCCCTGTAGTGATGTTGTAATTCAACTATTAAATGACTCTGACTGGTGGTTCTGCAGAAGAAGAATCTTTAATGGCTACCTCTCATATTGCACAAGTTAAAATTCTGGCTCCTGTATTGAGCACAAATATGAATCAATGGACTTAACATTAACGAACTTGTATCTGCTTTGCACCCCCCCTCCCTGCCTAATAATAAAATAGAGCCCGTAATTAATAAATATTTATTTACTGGCGTTTAAGGTCACATACTTCTGCACAATGGCTAACTGTGACCACAGCACGAAGATAAATTCAAGTCCAGCCAATTGTTCATACCCACATTGCCCATTTTAGTGGACTTCCACCCCAAGCAAGGTGACTGGGTCCTATTTTAGCAATAAAACACACCTTATTTACCATAATAAACAAGCACTGCTGCACTTCCCGGGGTTCCCACAGGGATGAGCCAGTAATTAAATCTGGAACCCGAAGCATAAGGATCGCCACAATTATATCAAATTTTCAAGCTCGAAATTTTCACCATAATTCAGGAATTCAATCAATTCTTTATTGTTTGACAGAGTTCAATGAACTCTGTCAAAAAAGACTGAATTGGTTAAAATTCTTATTTGCATTAGGCCTAAAAAAATAAAAAAATCTGTTTCTCAGGCCCTCCCGCATGGTCCTTTTGGCTACCGCATGCTCTCTTTTTATTACCACTTTAAACTTAAAAAAAATAAAAATTAAATGGCTTATGTTTGATATTTTACTCAAGTTAAAAAAATTGATGAATTTGTCCCTTGAGTGCAAGAATGCTTTGCAATGCTTTAGCATTGCAAAGCCTTCTTGCACTCAAGGGATGAAATACACCACCACCCATGCTATTCTGTAGATTATGAGGCCTAAAACTTGAACCAAGAACATGAACTTTTGATACAAAGAAGTAATTACTGAAATATTTATTTATTTATTTATTGGTGTTTAAGGTCACATACTTATGCACAATGGCTAATCGTGACCGTGACAGTTTTACAGGTGGAGGAAGCCGGAGTACCCGGAGAGAACCACCGAGCAACGACGAGCAGCTGTCAGCTCTCCAACATCGTAACTCTGAACTCTGCACCGCAGCACAGGCAGGGTTAGATTGGTTGAAGACATACGCACCATCGATGTGCAGTACGCCTCAGTACACAGCGCCATCGTGCCCCCATGTAGGCAATCGGGGTGAAGTGTCTTGCCCAAGGACACAACGCGGTTGCCGCAGGTGGGATTCGAACCGAGGACCTCTCGGCTTGCAGCCTGCACCTCTACCAACTGAGCCACCGCGCCCCCAATTACTGAAATAAAAAATAAAATAAAAAACCTCTCGCCCGCATGCAATTTTACAAATAATGGCCTGAGAAACAGAAGATCTACTTTGTGTCGCCTTATGGGAAATAATTGCAGCTTGAATATTCATTATTTCGACATCAGTGTGCAGAGGGTTATGCTTATTATTATTATTTATTAAGGTTTAATGACACTTTAACAGCCAAGGTCAGAGACAGTTTTATGGGTGGAGGAAGCCGGAGTAGCGGGAGAGAACAAGCGAGCAGCTGCCAGCTCCCCAACGTCGTAACTCCACACTGCAGCACAGGAAGGGTTAGATTGGTTGAAGACATGCACACCTTCGATGTGCAGTACGTCTTAGTACACAGCATCATTGTGCCCCCATGTGGACAATCAGGGTTACGTGCCTTGCCCAAGGACACAACATGGTAGTCCAAATCGATCGCTCAAACGGTCACCCATCCAAGGACTAACCAAGCTCGACGTTGCTTAACTTCGGTGATCTGACGAGAACCGTTTACTGCAATGCCACCGCACCCCCGGGTTATGCTTCAAGTTCCAGAATTATCGTTTCAATAGAATGTTATTATTTTCTTTGTCTTTCCTTCCACACTGATCATGTAACATTCCGTCAGCAGTGAAAGTTACTCACAGTTTCTTACAAATAAAGATAAGAGAAATACATGTAGAATACAAATGAACTTACTATTACTTTAAGCATACATGCATATCCAACTATCAAATTGTGGATGTATTCAACAACTTTAACTGACCATTCACCATTCTCACTTATCTGTTGAGGAGCAAAAGAAAAAAATTAATGTTATTAAATGACCGCGCACTGCATACACATTTAAAAAAAAAATAGGTTACAGTAATGATAAATAAAAGTAGTATCTTCAAACAGATACAGTGGAGCTCACTCGGTTGAATATATCTTAACCCTTAGAGGCCAATTTCCGACAGTTACATTCTCAGAATAGGTACGATTAACTAGTGTTGCCACGGTTATCTGGATAACCGGTTAACCTGTGGTTAAAACTTTGACCGGTCAAGAAAATGTTTTAATCGGTTAACCTTACATTCACTATACTCACCGTATATGTCTGTGTATAAGTCGCCCCGTGTATAAGTCGCACCCCAAACTCACACCTGGAATTCCTCCCTTTTGCCTAAAGCCCATGTATAAGTCGCACCCCCCATTTTTAAATATATGCAGTCAAAAAGAATTAGTTGCAAGTTACGTTTTGCCAATTTGGGGCAGTTTGGGATGCAACGGAAATAGGTAAGTTTTGACGAGTTACCACGTCAGACATGTTAACTCTCCCGAAATGCCCGGGATTCTCCCGGAATTAGCTATCCCCTCCCTCCCGCCTCCCGCCCGGGAGTCAATTTGGGCCAAAATCTCCCAGAAAGTCGACATACCAGACAAAAACTGAATCCACCAGCTTTTGTTTACAAATACAAAAGCATGTGCTCTACTCTCAATGGCAAGGTCATTAAGTCTGTGTGAAACGTCACCACTTACGTAAGAACTGGTGACCAATCTCATTTCTGTCAATGGCCGTGTTGTGATTATTTGCAACACATTTGACAGGCGGTTTAAATGAATTTGAGATGCAGGATAATTGCTGAAATTGATTATATATTAAAGGCACACCTTTGCTTGTATACAGGTAGCAGTCAAATCGAAAAATAAGTTCCATATGCATAAATTTTGTCCAATCGAACATGTGCAAAAATACGCACAAATTTATTATTGTGCATTTTGGATTTCACTTTCACTTCAGATAATTATAGCCAATTTTGCAGACAAACGGCTCAAACATATGAGTTGCCGTAATTTTCAATATATTGGGAAAAATTTCCGATTCGCAATTTTCTAAAGCAGGCTGTGAAAAAAATTATGTTTTTGGTGAAAAAAATCTCTAAAAAGTTGCTAATTTACAGCACTTGGACGTTTTTTCATTCGTTGTGATAAATGGACAACAAAATAAATTAAATATCCCGGAGATGTTTCATCCTGGGCTGGCTGTGGCATAATGTTCACGTTTCACTGAAAAATGATCACCCCATTCCAAATCCCCTTCGTAAATGACCAACTACTTCCAGTGAGTACCCGGTGTGGTTAGGTGGGGCGCTGGGCTTTGGCAGATCGAATTACCACAACAACCGGGCTCGGGGTGTGCCTAAACACCACAGATCGCCGCAAGTACCCATAATTTCCCAAATAGATTCAAAACTTTCAACACAGCGTCAAAACTGATATAGTGCTGAAAAGGTCGAAAATATCTCCAAACATTTTGTACATAAAACCATTGAAATATGGATGTCATTGGAACAACTCAAATATTGGCACATGACCACATCCATATTTTTGATTTCTGTTTTTCTCTATATTTCTATGTTTTGGCTTTTGAAAGGACAAATTGTTCAAATAAAACACATTAGGGTGGAATGTTTAATGTATGTGTGTGTGTGTGTGTGTGGGGGGGGGGGGGTGGTAACATGGAAATTATTGATGTGCTGCCCACGGGCAAAAATCTCACTGACAAGCATCCGAGTCTCACTGGGAGCTCATCAAAATCTCACGGACAGTCACCTCGAGAGTTAACAGGTCTGGGTCACTCACCACCGGTTAGTAGAATGTTGGGGTATGTTCCTTTGATGTATTGTTGTTGGACTGTTTCCTGTTATGTCTGTGTGTGTGGGGGTGGGGTATTTGGTATTAATTTGTATTTAAAATTGATCCACACGTGGCTTCTACGCGCAAAAAAAAATCTCCCTGAAAATCATTTCATCTCCCTGAAAATTTTCTTCAATCTCCCTGAAAAAAATTTTGGAAGGTTAACATGTCTGTACCACGTGGTGAATAAGATAAAAGAATAAACGAAAATTATTACTAAAGATAGATAGATAGATAGATAATTCTTTATTCACGGTATGCAAAAATGGTTTACAGTACAATTCACATAATCTTGTGTTACAGAAATAGGCACACCGTAGGGAATGACGTAGCCAGATTGGCTGTCTACCCGACATTCCCTTAAGAAAATAACAGTTTATTTGCAGTCTAACTATGAGAGCAAGTGGAAGTAATAGTAGCTCTTTCTTTCAAGAAAGTGTATACAGGGCGGGAGGAAATTATTTATTTATTCAGGATCGACGTTTTACAGTATGTCCAGTATGAAATCCAGCGGTTTTTCAAGGTAGATAAACCTAAATGTCAGACCACTCCATATTCCAAACCCGTCGTCGTTGCAAATAATTTTGGAGCATCCAAAAGTTCTGACACACAACTTACAACATATAACAGCTATTAATTGGAAGACGATATGGAGTGGTTTCTGACAACAGGTTATACGAGACGAGGTACCCAGAAAAGATTCAATTTTTGACATTTATATTGTTCAATAGATTTCAGATGAAGGTTATATCAGTAGGTAATATCGGAAGCCAGCACCATAAGGCATAAGGCATAGACAGATGAATTTTCAAGAGTTGCTTTCTTCATCTTTTAACCCTTTGCCCAAAAAGGCCCAACCGCATAGATACCGACTTTCATGATTTGAAGCAGGTTCTTTTTTTCCAGCATACAATAAAACCATACACGATATCAACATCCTTGAAACCAGCTCATAGAGCTGGCCTCAATCATATCAACATTTGCTTGGTGTTATTAGATATGTGCCACAACATACGAAGCCGAGGAAGCCACACTTAGGCTAAAAATCTGTGCGGTTGTAGTCGTTTTGTTAGGTGAAAGATTTAAAAAATACTCGCATTTATTTGTTTTTTGTCATTTGTTTATCACCCCAATGTCTTTCTTCATCCCTGTCAAGGAAATCCAACGCTCGTTTGTGACTGAAACTTCATAGTTTCAGAATCAGAGCACCATTTCCACCGTAACATGCACAGTTGTTGTGATTAAGTTGTTTTTTCCGGACCGCGAGAATGTTGCGGAAAAACAATAAAAATACAACAAATGCGCAGGTTACAGTGCAAATTGTTTTCAAATTGTTGTCCCACTTAAGCATTGTTGGTGCTATTGAAACTAACTTTACCTGGTGCACGTGTGCGTAATTTATAACCGGACATTACACATCAGTGAATTGGAGTTCATGGAATAAATAAATACATCTCTCCAGGTATTGCTGGCAAACATTTAATGTGTTATTATTTATTTTTTCGTTGTTATTTTGATGATTTTGTATTTTTTATGGTTTCATCCATATTGGCCCCACAAACCTGTTGATTTCCGGTACACGCACTGATGTAAACACATGGGTGACTGAACAACAATGACTAAATAGAATACTTCTTTATTATTATTTATGGTCAATGTAAATAACATTGGCCGGCCCGATATAATAGTTACAGTTGAAGCAAGAACACACTACAAATATAGGTACCTTAAATGCGGTTAACCACGGTTAACCACAGTCAAACACGCTGGTTAACCGGTCAGAAAAAGTCTTAACCGCGGCAGCACTACGATTAACATGCAATCATGAGGAGATCCAGCTGAAAATAGACATACAGTGGAATCCTGTTAATTAAATAGCCACTTTGCCAATGAAAATTAATCAATTAACAAGAGTATTCAATTAACAGGGAAGGTGTCACGTTCCTGTATTCTGGAGATAAAAACTTAGCATTTATTCTATTCTATCTTGTTTGACAGAGCTCCATGAGCTCTGTCAAACAAGATATAATATTTATTTATTGGTGTTTAAGGTCACATACTTATGCACAATGGCTAATCATGACCATGACAGTTTTACGGGTGGAGGAAGCCGGAGTACCCGGAGAGAACCACCGAGCAACGACGAGCAGCTGCCAGCTCCCCAACATCGTAACTCCGCACTGCAGCGTAGGCAGGGTTAGATTGGTTGAAGACATGTGCACCATCGATGTGCAGTACGCCTTAGTACACTGCGTCATTGTGCCCCCATGTGGGCAATCGGGGTTAAGTGCCTTGCCCAAGGACACAACGCGGGAGTCCGAATCGATCACTCAGACGGTCACCCATCCAAGGACTAAATGGGCTCGACATTACTTAACTTCAGTGATCTGATGAGAACCGGTTACAAGATATAATAGATTAAATGCCTGTATTGGATGCACTGAGGCCAAATAGGTCTATAAACAAAGGAAAACTGGGGAGAGTCAGGGTAATTTCTCGACAGGTTACAAGATTCTTTATTCAATTCATGGGAGTTTACTCTCTAACCTATATTCACTTAACAGGTCAAATTTGTACTGGAGGTATGGTAAATGGTTTTGTCTTGGGAAATTATATTCAATTAACAGGGTTATTCAGTTAAGAGATATCTAATTAAGTGGGCTCCACTGTAGTAACTTGGCAGTGATTTCTCGTAAAGTCTTGGCTGCCTAAATGGGCAGCCAAGACTTGACTAGAAATAACTGCATAGCTACAGTAAAACCTGTCTTGAGAGACCACTGTCTTGAGAGACCACCTGTCTTGAGAGACCACATCTGCCAGGCACCGATTGGTTTTACTCTATAATGGACCTGCTATGGGAGACCACCTGTCTTGAGAGACCACCTGTCTTGAGAGACCACTGTGACCTGGTACAAACTTGTATTTTTATGCCATAATTGACCTGTCTTGAGAGACCGCCCCTTTGAAGACTGAAACCATGACAAAAACTTCTTACCTTTTCTGGAATTGGAAAATCCATTGTGTTATACTATCACAATTAAAAGTATTAAAACCTCTTAATTGGGTTTCAATTGCTAACTCATTAAAGATTGAGATGTTTTTATAAGACCCCTGTGAAAAGATTAGGATTATTGCTGAATAAACAATTTCATACATACCTGAAATGTGACAGATAGGAATAAAAATAGATTTGTGTTGAAAATCTTTTTGTAACAAATTGAAATGGACTGTTATAAAAATTATAAAAATAAATTAGTGTTGAAAATCTAAGATTTTCAACACTAATTTATTTTTATAATTTTTATAACAGTCCATTTCAATTTGTTACAAAAACTTCATAATAAAGAACTACTACAAAGTATTTACAAAAATCCATTTCTGAATTTTGTGGTTGGTTATTCACTGACTTGAGAAAACCTGAAACCTGTTATGAGAGACCACCTGTCTTGAGAGACCACTTTTGTGTGGTCCAAAGGGCGGTCTCTCAAGACAGGTTCTACAGTACTGGCAATCTTCCGGTGGTGGTTTAACGGGTATTAAAGAAATATGTCCAGTCCCTTAAGGGATAATTTATTAATAATCTTGTTGACTATCAATTCTAAACACAAAATCATTTACCATATCAATAGAAATTTGACCTGTAAATTGCATATGGGTCATAAAAAACGTCTAATTGAATAAAAATCTTGTAATATGTCGAGAAATGACCCTGACAATCACCACATTTCTCTTGTTTATTGACTTATTTGGCCTCAGTACATCCAATACAGAAATATATTTTATTGTATCTTCTTTGACAGAACTCTGTCAGACAAGATATATTGAGGATATCTAGTGTTCTTGAATGGATACCGAAAATTATCTCATGCGTGACCAAGACAAATGTCTATTTTTCATGAGCATTTACGCAAACGAAGATAACCATTTGTCTCAGTCACAAGTGAGATAAATTTTGGTATCCACTCAAAAACACTAGATTTTCTTCTTATTATTACGCTTTTTATAAGAATCTGATAATTCCACTCGTTTCAACCTTGAAGTGATGCATGAAAGTAAACAGCATTATGAATCATTGAAACGTGGAAGTGATTTGATTGATGCTCGGAACAGATAGCGTCTTGTAATCTGATTCAGCTGGCAGGTTTCTAGTCCAAACATGGCCCAAAAGTTCGTAATATAAGTCTTGGGTTTGGTATGTCCTTTGAAAGGATGTACCAAACAAAAAACTTATATTACAGACTTTCAGGCCATGTTTGGACTAGAGGGCTTCAGGCATCAATTCAAGGTGATACGAATTGAATTATTGCTGGAAATGATCGGTATCCACTCAAAAACACGTAGATTTTCTTTTCATTATACGTTTTTAGAACAAATTTGACTCATATTCACCTTGAAAGCCGCCATTTTGATTGATACTGTGTAAGTGAAAATTTCTATATCTTCACAGTGGGGGGATACGATTTCTATCATTCTGCAATTTCTTTGATAATCTATCGTTTAGCGCATAATAAAATCAACTAAATGCTCAATTTATCTCTTGAATACAGAAAAGTGACCAAGTCCCTGTTACTTGCATACTCCTGTTAATTGAATAATGTTCAAAGGTAAAGTTGCTATTCAAATTAACAAGCTTTCATTGTATTGAAAATCCTAGCAGGATGCTAATGGCTAAAAATAGTCATCATCATGCACGCCTTGATTTTAAAATGATGTCGGGCCTACCAATGGGGCTTGTAAAATGGACTTCAGTGCCTATTTTATTGTAATTTTGACCTATTTTCTTTGAACTTAATGGTAAACTACTACTTCTCAGAGCTTACTGTAGGCCTTCAAAAAATTTTTTGGAGGGCTGATCTCCATGTCTTTTAGTCCCAGGCCTGACAAAAAGCAAGCAAAGACTGACCCTGAACACACATTCCTAAGATTGTTATGACACATGCAAACATATGCATACATCATTCAACATCATATGTAAAACCTGAACAATATAATTTTGCCACAAGACTCGAAAATCAACGTTGCATTGATTTGGTGTTCAATAAAACAATTCAGAAGATTATTCATCTCTTCAATGCACAAACTGCATGGGGAAATAGGATTCACTTTACCCAAAATCTTGACAGCTGTCTCTTGGTAAGTCTTGGCTGTCTACACAGCCAGCCAAGACTTGCCTACAAACAACTGTGAAGCCACAAGACGTCTGTCAAAGTATAGCAAAAATGTTTCAAAATTTCCAGGCTCTTAAGTTTTTATTTAATATTGGGGTTTAACCCTTTACCCAACGTAACGGTCAAAACCGGCCAGCGCTATTCTAAAAAATCGCCAATTAATTTTCATTATTTTTTTCATTTTTTGTCTCAAAAACATAGGTTATGACCCCTCATTAGAACGAGCTCGTTGAGCTCGTTCCAATGAGGGGTCATAACCTATGTTTTTGAGACAAAAAATGAAAAAAATAAGTTATTCAAGAATTTTTTTCGCAAGTGTCGTCTGCTTTTCATGTTAGGTAAAGGGTTAACAACACTTTCTACAGCCAGAGTCACCTTGTGTTGGACAGTTTTATGGTGGAGGAAGCTGGAGTACCCAGAGAGAACCACTGAGCAATGGCAAGCAACTGCCAGACTCCCCCAACATACTAACTCCACACAAGCAGGATAGCCTTGGTTGAAGACAAGTGCATCATCAGGTGCAATATGCCTTAGTGCATAGCGTTCCTGTACCCTCACAATGGTAATCAGGATGAAGCGTCTTGCCTAAGGACACAATGCGGTTACCCGTGGCGGGGATCACACCGTGGACCTTTTAGTTTGAAGACCAATACCGTAATCACTGAGCCACCATGCTCCCGGCCTGAAGGGTTCAGTGAAAGAGAGGAGAATCTGAGGAGAAATGGGTTGAAATGTTTGAACTTATAGGATACATACTGGATCGATATTGTGTAGGCAGCACTTGTAACACAACTGTGGGGCATTAGCTACTGATGCAACATTGGGCCGTAACTCTTTGGACTTCAAGCAAACAGAATTTCCATAATCAAAATACTGCACCTAAAAATAAATTGGGTATAATGGTGATTAGTTCAATTACACTTAATAAAATTCTTTGGAAAATTGAAATTCATCAAATTCAAAGTCTTGATATTCAACCTAAAAAATGGAACAAAATAAATCCTGAATGTGAAGAACAGGAAAATATACTGAGAGTAATCAACTGAATTTGTTGTTTATAAGTAACAAATATGATAGGGTGGGCTCTGGTAGAATAAGAAGTTATTTTACCTAACTAGATGTTCCCATACGACCCTATGCAACTGCAATGTAGCATCAGTAAGCATTGGATTTACAAGCCTGTAGCGACTGATGACAAAGTCAAATACCAGAAATTAGCCAATTATCTGATTGTATCCTGAAAAAAGTCAATAACTGAGTGAAAAAAAAGCCTGGAAAATGATAAATTTAAGGTAATTTGTATATTTTTAATACTTACCAATGGCCCAGACTTAGCTGGTGCTAACTCAATATTATCCAGGGCCAAACACAAATTTTGAACCTCTCAATCCCCAAAATTTGCATACAAATCCAAACTAGATCGAGTTATTTGTGTGCAAAGCACACAATGGTGTATCCCCGCATTTCCTTAGCAACACCTTAGCATAGTCTTAACGTTTCGGATTAATACCCAAGGAGCCTTTCCATGAAAGTTACAAAATTTATAGTAATTTATATATTTTTTATACTTACCAATGACCCAGACATAGCTGGTGCTAACTCTTAAAAATCTAGGGCCAAACACAAATTTTGCCCCCCAATCCCCAAAATTTGCATCTAAAACCAAAGAAATCATGTCCTAAATGGTCCTCCATACTTTGCCTCCACTGCGCATGCGCAGTGTCAAGGAGGTCTCGAAATTGGCGCTAATTATCATTCATACAAGCAGTGCCTGGTCAGCGCTATGTACTCAGCGGGGAGGTATGAGTTCCCAACTCCTGGGAGGGCCATCCCCGTCTGGGTCATTGGTAAGTATAAAAAATATATAAATTACTATAAATTTTTTAACATTTTTATACTGTACCAATGACCCAGACATAGCTGAATAGTAAAAAGGCTGGAGGGCCTAGGACATGGAGGAAAATCCAATAAGCTCAACTATATAAAATAGAGTCATCCCTTCGAGGAGAAAAGGAATATTAGGCTTTACATGTATCTTTCTTATTTTATGATAATTAGAAAAACACAACACCCTCCATAATTGAGCATAATAACATTCATGTTCTCTATTAACATCCAGTATAACCCTTTATACTAATTATTTTTAAAGTAAGCCAATAAATAAAGTTAGTCCAGAGAATTGAGACTCTTTATACTCTTTTAAAAGTGTCCGAGGATTGTATATTAATGCCCATTTGACACGTGACATATACAAATGCTTCACACCGAGCTACACTTTAAAAATATGACATGAATGAATTTTTAAACATTAACTTTACACTTTAAAAGGGTGTAGGACAGTATCCCCCCGGACAGTTTCCCCCCGACACTTTCCCCCTAGACATTTTCCCTTCTGGACACTTTCCCCCCGGTCATTTCCCCCCTCGGACATTTTCCCCCCAGGCTATCTGTTAAAGGGGTTACAATATCATAACAACATTTTTTTATATCTCATCTCAAAGTAATTCTTTTGAATTTAAAATTTCAAACGATACAGCACTAAATAACATTAAGATAAATCTATAATAAGCCAGAATATCCAACAACTTCTTTCTATATAATCTCAAAGTGTATTCATTTTTAGCAGCTTCGATCATTTAAGTATCGCTACCACCCTTGTGAAATTCAGCTTACCAAGCAATGTTACTTCGGTATTTTGTAGCGATACTTAAATGATCGAAACTGCTCTGTATATAGTATAACACATTCACTTAAAAATGACAAGAATTTTTTTATGAATATCAACTTGCAACTTATCTACAAAGAATCACTAAGAATAAACCCATTATTTTCTTATTCTGATACAATGTCCGATACCTTGGAGAAAGTCAGGCAATGACTTATCACCATTTCTAAATGCTATACAGAGGTTCTGCAGCCTCTCTTGCAAAACCTTGGTTTCCCTGCGAACCCGTTTTTTTGCTGGCTGACCTCTCTCTTCTAAAAATACCACACTTTCAACAGCAGCGTAGTCCTTTCTTATTGAACTGATTAGGTTCCAAATTGTTGGGTGCGAATGTCCAATGACTGATGCAAAACCACGATTCCACGCTTCACACATGTTATTAGTACGTGATCCTCCCTCCAAGGTCACCACAAGCACATTCCATTCCATACGGAGAGGCTGCAGACATCCGTTATCTCTCACTTGCACTTTCCTGTACGAACCAGATACATAGGTGGCATCAAAATAATCAACTAGAGGTTCCAACCCTTCGGGGGTTAGGCCTCTGAGATAATCCATCCCCACATGTACATCCTCAACTGGCAGGAAGGCCAGTCCATCGAGCATACCACAAAAATGCTTAACAACGTCACTATCTTTGTATAGAGATACCAACCCAAGAGACTGAACTTTTCGCCACGTTGACTGCGTGAGATGATAAAAGCACCCTTGAACACGGACATGGTTTCCTAAGGTGTTTTGAATAGAGTTTGAAATAGCTTTCTCAAAGTCTGCAGTCACAGATGTTGGGTCGGGGTACAAGTCTAATTCGGAACATTTATCCAGTATAGCTGAAAACAGTTCATCATATGTTGCCTCACATTTGTCACTTAATAAAGAGTACACACATGCAACTGACGAATTCCCAAGAGGAACACGGATCACAAATAACTGTTTAAATATATGAGGTGCCACATCTGCAAGGAGTTGGCCTGGCGTTCCGCGAGTCCTACTGATATTTTCTTTCATATCAGAAATTACTTTCTGGGCAGCAATTCTGGCAACGTTGTTGTCGTGGTTGTGTTCAGTTCTGCGCAGGGGGTTTTTAATCTGAAATATATATTTAGAACAAATGTAAATATATGACATCCAAACTTTACTAAAATTATGTAGCAATTCGGCCCACCCTCTTTTTTGTAACAAGTCACATTGAAAGTGGAATTATACGGGCTAGTACAGTAGTAAAGCTTTCAAATTGCAGATCAGAGGCATCCACGTGTTGACAATTGACTGTCCAACGAGAGGCTGGCCTGATTTCATGTAAAGCAGATGACAACCCTAACATTATACAATTGAGTATTGTGAGCGAATTATCCCTCGACAAAGCAACACAAACAATGTGTGGGATAACGGTGCATAAAATATGTTTACCATGTCGCTCCATCTAATACTGGATTCATCAGCGACATTTGAAAACAAATGTTGCAAATCACCAAACAGAACTACAATGAGAGTGATCAAACACTGCACAACGATATTACCTAAAAATATCCAAGCTGGTCATTAAATTGAAGTGACCACATACGTGCCAAAGATGCGAATAGTTATTTGATTACAACAATAATAAAAAATTCTAAACAAACTGTTAGCACAAGTAATATGTTAACTCCACAAGTCAACCTATAGCACAAAATAATTTTGTACTGAGCACAACGTTGCCTCCACTAAATGAAGTACAGGAAGACTTCGATTAAATTAATTTTACTCATACCAACAAGCTCCAATGGGGCGAAGGGCGGCCCTGTGTCGTGTGCCCTCCTCATATCTAGTCTGTACTGAGAACAACACTGACAAAACTCGTCAAGTACAGATAGACTTCATTTTAAGTATATGTTCTCACACAAACCAGCTCCCATGGCTACTACGGGCTACTCCGTGCTGGATGCCCTCCACATTTTCACTCAAATAAAGATCTCTTACTCGTAATAAAATAGGGAGAAAGTATAGTGTAATAATAACGCTTTGGTCATCTGCTTATTTGTCACGGTTCTCAAAAGAGAATTGCTTGTTTACCCTTTATCTTTACCTTTATCCTAACCCCCTCTCCTCCCCACCCCCCCCCCCTGTCCCGGCGTAAATTTCCTCAAACTGTGAGACGAGTTCGGTTGCCATGCTGCCCCTTTATATACACCCCAAATGTGCCATCTGGGTAGTAGCAAACCACCCAGAGACTGCATTGCTTTAACCCCTTCCCGCCATTTCCTTTTGCAATCCTCCATGATCCTCTATCTGACTACTTTTTTACCTGGATTGTAAGAAAATCCATCTAAACAGAATACACTGTTCATAACTTAATTAAATAATGATTAAACAAAATTAGTTTTTAAAAAAGTACATTGAAAGTTCTTCTACATACCTCTAAATCAGTGGTGAGAGTGCCATTACACTCTGAAGATTTACGAAGAGAGCATTCCCAACGAATCGTGGTTTTGGAAGTTTTTTTCTTCGTGTAAGAAAATCCATCTAAAATCAACTTTGTACCACCTCTGGAAGTTTGTATCAACTCCATATTGGAAGATGATTGAATGGTGATGCTGCAATGTTCTGGTATTTATATCTAATTCCAGATATATTCTTGTCATCAAGCCAGTAGCAATGTTTTAATTGTAGGGTATACATTGAAACATAATGTTGAAAATAGTATAAAAAGATTCACCTTTGAACCATTGGATAAAAGGTTATGGAGAAAGAAAAACACCAGCTGTATACAAAAAAGCAAAAGTTACAAGACAATAAATGTGAATGAACATCTTACTTCCAAAAAATGTAACTTCAGAAGATTGTTTTGATTACAAAACAAACACACAAGCTCATCAGTAACTGATCACAATATTTTTTTATTGATATGAAACATCAAACACAAGCTTCCCCTTCCTTCATTGATCACAAAATTTTAAATTGATATATGGGGGGAAAGTGTCCACTTTGCTGTTAAGCAAGGGGGGAAAGAGTCCGGGGGGAAACTGTCCGGGGGGAAACTGACTGGAACCCACTTTAAAACCATCCCGGTAACGACTCAGAATTACTGACTCCGGAGGAGGTATCCCCTTGCTTTTCACTATAAAGCAGGTGACCTAAGGGAACACCCTTCCCCCCCCCCCCTTCCCCTTGCCCTAGGTCAAATAGCCCAGAGCGAAGAGGGCAGCAGGACGGAGTCACTGCCGGAACAGAAAGCCTGTATAACTATAGTTGCAACTGTTTAGTGGACGACATTCTGAGCAACAGATAATGGACCGAAACAATGCAGGTCTCCAGAAATGGACTCAATATTTCTGAGATAAAAATTCGTGAATGTGGATGGCTGAGACCAATATGCAGCCTTCATTAAATCTGTAATAGCAACACTATTTGCGTAAGCCCAAGATGTAGAAAGAGCTCTTACTTCGTGAGCCGAAATCTTAAGCACAGACTGCTGAGTTGAAGATAGATTATCATAAGCAGTACGGATAGTTAATTGAATCCATCTGGCAATAGAATGGACCGTAATGTCCTTCCTATTAGGCATCAGAGACAGAAAGAAGCGTTTTCGTCCCTTTCTGATAAACTGAGATCTTTGTTTATAAATACGTAAAGCTCTAACCGGACAGAGTAAAGGCTTATGCCCGTCTGAAGATGGAAGGGCCTTAATAACAATAGGTTCCGGATATTTATTAGGAGCCTGATTCTTAGCTAAAAATCCAATATTAGTAGTAAAGGTAATAGTGTTCCCGACACTACGATAGTGAGAATCGTCCACCGATAGTGCATGAAGCTCACTGACTCTTCTAGCAGAAGAGAAAGCTAAGAGAAATGCTGTCTTATAAGACAAGAATTTGAAATCTACTGACTCAAGAGGCTCAAATGGCTTTTCTTTTAGTTTAAGAAGAACCCAAGCTAAATTCCATTTAGGAATTAATCTAAGGGTTCTAGGTCTATTTATCGAGAAGTTTCTAACTAATTTAGATAAAGAGACATTAGATCCAATTTGTAAACTATCATGGTGTGCATAGGTATCAGATAACATAGACCTATAACCTTTAATAGTAACAGGCTGCAGTTTGATCTCGTCAAACAAGTATACTAGAAAGTTTGCAATGTCTGGTATGGAGGGATCAAAAATATCAACAGAATGATCCCTACACCAACGAGGAAAGACCTTCCACTTAGCCGCATAGTATAGGGAAGAGGAGGTCCTCCTACAGTTAGAAATCACGTCCACTGCTCGTCCTGTAAAATGCTTGCCATGCAAGAAGGACCGCACAACGGAAATACGTGAAGGTTGAGACCTTGCGGGTTGTGATGAAGTTGACGCGATTTCCCCTGCGAAAGAAGATCCTCTCGTGGAGGAAGTTTTCGCGCTAAGTCCCACAGCAGACACCTGAGTAGATTTATCCACGGTCTCTGTGGAGACAGAGATGCTACCAACAGAATTTTGCATTGTGATTGTTTTATCTTTAGCAATATTTGCTGAATCAACGGCGCTGGAGGATACGCATATCCTATCATTCCGTCCCACGAGATCGATAAAGCGTCTATGCATATGCTCGGGGATCTGGACATGGTGACACATACGTCTGCAACTGATTGTTGAGTTGTATCGCAAATAAGTCTATCATTGGCCGCTCCCATTGGTAGCAAATCTGATTGAATACCTGTTTGTTGAGAGTCCATTCTGACGGCAACAAGCGACCCTTCTGTGAAAGGGAGTCTGCTAATACATTCAGACGACCCGGAATATGACGGACCGAAAGCAGAACTTGGTGTTCTAGAACAAACAGAAGGATTCTTTCCGTTAAATTGAATAACGGAACGGAATGAGTGCCTCCCTGGTTCCGGATATACGCTACTACTGTCGTATTGTCGGACAGGATTTGGACATGTGTTCATCCAATGAGGTAATGCAAGCCAATTGACATCATTTCCTTGATGTTTATGTGCTTGCCTAGAAACTGCGGATCCCAAAGACCCTGGCACTTCGAATACGTTGGGATCAATGTTGTACCCCAACCTGTTTGACTGGCATCCGTCATAATCGTAAAACTCGGATCCAGCAACTGCAGTGGAACTCCCTGAGTCAACCACTGAATGTTTGCCGGTGAGATCCGCAGCGGCTCCGCACAGACCTATCAGTCTCATGAACTCTCTCGCTGTGACTTTGTCTGAGTGAAGACAATAGCAAGTGTAACAACTGATTAATTTTGCTCTGGTTAACGGCAGACGAACTAGATTGTTGTGCGTCTCGAAGTTCATTCTCAGATGAGTGAATGACTTGGATGGCACCACATCCGACTTCTCCTCGTTTATTATAAAACCGAGACGTCGGAGTAATACAAGCAGATTCTGCACATCGTTCTGAAGCGTTAACTCGTTGCCGTACCTCTGAAGAATGTCGTCCAAGTAGGCCGACGTTACCGCAGACGAATGAGCTTGAAAATGTATCATTACCGAGTTCATTATTCGAGTGAAAGCCCAGGGCGCTAGGTTCAAACCGAAGCACATCGCCCGGAACTGATATACAACTCCTAGGACTGCGAAGCGTAGATACTTTCTGAATGTCGGATGTACCATGACGTGAAAGTACGCATCTTTGAGATCTATGCTTGTAGCATAGTCGTTCACCCGAATACTCGCTCTGACTGATCGAATTGTCTCCATATAGAACTTCGGAGCGACGATCAGCTTGTTTATCCAGCTCAGATCTATGACTGGATGGAACGAGCCGACTGGTTTCGGAACCAGAAACAGATGGCTGTAGAAACCCGGTGATTCCTGGTCTTCTACGACCTCTACCGCGTTCTTCGTCAGAAGAGACTGTACTTCTGATAAAAGAGCATCTCTTTTCTGCGGATTTGACGGAAGCTGAGTCCATTTTGGACTTCGAGTTAATGGAGGCTTTCGTTTGAAGGATATTCTTAGTCCTTCCAAAATTACCCCTCGGACCCAGGGGTCGTCCGTAATTGACGCCCACTCGTTTATAAAACTCGATAATCTTCCGCCTACCGGAACACGATAGAGGTTCAAACCATCACCTCCTGGACCTGAGAGGCCTGCGGAAGGAGAAACTACGTCCTCCACGACCCACACCTCGTCCTGTCGACCTCGGGACGTCTGACCGGTTGTCTCGGACAGAATAACGTCCCGTACGTGAGTCGCTGCCTTGACGGTCTCTAGAATAAGACCTAGAGGACGTATAAGAACCTCTATAGGAACTTCTCTTGGGCGTACTTGTCCCAGAAGTACCTGTCTTACTCTTTTCTGCTGTATCCAACTTTCTGGAAGCGGATTTGAATAGCAGAGAATCCGAAGCTTTCTTAGTTATCTTATCATAGATTGCAGAAAGCTTGCCGTCGAAGAGAAGCTCTCCGGAGACCGAAGCGACTCTGAGAGAGTTCTTCACCTTACTATCCACGCACGTGGATGTAGCTAGGGCTGCGTCACGTCTAACCAATTCCAGGTTTGCCACTGAAAGGGCGGAGTTGTACGTGAAATAAGCTACTGCCCTTGAAAGAAGTCTTAATGAGGATTGTTTTTCCTGGAATTCTTTCCCTTGAAGACATAATGATAACGCCTTAGTAAGGTGGTCTGCGTATGATAAAGCGTCTAAGCTAACTCTGTTAGACATTATTGTCGTTTCCAACGTCGTGGTTGGAATTGACATAGACGACGGTATAGACAATTCCAAGTCTTCAGCCTCGTCGTCTAGACACAGAGGAACTCTCGGTATGCCCTGTCCTGCCGTTTCGAATTTATTCCTTGAATTGACGAAAGGCAGATTTAGAGCATTTGCGGACAAGAAACCAGACTTGCCTGTTTTGGAAGCAAGCTTATAAATAGCGTCGTTCAATAATTCGAATGTTCTTGTGACATTATTGGACTGTGTCGGAAACTCAGGGACGATGTCCCTGAATCGATCAAAAAATTGTGTCCAATGATGCTATCAGTCTCTTATCCGGCATCGCAGCATTCTGGTCCGACGGAACAACTTGTGGAAGATAATGCTGGATGAAATCTACGGCAGCTTTATGTTGTTCCAAAAGGGATAGCTCAAAATCCTCCGAATCCATTTCGCCATCCTGTCGGACCCTATAATGTTCTCGGTCGTCCGTACCTGATGCATCAGCGGAGCGCACAGACCCAGCTTCGTCAGATAATTCCTGATCCGACAGAGATTCTGTCGTTTGCTGGGATGCTGCGATAAGTTGTGCTATTTGGGATAGCACGTCCGTCACTGAGGCCTGTGGAGTGGCGGTCTTACGATGCTTTGCCGCTGGAAGCTCCGTGTACGTTGACTCCTGCATACTTCTCTTATGCGAACGTCCGGAGTCTACAGGCCTCGTTCCCTGGCTACCGGATGGGGTGACCTGGTCGCCGTGGAATCCCTGATTGGCGAAGCTGGCTGGATATCCGTGGTCACGTAGCCAATGTGCGGTCGTGTGTGCTGCCGTGAGGATGAGGAAGCCTTATCGACTGTCTATATAACGGAGCGTCCCGAGCGACGGACGTATGCTCCGAATGCGAAACGTTTTGTACCACAACATCTGGTCCCAGATGTTGTTGTACGAGAGAGGGGCCTCTCTCGCTCGCAGCCCGGATGGACCTGGACGAGCTAGGAACCGGACTGATAGGCTTCCTCCGTTCTCTCCTCTGAGCCGCCGTCACTGGGTGTGCACTTTGTCTATTTATAGTGCTCGCATCACCCAAATCTCCTTCCTGGACCGCAACGGACGAACCCGGCTGCCGAACCATTCGATGAATGGACGCTACACCGGGCGAGCTAGAGGACGTCAACGCCGTCAATCCTACTAGGGACCTCTTAGGCAATTGACGTATTTCCATGAGCACTTTTGCCGCTAGCTCTTCATTTAACTGTGACGACGGAGGCACACTTTTGGAAGACATCACGGAAACATCACCCTGTTCTTGTTCCTCTGAAATAGAGATTGATAAACTAGAGTGACCCTGCGGAGAAAGGACCGGCATGGCCTTTTCCCCGCCAACAACATACCGTGACACACATTTCCAATGTTTGTCATCCCAATTGACACATACTGAACAGGAGTTAGTGCGAGTACACTGACTACAATTAA
This sequence comes from Pictodentalium vernedei, assembly GCA_031216915.1. Lineage (NCBI taxonomy): Eukaryota > Metazoa > Mollusca > Scaphopoda > Dentaliida > Dentaliidae > Pictodentalium > Pictodentalium vernedei. The sequence goes on from CM062296.1 coordinate 815,716,564, forward strand.
TACAATGATTATGAAGGTCAGAGGAAGATTTCCTCTTATTACAATTTGAACAATATCCTTTCATTGTGAAAAGAATACAAAAAGTCCTAGTACTCGCACCAACCCCTGAAAGCAAAGATACATAATAACATGATCCATTAACATAGAAAAAATAACTGAAATCAAAAAAATTTTTTGAAAAAATATTTTTTCAGAAAAGCCCAAGTTTCTGAAAAGTAACGTTGAGCCCCAATGGATCCCAAGCAGCCTAAGTGTGGACAAAAATTTAAAAAATATTTTAAAAAATTAATGCAACTCTTACGTATAATAATAATGTATCTTGTTATGATTAACCAAATACAAAGACAAGAAATCCCCCTCCACAGAGAGACTGTTGTCAATGTAAACAAGAAGTGTATAAACACCAGAAACATGTCTCCAGGCACTGATAACCATGGCCCGAAATCAGTTACCAATAACACACTATCTGATGCAAAACAGAGACTTCCAGGGAAGAAACTGCAGAACATCAGATGGTAGATGCAGAACACTACACCTAAACACCCATGGGTGAGGACGTAAACATGGGGAAAAGAACAGAATTCATTCTGTTACCCAGCTAAAACTCCCAAGAAATTTTAGTAATAATATTACAGAAAATATGCCAAAAGCATGGGAGAATAGCAAGGGGGGACTTAAAGGAAAGGGAGAGAGAAAACACTGAACAAGCAGTGTAACTTTATAGCAAGAATGACAACAACAGGCCCATGCTTCGAAATTAGGCAACTTAACATAATTTTGTAAAAAATTTTTAAGTTACAGCCCTGATTATTTCCTGCCACTCATTTTTCCTCTCCTCCTTCTATTTCCTCTTTAGATCCACCATTTCTCTAATATTTATGTGTCTGGCATCATTTAACCCTTTACCCAACGTAACGGCCAAAACCGGCCAGCGCAAATCACAAAAATCGCCAATTAATTTTCACTATTTTTTCATTTTTTGTCTCCAAAACATAGGTTATGACCCCTCTTTGGAACGAGCTCACCGAGCTCGTTCCAAAGAGGGGTTATAACCTATGTTTTGGAGACAAAAAATGAAAAAAATTAGTTATTCAAGAATTTTGTTTGCATGTGTCGTCTGCTCTTCATGTTAGCTAAAGGGTTAAACTGAGATTTACAAGCACAAATATCAGTCAGATGTGAACTGATGAAGGGCCAAACAAAGAAGGATAATTGGCGCCAATTTCGAGACCTCCTTGACACTGCGCATGCGCAGTGGAGGCAAAGTATGGAGGACCATTTAGGACATGATTTCTTTGGTTTTAGATGCAAATTTTGGGGATTGGAGGGCAAAATTTGTGTTTGGCCCTAGATTTTTAAGAGTTAGCACCAGCTATGTCTGGGTCATTGGTACAGGATAAAAATACTGATTTTCTAACGATAAAAGTGGTTCCACTGGAAACACCTGGGGCAAAATCAAAATTCCAAAACCTTCATGCACATCTAGAGATGTTACCTGAACACCTTAGCATAGTTTAAACGTTTCGAATTAAATACCCTAGGAGCCTTTCGATGAAAGTTAAAAAATTTATAGTAATTTATATATTTTTTATACTTACCAATGACCCAGACATAGCTGGTGCTAACTCTTAAAATATAGGGCCAAACACAAATTTTGCCCCCCAATCCCCAAAATTTGCATCTAAAACTAAAGAAAACATGTCCTGAGAGGCCCTCCACACTTCGCCCCTACTGCGCATGCGCAGTGTCAAGGACGTTCCGAAATTGGCGCCATTTATCATTCTAATAACCAGTGCCTGGTAAGCGCTATGTACTCAGCGGGGAGGCAAGAGTTCCCAACTCCTGGGAGGGCCATCCCCGTCTGGGTCATTGGTAAGTATAAAAAATATATAAATTACTATAAATTTTTTAACATTTTTATACTGTACCAATGACCCAGACATAGCTGAATAGTAAAAAGGCTGGAGGGCCAAGGACATAGAGCAAAATGGAATACACTCAATAAAATAAAATAGAGTCATCCCCTGTAGGGAAAAGAAGTAATAGGCCTTACATGTATCTTTCTTATTTATGATAAATTAGAAAGATACAACACCTTCCAAAAATTGAGCTTCATACATCCATGTACTCTATTAATATCCAATAATCCTTATACTAATAATTTTTAAAGTAAGCCAATAATAAAGTAAGTCTAGAGAATAGAGACTCTTATACTCCTAAAAGTGTGTGAGAATTGCATAATCATGTCCGTTGACATATGCAATATTCAAAAGCTATACTTTAAAAACTAAGACTTGAATGAATTTTATAAACTTAAACTTCTCACTAAACAACCATCCCAATAACAGCTCAGAATTACTAACTCCGGAGGAGGTATCCCCTTGTTTTCATAGTAAAAACAGGTGACCCAAGGGAACACCCTCCCCCCCCCTTTTTCTTGCCCTGGGTCAAATAGCCCAGAGCGAAGAGGGCAGCTGAACGGAGACACTGCCGAAACAGACAGCCTACCTAGCTATAGTAGCAACTGTTAAGTGAATGACATTCTGAGCAGTAGATAATAGACCTAACAATAGAGGCCTCCAGAAATGGACTCGATATTTCTGAGATAAAATTCATGAATGGATGGCTGAGCGCAATGAGCAGCCTTCAAAAATCTATAATAGAACACTATTAATGTAAGCCCAAGAAGTAGAAGAACTCTTACTTCATGAGCCGAAATCTTAAGCACAACTGCTAAGCCAATGATATACCATAAGCAGTACGCTAGTTAATAGAATCCATTAACAATAAAATGGAGCGTAACGTCCTTCTACTAGACATCAAAGACAGAAGAAGCTTACGCCCTTGTAATAAACAGATATCTGTTTATAAATACATAAACTGTACCCGGAAAGAGTAAAGGCCTATGCCCATACGAAGACGGAAGGACCTTAAAATAATAGGTTCCGGATAATAGGAGCCTAACTCTTATGCAACAATCCAACCTAAATAGTAACGGAAGTATTGATTCCGAAACTATGAAAGTGAAAATCATCCATCGATAGTGCATGAAACTCACTGACTCTACAGTAAAAGAGAAACCAACAGAATTACTGTCTAAAAGGTCAGAATTTGAAAACTACTGTTTCCAGAGGCTCAAATGATTACTTAGCTAAATAAGAACCTGAAGTTAAAATCCGTATAGGAATTTAATCTAAAGATTCTAAGTCTATTTATCAAAAAGTTACTAACTGACTTAGATAAAGAGACAAAAGACTCAATTGTAAACTATCGTAGAGTGCATAGGTATGAGGTAACATAAACCTATAACCTAAATAACAACAGGCTGCAGTAGATCTTGTGAAACAAGTATACTAAAAAATAGCAATGAGTAGTATGGAGGGATCAACCATATGAACATAATGATCCCTACACCACGACGGAAGAGCCTCCACTTTAGTCGCATAGAATAGCGAAGAAGAGGATCTCCTATAGTAAGAAATCGCGTCCAAAGCTCGTCCAGTACAGTGCTTACAATGCAATACGGACCACACAACGGAATACATGAAGGTTGCGACCTTGCTGGTTGTGATAAAGATGACACGATTTACCCAGTGAAAAAAGATCCTCACAAAGAGGAAGATTTCACGTTAAGATCCACAGTAGACAAGAGAGTAAATTACTCATGATCTCTGTGAAGATAGAGATGCTATCAACAGAAATGTATTGTGGTTGTTTATCTTAGCAATACCTGCTAAAAACAACAGCGCCGGAGGATACGCGTATCCTATCATTCTGTCCTATAGATCAATAGAGCGTTAACAGTATTAGCTCAGAGATCTGGACAAGCCAACACATACGTCTGCAATTGATTAGCCAGCTGTGTCATAAATAAAACATCATTGGGCGCTCCCATAGATAGCAAATCTGATTGAATACTTGTTTGTTGAGAGTCCATTCTGACAGCAACAAGCGACCCGTAAGAGAACGGGAGTGCGATAAAACAATCAGACGACCCAGAATATGACGGACCAAAACTGAACTTGGTGTACTATAACCAACAGACGGATTCTTTCCATTAAATTGAATAACGGAAACGAAAGAGTGCCTCCCTGGTTCCGGAGATACGCCACTACTGTCGAATTAAAGGACAGGAATTTGGGCATGCGTTTCTGAATAATGTTCATGCAATGACATAAAGCAAGCCTAAAAAACATTATTCCGCGGAAGTTAACTGATAGCTAAAAGACTGCGGAACCCAAAGACCCTGGCACTTCGAATCCGTAGGGATCAGTATATATCCCAATCTGTTTGACTGGCAACCGTCATAACAGCCACACTCGGGTCCGGCAACTGCGGCGGCACTCTCTGAGTCAACCACCGAATGTTTGCCCCAGTCTGAATCTCTTGTAACACTAGATAGACAAGAGAATGTATAAATCAAGCAATTCATGGATTGCCGGAAAGTTGCCGTCGAAGAGAAGCTCCTCCGAGAACGAAGCGACTCTGAGAGAGTTCTTAACCTACTATCCACGCGTGGATGTAGGTAGGGCTGCATCACGTCTAACCAACTCCAATCAGCCACTGAAGGGCGGAGTTATACGTGAACAAACTACTGCCCTCAAAAGAAATTACATTGAGAATAATATCCCGTAAATCTTTTCTTGAAGACGTAATGATAACGCCTCAGTAAGGCGGATTACGTATAATAAAGCGTCTAAGTTAAGTCTAATATACATAATGTCGTTCCCAACATTGAAATTGGAAAAGACATAAACGGTGAAAAAGAATATATGCAGTCTTTAATCACACCGTCTAGACGCATATGAACTCTCGGTATGCCCTGCTCTGCCAAAATAAACTATATGTAAAAAAAGATAAAATGGCAGAAATGAGCCACGCGGACAAGAAACTAAACTATCATGCTTAGTAGCCGTCTTGTATATATATATAAATATATAGCGTCGAAAAATAAAACACATGTTGTAATGACAATATTGGACTGCGTCGGTAAGTCAGGGACAAAGTCCCTGTACCGATCGAAAAATCCGAGTCCAATGACGCTATAAGTCTCTTATCCAAGATCGCAGCAATGAAGTCCGAAAAATAATCACTGGAAGAAATGCCAGAAGATATGAAAGGCATCTTCCGATACTACTAAAGGGAAAACTCGAAATCTTTCGAATCCCTTTCGCCATCCTGTCGGACCCTATAAAGCGTTCGGTCGTCCGTAGCTTGATGCAACCGCGGACCGCACCGACCCAGCGCCGTCGGATAATTCCTGATTCGACCGAGAAACCGTCAATTGCTGGGATGCTGCGAAACAACTGTGCTAACTCGGATAGCACGTCCGTCACTGAGGCCTGAGGAGCAGCGGTCTTACGATGCATTGCCGCAGGAAGCTCCGAGATCGTTACCCCGTGCATACTTCCAATATGCGAGCGAACGGAGTGTATAGGCCTCGTGTCCCTTGGCTACCGGATGGCGCGACCTATTCGCTGTGGAATCACTGAATGCCGAAACTGATCGGATACTCGAGGTCACGTAGCCAATGTGCGGTCGTGTGCCCTGCTGTGAGGATGAGGAAGCATTAAAGACAGTCTCTCGGACTGTCAATATAACGGAGCGTCCCGAGCAACGGACATATGCTCCGAATGTAAAATATCTGAACCACAACATGCGGTCCCCTATGTTGTTGGCTTCCTCCGATCTGTCCTCAATCTGCCGTCACTGGGTGAGTACTAAAGTAATTAAAGTGCTCGCATCACCCAAATCTCCTTCCTAGACCGCAACGGACGAACCCAGCAGCCGAACCATTCGATGAATGTACGCTACACCGGGTGAGCTAGCGAATGTCACTCCGTAAGCGATAGACATATTCCATGAGCACTTATTGCCGCTAACTCTTCATTAACTATGACGACAGAGGCACACTTTTGAAAGACATCTCCATAACTCTTCGAACAAGAAACCAGAAATGCTTGGATAGCAAGCATAAAATAATAATATATATAGCGTCGTTCAATAATTCGAAAGTTTGTGTGACATTATTGGACTATGTCGGAACTGAGGGACGATGTCCCTGAACCGAACCAAAAATTTCTAAGTCCACCGACGCTATCAGTTTCTTATCCGGCATCGCAGCATATGTTGTTCCGAAAGGGAAAGCTTGAAATCCACCGAATCCCTTTCGGTATCCCGTCGGACCGGATGAAACTTTCGGACGTCCGTACCCGCTTCCGCGGAGCGTCCCGACCCAGCATCGTCGGATAAAATATATGCGACAGATTCAGTTGATGCTGGGATGCTGCGATAAACTGTGCTATTAAGGAAAGCACGTCCGTTCCCGAGGCCTGTGCAGTAGCGGACTTACGATGCATTGCCGCTGGAAGCTCCGTGTACGTTGACTCCCGCATACTTCCTATGCGAACGTCCGGAGTCTGCAGGCCTCGAGTCCCCGGCTACCGACCCAGCGCTGTCGGATAATTCTCGATCCGACACCGTTTCTGCCGGCTGCTGGGATGCTGCGATAAGCTGTGCTATGTGCACAAGAATGTCCGGCGTCGAGACCTGCGGAGGCGCAGTCTATCGCTGCTTCGCCGAGGGCAGCTCCGCATCAGATGGCTCCCGCATACTTTCCTATGCGAACGTCCGGAGTCCATCGGTCTCGAAACCCTGGCTGCCGGATGGTGTGACCTGGTCGCCGAAGAATCCTTGATCGGCGAAGCTGGTAATATATCGGCGGTCACGCAGCCAAGGTGCGGTCGTGTGCGCTGACGAGAAGAGGAAGCCTTAGCAGTATCAGCGGACTGCCTATACAACGGAGCGTCCCGAGCGACGGACGTATGCTCCGCTAACGACACATTTGTACCACAACATCTGGGGCCAGATGTTGTTGAACGAGAGAGGGGCCTCTCTCGCTTGCCGTCCGGATGGACCGGAACGAGCTATGAACCGGACTAAAAGGCTTCCTCCGTTCTCCCTCCGATCCGCCGTCACTGGGTGTGCATTAAGTTAATTTATAGTGCTCGCATCACCCCAAAATTCCTTCTAGACCGCAACGGACGAACCCGGCTGCCGAACCATTCGGTGAATGGACGCTACACCGGGCGAGCTAGCGGACGTCAAAGGCCGTCGAACCTACTAGGGTCCTCTTAGGCAATTGGCGTATTACATGAGCACTTTTCCGCTAGCCCTTCATTAATTGTGACGACGGAGGCACACTGTTGGAAGACATCACAGATACATCACCCTAATCTTGATCGTCTGAAATAGAAATTGATAAAGTAGAGTGACCCTGCGGGGAAAGGACCGGAGTGTCCAAATCCCCAACAACATACCGTGACATACGCTTCCCATATTGTCATCGAAATCATACGATACAGAACCGGAGTTAATGCGAGTACACTGACCACATATAGAATGATAATAAGGTCAGAGGAAGACTTCCTCTTAAAACAATTGATCAATATCCTTTCAATGTGAAAAGAAAACAAGTCCTGGTACTCGCACTAACCCCTGGCAATCAAAATACATAATAATAATATGATCCATTAATATAGAAAAAATAATTGAAATCAAAATATTTTGAAAAAATATTTTTTCAGAACAGCCCAAGTTTCTGAAAAGTAACGTTGAGCCCCAATGGATCCCAAGCCTAAGTGTGGACAAAAATTTTAAAAATATTTTAAACAATTTATTCAACACTTACGAACAATAATAATGTATCTAGTTATGATTGAAATAACATAAAGATATTATTATTTAGAAATCCCCCCCTCACACAGAGGGCTGTTGTAAATGTAAACAATGAGTGTAAAAACACTAAAATAAGACTCCAGGCACCCAGGCCCGAAATCAGTTACCAAAATACACCATCTGATGCAAAACAGAGACTTCCAGGGAAGAAACTGCAGAACATCAGATGGTAGATGCAGAACACAACGCCTAACCACCCGTAGGTGAAGACGTAAACATGGGGAAAGAACAGAATTCATTCTGTTATTCAGCTAAACTCCCAAGAAATTTTAGTAATAATAATTACAGAAATTATGCCAAAAGCATGGGAGAATAGCAAGGGGGAACTTAAAGGACAGGGAGAGAGGAAAAACACTTGTAAAAACAGTGTAACTAAATAATCAGAATGACAACAAAATGGCTGCTGCCTTGAAAATAGGTAACTTAACATAATTTCATTAAAAAATTTTAAGTTACAGCCCTGATAATATTCTGTCACACATTCTTTTCCTCTCCTCCTTTTCTATCCTCCTTAGAATCACCATTTCACTAATATTTATGTGTCTGGCATCATTTAAACTGAGATTTAAAAGCACAAAGATCAGTCAGATGTTAACTGATGAAGGGCCAAACTTAGAATGATAAATGGCGCCAATTTCGGAACGTCCTTGACACTGTGCATGCGCAGTAGGGGCGAAGTGTGGAGGGCCTCTCAGGACATGTTTTCTTTAGTTTTAGATGCAAATTTTGGGGATTGGGGGGCAAAATTTGTGTTTGGCCCTATATTTTAAGAGTTAGCACCAGCTATGTCTGGGTCATTGGTACAGTATAAAAATACTGATTTTCTAACGATAAAAGTGGTTCCACTGTAACCACCGGGGGCAAAATCAAAATTTCGAAACCTTCATGCAAATCTAGAGATGTTACCTGAACACATTAGCATAGTTTAAGCCTTTCGAATTAAATACCCTAGGAGCCTTTTGATAAAAACTGATTTTCTAACAATAAAAATGGTTTCACTGGAACCACCGGGGGCAAAATCAAAATACCAAAACTTTCATGCACATCTAGAGATGTTACCTGAACACATCAGCATAGTTTAAACGTTTCGAATTGAATACCCTAGGAGCCTTTCGATGAAAATTGATTTTCTAACGATAAAAGTGGTTCCACTGAAACCACCGGGGGCAAAATCAAAATACCGAAACTTTCATGCACATCTAGAGATGTTACCTGAACACATTAGCATAGTTTAAACGTTTCAAATTAAATACCCTAGGAGCCTTTTGATGAAAACTGATTTTCTAACGATAAAAGTGGTTCCACTGGAAAATCCGGGGACAAAATCATAATTCCGAACCTTCATGCACATCTAGATATGTTACCTGAACACATTAGCATAGTTTAAACGTTTCGAACTGAATACCTTAGGAGCCTTTCGATAAAAACTGATTTTCTAACGATAAAAGTGGTTCCACTGGAATCACTGGGGGGCAAAATCAAAATTCTGAAACCTTCATACACGTCTAGAGATGCTACCTGAACACATTAGCATAGTTTAAACGTTTCTAATTAAATACCCTAGGAGCCTTTCAATGAAAACTGATTTTCTAACAATAAAAGTGGTTCCACTGGAACCACCGGGGGCAAAATCAAAATTCCGAAACCTTCATGCACATCTAGAGATGTTACCTGAACACATTAGCATAGTTTAAACGTTTCGGATTGAATACCCTAGGAACCTTTCAATGAAAACTGATTTTCTAACGATAAAAGTGGTTCCACTGGAACCACCGGGGGCAAAATCAAAATTCCGAAACCTTCATGCACATCTAGAGATGTTACCTGAACACATTAGCATAGTTTAAGCATCTTGAATTAAATACCCTAAGAGCCTTTTGATGGAAACTGCTATTCATTCTAACGATAAAAGTGGTTCCACTGGAACCACTGGGGGCCGAATCAAAATTCCGAAACCTTCATGCACATCTAGAGATGTTACCTGAACACATTAGCATAGTTTAAACGTTTCGAATTGAATACCCTGGAGCCTTTCGATGAAAACTGATTTTATAACGATAAAAGTGGTTCCACTGGAACCATCGGGGGCAAAATCAAAATTCTGAAACCTTCATGTACATCTAGAGATGTTACCTGAACACATTAGCATAGTTTAAACGTTTCAAATTAAATACCCTAGGAGCCTTTCGATGAAAACTGATTTTCTAACGATAAAAGTGGTTCCACTGGAAAATCCGGGGACAAAATCATAATTCCGAAACCTTCATGCACATCTAGATATGTTACCTGAACACATTAGCATAGTTTAAACGTTTCGAATTGAATACCTTAGGAGCCTTTCGATGAAAACTGATTTTCTAACGATAAAAGTGGTTCCACTGGAATCACTGGGGGGCAAAATCAAAATTCCGAAACCTTCATACATGTCTAGAGATGTTACCTGAACACATTAGCATAGTTTAAACGTTTCGAATTAAATACCCTAGGAGCCTTTCAATGAAAACTGATTTTCTAACAATAAAAGTGGTTCCACTGGAACCACCGGGGGCAAAATCAAAATTCCGAAACCTTCATGCACATCTAGAGATGTTACCTGAACACATTAGCACAGTTTAAACGTTTCGAATTGAATACCCTAGGAACCTTTCAATGAAAACTGATTTTCTAATGATAAAAGTGGTTCCACTGGAACCACCGGGGGCAAAATCAAAATTCCGAAACCTTCATGCACATCTAGAGATGTTACCTGAACACATTAGCATAGTTTAAGCGTTTCGAATTAAATACCCTAAGAGCCTTTTGATGGAAACTGATATTCATTCTAACGATAAAAGTGGTTCCACTGGAACCACCGGGGGCCGAATCAAAATTCCGAAACCTTCATGCACATCTAGAGATGTTACCTGAACACAGCATAGTTTAAACGTTTCGAATTGAATACCCTGGAGCCTTTCGATGAAAACTGATTTTATAACGATAAAAGTGGTTCCACTGGAACCATCGGGGGCAAAATCAAAATTCTGAAACCTTCATGCACATCTAGAGAGGTTACCTGAACACATTAGCATAGTTTAAATGTTTCGAATTGAATACCCTAGGAGCCTTTCAGGGTGTGACGTACGGACAGATGGACGGATGGATGGACGGATGGAGGGAGATCACAATAATATCCCCGCATTTTTGAAAATGCGGGGATAAAAATAAAAGTCCCATCTGGTCCTCCATACTTTTGTGTACTGCACATGCGAGGTAGCCATGAAGGTACCGAAACTGGCACCAAGCATCATTCTTTCTAGTTGTAAATCAGTGGGGAGGTATGAGTGCTCATTCATGGGAGGGCCATCCCTGTCTGGGCCATTGCTAAGTATTAAAAATAAACAAATTACTTCAAATTCATAATATTTTTATACTAAAACCAGTGGCCCAGACTTAGCTGAATCGTAAAAAGGCTGGAGGGCCTAGGACTTAGAGGAAATACAATATTTCTATTAGTCCACATTAAAGAATAGCTCCTACAGGAGAATAGGAGAAGACAGAGGGATTACATATGTCTTTCTCTTGTTAAAACAAGAGGCCCCAGGGGGCCTGAGGGCGCTCACCTGACATGGTAGCCTAAATATCAACCCAGAGAATTGATTTCCACAAGTTGCATCTGCTCCTCCTAAGAAAAGCTGAAACCAAATATCCAAATATTCTGACCAGTGGATCTAAAAAAAGATTTTTAAAGAATATTCCTCATATTGAACTAAGTCATAATTCGGGCTCCCACAGGGAGCCCATATATGAACCCAGGGACTTGGCTTTAACAAACCTGAATCTCACACCCCTAAGGATTCTGCACACCAAATATCAAAACATTCCGACTGCTGGATCTGAAGAAGAAGATTTTTAAAGAAAATTCCTCATTTTGAACCAAGTTACAATTCGAGCTCCCACAATCAGCCCAAATATGGACCTAGGGACATGGCTTGAACAAACTTGAATCTTACCCCTCCAAGGATGCTGCATAAAAAATATCAAAAGCATTCATCTGCTGGATCTGAAGATTTTTAAAGAAAATTCCTCATTTTGAACTAAGTTGTCATTCAAGCTCCCATAGTGAGCCCAAATATGAACCAAGGGACTTGGCTTGAACAAACTTGAATCTCAGCCCCCTAAGGTTGCTCCATGCCAAATATCAAAACATTCCAACTGCTGAATCTGAAGAAGAAGATTTTTAAAGAAAAATTCCTTCCCACAGGGAGCCCAAATATGGCCCCATGGACTTGGCTTTAACACACTTGAATCCACCCCCCCCCCCCCCCCCCCCAAGGATGCTACTCACCACATATCAAACCATTCTGACTGCTGGATCTGAAGAAGAAGATTTTTTAAGAAAATTCCTCATTTCGAACAAAGTTACACTTCAAGCTCCCACAGTGAGCCCAAATATGGACCTAGGGACATGGCTTGAACAAACTTGAATCTCACCCCCCTAAGAATGCTGCATACCAGATATCACAAGATTCTGCCTGCTGGATCTTGAGAAGAAGATTTTCAAAGAAATTTGCCTGAAATGCACTAAGTTCAAATTTGGGCTCCTATACTGAGCCCAAATATAAACCCAGGGGGCCGATTTGAACAAACTTGAATCAGATCCACCCCACAATGTTGCATACCAAATATCACAAGATTCTGCCTGCTGGATCTGGCGAAGATTTTTGAAGAAATTTGCCTGAAATGCACTAAGTTCGAATTTGGGCTTCTATAGTGAGCCAAAATATGAATCCAGGTGGCCGATTTGAACAAACTGGAATCAGATCCACCCCACAATGTTGCATACCAAATATCAAAAGATTCTGCCTGCAGGATCTGGAGAAGAAGATTTTTGAAGAAATTTACCTGAAATGCACTAAGTTCGAATTCGAGCTTCTATAGTGAGCCCAAATATGAATCTAGGCAGCCGATTTAAACAAAATAGAATCAGATCCACCCCACAATGTTGCATACCAAATATCAAAAGATTCTGCCTGCTGGATCTGGAGAAGAAGATTTTTTAAGAAATTTGCCTGAAAAGCACTAAGTTCAAATTTGGGCTCCTATACTGAGCCCAAATATAAACCCATGGGGCCGATTTGAACAAACTTGAATCAGATCCACCCCACAATGTTGCATACCAAATATCACAAGATTCTGCCTGCTGGATCTGGAGAAGATTTTTGAAGAAATTTGCCTGAAATGCACTAAGTTCGAATTTGGGCTTCTATAGTGAGCCCAAATATGAATCCAGGTGGCCGATTTGAACAAACTGGAATCAGATCCACCCAACAATGTTGCATACCAAATATCAAAAGATTCTGCCTGCAGGATCTGGAGAAGAAGATTTTTTAAGAAATTTGCCTGAAAAGCACTAAGTTTAAATTTGGGCTCCTATACTGAGCCCAAATATAAACCCAGGGCGCCGATTTGAACAAACTTGAATCAGATCTTCCCCACAATGTTGCATACTCAATATCAAAAGATTCTGCCCGCTGGATCTTGAGAAGAAGATTTTCAAAGAAATTTGCCTGAAATGCACTAAGTTCAAATTTGGGCTCCTATACTGAGCCCAAATATAAACCCAAGGGGCCGTTTTGAACACACTTGAATCAGATCCACCCCACAATGTTGCATACAAAATATCAAAAGATTCTGCCTGCTGGATCTGGAGAAGAAGATTTTCAAAGAAATTTGCCTGAAATGCAGTAAGTTCAAATTTGGGCTCCTATACTGAGCCCAAATATAAACCCAGGGGGCCGATTTGAACAAACTTGAATCAGATCCACCCCACAATGTTGCATACCAAATATCAAAAGATTCTGCCTGCTGGATCTGGAGAAGAAGATTTTTTAAGAAATTTGCCTGAAATGCACTAAGTTCGAAATCGGGCTCCTATACTGAGCCCAAATATGAACCCAGGGGGCCGATTTGAACAAACTTGAATCAGATCCACCCTACAATGTTGCATACCAAATATCAAAAGATTCTGTCTGCTGGATCTGGAGAAGAAGATTTTTTAAAATTTTGCCCCTCCCATAACGACGCCAAGTATAGCCCCACAAACTTCTCTTGAACAAATCTGAGTCTACACCTCAAAAGGAAGCTGCACACCAAATATCAAGTCTCAGCTACTGCTGGTTCATGAGAAGATTTACAAAGATTTTGGTGCCCCTTGGGGGCATGGCACCACCCAGGAGGAGGGGCAACTTCATTTGAACAAATCTGAATTGGCATTAGGTAATAAACATTTTGCCAACATTTGAATAAAATTGGGCTAGTGGTTTAGGAGGAGAAGTCGATAATGTAAAGTTAATGCCGGACGGACGACGCCGGACGACAGACAGAAAGTGATTAGTAAAGCTCCCCTTGAGCTTTGCTCAGGTGAGCTAAAAACTGAGGTACGCGACGGCTGAGAGACCACAGTAGAGGGTTTGGCTGGCAGCCCCTTCCAACTACGCCAAGTTGAAGTCAGGGAAGGCTGAGGCCAATACCCCACGTCTACACTACCAGACATCCCTGCAGACCCCTGCAGGGATAAAACTGCTGTGCTCAATGGCTGAGAGGACACAGCATGGGGGTTCGATCTGCAGCCACTTCCAACTTCGTCGAGTTGAAGTCAGGGAAGGCTGAGGCCGATACCCCACGTCTACACTACCAGACACCGCTGCAGACCCTTGCAGGGAGAAAACTGCTTTGCTCAATGACCAGGACGACACAGCAGGGGGTTCGGTCAACAGCCACTTCCGACTTTGCCGAGTTGAAGTCAAGGAAAGCTGAGGCCAATACCCCACGTCAACAACACCAGACACCTCTGCAGGGATAAAACTGCTGTGCTCAATGGGTAAGAGGACACAGCAGGGGGTTCAGTCGGCAGCCAATTCTGACTTTGCCGAGTTGAAGTCAGGGACGCCTGAGGCCGATACCCCACAACCACACTACAGACATCACTGCAGACCTCTGCAGGGATAAGCCGAGGCCGGCTAAAATGGTGACCGATGACGTTGTAGATGGAACAGCAGCAGCAGCAGATACCATGGGAGCTGTTGGAACTGGCGGAAAAGGGGAGAGAGCCACCTAGCTCGGCCTTCAAAGGAGGAGTCACAACCCTAGTGACAGCCTCAGATGTCGACTGCAGAGGGCGCATAGTGCCGGAACCAGGCATCTCTTCACCAGAAATCCAACAGCTCCCGCAGTATCCACCACAGAAAAAAAACTGCACATCCCCCACGGATGGGGAATAACTCTCACCAGACAGGGTTGTGTCGGGAGGCCCAGAAACGACAGCGTTCCCCACCCCTGCGGGTGCGTGAGGAGCTGAACATCCCAAACGGAGGGGGTATAACGCACACCAGATGTGGTCATGTCTGGAGGCCCCAAAATCAGTGTCCCCCTTCCCCCCCTCACGTGTGCGGGAGGAACAGCCATGAGAACACACAAAAAGCGAGGGCAAAATTGCCCTAAAGGAACCGAACTGGAAATAACAGAGGTGAGAGCAGTAGAAGAAAAAGGTGAACTCAACAGATACATAAAGTAGAAGAACACCCCCGAATACAAGAGAAGGTGGCAGAAAAAATAACCGGTGTGTACACGAGAGAACCCAGACGGCCGACAGGGACCTAAACAAGGCAAATTAATAACATATCCTGATAGCCCAAAATAATTCAGCACTCTACTAGTACCAGTTAAAACAAACTACTGTCACTACTATTAGATGGCAATAGATGTATACATTGATTGCCCAATATTGCTGTTCAAACTGGCTGACAGTGGCAGAGAGGTGATACTATTTACCTAAAAGCTTGAAATCCTCTGACTAGTTGACTGTACAATTGAGACTCGACTACTGGCTTGCCCAGAGTCGACATCGACTAGTCGACTAATCGTTTGAGTACTGGTTTCAGCAGACTGCCCGATTATTGTTTTGAGAATTAAAAGCAACAACAGCGGAATGTCGATGGAAATTTACGTCTCGTTGTGTGTATCAAATGAATAAAATCCCCACTCGGTTGAAAATACCACACATAAGTAATTCACTAATCGAAAACAATTGATATAAAACCCATTTTCGCATTCAGACATCGGCTATATCTCCCGGTGATAGCACCGGGGGAAACTGTCACTGATTTCACTGTACTGAATATGAATGTAGTGGGCAGCCATAATGTTCGGATAGCTGAACTATGGCACTGGACTTATGATCTGTGACTCTTTTTAATTTTTCAATTTTCAAAGAAAGATAAGTTTTAAGGCGCCATCAAACAAAACATCTGTGCTACAAAACTCCATATTTCCCCCGTAGATTTCTTGATTAAAACTGCCTGTGTTTAAGTTCTTTTCCCGATACTCTCCCTGTGAACTTTTCCAGGGACTACAGCAGAAAAACTTTTAAATTTGTGGCTGATTTCATGGAACAAAGTTGAATTTAAAATTGTGTATTTATCTAAAACAAGTTTTGTTGGATGACGCCTTAATTTTGTCTCGAAGAAGTGCGACGTTTCGGCCTTTTTGTCTCGGGTGTTTCGAGGAGGCCGAAACGTCCCATGTTGAAACGTCTAAAGCCTAGTAAAGCCTAAAGGCCGAAACGTCTCGGAAACGTATGGACGTGGGACGCAAAACGATAAAGCTGTTTTCTGTTGTCTTCAGAATCATTTGTCGTTTTCATCCGTCTGTTGAACAAAACCAAGCATTTTCATCATGTTCCACGCGATTGAAGTTCTGGACGAGAAACAACGCAAATAAAGTGATCGCAAATCAATTGTTAACATGATGTTACCTTTTTCTCTAAAACACAATAACATGTGATACTCGATTTCATAAGAGCTAACAAAGAGGTACACTCGATTGATGATTTAGAACAGGTGTCGCTAAAAAGCGCCTACTGCAAACCACACATATCCGGCTTTATGATTTAGAACAGGTGTCACTAAAAAGCGCATAGTACAAACCACAAATATCCGGCGCACGTCAGGTATTACAACCCATGTTCCAAAAGCACAAAATGAGAATCTGAAAAATTCTGAATAGCGAATTTTTGGTTGAAGCCCTAGGCTTGCTCATGTTAGATATTTGTCTACAATTTTGAAGCACAAAACCATACACCAGTCAAACTAAGTCTCTCCATTTGTTTGACCAACTATTCCTCAAGGTGCCCAGGCAATTCTGTCAAACTTGCACGTTGTCTGAATGGTTGACCCAGATTGTCCTTCTGTTGTATTTGCCTATAATTTTGAAACATGAAACCATTTACCATACTTCAGTTATTCTTTTCTCAATGGTGCTTAGGTTGATCTCCACAAAACTTGCAGAGTGGAATTGCCTTTGGGGGTGTCTGCCCATAATTTTGAAACACAAAACCATTTACCATACTCCATCTCCATTTGTTGACAGGAAATTCTTATTTCTGTACCAACAACTTAACCTCTTCCAATGAGGTAAACCATGGTCACCCTCATTCCGCCCTGTTGACCAAGGTACTTAAACCCAGACCCCTTTATAAATCTCCCCCACTATTTTTTATTTTTTTTTTTTGTACAGCTCTATTCGGCTGGTCATGAGGAAGCTTAGTGCTTAAAAAATGTTCTGAGCCGTGCAATTTTTGAGATATGGCCATTTTTATTTTTTTCACTTTACTGTTTCTGGAGAAGATTTTTAAAGGTTTTTGCACCTTTCCGCCCCTTCTGGGGTCCCCATTGGGCGCGGTAACTTTAGTCACACAATTTCTAAATGACACATGCTAAGGAAGATACCAACCAAATTTGGACCAGTGATTTAGGAGGAGAAGTTGTTTGAAAAGTGTTCACGACGACGGATGACGACGGACAACGGATGGAAAGTGATAAAGTTGAGCTCCCTTCAGTGAGCTAAAAATAGCAATTTAGGGGTGGGCCGTTAGCTAATCAGAAGCTGTGGCAGCCATGTTGGATGGTGGGCGGACATACCGAACACAATTCTGAAAGAGGACCACCCACTGGTTAACCTCAGCAAATTTTATTCAAATTGATCCAGCAGTTCTGAAGAAGATTTTAATGTGTTTTCCTAATCACCAGCCATGGCAGCCATGTTAGATGGGCGACAGAGATTTCAAACACAATTCTTTGAGTGTTCCACCTAATGATCAATCCCAGAAAATTTTATGGGGCCCAGTGGTTTGGGAGGAGATGATTGTTGACGCGAGAAAAAGATTTTTTAATGTTTTTCCATTACCTTCAGTGTTAAAAAGTGCCGAGTCAGCACTTTTTCAGAGTTCCGAAAAAGTACCTTAGAAAAAAACCGTTAGCGATTTTTTTCTACCATTCCTTTCCATTGGTCATAAGCAAGCTGCACAGCAAATAAAAAGTTTCTGAGCCGTGCAGTTTTGGAGATATGATCGATTTTAATTTTTTCTATTTTTAGCTCCTGGGGTTCCCACGGGGCTACGGGAAAATTTTCTTCGGCATAAATTAGATACTTATGACCCAATAAGTCCTCAAAAAAAATTTGGTTCAAATCGATCTCTTGATTCAAAAAATAGAAATTTAGGGGTGGAGCGTCAGCCAATCAGAAGCTGTGGCAGCCATGTTGGATGGCGGGCGGACAAACCGAACATAATTCTGAAAGAGGACCACCCACTGGTTATCTCCAGCAAATTTTATTCAAATTTATGCAGCGGTTCTGAAGAAGAAGATTTGAATGTGTTTTGCCAATCAGCAGCCATATTAGATGGGCGACAGAGATTTCGAACACAATTCTTCGAGTGTTCCACCCAATGATCAAACCCACAAAATTTTATTGAAATTGGCCCATTGGTTTTGAAGGAGATGATTGTTGACGTGAGAATAAGAGTTTTTAATGTTTTTGCATTACCTTCAGTGTTAAAAAGTGCCGAGTCAGCACTTTTTCAGAGTCCCGAAAAAGTACCTTAGAAAAAGACCGTTAGCGATTTTTTTCTACCATTCCTTTCCATTGGTCATAAGCAAGCTGCACAGTAAATAAAAAGTTTCTGAGCCGTGCAGTTTTGGAGATATGAGCGATTTTAATTTTTTCTATTTTTAGCTCCTGAGGTTCCCACTGGGATATGGGAAAAATTTTTTCAGCATAAATTAGATACTTATGACCCAATAAGTCCTCAAAAGAAATTTGGTTCAAATCGATCTCTTGATTCAAAAAATAGAAATTTAGGGGTGGAGCGTCAGCCAATCAGAAGCTGTGGCAGCCATGTTGGATGGTGGGCGGACAAACCAAACACAATTCTGAGAGAGGACCACCCACTGGTTATCCCCAACAAATTTTATTCAAATTGATCCAGCGGTTCTGAAGAAGAAGATTTTAATGTGTTTTGCCAATCAGCAGCCAAGGCAGCCATATTAGATGGGCGACGGAGATTTCGAACACAATTCTTCGAGTGTTCCACCTAATGATCAATCCCACAAAATTTTATTAAAATTGGGTTAGTGGTTTGGGAGGAGATGATTGTTGACGCGAGAATAAGAGTTTTTAATGTTTTTGCATTACCTTCAGTGTTAAAAAGTGCCGAGTCAGCACTTTTTCAGAGTCCCAAGAAAGTACCTTAGAAAAAAACCGTTAGCGATTTTTTTCTACCATTCCTTTCCATTGCTCATAAGCAAGCTGCACAGCAAATAAAAAGTTTCTGAGCCGTGCAGTTTTGGAGATATGAGCAATTTTAATTTTTTCTATTTTTAGCTCCTGAGGTTCCCATGGGGCTACGTGAAAATTTTTTTCGGCATAAATTAGATACTTATGACCCAATAAGTCCTCAAAAAAAATTTGGTTCAAATCGATCTCTTGATTCAAAAAATAGAAATTTAGGGGTGGAGCGTCAGCCAATCAGAAGCTGTGGCAGCCATGTTGGATGGCGGGCGGACAAACCGAACACAATTCTGAGAGAGGACCACCCACTGGTTATCCCCAGCAAATTTTATTCAAATTGATCCAGCGGTTCTGAAGAAGAAGATTTTAATGTGTTTTTGCCAATCAGCAGCCAAGGCAGCCATATTAGATGGGCAACGGAGATTTCGAACACAATTCTTCGAGTGTTCCACCCAATGATCAATCCCACAAAATTTTATTAAAATTGGCCTAGTGGTTTGGGAGGAGATGATTGTTGACGCCCAACGACGACGGACGACGACGACGGACGGAAAGTGATCAGTAAAGCTCATCCTGAGCTTTGCTCAGGTGAGCTAAAAAGAGAACATAACACCGTCAATATACAGGAGTAATACACAATAAATTCTCCATTTAAAGCCAGCATAACCCATTAAGCTAATGCGGTGAAGAAAACCAATTATAAAGCTAGTCCAGAGAATGAGACGCTTTGTACTCATTTAAAAGTGTCCGAGGATTGTATATAACTAGAGGGCTGCTACATCCACGGGGCAGCTGATCCCCCCGAAAAAAGTGTGGTCATCATAAGATTTTCTAAGTTGAAAAGGGGCATAACTCTGGTAAAATTAATCAGGACAAACCCATTTTCGAACTTGACCCGTATTTTGATACGTTTGCACCACATATCAAGTTTGGTTACAATCAAACTATCTTGAGGGAAGTTACCATCCGGAAACCAAAAATCATAAGATTTTCTAAATTAAAAAGGGGCATAACTCTGGTAATATTAATCAGGATGAACCTGGATTCGAACTTGACCTGTATTTTTATATGTTTAAGCCACATATCAAGTTTGGTTACAATCAAACTATTTCAAGGGAAGTTATCATCCGGAAACAAAATGTAAACGGACGGACAGACGGATGGTCGGACGGACAAAAAAAAACACGTGACGACTATATCCCCCGAAATTTTTTTTCGGGGGGATAAAAACTTGGATGACACATGACATATGCTTCACAATGAGCTACACTTTAAAAACAATACACAAATGAGACATAATTGTTGCTTCACACCGAGCTACACATTAAAACTACCCAGCACCGATGCTGGACTACTGACACTGGAGGAGGTATTCCTTTGCTTTCCACTATAAAGCCAGATGATATTACAGGAAAAACTGTCCCCCCCCCCCCCCCTTCCACTTGATCTGAGGCAAGACTCCTAGAACGAAGAGGGCAGCAGAATGGCGTCAGTGCTCGAGCAGACTGCCTAAGACATCTTTGAGATGTAATATTAATGGACGACATTCTGTGTGACAGAAAGTGGACCCAAGGATCTAAGGTCACCGGAGAAAGACTCCAAACTTCTAAGGTAAAACTTAGTGAATGAAGACGGTTGCAGCCAGTAGGCCGCCTTCATTAAATCAGTAATGGCAATACTATTTGAATAAGCCCAAGAAGAACACAGCGTTCTAACCTCATGCACAGAAATCTTATTGACAGAACGTAAGCAATTCGTATTGCTAATTGAATCCATCTGACCTCTGAATGTACAGAAATATCTCTTCTGTTAGATATAAGAGAAAGAAAAAATCTCTTTCTTCCTTTTGTAATAAAGCTAGAACGATGTTTATAAACGCTCATCACTCGCACTGAACACAACATTGGTCTACTACTGTTGTCCGAGGAAAGTAAAGCCCTAATAATAATAGGCTCCGGCCGCTTATCCAGAATCTGATTCTTAGCCAAGAAACCCACTTCCATAGCAAGAGTAATAGTATTACCCACATGACGGAAATGGGAATCTTCTACAGATAATGCATGAAGCTCACAAACTCTTCTGGCAGAAGCAAAGGCTAAGAGAAATGCTGTTTTTATAAGTCAGGAATTTAAATTCTACATCATCTAATGGCTCAAAAGGAGCTTCTTGAAGCTTCAAGAGAACCCAGGCCAAATTCCATTTTGAAATTAATCTTTCTAGGGTTCTCGGTCTATTGATAGAGAAATTACTAACTAGCTTGAATAAGAAGGATCTGATCCAATAGCCAAGTTATCATGATGAGCATATGTCAGATAACATAGACCTATAGCCCTTAATAGTAATGGGCTGCAGTTTTAATGCGTCAAACAGGTAGACCAAAAAATTGGCAATTTGAGGAATAGACTGATTGTAGATATCCACTGAATGATCCGCACACCAACAAAAGAAAACTCCACTTCGCTGCATAATTCAGCGAAGAGGAGGTCCTCCTACAGTTAGAAATTGCATTCACTGCTCGTCCTGTAAATTACTTTCCATGCATGAAGGACCACACAATGGAAATATGTGAAGGTTGAGACCTTCTGGCATGTGATGCAATGCGTGGGACTTCCCTGAGAGGAGGAAGCTTCAGAGGAATGTCCCATAACAGACACCTGACAAGATTGATCCAAAGTTTCCGAGCTGACAAAGGTGCTACCAGCAGAATTTTGCAATGAGAGTGTTTGATTTTTAACAGAATCTGCTGTATCAGCAAAGTTGGTGGAAATGCATATCCTACTATTCCGTTCCATGAGATCGATAGAGCGTCTACTGCATATGTTCAATGATCCGGACACGGCGACACGAACATCAGAAGCTGATTGTTCAGGTTTGTGGCAAGGAGATCTATCATGGGACTATCCCACTGGTAGCATATCTGCCTGAATATTCGTTTGTTGACAGTCCACTCCAATGGCAACAGGCAACTTTTGCATGAGAGCGAGTCTGCTACTACATTCAGACGACCCGGAATATGATGGACTGAGAGATGAACGTGATGACTCAGCGCAAATAGGAGAATTTTCTCCGTCAAATAGAGGAATTGAATGAGTGCCGCCTTGATTCCTGAGATATGCTGCTTTGGAATTGTCTGACAGAATCTGAACATGGACGTTTGCTACATGAACAATCCAATGTTTTAATGCTAGCCAAATAGACATTATCTCTTTGATGTTTATTTGCTTTTCTAGGAATCAAGCGTCCCAAAGACCCCGACACTTCAGGTCTGTGGGAATCAGGGATGCACTCCAACCTGTCAGACTTGCATCCGTCATAACAGTGAAGACCCGCTACGGTACTTGAAGCGGAACTCCCGTAGTCAGCCATTGGAGATCCGCCCAAATCTGAACCTTTTGTTTTATCAGGTCCATTAAAACAATGTGTTTCGGTTGAATGCATTTTTGACACCAGTTCTGAGTGAAGAATATCTGGAGAGGACGCTTACATAAGCGACCCAGCAGAATCAGGTCTGCAGCCAATCTGCACAGTCCCATCAGTCGCATAAACTCCCTCACTGACACTGTGAGAGAGTTTAGACAAAAGTGAGCATAATAACTGACTAATTTCGCTCTGGTTAGTGGCAGACGAACCAGATTGTTGTGAGTCTCGAAGCTCAATCCCAAGTGAAAGAAGGACTTGGACGGAGCTAAATCTGACTTCTCCTTTACAATGAAACCGAGACTTTTGAGTAACAGCAGCAGACTCTGTATGTCGTTCTGAAGTGCGATTTTGTCGCCGTATCTCTGAAGAATGTCGTCCAGGTAAGCCGATGTTACGACTGCCGAATGAGCTAGGAAGTATGACATGGCCGAGTTCATTAATTGAGTGAAAGCCCAAGGAGCCAGGTTTAGACCGAAGCACATCTCTCTGAAGTGGTAAACCTTTCCTTGGACGGCAAAGCGCAGCCGTTTTCTGAAAGCAGGATGGACCAAGGCATGTTTAGGTCTATGCTTGCCACAAAATCATTCACTCACTTTTACCGACTGAATGGTTTCCATGTTGAACTTTGGAACTAATATTAATTTGTTTTTCCAGCTCAAATCTATCACCGGTTGGAATGAGCCATCTGGCTTTGGCACAAGAAACAGGTGGCTGTAAAATCCCAGAGAATTTGGATTTTCCATGACCTCTATTGCTTCCTTTACTAAGAGATATTGAACTTCTGCAAGAAAAGACTCCCTTTTTGAAGCATTCACCGGAAGATCTGTCCAACGTGGACTACTTGTAAGTGGAGGTTTTGATCGGAATGATAGCCGAAGACCTATCTGATTCCTTACCGATCGATCTTCCGTTATCTCCATCCAGTTTCAAGCGAAGTTTGATAACCTTCCATCAACTGGAGAGCAGTAGAGGTTTAGAGCATCATCTGTATGATTTTTTAGGCTTTCGGGAGGAGAAACTACGTCCTCCCCTTTTAGTGCCTCGTGTCGTTGGCTTAGGAGCGTCTGACTTAATGTCTGACTTACACCTTTTTTCCAGAGTCGCTATACAGTAGAACTTGTCTTGAGAGACCGCCCTTTGGGTCACACAAAAGTGGTCTCTCACAGGTGGTCTCTCATAACAGGTTTCAGGTTTTCTCAAGTCAGTGAATAACCAACCACAAAATTCAGAAATGGAGAAGAATGGATTTTTGTAATACTTTGTAGTTGTTCTTTTTTATGAAGTTTTTGTAACAAATTGAAATTGACTGTTATAAAAATTATAAAACTTAAAAAATTTATAGTAATTTATATATTTTTTATACTTACCAATGACCGAGACTTAGCTGGTGCTAACTCTAAAATATCTAGGGCCAAACGCAAATTTTACCCCCCAATCCCCAAAATTTGCATCTAAAACCGAAAATTACATGTCCTATATGGTCCTCCATACTTTTACTCCACTGCGCATGCGCAGTGTCATGGAGGTATCGAAACTGCTGCCAAAAGTCATTCTTACAACCAGTGCTTGGTAAACGTTATGTACGCAGCAGGGAGGCAAGGTTTCCCAACTCCTGGGAGGGCCATCCCCGTCTGGCTCATTGATAAGTATAAAAAATATATAAATTACTATAAATTTTTTAAGATTTTTATACTGTACCAATGACCCAGACTTAGCTGAATAGTAAAAAGGTTGGAGGGCCTAGGACATAAGGAAAATCCAATAGACTCAATTACCTATAACAAACCTATCCCCTCAATGAGAAAAGGAGAGATAGGCTAAATGTATCTTTCTTATTTGTATCAAAAAAGAAAGACACAACACCAATCTGTAATTGAGCACAATAACATCTAGTATAACCCTTTATACTAATATTTTTTAAAGGAAAGCCAATAAATATGGGAGTCTAGCGAAATGAGACTCTATATACTCATTTAAAAGTGTTAGAAGAATGTATATTAACGCCCAATTAATCACGTGATACATACAGATACTTCACACCAATCAACACTTAAAAAATATTACACAGATGAGTAAACATAAGCTTTACCCTTTAAAATCATCTCGGAACCGACTCGGAATAACTGACTCCAAGGGAGGTATTCCCTTGCTTTATACTATAAAGCAGGTGACCCAAGGGAACACCCGCCCCCTCCCCCCTTCCCCTTGATCAAATACTCCAGAGCAAAGAGGGTAGCAGGACAAAGTCACTGCCGGAACCGAAAGCCTACACACATATAGTTGCCACTGTTTAGTAGACGACATTCTGAGTAATAGATCTGCAGAAAGGACTCAATATTCTCAGATACAAAATCGTGAAAATGGAGGGCTAAGACCAATATGTAGCGCTCATTAGATCTGTAATATCAACATTATTAGCTTAAGCCTATGGTGTAGAAGAACTCTTACTTCATGAGCTTAAAACCAATGCACAGACTGCTGAATGAAGATATAATCATTAGCAGAACTGATAGGGGATTGAATCCCTCTGACCATAGAATGGACCGCAATGTGGAGGAAGCTCCCACGGCATTGAAATAATTACATTGAGCAATATCTGCTAAATCAACTGCATTGGAAGATACGTATATCTTATTATTCCGTTTCACAAGATCGATAGAGCGTTTACTGCAACCGCTCGAAAATCCAAACATTGTGACATCTACATCTGCAAATGATTGTTGAGATGGGTTGCGAAAAAGTTGATCATTGGCCGCTCTCCTTGGTAGCAATCTGATTGAATACTGGTTTGTTGAAAGTCCATTCTGGTGGCAACAAACGGCCCCTCCGTGAAGGGAGTCCGCTAATACATTCAGACGACCTGGAATATGACGGACGAATAGAAGAACTTGATGTTCTAGTACCAACCGAAAGATTCCTTCCGTTAACATGAATAACAGGATGGAATGAGAGCCTCCATAATTTCGAAAATACGCTAATACCGTCGAGTTGTCAGACAAAATTAGCATATGAGCATTCTGAATAATGTTCATTAATAACGTAGCGCAAGCCAAAATGACATCATTCTTGATGTTTGTGTGCTTGATAAGGAACTACGGAAACAAAAGACCCTGGCACTTCAAATCCGTTGGGTTTAATTATTATTTATTGATGTTTAAGGTCACATATTTATGCACATTGGCTAATCATGACCGTGACAGTTTTACGGGTGGAGGAAGCCGGAGTACCCAGAGAGAACCACCGAGCAGCTGCCAGCTCCCCAACATCGTAACTCCGCACTGCAGCACAGGCAGGGTTAGATTGATTGAAGACATGCGTACCATCGACGTGCAGTACGTCTTAGTACACGTGTGTCATTGTGCCCCCCACATGGGCAATGGGGGTGAAGTATCTTGCCCAAGGACACAACGTGGTTGCCGCAGGTGGGATTCGAACCCGAGGACCTCTCGGCTTGCAGCTTGCACCTCTACCTACTGAGCCACCGCGCCCCCGTTGGGTTTAATGAAACTACCCAAAGTGTTTGACTGACATCCGTCAAAACTGTAAAACTCGGATCCGGCAATTGCAGTGGAACTACTTGAGTTAAGCACTGAAAACTTGCCCAAGTCTGAATCTCTTATTCACTTGATTTGACAAGAAGATGTCCGTATCGAGCGAAATAATCTTACCCTCCAATTCTGAATTAAAAGAAATTTAGAGAGGACAAAAGCGTAACCGCTCCATTGGAATAAAATCACGGCAGTTCCACACAACGTATCAGTCACGAGATCTCTCGCTGAGACCTTGTCTGAGCGAATACAATAGCCAGTATAACAACTGATTAATTTCGCTCTGTTTAACAGCAGACGAACGAGAATGTTATGCGTCTCGAAGCTCGTCCCCCGGTGGGTAAATGACTTGGACGAAACCAGATCCGACTTCTCTTCGTTTACGTATGAAACCGAGACGTCGGATCAATAGGAGCAGAATCTGCACATCGTTCTGCGCTCTGGTTAACGGCAGACAAACAAGAATGTTACGTGTCTCGAAGCTCATCCCCCGGTGGGTAAATGACTTGGACAAAACCAGATCCGACTTCTCCTCGTTTACTTATGAAACCGAGCTGTCAGATCAATAGAAGCAGAATCTGCACATCGTTCTGAAGTGTTAACTCATTGCCACACCTCTGAAGAATGTCGTCCAGGTAGGCCGACGTTACCGCAGACGAATGAGCTCGGAAATGAGTCATTACCGAGTTCGTTATTCGAGTGAAAGCCCTGGAACTAGATTCAGACCGAAACACATTGGTCGATGCTGAAACACAATTCCTATGATAAGGAAGCAAAAATACTTTCTGAACGCCTGATGTACCATGACGTGAAAGTATGCAACTAGAAATCTATGCATGTAGCATAGTTGTACACCCGAATACTCGCTCTGACCGATCAGATGGACTCCATATAGAAACTTGGAGTCACGATCAGCTTGTTATCCAGCTCAGAATATGAGTGGACGGAACGAGTTGTCTGGTTTAGAACCAGAAAAGGATGGTTGTAGAAGCCTGGAAATTCCTGGATTTCTACGATCTCTATCGCGATCAATCCAAAAGAGACTGGGCTTCTGATGGAAGTGAGCATCTATTCCTCTGACTGACAGAAGCTGAGTCCAATTTGGACTCCGAGTTAACAGAGGATTTCATTTGAGGAACAATTAATCCTTCCGAAATCACGTCCGTAATCTAATCCCAAATCATTGAGAAACTTGACAGTCTTCCACTCACTAGTACATGATAGAGGTTAAAACCATTACCTCCTGGTCCTGCGAGGCTTGCGGAAGTAGAAGCCATGTCCTCCACGACCCACACCTCGCCTCGTCGACCTAGGGGCATCTGACCGGATGTCTCGGTCAGAATTACGGCCCCTGAGTCGATACCCTGTGACGGTCTCTAGAATAAAACCTAGAGGATGCATAGGAACCTCTAGAGGAACTTCCCTTGGACGTATCCGTCCCAGAAGTGGCTGTCCTACTCTTCTCTGCTGAAACCAACTATATGAAAGCGAATTTAATAGCAGAGAGTCTAAAGCTTTCTTAGTTAACTGATCATAAACTGCAGAAACAGAAAGCTTGCCGTCGAAGAAAACTCTCCGGAGACCGGAGCGACTCTGAGAGAGTTTTTCACCTTACTATCTACAAGAGTGGATGTAGCCAGGGCCGCGTCACGTCTAACCAACTCCATATTGCCACTAAAGGACATAGTTTTACGTGAGGTCTTTGAAAGAACTCTTAGGGAGGTTGTACATCCTAGAATTCTTTTTCCTTGAGACGTAATGATAACATTCCGGTAAGGTGATCTGCGTACGATTATGCGTCTAAGCTGTCCCTGCTAGACAATATTTTTATTTCCAACATCGTGGTTGGAAATGACAGACGACGGACTAACCCGGGTGCTGTACCATTCTTATTTCCTGGTGAATGGACGTGACACAGGACGGACTAGTGGGTGACAATGCCTTCGATAGAACTAGCTAACTCCCAGCAATTGTCGTAATACCTTGAGGACTTCCCGCTAGCCCTAGAACATCAGATGATAGATGCAGACCAAAACGCCTAAACACCCCAAGGGTGAGGACGTAAACATGGGGAAAAAACAAAAAATAATTCTGTTTCCAAGCCAAAACTCCCAAAACATTTTAGTAATAAACATTACAAAAAATAAGCCAAAAGCATGGGAGAATAGCTAGGGGGGGGGGGGGGGGATAAAGGAAATGGAGAGAGGAAACACTGATTAAACAATGGAACATTCATAGCAAGAATGACCACAATAAGGTCATGCCACGAAAATAGGTAACATGAATAATTTCGTAAAATAATTATAAGCTACAGCCCTGAACATTTGTTTCCACTGTTTTTTCCTCTCCACGTTCTATTTCCACCATATATCCACCATTTCTCTCATAATTATGCGTCTGGCATCCTTAAAACTGAGATTTACAAGCACAAATATCAGTCAGATGTAACTGAATTGAGGGCCAAACAAAGAATGACTTTTGGCGGCAGTTTCGAGACCTCCTTGACACTGCGCATGCACAGTGGAGTAAAAGTATGGAGGACCATATAGGACATGTAATTTTCGGTTTTAGATGCAAATTTTGGGAATTGGGGGGTAAAATTTGCGTTTGGCCCTAGATATTTTAGAGTTAGCACCAGCTAAGTCTGGGTCATTGGTACAGTATAAAAATATAAATTAGTGTTGAAAATCTTCAATGAAGATTTTCAACACTAATTTATTTTTATAATTTTTATAACAGTTCATTTCAATTTGTTACAAAAAGATTTTCAACACAAATGTATTTTTATTCCTATCTGTCACATTTCAGGTTTGTATGATATTGTTTATTCAGCAATAATCCTAATCTTTCTCAGGGGTCTTATAAAACCATCTCAATCTCTCTTTAATGAGTTAGCAATTGAAACCCAATTAAGAGCTTTTAATACTTTTAATTATGTTAGTATAACCACAATAGATTTTCCAATTTCAGAACAGGTAAAAAGTTTTTGTCATGGTTTCAGTCTTCAAAGGGGCGGTCTCTCAAGACAGGTCCATTATGGCATAAAAATACGAGTTGGTACCAGGTCACAGTGGTCTCTCAAGACAGGTGGTCTCTCAAGACAGGTGGTCTCCCATAGCAGGTCCATTATAGAGTAAAACCAATCGGTGCCTGGCAGATGTGGTCTCTCAAGACAGATGGTCTCTCAAGACAGTGGTCTCTCAAGACAGGTTTTACTGTACTGTGGTTTCTGTCTAGCTGTCGCAGCTTGTTGACCAGATGGAACAAGATCTGAAAAAAACTGATGAATAAAATTCATAGCTTCCATGTGTTGTGTTGTTCCAGAATGGATGGAAAATCTTCCCCTGGCTCCCTTTCACCATCCGACTGGTCCAACTGTGAATTTCAGTCAGCTCCATCTGAATGAACAGATGACCGGACCAACCCAGAACCGTCCGACAGCTCACTCCTGGAGTCTGTTTATGGCCAAAGTTGTGTTTGCTGGGAAGCTGTGCAATCTGTGACAGCTAGTCCGTAACTGAGGCTTGCAGATCAGCGGTCTTATGTTTTTTCGCCGCATACTGCTTGGGAGACAGAGATCTGTCCCCAGATCTTTTTTCGATGGACGTCCCACATTATCAAGCCTCGAACCACTAGATACCGGATGGGCCGACTTCGGTGGCAAAGACTGGGAGCAACTTCGCAGAACAGCTTGAACATCCGAAGTCGGACAGCTAGTAAGCAGTCTAATGTGCTTTGTCAGAGCCAAGGAAGAAGCCGTAACCGCTGCGACCCCCGGCTGCAGGGTAGAATGAGCATCCTGCATGGCCAGCGAGGACGTTAGCTATGACTCCATAAAGTTTCTCGCAACTGCAACAGTCATTCCAGACTGTTGACAGGATGGAGAAGACTCTCCCACTCTCACTTGTGACCCCAAATCTCGCGGAGTGTCCCGATGAGAAACTTGCAGGCTTCTTCCCTTTTGTCATCGTCGCTGGGTGACCACTACAGACTTACCCAGTGTTACGGCTCCCACTAACGGAGTAACCACTTCACCGGTCGAGCTAGCTGCCTGTACAGGACTAAGAGGCCTTATCTCTGTTTGATATTCATGAGCACCTTTGCAGCTAGCTCTGTTCGCTCATCTGAGCGCAACGGTGGCAGCACATTATGGATGAGTGTTGATATACCATCACCATGTTCTTGTTCCTCTGAAAAAGAAACTGAGAAGCTAGAATTAGCCTGCGGTGACAGTTCCAGCATCGAAACTTCACCATGCACGACATAGTGCAACACCCTCTCCCAAAGTTTGGAATCGCAACGGACGAACCCGGCTGCCGAACCATTCGGTGAATGGACGCTACACCGGGCGAGCTTGGAATCCCAAAGTACACAAGTAGCACATGTATCATTAGGAGTGTAGCGACTACAAGCAAGACAACAAGCATGTAAATCCGAGACAGATTTCCTCGTCTTACACTTTGAGCAGAAAGTTTTTGTAATTAATATTTCAAGCCAAAATCAAAGTCCAATGTAAAAAATAAAATGTATGTAACCAGTGAGCCACTGTGCTCCCTAGAAGATATAAATACACTGAGCAGTGAATAAGTTAATGTTCTCAGATTTTAGTAGTCCCATACAGACCTAAGAGGCCACAGCTAGGGTTTCCTTTGACAGAAATATGATAAATTCATAGTTGTGGATCTCAATGTATACCGCACCAAAACCTACAGTTAAAACTAGAAGTCCTGTTATGAAATGCACACAAATAGCACGTTGATATGCGCGTTAATGTGCGCATTATGACCCAGTTAAAACTATCATATTCTGTACACATGGCCTGTGCACAGGCAATGTTTCAGCCAATGGACCTCCGGGTAACCCGGAGGTCCATTGGCAGAAACATTGCATGTGTTTGCTATGGGTAACCAGGGGAACCTGCCGTGCTTTGGATGCCATTCGATAAGGCAATTGCGCGCAATTCCAACGCACAATTAAGCCTAGATAAGCGCACTATTCGTGACAGGACTTCTAGTTTTAACTGTAGGCACTGGCCACTGTTTTCCTTGGGTCTATCCAATTCTCGACTCTATCACAAAGTCTTTGTCCTCCTTCCACACACTATAACCTCCACTATCTCATTCTGATATCCAATTATTGGGGGGTGGGGGGGGAGGGGTTTGTTAGCCTGTGCAAAAACCAAGAATTCCCTGTACTGCTGATATCATCATATGTATATTTTCCTATGGAGACAGCCCTGCATAAGCTATATAGCTTCCTGCTGAATCCATTTCCAATTTAGCTATGTACACAACAGCAATATATTTTGTATTCTTCTTTTTTTGTTTTTTTGGAAATAAATATTGTTTAAACTAAATTCATAGCTAACTCTAAAATATCTAGGGCCAAACACAAATTTCTCCCCCAACCCCAAAAGTTGCATGCAAAACCGAAAATTAGAAGTTCTAACTGGTCCTCCATACATTTACCCTCTGCGCATGCATAGACATCAGGAAGTGACCTGAATTGCCGCCAACACCATTCTTTGTAAAAGAGAGTATTATATAATAATTCAGCGGGGAGGTATGAGTGCCCACTCATGGGAGGGCCCTTCCCATCTGGGCCATTGGTAAGTATAAAAATATACAAATTACTATGAATTTATCATATTTTTACACAGTAACCAATAGCCCAGACATAGCTGAAGTGTAAATAGGTGGAGGGTTAAGACTTCTGAAATAATTCCAATCCTGCGATCCATAATGAAGGAACTTACATGTAGAACAGTTAGGAATTACATGTATGTCCTCTATACAGTAATAGAGGAGACATATTCTAAACAAGGAGCCCAATGAAGTAATTCCTTAATGTAAGTATGAAGACAAGTTCCTAATTTTCCAAGGCTAGCCCAGACTAAGCCCCAAAAATTAGGATGGCGTATCTGAGAATAAGAGAAAATCTCCCACAAACATATGCCTTACAATAACATTTCAGCTGTATGCAGGATATAAATACGGATAAAAACAGCATCCTTCAAAGATACATAAATTTTAAGCCAGATTATGGGTAAAAACACCCCCCTCCCCCCCCCTCCTTTTTTTGAAGAAACCTTCAAAATAAAAAAGGGGGAGAGCTCTAGAAACAATAGGAGCGGAACCCAACAACAATATAATTAATCGTTGAACACACTGAATTTGCAGAGCGTCTACTGTCTGCACTCAATAATCTGGGCATGGCGACACAAATGCCAGTAACAATTGTTCCGGTGCGTCGCAAACTAAAGAATCATGGGGTGATCCCACTGGTAGCAACACAGTACAAATAAACGCATGTTGAGCGTCCACACATATGAAACAGGCGACCTTTCTGAGGAGCGAGTCTGCTAGTAATTTCAGACGACCCAGTATATGACGGATAGAGAGAGACATGAAAATGATTCTCCGTTATGTATTATAACAACTAGAATGATGTCACGCATGCAGCCCGACTGACCCAGGAATGGCAATGCTTAGACGCAAAATAGTGGGAGCCAGTTTTTGTTAACAGTTTACCTAATGAATCTGCCATATCTGCACTCGTGATATACAAAATTTGCTATTCAAATTTTATTTTTTCATTTCTCTACTTCAAAACATTCCTCGTGACCTATTATTTAGTTATTTATTTATTTATTGGTAATTAAGGTCACATATTTCTGCACAATGGCTAATCATGACCACGACAGTTTTACGGGTGGAGGAAGCCGGAGTACCTGGAGAGAACCAGCGAGCAACGGCGAGCAACTGTCAGCTCCCCAACAAACTAACTCCACACAAGCAGGGTTAGCATTGGTTGAAGACAGGTGCACCATCGACGTGCAGTATGCCTTTATATACAGAATCACCGTGCCCCCACATGGCCAATGGGGGTGAAGTGTTTTGCCCAAGGACACAACGCGGTTGCCGCAGGTAGGATTCGAACCGAGGACCTCTCGGCTTGCAGCTCCTGACCTATTAATGGAACAAACTTGATGAGCTTGTTCCAATAAGGAATAATAAGCCATGGTTAGAAGTAAATAAAAAATGAAAAAATCTGATGTTTCAGAAAAATAATTTGTACTGTTGGCTTCAACTTGTGTTAGGTAAAGGATTAAAGATGCAGTACATAAAGCAATGTTGGGCTATATGAGTCGATTTTCTTTTTTGCATGTAATAACTCCCAATCCTTCAAAATGCATTTTGGGAATAATTGCCTAAGTGACACGTTTGTGTGTGTGTTTGTGTATGTGTGTGTGTGGGGGGAGGGGAGGAGGGGAGGGAGGGGGAGGGAGTTGTGGAACCTATATTGAAACCTGACCTGTATTACTAGCTGGAAAATACACATATCAACTTTGGTTGAAATCAAATAATCCAAACTGGAGTTATCAGTCGGAAAACAATTGTTTACAGACAGATGGATGGACCAACAGATGGACGGACGAAAGTCATGACTGTAGCCCTGACTATAAACAGTCAGGCTAAAAATGCACTTTGTACCAAAGAAGAAATATTTCATGAATGGCCCTGGGTGAGGAGGAGGTGGGGTGGGGTGTGGGTGAGGGGTGGGGGAGAGTAGGGGTGTGTTAGGGGGGTCCATTTTTTTTTCCACATGTGGTCTGTCTAAATCCTTCAGAATGCATTTTGAGTAGAGAAAAAAAAAATACCTAACTGGCACCATGGGGGTGGTGGTGGGGGGTGGGTGGTGGTGTTTGTCTGGGTTTTCAACCACAAACTTTAACCAAAACTGTAGAAAAGCATTTTTGACGAAAGAACAAAAAGTGCCTAATTGGGGGGGGGGGGGGGGGGGGGGGGGGGTGGGGGGGAAGAATTTCTGTCTGGAGTTTTAACCACAAATTTTAACCAAAAGTGTAAAGAAGCATTTTTGACAAAAGGAAAAAAAAGGTTCTGCATGTAGTGACTGTAAACAGTTCAAAATGCATACTGAAGAGGGGGGGTGGGGGGGGGGGGGGGGGGGCTACATGAGTTTAAAAAAATAGGCCGATGAAATCGTCAGATGTGTACCCATATGCGCAACTAGTAGAAAGCTGTATGGCGGAGGGCCACCACGGATGCTGACATTATGTACACCATACAAGGTATGGGTACATATAGAAATGGATTGGAGGAGTGTCTAATTTGATGGATAAAGGGTTAATATCTCCGGATCAAATTATCAGATTTACATGAAAAACTATACAGCACAGCACATCAGTAACCTGAATAAATATATAAAGAAACATGACAATCGGATTGATCTTTTTTGAGTTATCTCATGCCAAAGGGATTGGAGGAATTTTCAATTTGAAGGATAAAGGGTTAATATCTCCTGATCAAATTATCAGATTAACCCCAAAAACTATACAGCTCGGCACATCAGTAACCTGAACACAAATATAAAGTAACTTGACAATCTAAGCAATATTTTTCATGTTATCGAATGCCAAAGGGATCGGAGGAATTTTCAATTTGAAGGATAAAGGGTTAATATCTCAGGATCAAAATAACAGATTTACACCAAAAACTATACAGCTCGCCACATCAGTAACCTGAACACAAATATAAATAACTTGACAATCCAAGTAATATTTTTCAAGTTATTGAATGCCAAAGGGATTGGAGGAATTTTCAATTTGAACGATAAAGGGTTAATATCTCGGGATCAAATCATCAGATTTACACCAAAAACTATACAGCTTGGCACATCAGTAACCTGAACACAAATATAAAGTAACTAGACAATCCAAGCAATATTTTTCAAGTTATCGAATGCCAAGGGATTGGAGGAATTTTCAATTTGAAGGATAAAGGGTTAATATCTCAGGATCAAATTATCAGATTTACACCAAAAACTATACAGCTCGCCACATCAGTAACCTGAACACAAATATAAATAACTTGACAATCCAAGTAATATTTTTCAAGTTATTGAATGCCAAAGGGATTGGAGGAATTTTCAATTTGAACGATAAAGGGTTAATATCTCGGGATCAAATCATCAGATTTACACCAAAAACTATACAGCTTGGCACATCAGTAACCTGAACACAAATATAAAGTAACTAGACAATCCAAGCAATATTTTTCAAGTTATCGAATGCCAAGGGATTGGAGGAATTTTCAATTTGAAGGATAAAGGGTTAATATCTCAGGATTAAATTATCAGATTTACACCAAAAACTATACAGCTTGGCACATCAGTAACCTGAACACAAATATAAAGTAACTTGCCAATCCAAGCAAAATTTTTCAAGTTATCGAATGCCAAAGGGATTGGAGAAATTTTCAATTTGAAGGATAAAGGGTTATTCTCTCAGGATCAAAATAACAGATTTACACCAAAAACTATACAGCTCAGTACATCAGTAACCTTAACACAAATATAAAGTAACTTGACAATCCAAGCAATATTTTTCAAGTTATCGAATGCCAAAGGGATTGGAGGAATTTTCAATTTGAAGGATAAAGGGTTAATATCTCGGGATCAAATCATCAGATTTACACCAAAAACTATACGGCTCAGCAAATCAGTAACCTGAACACAAATATAAAGTAACTAGACAATCCAAGCAATATTTTTCAAGTTATCGAATGCCAAAGGGATTGGAGGAATTTTCAATTTGAAGGATAAAGGGTTAATATCTCAGGATCAAATTATCCGATTTACACCAAAAACTATACAGCTCGGCACGTCAGTAACCTGAACACAAATATAAAGTAACTTGACAATCCAAGCAATATTTTTCAAGTTATCGAATGCCAAAGAAATGGATACGGACGCCGGACGGACAGACGGACAGACAGACAGATGGACGAATGACGGATGGTCACCCCGGATGCCGGCATTATGTGTACGAAACATAGTATGGGTAC
This sequence comes from Pictodentalium vernedei, assembly GCA_031216915.1. Taxonomy (NCBI): domain Eukaryota; kingdom Metazoa; phylum Mollusca; class Scaphopoda; order Dentaliida; family Dentaliidae; genus Pictodentalium; species Pictodentalium vernedei. The sequence goes on from CM062296.1 coordinate 815,752,739, forward strand.
ACATAAAAAGGTTCCATATGTAGTGACTGTAAATAGTTCAAAATACATATTCGAGGAAAGAAAAAAAAAATGCCTAATTGGGGGGGGGGGGGGGGGGGGGGGGATTTCTGTCTGGAGTTTTAATCACAAATTTTAACCAAAAGTGTAAAGAAGCATCTTTGAAAAAAGGAAAAAAAAAAGGTTCTGCATGTAGTGACTGTAAACAGTTCAAAATGCATACTGAAGAGGAAATGAAAAAAAAACAAATGCCTAATTGGGGGGGGGGGGGGGGGGGGGGAGGGGGGGAGGGGTGTTTGTCTGGGTTTTTAACCAAAACTGTAAACAGGCATTTTTGACGAAAAACAAGACCAATACCGGGTCTGGACCTGCGTCGCTGCATGCAATTGAATCAGCAAACAGGAAGTGGCTGCACGGCAGATCTGAAAATTGCATACACGATACAACTGATCATTATCAGGCTCCAGATGAAATATAAAATCAATCCCTTGCATAGAAGCCAAGAAAAGTTTGACGAAAAATTTCAATGTTCAGTGGGTACAGTAAAACTTCAAAGTATCGGCAAACAGGAAGTGGCTGCACGGCAGATCTGAAAATTGCTTACACGATACAACTCATCATTATGAAGCAGCAGACCAAATATAAAATCAATCCCTTGCGTAGAAGCTGAGAAAACCTTGACGGAAAATTTCAATGTTCAGTGGGTACAGTAAGATTTCAAAGTATTGGCAAACAGGAAGTGGCTGCACGGCAGATCTGAAAATTGCTTACACGATACAACTCATCATTATGAAGCAGCAGACCAAATATAAAATCATTCCCTTTCATAGAAGCCAAGAAAACTTTGACGGAAAAAGTGTTTCGGACGGACGGACGGACGGATGGACGGAGCGGTTACTAGACCTGCTTCGCCGATGGCGACGCAGGTAAAAAGTGCCCAATTTGCCCCTGGCAGGGGGGGGGGGGGGGGGTACGTAAGTGTAAAAAAAAAAGGTTCCACATGTAGTGACTGTAAATAATAGTTCAAAATGCATATTGGAGAAAAGAAGAGAAAAAAGAAGCCTAATTGGGGGGGGGGGGGGGGGGGGGGTAAATTTCTGTCTGGATTTTTAACCACAAACTTTAACCAAAACTGTAAAGAAGCAGTTCTGACAAAAGGGAAAAAAAAGGTTCTGCATGTAGTGACTGTAAATAGTTCAAAATGCATATTGGAGGAAATAAATAAAAAGAAATGCCTAATTGGGGGAGATGGGGGGGGGGGGGGGGGGCAGTGGTGTTTGTCTGGGTTTTTAACCAAAACTATAAACAAGCATTTTTAACGAAAAAAAGGGCCTAATTGATGGGGTGGGGGGTGGGGGGTGGGGTACGTAAGTTTAAAAAAAAAAAAAAGGTTCTGCATGTAGTGACTGTAAATAGTTCAAAATGCATATTGGAGAAAAGAAGAAAAAAAAGCCTAATTGGGGGGGGGGGGGGTAGAGGTGTTTGTCTGGGTTTTTAACCCACAAACTTGGAGTCATCCTACCAAGCTACAATGAAATCCCTTCATAATTATGGCCTCTGGAATATTCTAAAGGTTTTCGGGCCTCTGTTGCCGTCACAGTTGCCCAAAAGGGGACATTCTCATGTAGACATTATATAAAGTCAACCTATCAAATTACAATGAAATCCCTCCATAAATATGATGTGTAGACTGTGCTAAAGGTTTTTGGGCTTTGGGCTCGGGCAGCCATCATGGTTGAATGATCGCAACCAAAAGGGGACATTCTCATCTGGGCATCATGTGGATTGATCCTACGAAGTTACAATGAAATCCCTTAAAAAATATGACTTGTAGACTGTGCTGAAGGTTTTCGGGCTTCGGGCACCTGTAGCCGTCACAGTTGTCCAATCATGTCCAAAAGGAGACTTTCTCATGTAGACATTATATGAAGTCAACCTATCAAGTTACAATGAAATCCCTCCATAAATATGACCTGTAGACTGGGCTAAAGGTTTTCAGGTTTTGGGCTTGGGCAGTCGTGACGGTTGATAGATCACGCCCAAATGGTGAAATTCTCATGTAGACATCATACGGAGTCAACTATCAAGTTACAATGAAATCCCTCCATAAATATGACCCATAGAGTGTGCTAAAGGTTTTCGGGTTTTGGGCTCAGGCAGTCATGACGGTTGATAGATCACGCCCAAATGGGGAAATTCTCATCTAGACATCATACAGAGTCATCGTATCAAGTTACAATGAAATCCCTCCATATTATTTATTTATTGATGTTTAAGGTCACATATTTATGCACAATGGCTAATCATGACCTTGACAGTTTTACGGGTGGAGGAAGCCGGAGTACCCGGAGAGAACCACCGAGCAACGACGAGCAGCTGCCAGCTCCCCAACATCGTAACTCCGCACTGCAGCACTGGCAGGGTTAGATTGGTTGAAGACATGCGTACCATCGACGCGCAGTACACCTTAGTACACGGCGTCATCGTGCCGCCACGCAGGCAATGGTGATGAAGTGTCTTGCCCAAGGACACAACGCGGTTGCCGCAGGTGGGACTCAGGGCTGCATCCCAAACTATAGACTCATACCCATCATAATCGTGAAAGCCGGATCTGGCAGTTGCAGCAGAACTAATGAGTTGACCACTGAAAATCTGCCTCAATATGGACCTTTTTGTTTACTAATCTGTTAAAACAATACTGGTCCTGAGCGAATGCATTGCAACACTCCAGTTCTGTGTAAGAATAACTGGAGGGGGCGTGTGCGTAAGCGACCCATCTAAACCAGATACGTAGCCGATCAGCACATCTCCATCAGTCGCATAAAACTAATTCGATCTGGATATGGCAGACGAACCAGATTGTTATGAGACATTATCAAGTTAGTATTCGAGTGACAGTGCAGGGCGCTATCTCCAGACCAAAGCTATCCTTAGATCTATGCTTATAGCATAGTCAATCACTTGAACACTAATTTTAGCCGACTAAATGATAATCACAAATAAACTTTTAGAGTTTTAATAAACTTGTTAACAAGCTCCAGTCTATTATCTGTCGGAACAAGCTCTTAGGCTTCGGTACGAGTAACAGGTGGCTACAGAATTCCAGAGAATCTTGATTCTTGATGACCTCTATTAACATCATTATCAAGAGAACCTTTACTTCCGATTGGAGAGACTCTTATGCAAGGATTAGATGGAAGCATTGTCCATCAGACATTAAATTAGTTGTGGTTCTCTAAGAAAGATAGCCGCAGGCCTTCTGAAACCACACTTCTGAACTACAAGTCTCCGTAACAGTTATCCAGATTGATACTCATCTTGATAACCATCCGTCAACCGCAAAACAACAGAGGTCCTAGCTCACACCTGTAGCACCTGCGAGGCCTACGGAAGGAGGAACTGCGTCTCATTCGCGAAGAGCCTCGACCCAGCAGTTTAGGGGCACCTGAACGGAAGTCTTGATCAGACATAAGCCCCGTATTCGAGTCGCCATATGACGATCCCTCGAGTAATTATAGGAGAGTAAACTGTACCCTCACGAGGAGTCCTTGTAGACGACCTTCTGTCTAGGACGTCCTCCCTTACTCCTTACTGCTAATGCGTGTCGAATATACGTCGACATAAGGAGCAGAGTATTGATGCTTTCTTGTAGCTTGTTCATAAACCAATGAAAGCTTATCGTCAAAAACTTAGTGTCTGGAAACCGGAGTGCTAAGAGAGTCTTTCACCTTGTCATCTATTAAGGATGACGACGCAAGGGCTCTGTCACGTCTATTTAACTCTGAATTAGCAACTTAAGACAGAGTTATACGTGATAAATATATAGCCCTGGAAAGGATTCTAAATGAGGTAGAAACGTCCTCCAATTCCTTTCCGTAGAGACGTAGTGTCACAACTCTTAAAGGTGATCTGCATAATACAGTGAGACTAAATTCGCTCTGAATGAATAAATGTCGTCTCAATTATGACCAAGAGAATAACGAATGACGAAGGTAAGGCCATAGCTAGGTCCTTAACCTACACATTCAAATGCAGAGGAACTCTCAATACATCTTCACTGTTTTCCGACAAGCGGAACTACAGAAGAAGATGACAAGAAACGCCTTACTTCTTTCCACTGGAAAGTTGAATGTGGAGTCGTCTAAAAGGCCAAAAGCCTGCGACACCTGTCTATACTTAACCGGAAAAGACATTCCTCCTCTTTTTCCGGATAATTTAGCGTACAACAATGCTAGCGGTTTCTTGTAAATAGACGCAGCATTCTGATTCATTGGAACACATTCAGGGTAGTGTTGATGGAATAAATCCTCTCAACCCTGTATTGATCCGAATGTGAAGGGTAAATTCCCTCCATATCTCTTCATCATTCATCTGAATCAGTTGAAATCACGGTCAACGGTATCTGAACGTGCAGATAACTGGACCGACCCAGCACCATGCGACAGCTCAGATTATGAAACTGCCGTCGATTGCTACTGCACTTGCTGGGTTGCTGCGCATCTGCATCAGCAAAACCGTAACGGAGGCCCAAGGAGCAGCAGTCTTCTGGGATATTATGTTCGAGACAGCACTTTCTCCGGACGTCCTGATATATGAGGCCTTGTCTAAGCTATTGAATAGTGCTACTTTCGAGCTGTCGCAGCATTCTGATTCTCAGGAACAAACTCAGGGAAGTATAGATGCATAAGCACTATCGCCACCCTGTTGTTCCAAAAGGGAAGGGTAATTCCCCTCCAAATCCCTTTCATCCTCCAACTGAATCAGATTATACTCACGGTCATCGGCATCTGAACGCGCATATGACTGGACCGACCAGCACCTTCCGACAGCTCAAGTTCCGAGACTGCCGTCGTCTGCTTCTGCATTTTCTGGGATGCTGCACAATCTACGACAGCAAGTCCGTTACAGAGGCCTAAGGAGCAGCGGTCTTCTGTTGCATGGCCGCCGGCTGCTCCTGGGACAGTGTGTCCGAGATGGCTCTTTTCTGCGGATGTCCGTATAAATGAGGCCTTGTCGCCTTGGCTACTGTATGGTGTGACTTCTCTGACGAAGAGTGACTTCATCGGTGATGCAGGCTGGATATCTGAAGTCATGTAGCCAAGGTGCGGTCGCATGTGCTTGGTAGACGTTGAAGAAGCAGTAAATATAGCCCACCCCGGCTGTAAAGTGAACGGAGCTTCCCGGGCGGGAGGCGTGGACGTATGCTCCGATTGACTCAAGTTCCGATCCATAACATCTGGCCCAAGATGTTATAATAAAAGAGAGAGTGGGGGGGGGGGGGGGGGGGGAGGGGCCTCTCTTGCTCACGAACATCAGGCCTCGGCAAACTTCTTGCTGAACTTGCCAGCTTCTTCCCTTCTGTCATCGCAGGGTGAGCCTTATACTGATATTATATTAAAGTGCTCGCTCTACCCTTTCCATTCTCCTTGACCGCAACAGACAAACCCGGCGTCACGGTACCCTCAGGCGGTGTACCGCTTCACCGGTCGAGCTAGCTGGCGACAGGGATTTGAAACCACACTGTGGTTTATTGCCCTGTCTAATATTCATGAGCACTTTGCCGCTAGTTCTGATTGACTAATTAATGCGACGATGGAAGCAGACTATCTGATGACGTCACGTAAACATCACCATGTTCTTGTTCCTCTGTAAATATAAACTAATAAACTAGAGCGACCTAGGGCGAGAGGACCGGTGGCAGCCTCTCATTACGAGAGGACCGGCAGTGGTCCCTCGCTAACAACGTACTGTGACACCCGTCAGCAACATTTGTCATCCCATGCGACACATATGAGCAAGAATTAGTAGAAGTACATCGACTACAAGCAAGGCAGCAGCCTACAAGAAAATAAGAGGAACGACTTCCTCGCCTTGCTTAAAGAACAATATGTTTACATAATGAAGCAGTCGATTGTACTCCCACCAATTCCACATTAAATACAAATAAAAAGATACATAACAAAAACATTCAAAATATAAATCGAAAAACAGTTCACACCAAAAAATTTTTCGAAAAATTTTGACAAGAGCCCAAGTTCCCAAAGGGAACGAAGTGCCCAAATGTATCCCAAAAGAGCCCCCAAGTGTGGACAAAATTAATTTTTTCCTCCCAAAAATTAACCGCCACACAACGGGACTGTATAATGTATCTTACAACAGACCTATCATCAGAAATAGGAACCTACACCATAAATAACAAACATTGCTAATGTAAACAACGTCCAACTGAAAACCGGAAACACGACCCCAGGCAACACGGCCCGAAGTCAGTAACAGATTTCTGAACTATCTGATGTAAGGCAAGATCTTCATCAGAAGAAAAAACGATACACTGGAAGTATGATGCATGACTAAAAATGCCTAAACACCCTAAGGGTGAGGACGTAACCCTGGGGAAATACAGAAAAAACTTTCTGTGTAACACGTTAAACTCCCAAGAAATTTTATATAAAAAATTTCCAAAAAAAAACAAGCCAAAAAGCTTGGGAGATTAACAGGGGGGATCAAGGGAGGTTAGGGAAGGAATACTTAACCAACAGTAGAAAAATCATTATCAACAATGATGAAGTCAGGCTCATGTCCCAAAATTAGGGAACATGAACTAATTTTTATAAATATTATAAAAATATAGCCCTGAACGTTTTCAAACCATCGTTTCATCCTTCCTTCATCCAATTGTGTCCTTGGATCCACCAATTTAACCACTGATCTGTGTCTGGCATCATTATTGAGATTTATAAAGCACAAAAGTCAGTTAGTTGTTATCTGAAAAGGGCCAAACAAAGAATGGTGTTGGTGCCAATTCCGGTCACTTCCAGGCGTCTGTGCATGCGCAGCGCATGCGCAGAGGGTAAATTTATGGAGGACCAGTTAGGACTTCTAATTTTCGGTTTTGCATGCAAATTTAGTGTTTGGCCCTAGATATTTTAGAGTTAGCACCAGGTATGTTTGGGCCATTGGGTACTGTGTAAAAATATACATTGCTGTGATGACAAAATTGGTTATTTTCTCAAACAGATCGCGATCGTGTCTCGACACACCAATACAGAAGCAGGTCAATATTTTATAAAACAAATATTGCGAGATAAGATGGATCGCGAAAACACTAACAAAAAGAGCATCGCCGATTCAACATTCTCTCATTCCTTTTCTGATAGTTGGATTTTACAGTGCTGTAGGGAGAAATGCAGTGCCACACTATTTGAGGCCAAGAGTTGGGATTACAACTTAATATTTTTTTTTTTATGTAATTTAACTTGGACTAAAGTATACACAAGTCCAAAGATTTGTGGAAAAAAACACAAATCACAGTAATATGGCGAAGATTGCTGGCAAAATCTATGGGAGGCTTTGATTAAATAATATTTATTTGCTTGTGTCATGCTATCTGGTTAAATGGTCAATTAGAAATAATGCTGTCAACTTAACCTCTGATTAGCTAGAATATGGTTTCGAGTTTTCGAAGCAGAGATAAGTGAGTGTACACATGTGGAACATGGCAAGCGATTTTCTCGTTATGGTTACACTAAACCCATGTATCATCCTGTCCATCATGGATTTGAATTAGCGATTGTTCACGGGTAGTTTGAACGTAAACAGTTTAATCGTGTTCTGGCCATTTCAGACAATCATTAAAATGTCTAGTTGTTTCAAAAGAGGCATATCTTACCAAGCCAGGAGAGCTCTGAGATATGTTGCCAGACATCACAGAACATGAGCTCATAATAATAAAAGTGTCCACAAAATGTCAAGCAAGTCTAACTCAAACAAAATACACATTAAATATCTCTATCCATATTTAATTACAAAGCACTCGTTAAATCAAAATTAATATGTCTAAACTTTGCGTTCCGACTGTATAAAGAGTGAAGCACAATTCTGAGGGGAGCAGTTGGCCTGAAGGCACTCAGAGAAGGTCCGAGTTTAGCCTTGGCTGTTGAGGGTCATAGGCACCGAGATCGAAAGTCTGCATATTGTCGTAACCCTGTGAGGGCTGTAAGGAACTGATAGTAGTTTGTTAACGGTTGCGAACCTTAGTGGCATAGTAGCCAAAGAAGTAAAAGCTGTAAAGTTGAGGTCAAGAAACCGTATAAAGAGCTTGAGTAAGCACTTGAATGGCTCGTGAGTTAAGATAGTTTTAGGCGGTGCGAGAATTGGTGATGCTGAGAACACTTTGCAGAATATTTTTATGTAAACTTTGAAGGTAGATATCTGAAGGCGAAGAATAACTTAACCCCGTGAGAGCCAGGCAAGGTGCAAAGTGATTGTGAACTGTGGTAGACGCCGATTGAATTGTGATTGAACTGTGAGAATGCTGATAGAGTCACACAGGCAGAACATTATATGTGTTAAGCCCGAATGACTGTGAAGTTAACACTGCGAGGATTAAGCAACGAGAAGTGAATAGACACTTTGTATGTATCACAAACCGTGAGAAAATGAAGATGATGTGAAGTTGATCCAGTGGACACAGCTAGCTGTGGGAGACGTCGTGGTCTCTAAAGAATAAACTTTTATCCGCGTAATTAGTGTATTCTTATGGATAATTCTGTGAGTAATTTGTTTTATATTTTATTTCTTTGTACATGTAAATAAACAAGAGCTCACATATCGCTGAAGCAATACAATGTCCCCTGCCGGACTAATGAGCATTAATAATTATACAAATGATATAACCTAGATGTGATCAGCATGAATTCCGTTGAAGCGTTTCCAAAAAAAGTTCGGAAAGTTAAAAAATTTATAGTAATTTATATATTTTTTATACTTACCAATGACCCAGACTTAGCTTAGCTGGTGCTAACTCTAACAAAACCAGGGCCAAACACAAATTTTGCCCCCCAATCCCCAAAATTTGCATCCAAAACAAAAAGAAATCATGTCCTAAAGGACCTCCATACTACGCCTCTACTGCGCATGCGCAGTGACGCAGACGTCCCGAAATTGGCGCCAATTATCATTCTTACTGGCAGTGCCTGGTCAGCGCTATGTACTCAGCGGGGAGGCAAGAGTTCCCAACTCCAGGGAGGGTCATCCCCATCTGGGTCATTAGTAAGTATAAAAAATATATAAATTACTATAAATTTTTTAACATTTTTATACTGTACCAATGACCCAGACTCAGCTGAATAGTAAACAGGCTGGAGGGCCTAGGACATAGAGGAAAATCCAAGAACCTCAACTATATAGTAAAGAGGTAACCCCTTAAGGAGAAAAGGAGTATTAGGCTTTACATGTATCTTTCTTATTTAATATTAAATTAGAAAGATACACTACCCTTAATAATTGAGCACAATAACATTCATGTTCTCTATTAACATCCAGTATAACCCTTATACTAATTATTTTTAAAGCAAGCCAATAAATAAAGTAGTCCAGAGAATTGAGACTCTTTATAGTCATTTGAAAGTGTCCGAGTATTGTATATTAAAGCCCGTTTGACACTTGACATATACAAATGCTTCACACCGAGCTACACTTTAAAAATAAGACATGAATGAATTTTAACATTAATATTACACTTTAAAACCATCCCGGAAGCGACTCAGAAATACTGACTTGGAGGAGGCATTCCCTTGCTTTTCACTATAAAGCAGGTGACCTAAGGGAACACCCGCCCCCCCCCCCCCCCCCCCCCCCCCCCCTTCCCCTTGCCCTGGGTCAAATAGCCCAGAGCGAAGAGGGCAGCCGGACGGAGTCACTGCCGGAACAGAAAGCCTGCATAACTATAGTTGCAACTGTTTAGTGGACGACATTCTGAGCAACAGATAACGGACCTAAACAATGCAGGTCTCCAGAAATGGACTCAATATTTCTGAGATAAAAATTCGTAAATGTGGATGGCTGAGACCAATAAGCAGCCTTCATTAAATCTGTAATAGCAACACTATTAGCATAAGCCCAGGATGTAGAAAGAGCTCTTACTTCATGAGCAGAAATCTTAAGCACAGACTGCTGAGAAGAAGATAAATTTTCATAAGCAGTACGGATAGTTAATTGAATCCATCTAGCAATAGAATGGACTGAAATGTCCTTTCTATTAGGCATCAAAGGCAGAAAGAAACGTTTCCGTCCCTTTCTGATAAACTGAGATCTCTGTTTATAGATACGTAATGCTCTAACAGGACAGAGTAAATGCCTACGCCCGTCTGAAGACGGAAGAGCCTTAATAACAATAGGTTCCGGATATTTATTAGGAGCCTGATTCTTAGCTAAAAAACCCACATTAGTAGTGAAGGTGATAGTAATCCCAACACTACGATAATGAGAATCATCCACCGATAGTGCATGAAGCTCACTGACTCTTCTAGCAGAAGAGAAAGCTAAGAGAAAAGCTGTCTTATAAGATAAGAATTTGAAATCTACTGTCCCAAGAGGTTCAAATGGCTTTTCCTTCAATTTAAGAAGAACCCAAGCTAAATTCCACTTAGGAATTAATCTAAGAGTTCTGGGTCTATTTATCGAAAAGTTTCTAACCAACTTAGATAAAGAGACATTAGATCCAATTTGTAAACTATCACGATGTGCATAGGTATCAGATAACATAGATCTATAACCCTTTATAGTAACAGGCTGCAGTTTGATTTCGTCAAACAAGTATACTAGAAAGTTTGCAATGTCTGGTATAGAGGGATCGAATATATCTGCAGAATGATCCCTACACCAACGACGAAAAACCTTCCACTTAGCCGCATAGTTTAGCGAAGAGGAGGTCCTCCTACAGTTAGAAATCGCGTCCACTGCTCGTCCTGTAAAGTGCTTGCCATGCAAGAAGGACCGCACAACGGAAAAACGTGAAGGTTGAGACCTTGCGGGTTGTGATGGAGTTGGCGCGATTTCCCCTGCGAAAGAAGATCCTCCTGTGGAGGAAGCTTCCGCGGTAGGTCCCACAACAGACACCTGAGTAGATTTATCCACGGTCTCTGTGGCGACAGAGATGCTACCAACAGAATCTTGCATTGAGATTGTTTTATCTTTAGCAATACTTGTTGAATTAACGGCGCTGGAGGATACGCATATCCTATCATTCCCTCCCAAGGGATCGACAGAGCGTCTACTGCAAATGCTCTTGGAACCGGACACTGGAGACACATACGTCTGCAACTGATTGTTGAGATGTGTCGCAAATAAGTCTATCATTGGCCGTTCCCATTGGTAGCAAATCTGATTGAATACTTGTTTGTTGAGAGTCCACTCCGACGGCAACAAGCGACCCTTTCGTGAAAGGGAGTCTGCTAGCACATTCAGACGACCCGGTATGTGATGGACCGAAAGAAGAACGTGATGTTCTAGCACAAACAGAAGGATTCTTTCCGTTAGATTGAACAACGGAACTGAATGAGTGCCTCCCTGATTCCGTATATACGCCACTACTGTCGTATTGTCGGATAGGATTTGGACATGAGCATCGTGAATAATGTCCATCCAGTGACGTAATGCAAGCCAAATTGACATCATTTCCTTGATGTTTATGTGCTTGCACAGGAATTGCGGATCCCAAAGACCCTGGCATCTCGAATCTGTTGGGATTAATGATGCACCCCAACCTGTTTGACTGGCATCCGTCATAACGGTAAAACTCGGATCCGGCAACTGCAGCGGAACTCCCTGAGTTAACCACTGAAAGTTTGCCCAAGTCTGAATCTCTTGTTTCACTTGATCTGACAAGAGAACGTCTACATCGAGCGAATGAATTTTCACACTCCAATTCTGAGTCAAGAACATTTGAAGAGGACGTGTGCGTAACCGCCCCATCGGAATGAGATCCGCGGCGGCTCCGCACAGACCTATCAGTCTCATAAATTCTCTCGCCGTGACTTTGTCTGCGTGCAGACAATAGCGAGCGTAACAACTGACTAATTTTGCTCTGGTTAACAGCAGAGGAACGAGATTGTTGTGCGTCTCGAAGCTCATTCCCAGATGAGTGAATGACTTGGACGGCACCAGATCCGACTTCTCTTCGTTTACTATAAAACCAAGACGTCGGAGCAATAGAAGAAGATTCTGAACATCGTTCTGAAGCGTTAACTCATTGCCGTACCTCTGAAGAATGTCGTCCAGGTAGGCTGACGTTACCGCAGACGAATGAGCTCGGAAGTAGATCATTACCGAGTTCATTACCCGAGTGAAAGCCCAGGGTGCTAGATTCAATCCGAAGCACATCGCCCGGAATTGATACACCACTCCTAGGACTGCGAAGCGTAGATACTTTCGGAATGTCGGATGTACCATGACGTGAAAGTACGCATCTTTGAGATCTATGCTCGTTGCATAATCGTTCACCCGAATACTCGCTCTGACCGATCGAATCGTCTCCATATAAAACTTCGGAGCGACGATCAGCTTGTTTATCCAGCTCAAATCTATGACTGGACGGAACGAGCCGTCTGGTTTCGGAACCAGAAACAGATGGCTGTAGAATCCCGGAGATTCCTGGTTTTCTACGACCTCTACCGCGTTCTTCATTAAAAGAGACTGCACCTCTGATAACAGAGCGTCTCTTTTCTGCGGATTTGACGGAAGATGAGTCCACTTTGGACTTCGAGTTAATGGAGGCTTTCGTTTGAAGGATATCTTTAGACCTTCCGAAGTCACTCCTCTCACCCAAGGGTCGTCCGTAATCGACGCCCATTCTTGTGAAAAGCTCGACAACCTTCCGCCAACAGGAACGCGATAGAGGTTTAAGCCATCACCTCCTGGACCTGCGGTAGGAGAAACCACGTCTTCCATGGCCCGCACCTCGCCCCGTCGACCTCGGGGCGTCCGACCGATTGTCCCGGCCTGAAGGACGTCCCGAACGAGAGTCGCTATCCTGACGGTCTCTCGAATAAGACCAAGAGGACGCACCGGAACCTCTATAGGAACCTCTCTTGGGCGCATTAGACCCAGAAGTGCCTGTCTTATTCGTGTCTGCTGTATCCGACTTCTTAGGAGCAGATTTGAACAACAGAGAATCCTTAGCTTTCTTTGTAATTTTATCATAAATAGCGGAAAGCTTGCCGTCAAAGAGAAGTTCTCCTGAGACCGAAGCGACTCTAAGAGAGTTCTTCACCTTAGAATCCACTAGTGTGGATGTAGCTAGGGCTGCGTCACGTCTAACCAACTCCAGATTTGCCACTGAAATGGCGGAGTTACACGTGGAATAAGCTACTGCCCTTGAAAGAAGTCTTAAAGAGGATTGTATATCCTGAAACTCTTTCCCCTGAAGGCGCAGTGATAACGCCTTAGTAAGGTGATCTGCGTAAGATAAGGCATCTAAATTGGCTCTGTTAGACGCAATAGCTGTTTCCAACACCGCGGTTGGAATAGAAGCTGACGACGGTAATGATAGCTCTAAGTCTTCCGCCTCGTCGTCCATACGCAGAGGAACTCTCGGTATACCCTGTCCTGCCGTATCGAATTTATTCCTTGCATTAATGAAAGGCAGGTTGAGAGTATTAGCGGACAAGAAACCTGCTTTCCCCGTCCTGGAAGCAAGTTTAAATATAGCGTCGTTCAATAGTTCAAATGTTCTTGCAACATTATTGGACTGCGACGGAAACTCGGGAGCGATGTCCCTGAACCGCTCAAAAAATTCAGAGTCCAATGACGCTATAATTCTCTTGTCCGGAAGCGCAGCAGTCTGGCCCGACGGAACAACTTGAGGGAGAAAGTGCCGAATGAAGTCCACGGCAGCTTTATGTTGTTCCGAAAGGGATAGCTCCAAGTCATCCGTATTCCTTTCACCATCCGGTCGGACCTCATGATGTTCCCGGTCGTCCGCCCCCGATGCTTCGGCGGAGCGTACCGACCCAGCGATCCGACACCGTTTCTGTCGGCTGCTGGGATGCTGCGATAAGCTGTGCTATCTGCACAAGAATGTCCGGCGTCGAGACCTGCGGAGGCGCAGTCTTTTGCTGCTTCGCCGAGGGCAGCTCCGCATCAGATGGCTCCCGCATACTTTTCCTATGCGAACGTCCGGAGTCCATCGGTCTCGAATCCCTGGCTGCCGGATGGTGTGACCTGGTCGCTGAAGAATCCTTAATCGGCGAAGCTGGTAATATATCGGCGGTCACGCAGCCAAGGTGCGGTCGTGTGCGCTGACGAGAAGAGGAAGCCTTAACAGTCTCTGCGGACTGCTTATACAATGGAGCATCCCGAGCGACGGACGTATGCTCCGCTAAAGACACATTTTGTACCACAACATCTGGTCCCAGATGTTGTTGTACGAGAGAGGGGCCTCTCTCGCTCGCGGCCCGGCTGGACCTGGACGAGCTAGGAACCGGACTCAAAGGCTTCCTCCGTTCTCGCTTACTATCCGCCGTCACTGGGTGTGCATCTATTATGTTTATAGTGCTTGCATCACCCAAAACTTCCTCTTGGACCGCATCGGACAAACCCGGCTGCCGAACCATTCGGTGAATGGATGCTACACCGGGCGAGCTAGCGGACAACATTTGTCTAATCTCCATGAGCACTTTTGCCGCTAGCTCTGAATTCATTTGTGACGACGGACGCACACTTGTAGAAGATAACATGGAAACATCACCCTGTTCTGGTTCCTCTGAAATAGAAACTGAGAGAGTAGAGTGACCTTGCGGAGAAAGAGCCGGCATCGCCCTTTCTCCAGAAACAACATATCGTGACACACGTTTCCAATGTTTCTCATCCCAATATTCACATATAGCACAGGGATTAATGCGAGAACACTGACTACAATTAATACAATGATCATGAAAGTCAGAGGAAGATTTCTTCCTATTACAATTTGAACAACGTCCCTTCATTGTGAAAGAACAACAATAAGTCCTAGTTACTCGCAAAAACCCCTGACACAAAGATACATAATAACATGATCCATTAATAAATGAAAAAACAATTGCAAATCAAAATAATTTTGAAAAAATATTTTTTCAGCGAAGCCCAAGTTGCTGAAAAGTAACATTGAGCCCCGATGGATCCGATGGCAAAGTGTGGTCAAAAATTTTAAATTTATATTAAATAATTAATGAGACACTTACGGATAATATAAATGTATCTTATAGTGAGATAAACTACAGCAAAGGCAAACAGCCCCCCTCAAAAAAGGCTGTTGCCAATGTAAACAAACAGTGTAAAAACACCAGAAAACATGACTCCAGGCACTGAAAAAACTGGCCCGGAATCAGTCATCAAATTACACTCTATCTGATGCAAAACAGAGACTCCCAGGGGAGAATCTGCAGAACATCAGATGGAAGATGCAGAACACAAACGTTATACACCCATGGGTGAAAACGTAACTATGGGGAAAATAACAGAAAACATTCTGTAACCAAGCAACTCTCCCAGGAAATTTTAGAAATGAAATTTCTCAAAAATATGCCAAAAGCATGGGAGAATTGCAAGGGGGGACTTTAGAAGGCTAGGGGAGAGGAAACACTGAATAAGCAGTGCAACATTTAGCAAGAATGACAACAAGAGGCCCATGCCTCGAAAATAGGCAACTTAACATAATTTCATCAAAAAATTTTAAGTACAGCCCTGATTATTTTTTGTCACTTCTTTTTCCTCTCCTCCTTCTATCCTCCTTAGAATCACATTTTCTCCAAAAATTACGTGTCTGGCATCCTTTAAACTGAGATTTACAAGCACAAAGATCAGTGAGATGTTGACTGATGAAGGGCCAAACAGAGAATGATAATTGGCGCCAATTTCGGGACGTCTGCATCACTGCGCATGCGCAGTAGAGGCGTAGTATGGAGGTCCTTTAGGACATGATTTCTTTTTGTTTTGGATGCAAATTTTGGGGATTGGGGGGCAAAATTTGTGTTTGGCCCTGGTTTTGTTAGAGTTAGCACCAGCTAAGCTAAGTCTGGGTCATTGGTACAGTATAAAAATACTGATATTTTGGCACTTTTCCATATTTCCATGGCCATAACTCACACAAGAATAATGCAATCAGCATGAAACTCAAACTTGATCTGTAAGTCATCGTTCTATAGTAGGTTACCGAAAATGAAATCATTCAGTTGAAGCATTTCCAAAAAAAGTCCGGAAAACTGAAGTGTGACTGACAGACTGACTGACTGATGGACAGAATGCAAATGAAACTTGATCTGTAAGTCATCCTTCTATAGCAGGTTACCAAAAATGAAATCATTCCGTTGAAGCGTTTCCAAAAAAAGTCCGGAAACTGAAAAAATTTATAGTAATTTATATATTTTTTATACTTACCAATGACCCAGACATAGCTGGTGCTAACTCTTAAAACATAGGGCCAAACACAAATTTTGCCCCCCAATCCCCCAAATTTGCATCTAAAACCAAAGAAAACATGTCCTGAATGGCCCTCCATACTTCACCTCTACTGCGCATGCGCAGTGTCAAGGACGTCCCGAAATTGGCGCCATTAATCATTCTTACCATCAGTGCCTGGTAAGCGCTATGTCCTCAGCGGGGAGGTATGAGTTCCCAACTCCTGGGAGAGCCATCCCCGTCTGGGTCATTGGTAAGTATAAAAAATATATAAATTACTATAAATTTTTTAACATTTTTATACTGTACCAATGACCCAGACATAGCTGAATAGTAAAAAGGCTGGAGGGCCCAGGACATAGAGGAAAATCCAATAAGCTCAACTATATAAAATAGATTCATCCCCTCGAGGAGAAAACGAGTATTAGGCTTTACATGTATCTTTCTTATTTATGATAAATTAGAAAGACACAATACCTTCTATAATTGAGCATCATAACATCCATATTCTCTATTAATATCCAGTATAATTCTTATACTAATTATTTTTAAAGTAAGCCAATAAATAAAGTTAGTCCAGAGAATTGAGACTCTTTATACTCTTTTAAAAGTGTCGTAGGATAGTATAATAACGCCCGTTTGACACGTGACATATTCAAATGCTATACTTTAAAACTATGACATGAATGAATTTAAAACATAACTTTTCACTTAAAAACCATCCCAGTAACAGCTCAGAATTACTAACTCCGGAGGAGGTATCCCCTTGTTTTCATAATAAAAACAGGAGACCCAAGGGAACACCCTCCCCCCCCCCCTTTTTCTTGCCCTGGGTCAAGTAGCCCAGAGCGAAGAGGGCAGCAGGACGGAGTCACTGCTGGAACATACAGCCTATATAGCTATAGTTGCAATTGTTAAGTGATCGACTTTCTGAGCAGCTGATAATGGACCTAAAAAATGCAGATCTCCAGAAATGGATACCATATTTCTGAGATAAAAATTCGTGAATGTGGATGGTTGAGACCAATATGCAGCCTACTTAATCTATAATAGCAAAACTATATGTCAGCCCAAGATGTAGAAGAGCTCTTACTTCATGAGCCGAAATCTTAAGCACAGACTGCCGAGTTAAGGATAGATTATCCTAAGCAGTACCGATAATTAACTGAATGCATTAAGTAATAGAATGGACCGTAATGACCTTTCTATTAGGCATCAGAGCCAGAAGAAGCTTTACGTCCTACTGATAAACTGAGATCTGTTAATAAATACATAAAGGTCTATCCGGACAGAGTGAAGGCCTATGCCCGCTCGAAGACGGAAGGACCTTAAAAACAATAGGTTCCGGATATCATTTTAAGTGACAATCGTCCACCGATAGTGCATGAAGCTCACTGACTCTTCAGCAGAAGAGAAGGCTAAGAGAATCGCTGCCTTAAAAGACCAGAATTTGAAACTGCTGTCCCAAGGATTCAAATGGTTGATTTAGTTAATAAGAACCCAAGCTAAATTCCGAATAGGAATTAATCTAACGATTCTAGGCCTCTTATCGAAAAGTTTCAAACTAACTTAGATAAAGAGACATTAGGCTCCATTGTAAACTATCATGGTGTGCATAGGTATCAGATAACATAGACCTATAACCTATAAAAGTAACTGGCTGCAGATGATTTCGTTAAACAAGTATACTAGAAAGTTTGCAATGTCTGGTATAGAGGAATCAAAAATATCAACATAAAGATCCCTACACCAACGACTGAAGACCCTCCACTTTAGCCGCATAGTATAGCGAAGAGGAGGTCCTTCTACAGTAAGGAATCGCGTCCACTGCTGGTCCTATACAGTGCTTGCTATGCAAGAAGGACCGCACAATGGAATACGTGAAGGTTGAGACCTTGCGGGTTGTGAAAAAGTTGACACGGTTTCCCCAGCGAAAAAAGATCCTCTCGTGAAGGAAGTTTCCACGGTAAGTCCCACAGTAGACATCTAAGTAAATTTATCCACCGTCTCTGTGGGACAGAGATGCTACCAACAGAATTGTATTGTGAAAGAATAATCCTAGCAATACTTGCTGAATCAACAGCGCTGGAGGATACGTATATCCTATCATCGCGTCCTACTAGATCGATAGAGCGTTAACTACACATGCTCAGAGATCCGGACACGTTGACACATACGTCTACAATTGATTGGAGAGTTGTGTCGCAAATAAATTTATCACTGGGTGCTCCCATTGATAGCAAATCTGATTGAATACTTGTTAGTTGATAGTCCATTCCGACGGCAACAACGACCCTTACGTGAAAGGGAGTCTGTTAATACGATCTGACGACCGAGAATATGACGAACCGAAACCGAACTTGGTGTTCTATAACAAACAGAAGGATTCTTTCCGTTAAAATAAATAACGGAACCGAATGAGTGCCTCCCTGGTTCCGGATATATGCAACTAGTGTCGTATTATAGGACAGGATTGAACGTACGTTCTGAATAAAATTCATTCAATGACGTAGTGCAAGCCAACATAATATTCTTCCTTGGAAGTAAAGAGCTTGCCTAAAAACTACGGAACCCAAAGACCCCGGCACTTCGAATCCGTTGGGATAAAAATGTGTCCCAACCTGTTTGACTGGCATCCGTCATAATCGAAAAACTCGGATCCGGCAACTACAGTGGAACTCTCAACCACCGAATGTTTGCCCACGTCTGAACCTCTTGTTACACTTGATAGACAAGAGAACGTGTATATCGAGCAATTCAAGATTGCTGAAAGGTTACCGTCGAAGAGAAGCTTCTCGGGGACTGAAGCGACTCTGAGAGAGTTCTTCACCTTACTATCCACGCGCGTGGATGTAGCTAGGGCTGCGTCACGTCTAACCAACTCCAGGTTGCCACTGAAGGGCGGAGTTATACATGGAAAACTACTGCCCCTGAAAGAAATCCCATTGAGGATCATATCCTGGAATTCTTTCTCTTGAAGGCGTAATAACGTCTCAGTAAGGTGGTGTACGTATGATAAAGCGTCTAAGTTAAGTTTATTATACATCATTGTTGTTTCCAACATCGTGGTTGGAATTGACATAGACAGCGAAAAAGACAATTGCAGTCTTGAGTCTCGCCGTCTTAGACGCAAAGGAACTCTCGGTAAGCCCAGTTCTGCCAATAAACAATTATTTCCTAAAATTCACGAAAGGCAGAATAGAGCATTGCGGACAAGAAACTATACTAGCATGTTGATAGCAAGCTATATATATATAGCGTCGTTTAATAATTCGAATGTTCTAAAGACATTATTGGACTGCGTCGGCAACTCGGGGACAATGTCCCTGAACCGATCCAAAACTCCGTGTCCAATGACGCTATTAGTCTCTTATCCAGCATCGCAGCAATGTAGTCCGACGGAACAACCTCTGGAAGATAATGCCGGAAGAAATGTATGGCAGCTTCTGTTGTTCCGAAAGGGAAAGCTCGAAATCATCCGAATCCCTTTCACCATCCTGTCGGACCCTATGAAATATTCGGTCGTCCGTACCTGATGCAACAGCGGAGCGTACCGACCCAGCGCTGTCGGATTATTCCTGATCCGACCGAGAATCTGTCGTTTGCTGGGATGCTACGATAAGCTGTGCTATTTTGGATAGCACGTCCGTCACTGAGGCCTGTGGAGAAGCGGTCTTACGATGCATTGCCACTGGAAGCTCCGTGTTCGTTACCCCGTGCATACTTCTATTATGCGAGCGACCAGAGTGTGCAGGCCTCGTGTCCCTTGGCTACCGGATGGCGTGACCTGTACGCCATGGAATCACTGAATGCCAAAACTGGCCGGATATTCAAGGTCACGTAGCCAATGTGCGGTTGTGTGCGCTGCTGTGAGGATGAGGAAGCATTATGGACAGTCACTCGGACTGTCTATATAACGGAGCGTCCGGAGTGGCGGACATACGCTCCAAAGGTGAAATGTCTGTACCACAACATCCGGTCCCATATGTTGTTGCACGAGAGAGGGACCTCTCTCGCTCGCCGCCCGGACGGACTGGACGAGCTAGGAACCGGACTAACAGGCTTCCTCCGATCTCTCCTCTAATCCGTCGTCACTGGGTGTGTACTAAAGTCTATTATAGTGCTCGCATCACCCAAATCTTCATCCTAGACCGCAACGGACGAACCCAACTGCCGAACCATTCGATGAATGGACGCTACAGCGGGTGAGCTAGCGAATGTCAACTCCGTCAATCCTACTAGGGACCTCTTAGGAGATTGACGTAATCCATGAGCACTAATTGCCGCTAGCTCTTCCTTAACTATGACGACAGAGGCACACTTTTGAAAGACATCTCAGTAATTTTGCGAACAAGAAACCAGATATGCTTGTACATAGCAAGCATATAAAAAATATATATAGCGTCGTTCAATAAATCGAACGTATCTGAGACATTATTGGACTGTGTCAGAACTGAGGGACGATGTCCCTGAACCGAACCAAAAATTTCTAAGTCCACCGACGCTATCAGTTTTTTATCCGGTATCCCAGCATTCTGGTCCGACGAAGAACCTGTAGAAGATGAAGTCGGATGACATATACAGCAGCTTATGTTGTTCCGAAAGGGAAAGCTCGAAAACCTCCGAATCCCTTTCGGAATCCCGTCGGACCGTATAAAATTTTCGGACATCCGCACCTGATGCTTCCGCGGAGTGTCCCGACCCAGCGTCGTCGGATATTATATTATGCGACAGAGATTCTGTCATGGCTGGGATGCTGCGATAAGTTGTGCTATTTGGGATAGCACGTCCGTCACCGAGGCCTGTGCAGAAGCAAGCGGTCTTACGATGCTTTGCCGCTGGAAGCTCCGTGTATGTTGACTCCCACATACTTTCTTATGCGAACGTCCGGAGTCTGCAGGCCTCGTGTCCCTGGCTATCAGATGGCGTGACCTGGTCGCCGAGGATTCTCTGATTGGCGAAGTTGACTGGATATCGGAGGTCACGTAGCCAAGGTGCGGTCGTGTGCGCTGCCATGAGAATGAGGAAGCCTTATTGACAGTCTCTCCGGACTGACAATATAACGGAGCGTCCCGAGCGGCGGACGTATGCTCCGAATGCGAGACATTTGTACCACAACATCTGGGGCCAGATGTTGATGTACGAGAGAGGGGCCTCTCTCGCTCGCAGCCCGGAGGGCCTGGACGAGCTATGAACCGGACTGAAAGGCTTCCTCCGTTCTCCCCTCTAATCCGCCGTCACTGGGTGTGCACATGGATGTTTATAGTGCTCGCATCACCCAAAACTCCTTCTAGACCGCAACGGACGAACCCGGCTGCCGAACCATTCGATGAATGGACGCTACACCGGGCAAGCTAGCGGACGTCAAAGGCCGTCGAACCTACTAGGGTCCTCTTAGGCAATTGACGTATTACCTGAGCACTTTTCCGCTAGCTCTTCATTAATTGTGACGACGGAGGCACACTTTTTGGAAGACATCACGGATACATCACCCTGATCATGATCGTCTGAAATAGAGATTGATAAAGTAGAGTGACCCTGCAGGGAAAGGACCGGAATGGCCAATTCCCCACTAACATACCGTGACACACGCTTCCCATGTTGTCATCGTAATCAACACATACAGAACAGGAGTTAGTGCGAGTACACTGACTACATTATACAATGATTATGAAAGTCAGAGGAAGATTTCCTCTTATTACAATTGAACAATATCCTTTCAATGTGAAAAGAAAACAAAGTCCTAGTACTCGCACCAACCCCTGACAATCAAAATACATAATAACAAGATCCATTAACATAGAAAAAATAATTGAATCAAAAAACTTTTGAAAAAATATTTTTTCAGAACAGCCCAAGTTTCTGAAAAGTAACGTTGAGCACCAATGGATCCCAAGTCTAAGTGTGGACAAAAATTCTAAAAATATTTTAAACAATTTATGCAACACTTACGAACAATAATAATATGTCTAGTTATGATTAAATTAACATCAAGATATTATTTTCAAGAAATCCCCACTCACACAGAGGGCTGTTGGAAATGTAAACAATAAGTGTAAAAACACTAGATCAAGACTCCAGGCACCCTGGCCCGAAATCAGTTACCAATAAAACACTATCTGATGCAAAACAGAGACTTCCAGGGAAGAAACTGCAGAACATCAGATGGTAGATGCAGAACACTACGCCTAACCACCCATAGGTGAAGACGTAAACATGGGGAAAAGAACAGAATACATTCTGTTATCAAGCTAAAACTCCCAAGAAATTTTAGTAATAAAATTACAGAAAATATACCAAAAGCATGGGAGAATAGCAAGGGGGGACTTAAAGGAAAGGGAGAGAGGAAAACACTGAATAAGCAGTGTAATCTTGATAACAAGAATGACCACAACAGGCCTCGAAAATAGGTAACTTAACATAATTTCATAAAAAAATTTTAAGTTACAGCCCTGATTATTTTCTGTCTCTCATTTTTCCTCTCCTCCTTCTATATCCTCCTTAGAATCACCATTTCACTAATATTTATGTGTCTGGCATCATTTAAACTGAGATTTACAAGCACAAAGATCAGTCAGATGTTAACTAATGAAGGGCCAAACTAAGAATGATTAATGGCGCCAATTTCGGGACGTCCTTCACACTGCGCATGTGCAGTAGAGGTGAAGTATGGAGGGCCATTCAGGACATGTTTTCTTTGGTTTTAGATGCAAATTTTGGGGATTGGGGGGCAAAATTTGTGTTTGGCCCTATGTTTTAAGAGTTAGCACCAGCTATGTCTGGGTCATTGGTACAGTATAAAAATACTGCTATTTTGGCACTTTTCCATATTTCCAAGGGCCATAAGTCACACAAGAATAATGCAATCAGCATGAAACTCAAACCTGATCTGTAAGTCATCGTTCTATAGTAGGTTACCAAAAATGAAATCATTCAGTTGAAGCATTTCCAACAAAAAGTCTGGAAAACTAAAGTGTGACTGACATTTTCCATATTTCCAAGAGCCATAACTCACACAAGAATCATGCAATCAGCATGAAACTGAAACCTGATTTGTAAGTCATCATTCTATAGTAGGTTACCAAAAATGAAATCATTTGGTTGAAGCATTTAAAAAAAAAGTCCGGAAAACTAAAGTGTGACTGACAGACTGACAGATGGACAGAGTGCAAACCTATAGTTCCCTCCGGCGTTGCCGGTAGGGGACTAATAATCTTTTCAGTGAATTATCGCTTATCACCCTTTTGCATTGTAAGCCACAGGCACCTTCAGGAATCCTAACAGTCCCAAGGGGATAGGGCATTGATAAGGTGGCAAGGTTTACGTTCAAACTGGGGTTCAGACGACAGTCACTGGCTGTCGGCTGAGCACTGATAAGAACATAAATTTTCCTCCATCATTTCGAACATCAATTTAGCCCCTGTAACCCTGCAACATGTGGAAAGATAGTTTTGACTAGATTGCAACCCAGTCATGATCTAAACAAAATTCTCTATCTGCTTTTGTGATCACAGTAATGTGTATGACAAAAGCTAAAAAAAAATCATGTAAGAACTTGAAGAATAATGTTACAAACTGAACAATTACTCATTATTTATTACTTTCGAAAGTGTGATTTACTGGGATTTCCGGGTTTCATTATAAACGATAACTTCACAAGTGAATTATGCAATCAACAATTGTGCCATGTATCCGTGCGCGTACATGAAGACGCTTTGCTGTGGGTGTAATGGGGACTTCATTGTTTTGTTTTTTTTAACCCTTTACCTAACATGAAAAGCAGACGACACTTTCAAAAAAAATTCTTGAATAACTATTATTTTCATTTTTTGTCTCAAAAACATAGGTTATGACCCCTCATTGGAATGAGCTTGATCCAATGAGGGATCATAACCTATGTTTTAGAGACAAAAAATGAAAAAATAATGAAAATTGGCGATTTTTGAGAATAGCGCTGGCCGGTTTTGGACGTTACATTAGGTAAAGGGTTAAATAATATAATTACCGTTAATAATGAAAAGTAATAAACAGAGTAACTGCTTGACTGGACTGGTTACATGAAATAATGCATTCGAGGAGAGGGACTATATTGTAAAACATTTGTGTGCATTCGTGCAATCAAGTTTGTACAACGTCCCTCACCTCTCATGAAGTATTTCACGTAACCAGTCCAGTCAAGCGATTACTATTTTTTTTTGTTCTCCATACCTTGATATCATCAGGATTAATTTCTTCCACCACTGATCTGTTCCAGGTTTGGTCATCTCGAAAGAATGCAACACAAGCCTGATTTTGTTTCCACTTAATATCTTTTCGATATGGCTCCGACCTGCCAAATAATCTTTGTAACTTCTTTGTCAATTCATCCAGAGCATCTATGTCAGATTCTCCTATAAAAACAAGAATTAATTTTACACACTGAAGTTGCTAATATCTGGAAATTTATCAGTGACATTTAGCTGGTCAATAGGACCATTTATCCCATAAATGGCCGTTTATTTGAACAATAGAGGCCTTGGATAATTTTTTGCTTTATTCACCCAGTAGGGTGATAAATTTTCCCCATAGGTTTAACACTGAAATAATTTATTCCCCAAGTAGGGATGGACTTGTTGACCTCTGGCCTCTACCACATTTGTCTAGCATAATTAATAGTTCGATTGTTGATTTCTTTAAATCTTTTTGAAAGTATTACACAACGCCAGTAGAAAACACCACCCACTGCTCATATAATAAAGTATTTTTGCAAGTTTAGCTCAAGTTTGTAGGAGAATTATTTTTAGACAGAAATGTATTACTGCGCTTTGTTTATTTTTGCAAATTTTGCTGGTCGATCGAATTGGACCAATGTGCTCCTCACTTCTCGCTGTGTTTTGTAACGAATTATAGCTCGATTTTGCCGCGACTGCCCTGTAGAAAATTTATGGGATAAACAAAATAAACGTATAGTGTTTTCAAGTAAAAAATTTATTCTACTCGTAGAATTAAGAATGAAACCGACTCGCCAGAGGCTCATTGGTTTCATTCTTAATCCTACTCGTAGAATAATTTTTTTACTTGAAAACACTATATGTTTATTCTATATGTGCCTGTCCCTTAACCCTTAAGGACCTAATTCCGACTGAGAACTTATTAATGCAAAAGGAACAGGTGCCCCAACATGCACTGCATGAGTAAACTCATAACTTGTTTTTTATGTACCTTGTCAGTTGTTTCTAGGCAAGTCTTGGCTGCCTCTAAAGGCAGCCAACAGTTTTCAACCGAATACCAAAAATGGCTGCTGAACGATTACAGGTTATTTGAGCTCACATTCGGCTGAATCCGATTGTAATACCGTGCACTTCTAGACAAAGTCTAGACTCGAAACTAATACATTACATTGAACTTATTTTACGTGTTTACAGTCTGTTCACTACTAGATAAGTCGAGACTCGAAAGAACTACATTACACTGAACATATTTCACAGTGTTAAACTCCGTTGACTCGGGTCAAGTAAAATTATCAGCCACGCACACTTGGGTAGTAAAAGTGGCTCTCTGTTGATACCTTCACATTTCTGGTATGAACTGGCGATTGTTGCAAGTAAGCTCAATTGTAAGCTTTACTTGTTGTTTTACTTGTATATCCTGTAAAGGGGCATCGAGAGAGATTAAGAATTAGAATACACATTGTGGTGTTTTTTCAACTTCACTGAAAGGTATCATTGACATCATTTTACATTAACAATTGATCAATTGCAAAAGATAATAAAATGCGGTTTATGAATCATCACAAAATGCTTGGCAACAATCTGTTGAACCGATGTTCCAGGAGCTGTTGCTGTTGTCATCCGATTGCCCACAATAGGCTGATTGTGGTGGCCTGTTCCATTCATCGGGTGAACACTAGCAGGCAAGGCTTGACTATAAACAATTGCAAAGCCACAGGAGGTAGAGTTTCAAAGTATAGCGAAAAAGCAGTCATGGAATTCTGACGCAAGCGATTTTTAGCTTGCCTTAACTGCTCACGCAATTTAATCCGGCATAAGCGTTTTTTTGCTCACCTACTTTCAGCTATTTTCGATGGTGACGGACATTGGAATGAGAGTACAGAATATGCTGGGTACATGTGTGTGTCGGTCACTACATGTACCAGTCCCCCTGAACTTCTTGATCGATCTGACCACACTGGGGTGGAGGGGATAGTAAAAAATGAATACAGGTTCATTCATTAACATTTTATTGCTTCATTTAAAATTGATTGGCTTGAATGCACTCGAAGGAGAAATTACCCAACCCGGTATTAACACCCTTCACTCTGATGTCAAAATACCAAAATTTCAGGAAGCTGTTTTTTCCCATAATACATCTAGAAATTTCCCCAATTCAATCTTGTTTGACAGAGCTCAATGAGCTCTGTCAAACGAGATTAAATTGGTTAAATTTCTAGTTGCATTATGGGAAATTGTTTCTGTCTAAAATTTAGATATTTTGACATCAGTGTGAAGGGGGTTAACTAAGTCTTTAGAAGATCTTTGTGAAGGAAAAAAGTGAAGAAGATTTCAGGAGAGCAATTTACTCGCCTAAGTAGGTTCCAGGTGAGCGATTTATTGCCACTCTGGATTTTTCAGAAATCCAAGCCTGAAAATGCATAATAATCTCCAGGCCCTTAACTCCTTGCGTGCTGCTGGTAGATATTCCTGCCAAGACACAAAATCTCTTACCACTGAAATAAGTATAATTTGGGCGCATTTAACCAAATTTCTAACTGTAAATTCAATAGACTTTTTGACAAAAGATTTCTTCCAAGTTAAATTTAGATTTCTGGAGTTAAATTTAGACAGGGATTTTGCTAGAGTGACAGAATGTCTGCATGGCAGCCTCACTGCCTAAATCTACTTTTTCCCTATTACGTAGTGACCTCTTATAACAAGATTGGTTTCTAATTTAGTAGTGGCTATTGTTTTCTGGGGATGCGCAGAGAAATTGAAAAGGTATTAATAATATGTCTTCCCGATGGCAATATTTTGCTGCTGCAAGATTTGCTGATACGGTAGCCAAGGAAGTACACTGAGAGATGATTATATTCTGTGAGAAAAAACTAAATGATACAGTGGAGCCCATTTCATTGGATATCTCTTAATTGTATATCCCTGTTAATTGAATATAATTTTCAAACACAAAACCATTTACCAAACCTTCAGTACAAATTTGATCTGTTAATTGCATATGGGTTGTAGAGTAAACTCCTGTTAATTGTATATAAATTTTTGTAATATGTTGAAAAAATTGCTGTGACACGCACCGAATTCCCCTTATTTATCAACCTTTTTGGCCTCACTACATCCAATACAGGCATTTATTCTATTATATCTTGTTTGACAGAGGTCTATGAGCTCTATCAAACAAGATATAATAGAATAAATGCTCAGTTTACCCCAGAACACAGAAAACTGACCAAATCCCTGTTAATTGTATACTCCTGTTAATTATCCCCGCATTTTAAAAAATGCAGGGATAATGTCATGATCTCCGTCCGTACGTCCGGTTTTGTAATTCGAAAGGCTGTAACTTTCTACAGTTGTTCGATAGGGTCTGTGCAACCCAAAAATACAACTTTTAAATTTTTGTGCCACCAGGTGGCTTCTGTGGAGCCACTTAAAAAATGCGTTATTTTTTCACTTTTTTGCTAAATAGTCCCAACCTATGTAATTCGGAGTTCTAAAATTACACTAGGGTGTTGCAAAATGATCTGTAGACATGTAGGAAGGTTTCGGATTTTTCGGGTGCCACGTGGCTGTGCCACCGTAGCCACTTTTGTGTTTTCTTAGACCGTTTCCGGCAAAAGGCTCGTAGGATATGTAATTCGAAATGCTAAATCCATGCTCAGATGTTGCAGTAGGGTCTATAGATGCACGCGAAGGTTTTGGATTTTTTGGGTGCCACGTGGCTGTGCCACCGTAGCCACTTTCGTGTTTTCTTAGACCGTTTCCGGCAAAAGGCTCCTAGGGTATGTAATTCGAAACGCTAAAACCATGCTCAAATGTTGCAGTAGGGTCTGTAGATGTGCACGAAGGTTTCAGATTTTTCAGGTGCCACGTGGCTGTGCCACCATTGCCACTTTCGTGTTTTCTTAGACCGTTTCCGGTGAAAGCCTCCTAGGGTATGTAATTCGAAACGCTAAAACCATGCTCAAATGTTGCAGTGGGGTCTGTAGATGCGCACGAAGGTTTCGGATTTTTCAGGTGCCACGAGGCTGTGCCACCGTTGCCACTTTTGTGTTTTCTTAGACCGTTTCCGGCGATAGGCTCCTAGGGTATGTAATTCGAAATGCTAAAACCATGCTCAAATGTTGCAGTGGGGTCTGTAGATGTGCACGAAGGTTTCAGATTTTTCAGCTGCCACCTGGCTGCGCCACCATTGCCACTTTCGTGTTTTCTTAGACCATTTCCGGCGAAAGGCTCCTAGGGTATGTAATTCGAAACGCTAAAACCATGCTCAAATGTTGCAGTAGGGTCTGTAGATGTGCACAAAGGTTTCCGATTTTTCAGGTGCCACGTGGCTGTGCCACCATTGCCACTTTTGTGTTTTCTTAGACCGTTTCCGGCGAAAGGCTCCTAGAGTATGTAATTTGAAATGCTAAAAGCACGCTCAGATGTTGCAGTATGGTCTGTAGATGCGCACGAAGGTTTCGGATTTTTCAGGTGCCACGTGGCTGTGCCACCGTTGCCACTTTTGTGTTTTCTTAGACCGTTTCCGGCGAAAGGCTCCTAGGGTATGTAATTCGAAACGCTAAAACCATGCTCAAATGTTGCAATGGGGTCTGTAGATGCGCACGAAGGTTTTGGATTTTTCAGGTGCCACGTGGCTGTGCCACCGTTGCCACTTTTGTGTTTTCTTAGACCGTTTCCGGCGAAAGGCTCCTGGGGTATGTAATTCGAAATGCTAAAACCATGCTCAAATGTTGCAGTGGGGTCTGTAGATGCGCACAGAGATTTCGGATTTTTCAGCTGCCACCTGGCTGCGACACCATTGCCACTTTCGTGTTTTCTTAGACCGTTTCCGACGAAAGGCTGCAAGGGTATGTAATTCAAAATGCCAAAACCATGCTCAAATGTTGCAGTAGGGTCTGTAGATGTGCACAAAGGTTTCCGATTTTTCAGGTGCCACGTGGCTGTGCCACCATTGCCACTTTTGTGTTTTCTTAGACCGTTTCCGGCGAAAGGCTCCTAGGGTATGTAATTCGAAACGCTAAAACCATGCTCAAATGTTGCAGTGGGGTCTGTAGATGCGCACGAAGGTTTCGGATTTTTCAGGTGCCACGTGGCTGTGCCACTGTTGCCACTTTTGTGTTTTCTTAGACCGTTTCCGGCGAAAGGCTCCTAGGGTATGTAATTCGAAACGCTAAAACCATGCTCAAATGTTTCAGTGGGGTCTGTAGATGTGCACGAAGGTTTCAGATTTTTCAGCTGCCTAGTGGCTGTGCTGTTGCCACTTTCACATTTTCTTAGACCGTTTCCGGTGAAAGGCTCCTAGGGTATGTAATTCGAAATCCTAAAACCATGCTCAAATGTTGCAGTAGGGTCTGTAGATGCGCACGAAGGTTTTGGATTTTTGGGGTGCCACGTGGCTGTGCTACCGTTGCCTCTTTCATGTTCTCTTAGACCATTTCCAGCGAAAGGCTCCTACAGTATGTATTTCAAAATGGTAAAACCATGCTCAAATGTTGCAGTAGGGTCTGTAGATGTGCACAAAGATTTCGGATTGGTCAGGTGCCACGTGGCTGTGCCACCATTGCCACTTTCGTGTTTTCTTAGACCGTTTCCGGCGAAAGTCTCCTAGAGTGTGTAATTCGAAACGCTAAAACCATGCTGAGATGTTGCAGTAGAGTCTGTAAATGCGTAGGAAGGTTTTGGATTTTTTGGATGCTAAGTGGCTGTGTCACCGTTGCCACTTTTGTGTTTTCTTAGACCGTTTCCAGCGAAAGGCTCCTAGGGTAAGTAATTCGAAATGCTTAACACATGCTCAAATGTTGCAGTAAGGTCTGTAGATGCGTACAAAGGTTTCAGATTTTTCAGATGCCTTGTGGCGGTGCCACCGTTTTTCTTTCGTGTTTTCTTAGATCATTTCAGGTGAAAAGCTCCCAGAGTATGTAATTTGAAATGCTAAAACTATGCTCAAAAGTTGCAGTAGGGTATGTAGATGTGCACGAAGGTTTCGGATTTTTGGGGTGCCACCGTTTTCGGCGAAAGGCTCCCAGGGTACATGTATGTAATTCGAAATGCTAAAACCATGCCCAAATGTTGCAGTGGAGTCTGTAGGTGCGCACGAAGCTGTGTCACCTGTGCCACTCAATATGGTTTTAGTGTGTCATATAATACATTTCTTCTTTGTATCAAGCATTCATACAAAGTCAAGGATGCAAATGCGGGGATACACCATAGTGTGCTTTGCACACAAGTGACACCATCTAGTTGAATAATTTTCACTGGCAAAATGGATATTCAATTAAGAGAATTCTACTGTATAAGCTTTCAAGAATGATGAGACTATCTGTTGATACACGGTTTAAAAGTGCCACTCTTATGAGAGATTTGAGTTATCCTGGACACATTCCAAAATAGTACTCTCTTCTGCAAGACATGGTAATGGAGTTGCTCGTACATTTTCATCTCCGAAATGCCCTCATCGTTTTTGACCTAGTGGAAACACTGATTTAGATGAATTTTTCTTCAAATCAAGTCATGGCAGTTTCCTAGCAGCCATGACTAGATTTGATGAAAAATATGTTGAAAATATTCAGTGTGTTAAGAATTAACAGAATAAGATTGATAAAGATAACGCTTAAAAATTCCTTTAAAAAACATTTAATAAAAAGTTAAAAAATTTATAGTAATTTCTATATTTTTTATACTTACCAATGACCCAGACATAGCTGGTGCTAACTCTTAAAATATAGGGCCAAACACAAATTTTGCCCCCCAATCCCCAAAATTTGCATCTAAAACCAAAGAAAACATGTCCTGAAAGGCCCTCCACACTTCACCTCCACTGCACATGCGCAGTGTCAAGGACGTCCCGAAATTGGCGCCATTAATCATTCTTAGTTTGGCCCTTCATTAGTTAACATCTGACTGATCTTTGTGCTTGTAAATCTCAGTTTAAATGATGCCAGACACATAAATATTAGTGAAATGGTGATTCTAAGGAGGATATAGAAGGAGGAGAGGAAATTGGCGCCATTAATCATTCTAATAACCAGTGCCTGGTAAGCGCTATGTACTCAGCGGGGAGGCAAGAGTTCCCAACTCCTGGGAGGGCCATCCCCGTCTGGGTCATTGGTAAGTATAAAAAATATAGAAATTACTATAAATTTTTTAACATTTTTATACTGTACCAATGACCCAGACATAGCTGAATAGTAAAAAGGCTGGAGGGCCAAGGACATAGAGCAAAATGGAATACGCTCAATAATATAAAATAGAGTCATCCCCTGTAGGGAAAAAGAAGTAATAGGCCTTACATGTATCTTTCTTATTTATGATAAATTAGAAAGATACAACACCTTCCAAAATTGAGCTTCATACATCCATGTACTCTATTAATATCCAATATAATCCTTATACTAATAATTTTTAAAGTAAGCCAATAAATAAAGTAAGTCTAGAGAATAGAGACTCTGATACTCCTTAAAAGTGTCTGAGGATTGCATAATCATGTCCGTTGACATATGCAATATTCAAAAGCTATACTTTAAAAACTAAGAGTTGAATGAATTTTTAAAACATAAACTTCTCAATAAACAACCATCCCAATAACAGCTCAGAATTACTAACTCTGGAGGAGGTATCCCCTTGTTTTCATAGTAAAACAGGTGACCCAAGGGAACACCCTCCCCCCCCCCCCCCCTTTTTCTTGCCCTGGGTCAAATAGCCCAGAGCGAAGAGGGCAGCAGAACGGAGACACTGCTGAAACAGACAGCCTACCTAGCTATAGTAGCAACTGTTAAGTGAATGACATTCTGAGCAGTAGATAATAGACCTAACAATAGAGGCCTCCAGAAATGGACTCGATATTTCTGAGATAAAAATTCATGAATGTGGATGGCTGAGCGCAATGAGCAGCCTTCAAAAATCTATAATAGCGACACTATTAATGTAAGCCCAAGATGTAGAAGAACTCTTACTTCATGAGCCGAAATCTTAAGCACAACTGCTGAGTCAATGATATACCATAAGCAGTACCGATAGTTAATAGAATCCATTAACAATAGAATGGAGCGTAACGTCCTTCTACTAGGCATCAAAGACAGAAGAAGCTTACGCCCATAGTAATAAACAGATATCTGTTTATAAATACATAAACTCTAACCGGAAAGAGTAAAGGCCTATGCCCGTACGAAGAGGGAAGGACCTTAATAACAATAGGTTCCGGATATTAGGAGCCTAACTCTTATGCAAAAATCCAACCTAAAAAGTAACGGAAGTAGTGATTCCGAAACTACGAAAGTGAAAATCATCCATCGATAGTGCATGAAACTCACTAACTCTTCAGTAAAAGAGAAACCAAGAGAATTACTGTCTAAAAGGTCAGAATTTGAAAACTACTGTTTCCAGAGGCTCAAATGATTACTTAGCTAAATAAGAACCGAAGTTAAATTCCATATAGGAATTTAATCTAAAGATTCTAAGTCTATTTATCAAAAAGTTACTAACTGACTTAGATAAAGAGACATAAGACTCAATTGTAAACTATCCTAGAGTGCATAGGTATGAGGTAACATAAACCTATAACCTTAATAATAACAGGCTGCAGTAGATCTTGTGAAACAAGTATACTAAAAAATTGAAATGAGTAGTATGGAGGGATCAACAATATGAACATAATGATCCCTACACCAACGACGGAAGAGCCTCCACTTTAGCCGCATAGAATAGCGAAGAAGAGGATCTCCTATAGTAAGAAATCGCGTCCAAAGCTTGTCCAGTACAATGCTTACAATGCAATACGGACCACACAACGGAATACATGAAGGTTGCGACCTTGCGGGTTGTGATAAAGATGACACGATTTACCCAGTGAAAAAAGATCCTCACATTGAGGAAGATTTCACGTTAAGTCCCACAGTAGACAACAGAGTAAATTACCCATGGTCTCTGTGAAGATAGAGATGCTATCAACAGAAATGTATTGTGGTTGTTTATCTTAGCAATACTTGCTGAAACAACAGCACCGGAGGATACGCGTATCCTATCATTCCGTCCTATAGATCAATAGAGCGTTAACAACATTAGCTCAGAGATCCGGACAAGCCAACACATACGTCTGCAATTGATTAGCAAGCTGTGTCGTAAATAAATCATCATTGGGCGCTCCCATAGATAGCAAATCTGATTGAATACTTGTTTGTTGAGAGTCCATTCTGACAGCAACAAGCGACCCCTAAGTGAACGGGAGTCCGGTAAAACAATCAGATGACCCGGAATATGACGGACCAAAACAGAACTTGGTGTACTATAACCAACAGACGGATTCTTTCCATTAAATTGAATAACGGAAACGAAAGAGTGCCTCCCTGGTTCCGGAGATACGCCACTACTGTCGAATTAACGGACAGGATTTGGGCATGCGTTTCTGAATAATGTTCATGCAATGACATAAAGCAAGCCTAAAAAACATTATTCCGCGGAAGATAATTGGTTGCTAAGAGACTGCGGAACCCAAAGACCCTGGCACTTCGAATCCGTTGGGATCAGTATTATATCCCAATCTGTTTGACTGGCAACCGTCATAACAGCAACACTCGGGTCCGGCAACTGCAGTGGCACTCTCTGAGTCAACCACCGAATGTTTGCCCCAGTCTGAATCTCTTGTAACACTAGATAGACAAGAGAACGTGTAAATCGAGCAATTCATGGATTGCCGAAAAGTTGCCGTCGAAGAGAAGCTTCTCCGAGAACGAAGCGACTCTGAGAGAGTTCTTAACCTTACTATCCACGCTCGTGGATGTAGCTAGGGCTGCGTCACGTCTAACCAACTCCAATCAGCCACTGAAGGGCGGAGTTATACGTGAACAAACTACTGCCCTCAAAAGAAATTACATTGAGAATAATATCCCGTAAATCTTTTCTTGAAGACGTAATGATAACGCCTCACGTATGATAAAGCGTCTAAGTTAAGTCTACTAGACATCATTGTCGTTTCCAACATTGAAGTTGGAAAAGACATAGACGGCGAAAAAGAATATTTCCAGTCTTTAACCACACCGTCTAGACGCATATGAACTCTCGGTATGCCCTGCACTGCCAAAATAAACTATTCGTATAAATGATAAAACGGCAGAAATGAGCAACGCAGACAAGAAACTAAACTATCATGCTTGGTAGCAGGCTTGTATGCATATATAGCGTCGAAAAATAAAACACATGTTGTAATGAAATTATTGGACTGCGTCGGTAAGTCAGGGACAATGTCCCCGAACCGATCGAAAATTCCGAGTCCAATGACGCTATAAGTCTCTTATCCAACATCGCAGCAATGTAGTCCGAAATAACAATCACTGGAAGATAATGCCAGAAGATATGAATGGCAGCTTCCGATACTACAAAAGGGAAAACTCGAAATCTTTCGAATCCCTTTCGCCATCCTGTCGGACCCTATAAAGCGTTCGGTCGTCCGTACCTGATGCAACCGCGGACCGCACCGACCCAGCGCCGTCGCATAATTCCTGATTCGACCAAGAAACTGTCAATTGCTGGGATGCTGCGAAACAACTGTGCTAACTCGGATAGCACGTCCGCCACTGAGGCCAGAGGAGAAGCGGTCCTACAATGCATTGCCGCTGGAAGCTCCGTGATCGTTACCCCGTGCATACTACGAATATGCGAGCGAACGGAGTGTATAGGCCTCGTGTCCCTTGGCTACCGGATGGCGCGACCTATTCGCCGTGGAATCACTGAATGACGAAACTGATCGGATACTCGAGGTCACGTAGCCAATGTGCGGTCGTGTGCCCTTTGCTGTGAGGATGAGGAAGCATTATGGACAGTCTCTCGGACTGTCAATATAACGGAGCATCCAGACCGACAGACATATGCTCCGAATGTAAAATATCAGAACCACAACATGCGGTCCCCTATGTTGTTGGACGAGAGAGGGACCTCTCTCGCTCACAGCCCGGACGGACCTGGACAAGCCAGGAACCGGACTAACAGGCTTCCTCCGATCTGTCCTCAATCTGCCGTCACTGGATGAGTACTAAAGTAATTAAAGTGCTCACATCACCCAAATCTCCTTCCTAGACCGCAACGGACGAACCCGGCAGCCGAACCATTCGATGAATGCACGCTACACCGGGTGAGCTAGCGAATGTCACTCCGTAGGCGATAGACATATTCCATGAGCACTTATTGCCGCTAGCTCTTCATTAACTATGACGACAGAGGCACACTTTTGAAAGACATCTCCGTAACTTTGCGAACAAGAAACCAGAAATGCTTGGTTATAGCAAGCATATAATAATAATATATATAGCGTCGTTCAATAATTCGAAAGTTTGTGTGACATTATTGGACTATGTCGGAACTGAGGAACGATGTCCCTGAACCGAACCAAAAATTTCTAAGTTCACCGATGCTATCAGTTTCTTATCCGGCATCGCAGTAATCTGGTCCGACGAAAGAAGCTGTAGAAGAGCAAGTCAGATGACATACACAACAGCATATGTTGTTCCGAAAGGGAAAGCTCGAAATCCTCCAAATCCCTTTCGGTATCCCGTCGGACCGGATGAAATTTTCGGACGTCTGTACCCGCTTCCGCGGAGCGTCCCGACCCAGCATCGTCGGATAAAAAATATGCGACAGATTCAGTTGATGCTGGGATGCTGCGATAAACTGTGCTATTTAGGAAAGCACGTCCGTTCCCGAGGCCTGTGCAGTAGCGGTCTTACGATGCATTGCCGCCGGAAGCTCCGTGTACGTTGACTCCCGCACACTACCTATGCGAACGTCCGGAGTCTGCAGGCCTCATGTCCCTGGCTACCGGATGGTGTGACCTGGTCGCCGATGATTCTCTGACTGGCGAAGCTGACTGGATATCCGTGGTCACGTAGCCAAGAACGGTCGTGTGCGCTACCATGAGAATGAGGAAGCCTTATTGACAGTCTACTCCGGACTGACTATATGTCGGAGCGTCCCGAGCGACGGACGTATGCTCCGAATGCGAAACATTTTGTACCACAACATCTGGGGCCAGATGTTGTTGTACGAGAGAGGGGCCTCTCTCGCTCGCCGTCCGGATGGACCAGAACGAGCTATGAACCGGTTTAAAAGGCTTCCTCCGTTCTCCCTCCGATCCGTCGTCACTGGGTGTGCATTAGGTTGATTTATAGTGCTCGCATCACCCCAAAATTCCTTCTAGACCGCAACGGACGAACCCGGCTGCCGAACCATTCGGTGAATGGACGCTACACCGGGCGAGCTAGCGGACGTCAAAGGCCGTCGAACCTACTAGGGTCCTCTTAGGCAATTGGCGTATTTACATGAGCACTTTTCCGCTAGCCCTTCATTAATTGTGACGACGGAGGCACACTGTTGGAAGACATCACAGATACATCACCCTAATCTTGATCGTCTGAAATAGAAATTGATAAAGTAGAGTGACCCTGCGGGGAAAGGACCGGAGTGTCCAATTCCCCAATAACATACCGTGACATACGCTTCCCATATTGTCATCGAAATCATACGATACAGAACAGGAGTTAATGCGAGTACACTGACCACATATAGAATGATTATAAAAGTCAGAGGAAGACTTCCTCTTATTACAATTGATCAATATCCTTTCAATGCGAAAAGAAAACAAGTCCTGGTACTCGCACTAACCCCTGGCAATCAAAATACATAATAATAATATGATCCATTAATATAGAAAAAATAATTGAAATCAAAATATTTTGAAAAAATATTTTTTCAGAACAGACCAAGTTTCTGAAAAGTAACGTTGAGCCCCAATGGATCCCAAGCCTAAGTGTGGACAAAAATTTTAAAAATATTTTAAACAATTTATTCAACACTTACGAACAATAATAATGTATCTAGTTATGATTAAAATAACATCAAGATATTATTTTCCAGAAATCCCCCCCTCACACAGAGGGCTGTTGTAAATGTGAACAATGAGTGTAAAAACACTAAAATAAGACTCCAGGCACCCAGACCCGAAATCAGTTACCAAAAATACCTATCTGATGCAAAACAGAGACTTCCAGGGAAGAAACTGCAGAACATCAGATGGTAGATGCAGAACACAACGCCTAACCACCCGTAGGTGAAGACGTAAACATGGGGAAAAGAACAGAATTCATTCTGTTATTCAGCTAAAACTCCCAAGAAAATTTAGTAATAATAATTACAAAAACTATGCCAAAAGCATGGGAGAATAGCAAGGGGGGACTTAAAGGACAGGGAGAGAGGAGAACACTGAAAAAACAGTGTAACTAAATAATCAGAATGACAACAAAATGGCTGCTACCTCGAAAATAGGTAACTTAACATAATTTCATTAAAAAATTTTAAGTTACAGCCCTGATAATATTCTGTCACACATTTTTCCTCTCCTCCTTCTCTATCCTCCTTAGAATCACCATTTCACTAATATTTATGTGTCTGGCATCATTTAAACTGAGATTTACAAGCACAAAGATCAGTCAGATGTTAACTGATGAAGGGCCAAACTAAGAATGATTAATGGCGCCAATTTCGGAACGTCCTTGACAATGCGCATGCGCAGTGGAAGTGAAGTGTGGAGGGCCTTTCAGGACATGTTTTCTTTGGTTTTAGATGCAAATTTTGGGGATTGGGGGGCAAAATTTGTGTTTGGCCCTATATTTTAAGAGTTAGCACCAGCTATGTCTGGGTCATTGGTACAGTATAAAAATATACTGAGCAGGTTCAATATTGATGTGTTGGCGACAGTGTACATTTTAAGTACAGTGGAAACCTATTAATTGAATAGACTCTTTGCCAATGAAAATTATTCAATTAACAGGAGTATTCAATTAGCAGGGATTATGCCACTTTGCTATATTCTAGAGATAAACTTAGCATTTATTCTATTGTATCTTGTATGACAGAGCCAAACAAGATATAATCGATTAAATGCCTGTATTGGATGTACTGAGGTGAAATAGGTCTATAAACAAAGGGAAACTAGAGAGAGTCAGGGTTACTTCTTGACAGGTTACAAGATATTTTATTCAATTAACAGGAGTTTACTCTAAAACCTATATTCAATTAACAGGTCAAATTTGTACTGGAGGTATGGTAAATGGTTTTGTGTTGGGAAATTATATTCAATTAACAGGTTTTTCAGTTAAGAGGAATCCAATTAAGTGGGCTCCACTGAACAATGTCACTTTGTCATGTTTTACTGAAAGAACTGACTCGGAAGACAACCTATGTACGTATGTATGATCAGGCCTGGCATTCTTAAAAATGCAGGAGGGCTAAAACTCGCTCCCCTCGCATGACCTTGGTGAGCGATTAGCTCTCAAGCTTACGAAAGCTAAAATTGCAAAATGAAGTTTTACTGTAAATGAATTCTGCTTAGTGGGGTTTGTGCATTTTATTTGGTGCAGCTAACAAGGTAGTCTCTGGGAGATGGCTACACTGCCCCTCCAACACCTGCGGGCATTGGCAAGGCCCAGAGATGTGGGAGGGGCAGTGTGGACGTCTTACAGAGACCACTAACATACATGTAGCAGAGATCTTAAAAGATGTGGGTTTTAGGCATAGGCGGTTATGGTAATCATTATTTTCTAAGGCCAGGAGGGCTAGTTTTCACCCTCCTTATTTTTTTTTAAGGTGAGCAGTAGGCGAACGAATAAATTGCTCCCCTGACAATGCCAGGTCTGTATGAGGACTTTCATCATCGGAATATAACTGAATTATAATAACCTACACCAGGGACCGATCAGGACTATTTAAAATACGCTCTAGCCTCAGAGCCTATTTTTTCAATTCATGCACCAGATTTCAATTTACGGAGTCACACTGCTGTTTGTAACACACAGAGCAAGTATGTAATAGCTCTCATCATTTTCATTTAGTACACTATAGCAAACATTAATATTCACTGTGGTTTCTGATCAAGTCTTGGCTGCCTATTTAGGCAGCCAATACTTGATCAGAAACCACAGTGAAGATTAATGCTTGGTAATTAAGACTTGAAGTATTAACTTAAGCACTCTACAACAATGATAAATGATAATCATATATATAATACATGTAAGAGTGTCTCTCTCGATTATCCATCGAAAGAATATCAAAATATGATCTGAGAAGTTACGCGCCAACTGAGAAGCCTATTTCTGAGATTTAAGAGCCAGGTCCTGAAGTATCAGAACCAAATACGCACTGGCGCATGCCCAGGTCGGTCCCTGCTACACCTACACAACTCTTAACCCTTTATCTAACACAACTAGAAATGATACTGCCACAAAAAGTTCTTAAATGACTACTTTCACGTTTTGCCTAAAAAATTAGCTGATCCCAATGAGAGAACACGACTGACTTTGGTAAACTCGTAATCCTAGAAGGAGCTTCACAAACAAGAAGTTTTAAAACAATGAAGGGCTAAGAAAGATATATTACAGAATATAAATAGATTTAACATGACTGACTGCAATATCTTAAATTAAAAGTGTTATTTCTCAGCTGAACACATTCGTGTTTGCCCTATTGTTTCTCAACCATACTGATTTGGTGAGATGAAAAGGATATGTATTTCAGTTTGAAACTGCTGTTCCAGAAATAAGTCAAACAACTCTTTCAGTTATCAATGTTCTTTCTGTTTAATATTATTATTTTTATTATTGAGAGATTGAGGTTATGTA
Organism: Pictodentalium vernedei; assembly: GCA_031216915.1. NCBI lineage: Eukaryota > Metazoa > Mollusca > Scaphopoda > Dentaliida > Dentaliidae > Pictodentalium > Pictodentalium vernedei. The sequence continues at coordinate 815,792,823 of CM062296.1, forward strand.
GGAGGTGAACACTGAAAACTCCAGCGGTAAAACCTAAAAGCTCACCTCTACATATGATTCTCTGAACATGCATATGAAATATTGCACTGATCAAATGAAGTTTATAGGCTCAAAGCATGCAAAACAAAAATAACATAAAATAAAAATTTGGCGTTTCTGAATACCAACCTTGAGGCTGGCAATAAATAAAGCCATCATTGTCTACATATGTGGGTAAAACTTTAATAATATTTGTGTTTGGTGTTTCAAAACGTTTATAATAGTATTCTGGAAATATCAGTTCTATCGTCTCTTCTTCTGCACTCAGCTGTGAATGGTAGATACTGGCAAATTCCTTGTCAAAACTCCTTGTGAACTTCCTAAATTAACAAAAATAAAGAGAAAAAAAGTACTCAGTTTGAACTGTAGTCAAAATAGTTACTGTTAAGGTGCTACCTGTCAAAAAAATTAAAGTGTCAATGACACTGTAGCTTAACCCTTTACCTAACATGAAACGCAGACGACACTTGCAAAGAAAATTCTTGAATAACTAATTTTTTTCATTTTTTGTCTCAAAAACATAGGTTATGACTCCTCATTGGAACAAGCTCGATGAGCTCGTTTAAATGAGGGGTCATAACCCATGTTTTTGAGACAAAAAAAAATGAAAAAAATAATGAAAATTAATTGGCGATTTTTGAGAATAGCGCTGGCCGGTTTTGGCTGTTACGTTGGGTAAAGGGTTAACTTGTCTGTGTGTCGTGTTTGATGAAAAGAATAATGTTCAATGTTTATGAAAGGATTATGAAATACGACAAGAATTGTGATAACTGGGAATGTGGTAAATTCTGTTCCCTGTATGCTATGTTTTCAATAAAAATAATACGAGTTGTAGACTGTACTAAAGAACTAAGGGGTGGGTTAATGTGGCCCTCACAGTTAATGTATGTGGCCCTCACAGTTAATGTATGTGGCCCTCACAGTTAAGGTATGTCATCAAAAGTTACCAAGTTACAGTGAAATTATTCCAAAACGAGTCGTACTATCAAGTTACAATGAAATCCTTCATAAATACAGCCTGTAGACTGTGTGAAAGGTTTTTGGGCTTCTGGCCTGCGTAGCAATCATAGTTGACCGATCGCAATCAAAAGGGGACGTCCTCATCTAGACATTATACTAAGTCATCCTACTAAGTTACAATGAAATCCCTTCATAAATACAACCTGCAGTCTGTGCTAAAGTTTTGGGGGTTTTGAGCTCGGGTAGCCATCATGGCTGAATAATCACAACCAAAAGGGGACATACTCATCTGGGCATTATTTGAAGTCATCCTGCCAAGTTACAGTGAAATCCCTTCATAAATATGACCTGTAGACTGTGCTAAAGGTTTTTGGGCTTCGGGCCCCTGTTGCCATTATAGGTGACCATTCACAACCAAAAGAGGACGTTGTCATCTAGACGTTACATGGAGTCAAACTCCAAGTTACAATGAAATCCCTCCATAAATACAACCTGTAGTCTATGCTAATGGTTTTCGGCTTGGGCAGTTGTTACGGTTGACAGATCACAACCAAATGGGGAAGTTCTCATCTAGACATCATACGGAGTCATCCTACCAAGTTACACTGAAATCCCTCCATTATAAATATGACCTGCAGACTGTGTTAAAAGTTTTTGTGTTTCGGGCTTGGGTAGCCGTCATGGTTGAAGATCTTGACCAAAAGGGGACGTTCTCATCTACTTATTATACAGAGGCATCCTACCAAGTTACAATGAAATCCCTTCATAAATATGACCTTTAGACTGTGCTAAAGGTTTACGAAATTCGGGGTGTAGTCTGTGCTAAAGGAAAATATGAACAGACTCAGACTAACAGACTTCTGCACGCGTGATGGCAATATCTTATCTTGACATTGTCAAGTTAAGCTAATAAAGCATTTGGACCATCAACTTATAATTAAAACCTTTTTTCTGTTCATGCATTTTCAGGCAAAATGATTGGCTAAAGCAGCCTGAGCCATATTGACATGTGCACTTACTGTGTATAAGTAGCACTGAATAAATCAAAGTTCTTCTAATTTGCAAAATTTCTGCACGAAAAAAACCCCTGTATTATATGTGATGTATGACATGTTACTAAACATTGATACAATAATCTATTCGAATCAGAAGTTTCATACAGAAGTTTTGTACAAACAAGAGGCCCCTGGGGGCCTGAGGGTGCGCACCTGACATGGTAGTCTAAATTTCAAACCAAGGACTTGACTTGAATAAGCCGCATACACCCCTCCTAAGAAAACCATATACCAACTAGATGAAGCGATTGTGCCCACACAATACACAGGATTTTCCTTCTATTTTCAGTTCCTGCACTTTTATGTCCCAAAATTGAGATAAACAGATAAAAAACAGCTTTTTTTTATTTTTGTTCAGAAATTTTCCAAGTCCCAAACAAAATATTTTCAGACTAAAAAATTTTTTTCTTCTTAAAATTGACCAAAATGCATAAAAAACCAAAAACTAATTTCTGAATTTTGGTCCAAAATTTCTTAGACCGGACCGGGATCCCAAATTTTCAGCCTAAATATGAACCCAGGGACTTGGCTTGAACAAACTTGAATCTCACCCCCCTAAGGATACTGCATACCAAATATTAAAAGATTCTTATTGGTAGATCTGAAGAAGTTTTTTTAAGAATATTCCTCATACTGCACTAATTTAAACATTTGGGCTCCCATAGAGAGCCAAAATATGGACCCAGGAAATTGATTTCAATAAACCTGTGAAACAATCTTCCAAAGATGTTACATGTGAAATTTTAAAGCTTTTGGAGCAGTGGTTGGTTCGGGAGAAAAGTAGTCTTAAATGTTTTTCCCATTACCCACAGTGTTAAAAAATGCGGACTCAGCACTTTTTCGAAGTCTCAAAAAAGTACCCCCATGATAAAAGCGATACCAATTTTTTTTTACCATTACATTCTGTTGGTTGTAAGGAAGCTTCACACCAAATAAGAATTCTCAGTGCCGTGTAGTTTTGGAGATATGGGCGTTTTAATTTTTTTCTATTTTTAGCTCCTGTGGTTCCCATGGGGCAACAGGAAAAAAATTTTGGCACAAATTAAGTACTTATGACCCAACAAGCCCTCATATCAAATGTGGTTCAAATCTAGCTCTCGGTTTGGAAAATAGATATTTTGGGCAGGGCGAAAATTCTTGACCCTCACATAACGAAGGCAAGTATAGCTCCTCAAACATCTCTTGAGCAAATCGGAGTCTACACCCCAAAAGGAAGCTGCACACCAAATATCGAGTCTCTGCTACTGCTGGTTCATGAGAAGAAGATTTTTTAAGATTTTGGTGCCCCTTGGGGGCGTGGCACCACCCAGGAAGAGGGGCAACTTCATTTGAACAAATCCGAATTGGCATTAGGTAATAAACATTTACCCAACATTTGAATAAAATTGGGATAGTGCTTTTGGAGGAGAAGTCGGTTTTGTAAAGTTTACAACAGAAGACGGACGGAAAGTGATCAGTAAAGCTCCCCTTGAGCTTTGCTCAGGTGAGCTAAAAACTGATTGCACTAATTTCGGTACAAAATGGCTGTCTGTAGCCATCTTGAATTCCGGACCACATCCAAAACACTCGTTCTCATCCCACGGTGATAACAAAGGTACCCAAGAAGTTTTGTAAAGATCGGTTCATAAAGACAGCCTCTAGGCTGAGCTGTATTGAATTGTTGACAGACAGATGGACCATGGGCCATGACAGAACCTGAAATTTGAGTATGTCAAAGTTGAGCTAAAAATAAACATCAGCAAAATTTTGATTAATGAAAGTGGGTTGCACCCACTGCTTCATTAATTAATTTTTTGATGATTATTCCTATAATTATTGTTTGGAAACTTAATATTATTGCATCTGTGGAAATATTAATCACTCATGGAAAGTGACCAGTCCACAGCCACCGTACTATAGGTTTTGGAGGCAAAAAATGAAAGTTTATAGTGAGGACATTAAGAAAATGTTGCTTCCCTTATCATTAAAATTTTGAAAAATACCTCCAACACTATCAAAGTCCTGAAAAATATTTGTACACCAGTTTCATTTTAACAAGTCAAACTGTCTTCAGGTATTATTAAGATAAGAGCAGGGATGTAAATTTCTCACTCTAAAAAATCCTGAAATGTTTAATCACATCATTTCTGCCCATGGATCTAGGGCAATCAGAAGGCTTGACACGAAAGCTACTACTTTCTAAGTCAACAAGCTAGTCCTGAGCCAGTGCCCAGCCTCTAACACAAACATTTGAAGATTGTTCTCCCACTGGATTCATATCATATTTGGTCAAACTCAGTAAAAAATCCTGAATTCAGGAAAAAAATCCCTGTAAGAGAAAACAGAAGCCCCAGTAAAAAAAAAAAAATTATGAGAAACAAGAATATTTTTTAATAGTCTTAACATTTTTTTTACAATTGTCGGACAATCATTTTGTAGTCGTGTTAGGTGGAGGGTTTTGAACATAAATGAATAGGCTTAAAAGAAATCAGAAGATCATTTTGTTTTCTGAAGTTTATATGTGAAATTATTAAGATACCTCCTCACAGGAATTGCAAGTCCTTCATCTATCATTTTTTGAGATATCTGGTAGAAGTTTTTAATTGCAGGCTCCAAAGCTGTTGGTGGCAGCACCTCTTCGATTATCAAATCAACTGGTAGACTGTTGTTTTTCAGCTCATCCTGGAAGGAAAAACACACAGAAAATCTATTTATAAAATGTGAATCGAATGCTGATTCAAGCATCACATGTGGCCAGTTAGTAAGGTGAAAGTCCATCTTACATGCCCCCACACTTTTCTTGCCAGGCCATGTTTTTTGTATGCATATATTTTAACACAACCAATGACTGGTGAAACCGTGAAACAAGGGGCAGATCTAGAGCCTCCCCCATATTTTCGCCAGCTATGCTTCTCTCGTACTGGTTCAGTTTCGATGGATTTCGGATATTTTTTGCAGTAAGTGACAGCAAATGCTAAAATGTATACAGTCTGTAAAAAAATTGGTTAACTGAAATAGATCGTAATCTTACAGACATACAAGTACCAAATCCACCCCAGACAAGATAATCCACAGACAATATAATTGCTGTTAACATCTGGTAAAGCATACTGGTGAGGTTTATTTATCAGCTTTGGTCGTAATGACCAAAGCTGATAAATAGACCTAACCTGTATGCTTTACCGACGTTTTTTAATGGATCTCAAAGTGTGAAATCTTTCAAACACATCTACTGAAAAACCTTAAAATATCCACTCAGATGCATGGAAGTTAAAAAATTTATAATAATTTATATATTTTTTATACTTACCAATGACCCAGACTTAGCTGGTGCTAACTCCTTAAATTATAGGGCCAAACACAAATTTTGCCCCCCAATCCCCAAAATTTGCATCAAAAATCGAAATTCAATGTCCTATATGGTCCTCCATACTTTCTATCCACTGCGCATGCGCAGCGTCAAGGAGCTCTCGAAATTGGCGCAAATGTCATTCTTACAACCAGTGCCTGGAAAGCGTTATGTAATCAGCGGGGAGGTATGAGTTCCAAACTCATGGGAGGGCCATACCCGTCTGGGTCATTGGTAAGTATAAAAAAAATATATAAATTTGTACTATAAATATTTTTATACTGTACCAATGACCCAGACATAGCTGGTGCTAACTCTTAACTAGAGGGGGTATCAGTACCCCGTGGCTCACCAACAGGTGGCCAATGCAAACGGGTGGCTGGAGTAAAAAAAAAGTTCAAAACCTGCACACAAAAGTCCAAAATTAAAGAAAATAAGCAGCTAAAGGGTTAAATAATATAATAATAACCCCTAAGAAGCATGGAGATATGCTGCAAGGTAAATCTCCACTTGGGAGAAAGGAAAAAAAACCCATCAAAACCTGCACGAAAACATCAAAATAAGTCTAAAATTTGATTCAAAGGGTTAAAATTAAGACAAAATACCCTGGAAAAGAGTTAAATGTTATAGTGAACCACCATAGCAATATGCAGAAACTCTACACTTGGAAGAAAGGAAAAAAAAAAAACCCATGAAAACCTGCACACAAACGTCAAAATAAGTCTAAAAATCTATTCAAAGGGTTCAACATTTTTTTAAAAATGCACTGGAAAGATAGCAATGTTATAATAACCACCACTGCAATATGCAGTGAGGTCAACCTAACTTGAAATTGTTTTTTTTTATTACAACCTGTACATAAAAGTAAGAAACTGTAAGCCTAAGTCCAAAAGCTGTACATAAAAGTCCAAAATTGAAGTAATTCAGCAGGAAAAGGGTTAAATAATACAAACATAGCCCTAAGATGCATGTTTACATACAATAGAAAGCATGGACATATGCTGCAAGGTAAATCTCCACTTGGAAGAAAGGAAAAAAAACCATCAAAACCTGCACGCAAACATCAAAATAAGTCTAAAATTTGATTCAAAGGGTTAAAATTAAGACAAAATACCCTGGAAAAGAGTTAAATGTTATAGTGAACCACCATAGCAATATGCAGAAACTCTACACTTGGAAGAAAGGAAAAAAAAAAACCCATGAAAACCTGCACACAAACGTCAAAATAAGTCTAAAAATCTATTCATAGGGTTAAAAAATTTTTAAAAATGCACTGGAAAGATATCAATGTTATAATAACCACCACTGCAATATGCAGTGAGGTCAAAATCACTTGAAATTGTTTTTTTTTATCACAACTGTACATAAAAGTAAGAAGCTGTAAGCCTAAGTCCGAAAGCTGTACATAAAAGTCCAAAATTGAAGTAATTCAGCAGGAAAAGGGTTAAATAATACAAACATAGCCCTAAGACGCATGTTTACATACAATAGAAAGCATGGACATATGCTGCAAGGTAAATCTCCACTTGAAAGAAAGGAAAAAAAAACCATCAAAACCTGCACGCAAACATCAAAATAAGTCTAAAATTTGATTCAAAGGGTTAAAATTACGACAAAATACCCTGGAAAAGAGTTAAATGTTATAGTGAACCACTATAGCAATATGCTGAAACTAAAAAAAAATTTGAAAAGCCAAAAAATCAAAACCTGTACACAAAAGTTCAAAATATTTGAGAGCGGACGCCGACGCTGACGCCGACGCTGACACCGACGCCGACATGAGGGCTATGCCATAGGCTCACACAACTAACGTTGGTGAGACAAAAAAACCATCAAAACCTGCACGCAAACATCAAAATAAGTCTAAAATTTGATTCAAAGGGTTAAAATTAAGACAAAATACCCTGGAAAAGAGTTAAATGTTATAGTGAACCACCATAGCAATATGCAGAAACTCTACACTTGGAAGAAAGGAAAAAAAAAAGCCCATGAAAACCTGCACGCAAACCTCAAAATAAGTCTAAAAATCTATTCAAAGGGTTAACATTTTTTTAAAAATGCACTGGAAAGATATCAATGTTATAATAACCACCACTTCAATATGCAGTGAGGTCAAACTCACTTGAAATTGTTTTTTTTTATCACAACCTGTACATAAAAGTAAGAAACTGTAAGCCTAAGTCCAAAAGCTGTACATAAAAGTCCAAAATTGAAGTAATTCAGCAGGAAAAGGGTTAAATAATACAAACATAGCCCTAAGATGCATGTTTATATACAATAGAAAGCATGGACATATGCTGCAAGGTAAATCTCCACTTGGAAGAAAGGAAAATGAAAGTGTCAATGACACTGTAGCTCAACTTGACAAACTTGAACTTGGTAAGTTATAAATGAAATGGCAAAATTGAAGATCATTGATACCAATGTCATTTTTTTTGCCAGTGGCAACATTTTTTGACAGAAACCGAAGAAAATCGATAGCTCCCATCTAGAGCCTCCCCAAACAAGCATGCCAGGTTTCAAAGCAATCCGATCATAAATGTGACCTATAGGGTGTATAAAAGGGAAATATTGTGGTCTGACTAGACTAAATTCTAAGAACGTTGGCCGTGGCAACATTTTTTGACGAAATGGAAGAAAATCGATAGCTCCCATCTAGAGGTCTCCGTAAATAAGCATACCAGGTTTCAAAGCAATCTAATCATAAATGTGCCCTGTAGGGTGAGCCAAAGGGAAATATTGTGGTCTGACTAAACTAAGTTCTAAGAATGTTGGCTGCGGCAACATTTTTTGATGGAAATTGCAGAAAATCGATAGCTCCCATCTAGAGGTCACCCCAAACAAGCATGAAAGGTTTCAAAGCAATCCGATCATAAATGTGCCCTGTAGGGTGTGCCAAAGGGAAATATTGAGTCTTCTGACTAAACTAAGTTCTAAGAACGTTGGCCACGGCAACATTTTTTGACAGAAATTGCAGAAAATCGATAGCTCCAATCTAGAGGTCTCCCCAAACAAGCATACCAGGTTTCAAAGCAATCTGATCACAAATGGGCTCTGTAGGGTGTGCCAAAGGAAAATATTGAGGTCTGACTAAACTAAGTTCTACGAATGTTGGCCGTGGCAACATTTTTTGCCGGAAATTGAAGAAAATCGATAGCTCCCATCTAGAGGTCACCCTAAATAAGCATACCAAGTTTCAAAGCAATCAAATCATAAATGTGCCCTGTAGGGTGTGCCAAAGGGAAATATTGTGGTTTGACTAAAGTAAGTTCTAAGAACGTTGGCCGCGGCAACATTTTTTAACGGAAATTGAAGAAAATCGATAGCTCACATCTAGAGGTCACCCTAAACAAGCATGCCAGGTTTCAAAGCAATCCGATCATAAATGTACCCTGTAGGGTGTGCCAAAGGGAAATATTGAGTCTTCTGACTAAACTAAGTTCTAAGAACGTTGGCCGCGGCAACATTTTTTGACAGAAATTGAAGAAAATCGATAGCACCCATCTAGAGGTCTCCCCAAACAAGCATACCAGGTTTCAAAGCAATCTGATCATAAATGTGCCCTGTAGGGTGTGCCAAAAGGAAATATTGAGGTCTGACTAAACTAAGTTCTACGGACGTTGGCCGTGGCAACATTTTTTGCCGGAAATTGAAGAAAATCGATAGCTCCCATCTAGAGGTCACCCTAAATAAGCATACCAGGTTTCAAAGCAATGAAATCATAAATGTGCCCTGTAGGGTGTGCCAAAGGGAAATATTGTGGTTTGACTAAACTAAGTTCTAAGAACGTTGGCCGCGGCAACATTTTTTGACGGAAATTGAAGAAAATCGATAGCTCCCATCTAGAGGTCACCCCAAACAAGCATTAAAGGTTTCAAAGCAATCCGATCATAAATGTGCCCTGTAGGGTGTGCCAAAGGGAAATATTGAGTCTTCTGACTAAGTTCTAAGAACGTTGGCCACGGCAACATTTTTTGACAGAAATTGCAGAAAATCGATAGCTCCAATCTAGAGGTCTCCCCAAACAAGCATGCCCAGTTTCAAAGTAATCTGATCATAAATGCGACCTGTGAGGTGTGCCAAAGGAAATTGTGGACGTACGTACTAACGTACAAACATACTAACGTACTAACGTACGTACATACGTACGCCGACGGACGAGAAGTGATGGCAATAGCTCAGCTTAACTTTGTCAAGTTGAGCTAAAAAAACATAAAAACCTGCACGCAAACATCAAAATAAGTCTAAAATTTGATTCAAAGGGTTAAAATTAAGACAAAATACCCTGGAAAAGAGTTAAATGTTATAGTGAACCAACATAGCAATATGCAGAAACTCTACACTTGGAAGAAAGGAAAAAAAAACCCCCATGAAAACCTGCACACAAACGTCAAAATAAGTCTAAAAATCTATTCATAGGGTTAAAAAAAATTTAAAAATGCACTGGAAAGATATCAATGTTATAATAACCACCACTGCAATATGCAGTGAGGTCAACATCACTTGAAATTGTTTTTTTTTTATCACAACCTGTACATAAAAGTAAGAAACTGTAAGCCTAAGTCCAAAAGCTGTACATAAAAGTCCAAAATTGAAGTAATTCAGCAGGAAAAGGGTTAAATAATACAAACATAGCCCTAAGATGCATGTATACATACAATAGAAAGCATGGACATATGCTGCAAGGTAAATCTCCACTTGGAAGAAAGGAAAAAAAAAAAACATCAAAACCTGCACGCAAACATCAAAATAAGTCTAAAATTTGATTCAAAGGGTTAAAATTACGACAAAATACCCTGGAAAAGAGTTAAATGTTATAGTGAACCACTATAGCAATATGCTGAAACTAAAAAAAAATTTGAAAAGCCAAAAAATCAAAACCTGTACACAAAAGTTCAAAATATTTGAGAGCGGACGCCAACGCCGACATGAGGGCTATGCCATAGGCTCACACAACTAACGTTGGTGAGCCAAAAATGTAGGGTCAAACACAAATTTTGCCCCCCAATCCCCCAAATTTGCATCTAAAACCAAAGAAAACATGTCCTGAATGGCCCTCCATACTTCACCTCTACTGCGCATGCGCAGTGTCAAGGACGTCCCGAAATTGGCGCCATTAATCATTCTTTGTTTGGCCCTTCATCAGTTAACATCTGACTGATCACTGTGCTTGTAAATCTCAGTTTAAATGATGCCAGACATATAAATATTAGAGAAATGGTGATTCTAAGGAGGATATAGAAGGAGGAGAGGAAAATGAGTGACAGAAAATAATCAGGGCTGTAACTTAAATTTTTTTATTGAAATTATGTTAAGTTACCTATTTTCGAGGCAACAGCCTGTTGTAGTCATTCTTGTTATCAAGTTACACTGTTTGTTCAGTGTTTTCCCCCTCTCCCTTTCCTTTAAGTCCCCTCTGGCTATTCTCCCATGCTTTTGGCATATTTTCTGTAATATTATTACTAAAATTTCTTGGGAGTTTTAGCTGGATAACAGAATGAATTCTGTTCTTTTCCCCATGTTTACGTCTTCACCTATGGGTGGTTAGGCGTAGTGTTCTGCATCTACCATCTGATGTTCTGCAGTTTCTTCCCTGGAAGTCTGTTTTGCATCAGATAGTGTATTATTGGTAACTGATTTCGGGCCAGGGTGCCTGGAGTCTTGTTCTGGTGTTTTTACACTTATTGTTTACATTTCCTACAGCCCTCTGTGTGAGGGGGGATTTCTTGAAAATAATATCTTGATGTTAATTTAATCATAACTAGATACATTATTATTGTTCGGAAGTGTTGCATTAATTTTTTTAAAAATATTTTTTAAATTTTTGTCCACACTTAGGCTTGGGATCCATTGGGGCTCAACGTTACTTTTCAGAAACTTGGGCTGTTCTGAAAAAATATTTTTTCAAATTTTTTTGATTTCAATTATTTTTTCTATGTTAATGGATCATGTTATTAGGTATTTTGATTGTCGGGGGTTGGTGCGAGTACTAGGACTTTGTTTTCTTTTCACAATGAAAGGATGTTGTTCAATTGTAATAAGAGGAAATCTTCCTCTGACTTTCATAATCATTGTATAAATGTAGTCAGTGTACTCGCACTAACTCCTGTTCTGTATGTGTTAATTTCGATGACAACATGGGAAGCGTGTGTCACGGTATGTTAGTGGGGAAATGGCCATTCCGGTCCTTTCCCCGCAGGGTCACTCTACTTTATCAATCTCTATTTCAGACGATCAACAACAGGGTGATGTATCCGTGATGTCTTCCAAAAGTGTGCCTCTGTCGTCACAATTAATGAAGAGCTAGCAGAAAAGTGCTCATGTAAATACGTCAATTGCCTAAGAGGACCCTAGTAGGTTCGACAGCCTTTGACATCCGCTAGCTCGCCCGGTGTAGCGTCCATTCATCGAATGGTTCGGCAGCCGGGTTCGTCCGTTGCGGTCTAGAAGGAGTTTTGGGTGATGCGAGCACTATAAATCAACCAAATGCACACCCAGTGACGGCGGATTAGAGGAGAGAATGGAGGAAGCCTTTTAGTCCGGTTTCTAGCTCGTCCAGGTCCATCCGGACTGCGAGCGAGAGAGGCCCCACTCTTGTACAACATCTGGCCCCAGATGTTGTGGTACAAATTGTCTCGCATTCGGAGCATACGTCCGCCGCTCGGGACGCTCCGATATATAGTCAGTCCGGAGAGACTGTCAATAAGGCTTCCTCATCCTCATGGTAGCGCACACGACCGCTCTTGGCTACGTGACCTCGGATATCCAGTCAGCTTCGCCAATCAGAGAAACATCGGCGACCAGGTCACACCATCCGGTAGCCAGGGACACGAGGCCTGCAGACTCCGGACGTTCGCATAAGAAAGTATGCGGGAGTCAACGTGCACGGAGCTTCCAGCGGCAAAGCATCGTAAGACCGCTACTGCACAGGCCTCGGTGACGGACGTGCTATCCCAAATAGCACAGCATATCGCAGCATCCCAGCAACGACAGAATCTCTGTCGCATCATGTATTATCCGACGATGCTGGGTCGGGACGCTCCGCGGAAGCAGGTACGGACGTCCGAAAATTTCATCCGGTCCGACGGGATGCCGAAAGGGATTCGGAGGATTTCGAGCTTTCCCTTTCGGAACATCATAAGCTGCTGTGTATGTCATATGACTTTATCTTCTAGAAGTTCTTTCGTCGGACCAGAATGCTGCGATGTCGGATAAGAAACTGATAGCGTCGGTGGACACAGAAATTTTTGGTTCGGTTCAGGGACATCGTCCCTCAGTTCCGACACAGTCCAATAATGTCACACAAACTTTCGAATTATTGAACGACGCTATATATATTATTACATGCTTGCTATTAACAAGCATGTCTGGTTTCTTGTTCGCAAAGTTACTGAGATGTCTTTCAAAAGTGTGCCTCTGTCGTCATAGTTAATGAAGAGCTAGCAGCAATAAGTGCTCATGGAATACGTCAATCGCCTAAGAGGTCCCTAGTAGGATCGACGGAGTTGACATTCGCTAGCTCACCCGGTGTTGCGTCCATTCATCGAACAGTTCGGCAGTCGGGTTCGTCCATTGCGGTCTAGGAAGGAGATTTGGGTGATGCGAGCACTATAATAGATTTTAGTGCACACCCAGTGACGACGGATTAGAGGACAGTTCGGAGGAAGCCTGTTAGTCCGGTTCCTAGCTCGTCCAGGTCCGTCCGGGCTGCGAGCGAGAGAGGTCCCTCTCTCGTACAACTACATATGGGACCGGATGTTGTGGTACAGACATCTCGCATATGTCCGCCGCTCGGGACGCTCTGTTATATTGACAGTCCGAGAGACTGTCGATAATGCTTCCTCATCCTCACAGCAGCGCACACAACCGCACATTGGCTACGTGACCTCGAGTATCCAGCCAGCTTCGTCATTCAGTGATTCCAGGGTGAACAGGTCACGCCATCCGGTAGCCAAGGAACACGAGGCCTATACACTCCGTTCGCTCGCATAATAGAAGTATGCACGGGGTAACGAACATGGAGCTTCCAACGGCAATGCGTCGTAAGACCGCTTCTCCACAGGCCTCAGTGATGGACATGCTATCCAAAATAGCACAGCTTATCGCAGCATCCCAGCAAACGACAGATTCTCGGTCGGATCAGAAATATTCCGACGGCGCTGGGTCGGTGCGCTCCACTGTTGCATCAGGTACGGACGACCGAACACTTTATAGGGTCCGACAGGATGGCGAAAAGGATTCGGACGATTTCGAGCTTTCCCTTTCGGAACAACAGAAGTTGCCATACATTTCTTCCGGCATTATCTTCCAGAGGTTGTTCCGTCGGACTACATTGCTGCGATGCTGGATAAGAGACTAATAGCGTCATTGGACACGGAGTTTTCAATCGGTTCAGGGACATTGTCCCTGACTTGCCGACACAGTCCAATAATGTCATTAGAACATTCAAATTATTTAACGACGCTATATATGAGCTTGCTACCAAGCATGATAGTCTAGTTTCTTGTCCGCAATGCTCTATTCTGCCTTTCATCAATTCCGGGAAATAATTTATATTTGCAGAACAGGGCATACCGAGAGTTCCTATGCGTCTAGACGGCGGGGCTGAAGACTGGGAATAATCTTTTTCGCCGTCTATGTCAATTCCAACCACGATGTTGGAAACGACAATGATGTCTAATAGACTTAACTTAGACGCTTTATTATACGTAGACCACCTTACTGAGGCGTTATCATTACGTCTTCAAGAGAAAGAATTCCAGGATATGATCCTCAATGTGATTTCTTTCAAGGGCAGTAGTTTTTCCACGTATAACTCCGCCCTTCAGTGGCAACCTGGAGTTGGTTAGACGTGACGCAGCCCTAGCTACATCCACGCGCGTGGATAGTAAGGTGAAGAACTCTCTCAGAGTCGCTTCGGTCTCGGAGAAGCTTCTCTTCGACGGCAACTTTTCAGCAATCTATGAATTGCTCGATATTCACGTTCTCTTGTCTATCAAGTGTAACAAGAGATTCAGACTGGGGCAAACATTCGGTGGTTGACTCAGCGAGTGCCACTGCAGTTGCCGGATCCGAGTTTTATGATTATGACGGATGCCAGTCAAACAGGTTGGGGTACAATATTGATCCCAACGGATTCGAAGTGCCAGGGTCTTTGGGTTCCGCAGTTTCTAGACAAGCACTTAACTTCCAGGAAATGATGTTATTTAGGCTTGAACTATGTCATTGGATGAACATTATTCAAAAACGCATGTCCAAATCCTGTCCGATAATACGACAGTAGTTGCGTATCTCCGGAACCAGGGAGGCACTCATTCGATCCCGTTATTCAATTTAACGGAAAGAATCCTTCTGTTTGTTTTAGTACACCAAGTTCTGCTTCGGTCCGTCATATTCCGGGTCGTCTGATTGTATTAGCAGTCTCCCTTTCACGTAAGGGTCGCTTGTTGCCGTCAGAATGGACTCTCAACAAACAAGTATTCAATCAGATTTGCTGTCAATGGGAGCGCCCAATGATAATTTATTTGCGACACAACTCACTATGCAATTGCAGACGTATGTGTTTCCATGTCCGGATCCCTGAGCTTAGGTTGTTAACGCTCTATTAATCTAATAGGACGGAATGATAGGATATGCGTATCCTCCAGCGCTGTTGATTCAGCAAGTATTGCTAAGATAAACATCCACAATACAATTCTGTTGATAGCATTTCTGCCTTCACAGAGACTGTGGGTAAATTTACTCAGGTGTCTACTGTGGGACTTACCGCGAAAACTTCCTCCATGAGAGGATCTTCTTTCGCTGGGGAAATCGTGTCAACTTCATCACAACCCGCAAGGTCTCAACCTTCACGTATTCCGTTGTGTGGTCATTCTTGCACGGCAAGCATTGTACAGGACGAGCTATGGACGCGATTTCTTACTGTACGAGAACCTCCTCTTCGCTATACTATGCGGCTAAAGTGGAGGCTCTTCCGTCATTGGTGTAGGGATCATTATGTTGATATTTTTGATCCCTCCATACTAGACATTGCAACTTTCTAGTATACTTGTTTGACAAGATCAACTGCAGCCTGTTACTATTAAGGTTATAGATCTATGTTATCTCATAGTTTATAATTGAGTCTTATGTCTCTTTATCTAAGTTAGTTAGAAACTTTTCGATAAATAGACCTAGAATTCTTAGATTAAATTCCTATACGGAATTTAGCTTCGGTTCTTATTTAGCTAAGTAATCATTTGAGCCTCTGGAAACAGTAGTTTTCAAATTCTGACCTTTTAAGACAGTAATTCTCTTAGTCTTCTCTTTTACTGAGGAGTCAGTGAGCTTCTTGCACTATCGGTGTACGATTCTCACTTTCGTAGTTTCGGAAACACTACTTCCTTAACTACTAAGGTTGGATTTTTCCAATTTTTTCTCAGAAATATTGAGTCCATTTCTGGAGGCCTCCATTGTTAGGTCTATTATCTACTGCTCAAAATGTTGTTTTAAAAATTCATTCAGGTCATAGTTTTTAAAGTATAGCTTTTGAATATATCACGTGTCAAACGGGCGTTATTATACAATCCTCAGACACTTTTAAGGAGTATAAAGAGTCTCTATTCTCTAGACTAACTTTATTTATTGGCTTACTTTAAAAATTATTAGTATAAGGATTATACTGGATATTAATAGAGTACATGGATGTTATGATGCTCAATTATGGAAGGTGTTGTGTCTTTCTAATTCATCATAAATAAGAAAGATACATGTAAGGCCTAATACTCCTTTTCCCCTCGAGGGGATGGATCTATTTTATATAATTGAGCTTACTGGAATTTCCTCTATGTCCTAGGCCCTCCAGCCTTTTTACTATTCAGCTATGTCTGGGTCATTGGTACAGTATAAAAATGTTAAAAAATTTATAGTAATTTATATATTTTTTATACTTACCAATGACCCAGACGGGGATGGCCCTCCCAGGAGTTGGGAACTCATACCTCCCCGCTGAGTACATAGCGTTTACCAGGCACTGATTATAAGAATGATTAATGGCGCCAATTTCGGGACGTCCTTGACACTGCGCATGCGCAGTAGAGGTGAAGTATGGAGGCCCATTCAGGACATGTTTTCTTTGGTTTTAGATGCAAATTTTGGGGTTGGGGGGGGGGGGGGGCAAAATTTGTGTTTGGCCCTACATTTTTAAGAGTTAGCACCAGCTATGTCTGGGTCATTGGTAAGTATAAAAAATATATAAATTACTATAAATTTTTTAACATTTGTATACTGTACCAATGACCCAGACTTAGCTGAATAGAAAAAAGGCTGGAGGGCCTAGGACATACAAGAAAATCCAATAGACTCAATTACATGAAAACAGAATTATCCCCTCAAGGAGAAGAGGAGCACAGGTTTTATATGTATCTTTCTTGTTTGTATCAAAAAAGAAAGACACAATACCATTCCGTAATTGAGCACAATAATCATCAATGATCTCTATTAACATCCAGTGTAATCCCTTATACTAATCTTATTAAAGGAAAGCCAATAATTAAACATAGTCCAGATAATGAGACTCTTTATACTCATTAAAAAGTGTTCGAGGATTGTATATTAGCGCTCGTATGATCCGTGACATATACAAATGTTTCCCACCGAGCTACACTTTTAAAATATTATATGAATTAGCTTTACACTTTAAAAACCATCCCAGCACCGACTCGAAATTACTGACTCCAGAGGAGGTATTCCCTTGCTTTTCCCTATAAAGCAGGTGATATAAGGGAACACCATCCGCCCCCCCCCCCCCCTTTCCCTAGCCCTGGGTCAAATACCCCAGAGCGAAGAGGGCAGCAGGACAGATACACTGCCGGAACAGATACTTCATGCGCCGATATCTTAAGCACAGACTGCTGAGTTGAAGATAATTTCTCATAAGCAGTACGGATAGTTAATTGAATCCACCTTGCAATAGAATGGAGTGTAATGTTCCTACTATTAGGCAGCAGACAGAAAGAGACGTTTACGTCCCTTTCTGATAAACTCAGATCTACATTTGTAAAAAACGTATAGCTCTAACAGGACAGATTAAAGGCCTATGCCCATCTGAAGACGGAAGAGCTTTAATAATGAAAGTGTTAATGACACTGTAGCTCAACTTGACAAACTTGAACTTGGTAAGTTATAAATGAAATGGCAAAATTGAAGATCATTGGGACCAATGTCAGTTTTTTTGCCAGTGGCAACATTTTTGGACAGAAACCGAAGAAAATTGATAGTTCCCATCTAGAGGCCTCCCCAAACAAGCATGCCAGGTTTCAAAGCAATCCGATCATAAATGTGCCCTGTAGGGTGTACAAAAGGGAAGTATTGTGGTCTGACTAGACTAAATTCTAAGAACGTTGGCCGTGGCAACATTTTTTGACGGAAATGGAAGAAAATCGATAGCTCCCATCTAGAGGTCACCGTAAATAAGCATACCAGGTTTCAAAGCAATCTAATCATAAATGAGCTCTGTAGGGTGAGCCAAAGGGAAATATTGTGGTCTGACTAAACTAAGTTCTAAGAATGTTGGCTGCGGCAACATTTTTTGATGGAAATTGAAGAAAATCGATAGCTCCCATCTAGAGGTCCCCCCAAACAAGCAGGAAAGGTTTCAAAGCAATATGATCATAAATGTGCCCTGTAGTGTGTGCCAAAGGGAAATATCAAGTCTTCTGACTAAACCAAGTTCTAAGAACGTTGGCCGCGGCAACATTTTTTGCCGGAAATTGAAGAAAATCGATAGCTCCCATCTAGAGGTCACCCTAAATAAGCATACCAGGTTTCAAAGCAATCAAATCATAAATGTGCCCTGTAGGGTGTGCCAAAGGGAAATATTGTGGTTTGACTAAACTAAGTTCTAAGAACGTTGGCCGCGGCAACATTTTTTGACAGAAATTGAAGAAAATCGATAGCTCCCATCTAGAGGTCACCCCAAACAAGCATGCCAGGTTTCAAAGCAATCCGATCATAAATGTACCCTGTAGGGTGTGCCAAAGGGAAATATTGAGTCTTCTGACTAAACTAAGTTCTAAGAACGTTGGCCACGGCAACATTTTTTGCCAGAAATTGAAGAAAATCGATAGCTCCCATCTAGAGGTCTCCCCAAACAAGCATACCAGGTTTCAAAGCAATCTGATCGTAAATGTACCCTGTAGGGTGTGCCAAAGGGAAATATTGAGGTCTGACTAAACTAAGTTCTACGAACGTTGGCTGTGGCAACATTTTTTGCCGGAAATTGAAGAAAATCGATAGCTCCCATCTAGAGGTCACCCTAAATAAGCGTATCAGGTTTCAAAGCAATCAAATCATAAATGTGCCCTGTAGGGTGTGCCAAAGGGAAATATTGTGGTTTGACTAAACTAGGTTCTAAGAACGTTGGCCGCGGCAACATTTTTTGACAGAAATTGAAGAAAATCGATAGCTCCCATCTAGAGGTCACCCCAAACAAGCATAAGAAGTTTCAAAGTAATCTGATCATAAATGCGACCTGTGAGGTGTGCCAAAGGAAATTGTGGATGTACGTACTAACGTACTAACATACTAACGTACGTACGTACGTACGCCGACGGACGAGAAGTGATGGCAATAGCTCAGCTTGACTTTGTCAAGTTGAGCTAAAAATAAATTCCGGATACTTATAGGAGCCTGATTCTAGTCAAAAATCCAACCTTAGTAGTCAAGGTAATAGTATTACCTACACTACGAAAGTGAGACTCATCAACAGATAGTGCCTGAAGCTCACTAACTCTTCTAGCCGAAGAGAAGGCAAAGAGAAAGCTGTCTTATAACATAAGAATTTGAAGTCCATTGTATCAAGGGGCTTAAATGGGGCTTCTTTAAGCTTAAGAAGAACCCAAGCTAAATTCCACTTAGGAATTAATCTAAGGGTTCTAAGTCTATTTATCAAAAAGTTTTCCGTAACTTAGATAAAGAGACATTAGATCCAATCTGTAAACTATCATGATGTGCATAGGTATCAACAGAATGATCCCTACCTCACCGTGAGAAAACCTTCCACTTAGCAGCATAATTTAGCGAAGAGGAGGTCCTCCTACAGTTAGAAATTGTGTCCACTGCTCGTCCTGTAAATTGCTTGCTATGCAAGAAGGACCGCGCAACGAAAAAACGTGAAGGTTGAGACCTTGCAGGTTGTGATGCAGTGTGCGCGATTTCCCCTGCAAAAGAAGATCCTCTCGTGGAGAAAGCTTCCGCAGCATGTCCCACAGCAGACACCTGAAAATATTTATCCATGGTCTCTGGGGTGACAGAGATGATACCAACAGAATTTGCAGTGAGATTGCTTTATCTTACGCAATATCTGCAGAATCAATGGCGCTGGAGGATACGCGTATCCTATCATTCCGTCCCAAGAGATCGAGAGAGCGTCTACTTCAAACGCTCGAGGATCTGGACACAGCGACACATACATCTGCAAATGATAGTTGAGATGCGTCGCAAAAAAGTCTACCCTTGGACGATCCCATTAGTAGCAAATCTGATTGAAAAATAGTTGTTGAGAGTCCATTCTGATGACAACAAACGACCTATCCGAGAAAGGGAATCCGCTAGAACGTTCAGACGACCCGGAATATGACAGACTGATAGAACTTGATGCTCTAGGACAAACAGAAGGATCCTTTCCGTTAAATTGAATAACGGAATGGAATGAGTGCCTCCCAGGTTCCGAATATACGCTACTACTGTCGAATTGTCGGACAGAATTTGAACATGCGAATTCTGAAGAACGTTCATTCATTGACGTAGCGCAAGCCATATTGACACCATTTCTTGATGTTTATGTACTTGTTAGGAACTGCAGATCCAAAAGACCCTGGCACCCTGAATCTATTGGGCTCAGAGTTGCACCACAACCTGTTTGACTCGCATCCGTCATTATCGTTAAACTCGGATCCAGCAGTTGCAGTGGTGCTCTTTGAGTTAACCACTGAAAATCTACCCAAGTCTGAAACCTTTGTTCACTTAATTCGACAAGACAATGTTCGATTCGAGCGAGTCTTCACACTCCAATTCTGAGATAAAATATCTGTGGAGTGGATGAGTGTGTATCTGCTTCATCGGAATAATATTTGCAGCGGATACACACAAACCTGTCAGTCTAATGAATTCTCTCGCTGTTACTACATCTGAGTGAAGGCAAAAGTGAGCGTAACAACTGACTAAAATTGCTCTGGTTAACGGCAGACAATGAGATTGTTGTGCGTCTCTAAGCTCATTCCCACGTGGGTGAATGAATAGGATGGCACTAGATCCGACTTCTTTTCATTTACTAAGAAACCGAGATGTCGGAGCAATTGAAGCAGACTCTGAACATCGTTCTGAAGCATTATCTTGCTGCTGTAACCCTGAAGAATGCCGTCCAAGTTCTTCTTGGTAAGGTGATCTGCGTGAGATAATGCGTCTAAACTGTATTAGACAATATTGTCGTCTCCAGTATACTGGAGTAATAGACATGGATGCCGGCAATGACAATTCCAGGTCTTCAGCCTAGTCGTCCAAACGCAGAGGAACTCTCGGCACGCCTAGTCCTGCTGTTTCAAAATTATGTCTTGCATTGATGAAAGGCCACTGAATAGCGCTAGGTGATAAGAAACCTAATTTGACAGTCTTCGAGGCTAGCTTGAATATAGCATCATACAAAAGTTCAAATGTCCATGACATTTCTGGACTGGGTCGGAAACTGAAGGACGGTGTCCTTAATCCGGCCGAAAATGTCCAGTGACGCTTTCAGTTTCTTATCAGGTAACACAGCATTTTTGTCCAGAAAAACAACTTCTAAAAGGTGATGCCGAAAGAAATCTACGGCCACCTCAAGTTGTTCGGAAAGGAAAAATTTCAGCTGTGCCGATTCGCTTTTACCATCCGCCTGGACCACATAAAAATTTTGGTTGTCCCTTACTGACTCTGCAGGGGAACGAACCGACCCAGCTTGCTCAGATAGTTCTTTACTGAAAAAGTTTCTGATGGCTGCTGGAATGCTGCGATGAATTGAGCTATCTGCGATAGCAAGTCCGTCACGGAGACCTGTGGAGCCACGGTCTTACTTAATTAGCCGCTGGAAGCTCCAGGGACGTTAATTTCTGCATTTATATAATATGCGAACGTCCCAACTGGAAAGGCCTCTTGTCCTTGGCTAGCAGATGGCGTGACCTGGTCGACATGGAATCACCTCCTGGTCCTGCGAGGATTGCGGAAGGAGAAAACACATCCTCCATGACCCGCACCTCGCCCAGGGGCATCTGACCCGATATCTCAGTCATTACGACCCCCATGTGAGTCGCTACTCTGACGGTCTCCAGAGTAAGACATAGAGGCTTTGATCCTCTATAGGAACTTCCTTTGGACGTATTCGCCCCCGAAGAACCTGCCTTACTCCTCCCTGCTGAGTCCAACTTTTTCAAAGCGGAATAATGCAGAGAATCCGGAGCTTTCTTAGTAATCTAATATAGATTGTAGAAAGCTTAACGATGAAGAGAAGCTCTCCTGAGACTGGAGCGACTGGAAGAGAGTTTTTTCACCTTACTATCCACTCTTGTGGATGCAGCCAGGGCAGCATCACGTCTTCTAACTCCATATTGCCACTGAAAGGGCGGAGTTATACGTAAAATATGCTATAGCCCTCGGAAGAACGCTTAAGGAAGATTGAAGATCCTGGAATTCTTTTGCTTCGAGACATAGTGATAATGCTCTGGTAAGGTGATCTGCGTGAGAAAATGCATCTAAATTGTGTTCTCCAGTATACTGGAGTAAACAGACATGGACGCCGGCAATGACCGTTCCAGGTCTTCAGCCTAGTCATCCAAACGCAGAGGAACTCTCGGTGCGCCTTGTCCTGCCGTTTCAAATTAATGTCTAGCATTGATGAAAGGCAGCTGTATAGCGCATAGGCGATAAGAAACCGGATTTGCCAGTCTTAGAGGCTAGCTTGAATATAGCGTCATTCAAAGGTTCAAATGTCGATGACATTTCTGGACTGGGTCGGAAACTCAGGGACGGTGTCCCTAATCCGGCTGAAAAAGTCTGTGTCCAGTGACGCTTACAGCTTCTTATCAGGTAACGCAGCATTTTTGTCCAGAGAAACAACTTCTAAAGGTGATGCCGGATGAAATCTACGGCACCTTAAGTTGTTCGGAAAGGGAAAATTTCAGCCGTGCTGATTCCCTTTTACCATCCGCCTGGACCACATAATAATCTTGGTTGTCCCTTCCGACTCTGCAGGGGAGCGAACCGACCCAGCTTGCTCAGATAGTTCTTTATTGAAAAAGTTTCTGATAGCTGCTGGGATGCTGCGATGAATTGAGCTATCTGCGATAGCTAGTCCGCCACGGAGGCCTGTGGAGCGCGGTCTTACGTAATTAGCCGCTGGAAGCTCCAAGGACGTTCATTCCTGCATTTATATAATATGCGAACGTCCCAACTGGAAAGGCCTCATGTCCTTGGCTAGCGGATGGCGTGACCTGGTCGACGTGGATTCCCTGGTCGGTGAAGCAGGAGCTTCAGGGATGTTCATTCCTTCATTTATATAATATGCGAACGTCCCCTGGAAATCTGTGGTCACATAGCCAAGGTGCGGGCGTGTGTGCTGACGTGAGGATGAGGAAGCCAACAGAACAGCTAAGTCGGACTGTCTATGCGACGGAGCATCCCGAGCAGGAGGAGTGGATGTATGCTCTGACTAACGAACGAACATGCAACATCGCGGCCCAGATGTTGCTGTAAGAGAGAGGGGGCCTCTCTCGATCGCGGTCCGGATAGACCTGGACAAGCTAGCTACCGGACTGACAGGCTTCCTCCGTACTATCCTCGGATCCCTCGTCGCTGGGTGTGCACGTTCAATGTTTATAGTGCTCGCATCACCCAAACTGCTTCCCTGGACGAACCCGGCTGCCGAGCCATTCGATGAATGGTCGCTACACCGGGTGGACTAGCGGACGATCAACACCGTCAATCCTACTAGGGACCTCTTAGGCAATTGTCGTATTTCCATGAGCACGTAGCCGCTAGCCCTAATATATTGCAACGACGTACACACACTTGTTGAAGACATCATGAAAACATCACCCTGTTCTTGTTCTTCTGAAAAAGAGACTGATCAACTAGAGTGACCTTGCAGAGAGAGGACCGGAATGGACCCCTCACCGCTAACAATATACCATGACACACATCTCCAATGTTGTCATTCCAATTAGCACACACTGATCAAGAATTAGTGCGAGTACACTGACTACAAGAAACACAATGAACATGAGAATCAGAGGAAGATTTCCTCGTATTGCAATTTGAACAATATTTTTTCATCATGAAAAAATATAAACAGTCATAGTACTCGCACTAACCCTTAAAACAAAGATACATAATATAATATAATCCATTATAACATTTCGAAAAAATAATTTCAAAAAAAAAATTTTTGAAAAATTTTCAGAAGAGCCCAAGTTCCCAATGGGAACAATGAGCCCAAATGGATCCCAAAAAAGCCTAAGTGTGGACAAAATATTTTAAAACATTTTTAAAAATTAATGCAACACTTCCGGACAATATTAATGCATCTGGCTATGAGCAGAACTAATAGAAGATAAGTAATCACTATCAGAAGGAACCATTGTCAACATGAGCAAAAGTGTACAAAAACCGGAAACATGACTCCAGGCACTGTAAACATGGCCCAAAATCAGTAACCAATTTAAACACTATCCAATGTAAAACAGAGGCTTCCAGAGAAGAAAATGCAGTACATCGGATGGTAGATGCAGATAACAATGCCTAAACACCCAAGGGTGAGGACGTAAACATGGGGAAAAAACAGAATAATCATTCTGTTACCAAGCCAAAACTGCCAAGAAATTTTAGTAAAAAAAAATTTCCAAAATTATGCCAAAAGCATGGGAGAATAGCAAGGGGGGTATTAAGGAAAGGGAGAGAGGAAACACTGAACAAACAATGGTAAGTTCATAGCCAGAATGACAACATAAGGCTCATGCCCCGAATTTAGGGAACATGAAATAATTTCGTAAAAAAATTATAAGTTACAGCCCTGAACACATTCTGTCACTGTTTCTTACTCTCATCCTTTATTTCATCCTTAGATCCACCATTTCTTTCATAATTATGTGTCTGGCATCATTTAAACTGAGATTTACAAGCACAAATATCAGTGACATGTTACTGATTTTAGGGCCAAACAAAGAATGACATTTGCGCCAATTTCGAGAGCTCCTTGACACTGCGCATGCGCAGTGGATAGAAAGTATGGAGGACCATATAGGACATTGAATTTCGGTTTTTGATGCAAATTTGGGGGATTGGGGGGCAAAATTTGTGTTTGGCCCTATAATTTAAGGAGTTAGCACCAGCTAAGTCTGGGTTATTGGTACAGTATAAAAATATGGGGGTTTTGGGACCCTGGAATTTAAAATTTTCATACCATGGGCCGAACCATGGTCAGCTCGTCATACTGATGACCATCCATCGCCCGATCCAGCCCACCAACTTTGAAAATCGTTCCACCGCCGATGAAATTACACATTATGTGATAAAAATAATCCCAAATTTGTCACCATCTGACATGAAATTTCTGAACCTCATTCACTAAAATCCGGTAAACCTCAGCTCAGATCGATTTTAGTGAACTTGGTACATGAATTTCATATGAAATCACGACCCATTCGAGATCCTCCATTTGTAAGGCCTAAAAAACTAAACAAGAGGCCCCACGGGGCCTGAGGGCGCTCACCTGATACTGGCCGAGTCATATCACCAAAATAGCAAGGGATTCTGCCTTGTGGTTATTATCAGTTTTTCAACATAAAAGTGTTTTCTCTACTTAGTAACCCAGAGTGTTCATATGTTAGATCCCCATATTGGGTACTCAATAATTTATCTATTTATTTATTGGAATTTAAGGTCACTTTCTAAGGCTACATCATTACAGAGGCATAATTATAATATCAGGTTTGGTCAATCGTTTATGCCTATTACTGCCCACTTTACAGGGCTTTCAACGCAGGAATTGGTTACTGGGCCCAATTTTATCAATAAACCAGAACTTGAACAAATTTCAATTTGCCGCTTCTAAGAAAACTAAAAATCAAATATCAAAAGATTCTGAGAGGAGTATCAGAAAAAAAAGATTTTTTAAGAATATTTCTCATACTGAATTAAGTTATACATTGGGCTCCCATAGGGAACCCAAAAACAAAAGCTTCTGAAGCAGTGGTTTGGGAGAAGAAGATTATTCAACGTTATTCCCATTAGCTACAGTGTTAAAAAATGATGACTCGGCACTTTTAGTCCTGGAAAAGTACTTATGATAAAACCAATGGCATTTTTTTCACCATTCCTTTCTCCCGGCCCTAAGGAAGCTTCACATTGTATAAAAATTCTCAGTGCCATGTAGTTCTGGAGATATGGGCATTTAAAAAAAAAAAAATTTTTTAGCTCCTGCAGTTCCCGTGGGGGACAGGAAAACAATTTTCGGCATAAATTAGGTACTTATGACCCAATAAGCCCTCATATCAAATTTGGTTCAAATCGACTTTTTGGTTTGGAAAATAAAAATGTTGGTATAATTTGGGCTCCCACAGTGAGCCCAAATATGAACCCAGGTACTTGGCTTTACCAAACTTCACTCTCAGCCCCTAAGAATGCTGTACATCAAATATCAAAACATTTTGACTGGTGGATCTGAAAAAAAAATTTTTTTTAAAGAATATTCCTCATATTGAACTAAGTTATAATTTGGGCTCCCACAGGGAGACCAAATATGAGCCGAAGGACTTGACTTGAACAAACTTGAATCTCACCTCCCTAAGCATACTGTATACCAAATATCAAAAGATTCTGACCGGTGGATGCGAAGAAGAAGATTTTAAAAGAATATACCTCGTATTGCACTAAGTTACAATTTGGGTTCCCAAAGGGAGTCCAAATATGAACTCAGGGACTTGGCTTGAACAAACATCAATCTCACCCCCCTAAGGATGATGCATAGCAAATATCAAAAGATTCTGATTTGTGGATCCGAAGAAGAAGATTTTTAAAATATATCCCTCATATTGCACTAATTTGAACATTTGGGTTCCCATAGGGAACCCAAATATGGACCGAGGAATTTGATTTCTACAAATATGTGAATCAATGTTCCAAAGATGTTATATGTAAAATATGAAAGCTTTTAGAGCAGTGGTTTGGAAGAAAACAATTCTTTATTTTTTTCCCATTGCCTACTGTGTTAAAAAATACTGACTCAGCACTTTTTCAGAGTCCCGAAAAAGTACCCTATGATAAAACCGATAGCAATTTTTTTTTACCAATCCTTTCTGTTGGTCCCAAGAAAGCTTCACACCAAATAAAAATTCTCACTGCCGTGCAGTTTTTGAGATATAGGCGTTTTAATTTTTTTCTATTTTTAGCTCCTGTGGTTCCCACGGGGCTACAGGAAAAAAAATTTCTGCATAAATTAGGTACTTATGACCCAATAAGCCCTCACATAAAATTTGGTTCAAATTGGCCTCTCGGTTTAAAAAATAGAAATTTGGGGTGGGGCCAAAATTTTTGCTCCTCCCATAACATCGCCAAGTATAGACCTACAAACTTCTCTTGAACAAACTTGAGTCTACACCTCAAAAGGAAGCTGCATACCAAATATCAAGTCTCTGCTATTGCTGGTTCTTGAGAAGAAGATTTTTTAAGAATTGGAGCATTTTTGCCCCACCCCTCTGCTCAATATGAGCCGAAACCTAATTTGCCCAAAAATCAAAATGCCGCTATATAACCCCTACTCACATGAAATTTCATTAACATGCGGCCAGTGGTTTGGAAGAAAAAGACCCAAACACCACCTTCACGCCGGACGATGGACGACGGACGCCGGACGCCGGACGAAAAGTGATCAGAAAAGCTCACCCTGACTTTCAGTCAGGTGAGCTAAAAATCTGTTTCTCAGGCCCTCCCACATGGTCCTTTTGGCTACCGCATGCTCTCTTTTTATAACCAATTTAAACTTAAAAAAAAAAAAAATTGAATGGTTTATGTGTGATATTTTACCTAAGTTTAAAAAACTGATGAATTTGTCCCTTGAGTGCAAGAAGGCTTTGCAATGCTTTAGCATTGCAAAGTCTTCTTGCACTCAAGGGATGAAATACACCACCACCCATGCTATTCTGTAGATTATGAGGCCTAAAACTTGAACCAAGAACATGAACTTTTGATGGCAAAAAGTGATTACTGAAATAAAAAATAAAATAAAAAACCGCTCGCCCGCATGCAATTTCACAAATAATGGCCTGAGAAACAGAAGATCTACTTTGTGTGGCCTAATCTCACCTTCATTTGGATATAGTAAGTTTTATCACTCAGCTGTTCCATCATGAATTCACATGCGGTATTAGACCATTTCTCAGGATTTCCAGCAGGAATTAGACTAGCTAAATGACACCTGATTGCAAATGAGGCGTGCTTTGACATTTCTGCTGTTATTGGACGAAGAGCTGCTGCAGTTACTACTTCTATGTAACCATAATCAACCATATAAACCTGAAAAAATAAACAGAAAAAATATTAAGATTTGATTTTCGGTTCCTGTCGCATTGAATAAATAGACAAAACTACATGTATGTTTCAATGAGTCGTTTTGTATTCAATGAGTCAGATGTGTGTAGGAAGAAAACGTCGAGACCGAAGGGTGAGACGTTTTCTTTCTTCGCACATCTGACGAATTGAATACAAAACGACTCATTGAAACATACATGTGGTTTTGTATTTATTACATGACCCAAGCACCTACTGACCTAATTTTCTTTTCTATCAACGGTGGTAAACACCATGCACTTTATGCAGTCGCATTGCATAAAAAAAGTCCCGGTTGGAACAGGTTGGTGTGCAATACGGAATTCCGTATTGCACAGCTGTATTGCACGCCGTATTGCATAAGAGAGACTGCATGGGCATGTAATAAAAGGGGTTGCCCTACTCATTATTACTATTCAGGCTTTGTCACTACAGAATTACTACAGGGAAAGTCTCATGTTTGCAGCTGTGACAAAGCAGGAATGAACATTTACTGTCCAGTCGGGATTATGAGTAATTTATTTATATTTATTTATTAGTTCTTAAGGTCGCATATTTCTGCACAATGGCTAATCATGACTGCAAGTCTGCAACATGGATATAAAGTCAAGTCCAGCTGATTGTTTATACCCATGTTAGCCATTTTAGAGGACTTACACCCCAGCCATTGGTTACCAGGTCCTATTTTACCAATAGAACAGAGCTTGTTTACCACAGTATACAAGTACTGCTTCACTTCCTGGGATTCCCATTGATACATTAAGATGTTAGAATACTTCTTCTAAGTGAGAATTTGTCAAAATCCTGACACAAGTAATATGTAGATTAATTATTAAGGGGCAGAAAAACTGAAAAAAATAATTTGCTCCCCACCCTACCCCTACAGTAAAACCTGTCTTGAGAGACCACTGTCTTGGGAGACCACCTGTCTTGAGAGACCACATCTGCCAGGCAGGCACCTATTGGTTTTACTCTATAATGGACCTGCTATGGGAGACCACCTGTCTTGAGAGACCACCTGTCTTGAGAGACCACTGTGACCTGGTACCAACTTGGTATTTTTATGCCATAATGGACCTGGTTTGAGAGACCGCCCCTTTGAAGACTGAAACCATGACAAAAACTTTTTACTTGTTCTGGAATTGGAAAATCCATTGTGGTTATATTAACATAATTAAAAGTATTAAAAGCTCTTAATTGGGTTTCAATTGCTAACTCATTAAAGATTGAGATGTTTTTATAAGACCCCTGTGAAAAGATTAGGATTATTGCTGAATAAACAATTTCATACATACCTGAAATGTGACAGATAGGAATAAAAATAAATTTGTGTTGAAAATCTTTTTGTAACAAATTGAAATGAACTGTTATAAAAATTATAAAAATAAATTAGTGTTGAAAATCTTCAAAGAAGATTTTCAACACTAATTTATTTTTATAATTTTTATAACAGTCCATTTCAATTTGTTACAGAAACTTCATAAAAAAGAACAACTACAAAGTAATTACACGAATCCATTCTTCTCCATTTCTGAATTTTGTGGTTGGTTATTCACTGACTTGAAAAAACCTGAAACCTGTTATGAGAGACCACTTTTGTGTGACCCAAAGGACGGTCTCTCAAGACAGGTTCTACTGTACTTAAATTTCATTTTAAATCTGCTGAGGTGGAATAGCATGTTGCCCTTAAAAGTTCAATAAAATTTCAGTTCTCATGACACATTTAATTTTGAAAAGTCTTTTTCATTTTGTTTCCAGATACCTGTGTATTCCACAATGTGATATTCTAGGAATACTAAATTGTGGGTGTCAGACTGAGATTTCATATTATGTTGAGAAATTCCCTTTTTTAACCTTGCCCAATGCAACCAGTATATATAGCCTATTACAAGCAAGCTTAACAAAAATCTGCCCTTCAATTTTTATTATTTTTTTATCAACTCTTATTTCCAAATGACTCGTGCCAATGACTCAGAGGTGATATTTTGATGCAAAAGTGAAAATGATTAGTTATTCAAAGAGTTTTTGAAAGTTACTTTTTTTATTCGTGCTAGATTAACACTTTACCTAATGAATTGGCCGTATCCGCCTGCGTAATGTTAAAAAATTTATAGTAATTTATATATTTTTTATACTTACCAATGACCCAGACATAGCAGGTGCCAATCCTCAAAAATCTAGGGCCAAACACAAATTTTGCCCCCCAATCCCCAAAATTTGCATCTAAAACCGAAAATAACATGTCCTAAATGGTCCTCCATACTTTTCCTCCACTGCGCATGCGCAGTGTCAAGGAGGTCTCAAAACTGGCGCCAATTATCATTCTTACAAGCAGTGCCTGGTCAGCGCTATGTACTCAGCGGTGAGGTATGAGTTCCCAACTCCTGGGAGGGCCATCCCCGTCTGGGTCATTGGTAAGTATAAAAAATATATAAATTACTATAAATTTTTTAACATTTTTATACTGTACCAATGACCCAGACATAGCTGAATAGAAAAAAAGGCTGGAGGGCCTAGGACATAGAGGAAAACCCCATAAGCTCAACTATATATAATAGAGTTATCCCCTCGAGGAGAAAAGGAGGATTAGGCTTTACATGTATCTTTCTTATTTATGACAAATTAGAAAGACACAACACCCTTCATAATTGAGCATAATAACATCCATGTTCTCTATTAACATCCAGTATAACCCTTTATACTAATTATTTTTAAATTAAGCCAAAAAATAAAGTAAGTTCAAAGAATTTATACTCATTAAAAGTGTCCGAGGATTGTATATTAATGGCCGTTTGACACGTGACATATACAAATGCTTCACACCGAGCTACACTTTAACAAGAGGCCCCACGGGGCCTGAAGCGCTCATCTTGTACAGAACACAATTTAAACAGAGTCCAATGAGTCTACATTAAGCAAGCCATCTCCATAGGCTACACTGTCAATCCTTGAGTCCCTCAGGAGTGACAAAAATAATCTGGGCATCATGCCTTTTCTTCAGTTGATCATAAGTAAAATGTAGAGCTCCCCTATGAAGCCCCTTGATACAACCTGTGTGGATTAATCTTAGTACCTCTAGAAGGTACTGAATACAAAATTTTTAATTCTTCAGCAAAATGGCCAATTCCGGCTCCCATAGAGAGCCCAAATATTAACCCAGGCTCTTGATTTGAACACAGTTAAATCTGACTTCCCTAGAGATGTTGTGTACCGAATATGAAAGCATTCTGACTGTTGGATCTGAAGAAGAGAAATTGTAAAGAAATTTCTCCGAATTGCACTAAGTTCAAATTTGGGCTACCATAGCAAGCCCAAATATTGACCTATGGATCCGATTTGAACAAACTTGAATCTGACCCCCCTAGAGATGTTGTATACCAAATGTGAAAGCATTCTGACAAGTGAATCTGAAGAAGATTTTTGAAGAAATTCCCTCATATTGTACTAAGTTAAATTTCATGTTCCCATATGGAGCCCAAATATTAACCTAGGCACTCGAATTGAACAACCTGGAATCTGACCCCCCTAGAGATGTTGTATACCAAATATAAAAGTATTCCGACTGGTGGATCTGAAGAAGAAGATTTTTAAAGAAATTTTCTCATATTGCACTAAGTACAAATTTGGGCTACCATAGTGAGCCCAAATATATACCTAGGGATCTGATTTGAACAAACTTGAATCTGACCCCCATAGAGATGTTGCATACCAAATATCAAAGCATTCTGACTGATGGATCTGAAGAAGAAGATTTTTTAAAATTACCCTCCATATTGAACAAAGATAAAATTTGGGCTTCCGTAGGAAGCCCAAATATTAACCTAGGGACTTGGTTTGAACAATCTAGAATCTGACCCTCATAACAATGATGTATACCAAATATTAAAAGATTCTGACTGGTGGTTCTGAAGAAGATTTTTAAAGAATATTCCCCATATTACCCTATGTTAAAACTTCGGGCTCCTGTAGAGAGCCCAAATATGAACCAATGAGCTTTACTTCAACAAACTTCTATCTGACCCCCCTATGAATGCTGTATACCAAATATCAAAAGATTCTGATGATTGGTTCTGGAGAAAAGATTTTTTAAAATTTTTGCAAATATGCTGACTCAGCATTTTTTCGATGCCCATTACAGAACACCCTAACATAACCGATGGCAATTTTTTTTTACCATTCAATTCTACTGGTCATAAGGATACTTCATACCAAATAAAAGCTCTCTGTTCCGTGGGGTTTGGGAAATATGGGCGTTTGAAAATATTTCTATTTTTAGCTCCCAGGGTTCCCATGGGGATGCGGGAATTTTTTTTTTTTTGCATGGGTCATGTACTTATGACCCAATAATACCACAAACCAAATTTGGTTCATACCGGACCATCGGTTCAGAAAATAGAAATTTTGGGCGGGGCCAAAAATCTTACCCCTCCTATTACAAAGCCAAATATTACTTCACGAACTTCGTTTGAACAAATTTGATTCTACACCTCATATGGAAGCTCCATAGCAAATATCAAGTCATTGTACACACTGGTTCTTGAGAAGAAGATTTTTAAAATATTTGGGTGCATTTTCCCCCACTCCCTCCCTATGGGGCTGGGCATGCTGAGTTGAACAAAAATGAAATGCCCCTTTGGGACCATCACTCACACAAACTTTCACTTGAATTGGCCCAGTGGCTTTGGAGGAGAAGACCAAAACATGGTGTTGATGGACGACGGACGACAGACGACGAACGACAGACGACGGACGGGAAGCGATGAGATTAGCTCAGCTTGACTTTGTCAAGATGAGCTAAAAATATGACATGAATGAATTTAAACATTAGCTTTACACTTTAAAACCATCCCAGTACCAACTCAGAATTACTCAGAATTACTGACTCCGGAGGAGGTATCCCCTTGCTTTTCACTATAAAGCAAGTGACCTAAGGGAACACCCTCCCCCTCCCCCCTTCCCCTTGCCCTGGGTCAAATAGCCCAGAGTGAAGAGGGCAGCAGGACAGAGTCACTGCCGGAACAGAAAGCCTGCATAACTATAGTTGCAACTGTTTAGTGGACGACATTCTGAGCAACAGATAACGGACCTAAACAATGCAGGTCTCCAGAATGGACTCAATATTTCTGAGATAAAAATTTGTGAATGTGGATGGCTGAGACCAGCAGCCTTCATTAAATCTTTAATAGCAACACTATTTGCGTAAGCCCAAGATGTAGAAAGAGCTCTTACTTCATGAGCCGAAATCTTAAGCACAGACTGCTGAGTTGAAGATAGATTATCATAAGCAGTACGGATAGTTAATTGAATCCATCTAGCAATAGAATGGACCATAATGTCCTTTCTATTAGGCATCAGAGACAGAAAGAAGCGTTTTCGTTCCTTTCTGATAAACTGAAATCTTCATTTATAAATACGTCAAGCTCTAACCGGACAGAGTAAAGGCCTATGCCCGTCTGAAGACGGAAGGGCCTTAATAACAATAGGTTCCGAATATTTATTACGAGCCTGATTCTTAGCCAAAAATCCAACATTAGTAGTAAAGGTAATAGTGTTCCCGACACTACGATAGTGAGAATCGTCCACAGATAGTGCATGAAGCTCACTGACTCTTCTAGCAGAAGAGAAAGCTAAGAGAAATGCTGTCTTATAAGATAAGAATTTGAAGTCCACTGTCTCAAGAGGTTCAAATGGCTTTTCTTTTAGTTTAAGAAGAACCCAAGCTAAATTCCATTTAGGAATTAATCTAAGGGTTCTAGGTCTATTTATCAAGAAGTTTCTAACTAATTTAGATAAAGAGACATTAGATCCAATTTGTAAACTATCATGGTGTGCATAGGTATCAGATAACATAGACCTATAACCTTTAATAGTAACAGGCTGCAGTTTGATTTCGTCAAACAAGTATACTAGAAAGTTTGCAATGTCTGGAATGGAGGGATCAAAAATATCAACAGAATGATCCCTACACCAACGACATAAGACCTTCCACTTAGCCGCATAGTTTAGCGAAGAGGTGGTCCTTCTACAGTAAGAAATTGCGTCCACTGCTCGTCCTGTAAAATGCTTGCCGTGCAAGAAGGACCGCACCTGGTCCTGATCCGACAGAGATTCTGTCGTCTGCTGGGATGCTGCGATAAGTTGTGCTATTTGTGATAGCACGTCCGTCACTGAGGCCTGTGGAGCAGCGGTCTTACGTTGCTTTGCCGCTGGAAGCTCCCTGGACGTTGACTCCTGCATACTTCTTTTATGCGAACGTCCGGAGTCTACAGGCCTCGTGTCCCTGGCTACCAGATGGCGTGACCTGGTCGCCGTGGAATACCTGACTGGCGAAGCTGGCTGGATATCCGTGGTCACGTAGCCAAGGTGCGGTCGTGTGCGCTGCCGTGAGGATGAGGAAGCCATATTGACAGGCTCTCCAGACTGTTTATATAACGGAGCGTCCCGAGTGGCGGACATATGCTCCGAATGCGAAACGTTTTGTACCACAACATCTGGTCCCAGATGTTGTTATACGTGAGAGGGACCTCTCTCGCTTGCAGCCCGGATGGACCTGGACGAGCTAGGAACCGGACTAATAGGCTTCCTCCGTACTCTCCTCTGATCCGTCGTCACTGGGTGTGCACTTTGTGATATTATAGTGCTCGCATCACCCAAATCTCCTTCCTGGACCGCAACGGACGAACCCGGCTGCCGAGCAGGGCTTGATTTAATCTGAAAATTTTGAATAGCAATTTACTATTCACCCTGGAAAATTGATTAGCAGTTGATCCAAAAGCACTTGAAACTAATAAATCTTGAATAGCAAAATTCAGAAATTGGAGAGCAAAGTGCTATGCTAATCCAGTTAAATCGAGCCCTGCTGCCGAGCCATTCGATGAATGGTCGCTACACCGGGCGAGCTAGCGGACGCCAATGCCGTCGATCATACTAGGGACCTCTTAGGCAATTGACGTATTTCCATGAGCACTTTTGCCGCTAGCTCTTCATTTAACTGTGACGACGGAGGCACACTTTTGGAAGACATCACGGAAACATCACCCAGTTCTTGTTCCTCTGAAAAAGAGATTGAAAAACTAGAGTGACCCTGCGGAGAAAGGACCGGCATGGCCTTATCCCCGCTAACAACATACCATGACACACGTTTCCAATGTTTGTCATCCCAATTGACACACACTGCGCAGGAGTTGATGCGAGTACACTGACTACAATTAATACAATGATTATGAAAGTCAGAGGAAGATTTCCTCTTAATACAATTTGAACAATATCCTTTCATTGTGAAAAGAACACAAACAGTCCTAGTACTTGCACCAACCTCTGAAAACAAAGATACATAATAACATGATCCATTAACATATAGAAAAAATATATGAAATCAAAAAAAATTTATGAAAAAATATTTTTTCAGAAAAGCCCAAGTTTCTGAAAGTAACGTTGAGCCCCAATGGATCCCCAAAAAGCCTAAGTGTGGACAAAATTTTTAAAATATTTCAAATAAATTAATGCAACACTTACTTATAATAATAATGTATCTTGTTATTAGTCCAGGCACATTAGACATAAAAATGAGAAAGTAAGGAAAAAAATCGGAGAAAGCTGATTTTTTTATATGTTTCCGGGACACACATTGCGGATAAAGTGTGAAAAGTCCCTGCGAATCCGAGTTGAGCTTTTTTAGTTATAGCGTTTTTTTGATGAAAAAAAAAATTAAAAAAAAAATTCGACCCAGCTCCATATTTCTCATTCTTATTCGCCTTAGTAGGGTGAGAATCATAAATATCATGCTGAATTATATTGAGAATACATATCCCCAACAGAAAATGCCAACTTTGTACCAATCCTCACACTCAATGGTGAAATATTCACGAAAATGTACAAAATTACGAAAAATTGTTATTGTTTTCATACACACAACGGTACACAACGTCCATCAAATCAAATCTACGACTACTTTGGGAGTTAAATTATATATCAAAAATTGCAGAAAAGCAGTGGCTTTATAATGATATATAACAATAGTCATTTATTTCATAATGAACTGGTGAAACGTGTGAAATATTAACCATACCCCCTAAACTCAAATTCAAACGGCATCGACTTTTCTCATTCAAATACTGTATTATAGCATCATTGTTTCAATTTCCATGTTCGATTAAATCACATAATGTGGTGTTCGCCTACACTCAAGATGCATTGGCATGTAATGTGTGCACGCCCTTGATGTGTATATATCAAAGCAGTGGAGATTGTGTCTTCGTCAGATAAGTTGACAAAAGTTTTCGTTATACTCGGCGGCTTCCATATGATTATGTCATATTTAGGGGCAATTGGTTCGATCATGGCTGGTAGCGGCTTGGATGAACTTTGGGGGACTGTTTATGCTGGTGGGTCAATCCATCATTTGATCAGTGGTCATGCATATTTAAGAGCAGTTCGTGCCCATTTGCTAACACAAATTGCCATTACAAAACTTGTGTTTGAAGAAAGCCGAACACTAGATAACATAGACTGCACAGAAGTCAATGAAATATTCTGTGGACTTGCCAGAGGTGACTGTACAACAGCTGACGCTGTCAATCAAGAAAGTGTCAACCATCTACTGTAAAAATTACACGAACTGCTCCAGAATGCATCCGTAGGATGCACAGGAAAGCTTTGGGTACAATACTACGAGCAAATAGGTCTTCTCCAGTTGTTCTGGAGTGCACAGGCGACTGGGAACTCCACACATATTGTGTTCGCAATATGATTCCAGTATTTCACGCAGGTGGTCATTTTGCATACGCAAAAAGTTCTCATCTCTATTTGCAGCAGATGAATGAGCTAACAGAAATAATGCAACAGGATGATTTGAAGTTGTTCACTGAGAAAG
Organism: Pictodentalium vernedei; assembly: GCA_031216915.1. Taxonomy (NCBI): domain Eukaryota; kingdom Metazoa; phylum Mollusca; class Scaphopoda; order Dentaliida; family Dentaliidae; genus Pictodentalium; species Pictodentalium vernedei. The sequence continues at coordinate 815,829,685 of CM062296.1, forward strand.
GTTACTTTACCATAAGGCGCTCAGATAAATTCTGGGACGGGATATATTCTGATCAGACCATAGAGCAGTGTTTAATGAGAATGTTCAAACTCCCTGGTGGTCTCACACATGGCAGGGGAATAACCGATAGCACTGTTGCGAAATGGGTACATGGACTACCTCTTTGCCTTCCGATATGTAATGCTCTCGAAAATTTTGTTCATGTTCACACTGGTCATGGCGAACAACATCGGGATCTCCGTCAAAGTTCACAATTGACTGATGCCAATGATATCACCAAATTACTGAACTGGCTCAGAGTGCATTCCCCCTTTCAGAATAGAGATCCACTACAATTAGTCTCTATAGCGACCGGGCTTGTGGCCGACGAAACTGTGAACTGTGACCAAGTTCGCAAAATTGGTGAATGTTGCGTATCGAATGTTGTAAGCAAAACGTTCAACAGCATCAAACTACGACGTGTTGACACTGTGAAGTCTTTCGCATCGATGGCAAATAGCATCAAAGTCCGTGGAAGTAAGGTAGTGATTGACCCCACAATTCTGTTCAACCGCATCACATGTGTTATTCAGTCACAAGCAGAGATGGAAGAGTATCTCAAATATGAACTCGCCCCGAAACCACCAGCATTGTTTGATTCTGCTGGAATGAGGAAGACACAGAAAAGCACGCTCGGTAAGATCCTCAAAACATACGGTTCCGAGCAAATTAAAATCCCAGAACATTCTCTGTTTGTTGTAGATGGTGGATTTTTATTGAGGGCAGTTGTATGGCCTAAACAGTCGTCATATAAGGACATATGTACATCATATTCCAATTATCTAGTGAGACATTTTGGGGCGAACGTCGTGGTTGTTTTTGATGGTTATGCTTGTACAATGTCGACAAAGGGCATGGAACAAGCCCGTAGATCTAACGACAGGTATTCCATTGATATCAATATCTCACCCGAGTTACCAGCCACCACACCCCAATCCGATTTCCTTGCAAATGCCAAGAACAAAACCCAACTGATCGATCTTCTAATGCAGGAGCTATCTGCTATCAATATTCAGTCCAAGCAGGCCGAGGCTGATGTACTGATAGCCGAAACTGCACTTGACATCGCTCAAGATGACAACAATGTTGTCGTTGTGGGAACAGACACAGACTTGTTAGTCATTCTTACCTCTCGAGTTCAACCGGGATGTAATATTCACATGATGTATTCCATTACCCCAAACTTACTAGTTTCAGTTAGTGAAATAGCAACCAAAATGGGTGACCATAGAAGCAACCTCCTTGTAGCACATTCTATAAGTGGTTGTGACACTACTTCTGCACTCTTTCGAGTTGGTAAGAAGAAAGTATTCAGTACAATTGTCTCCGATGTTACTAGCGACTCACAACAGTATGTCAACACAATTTTGGCGGATGACAGTACACCAAGTGCAGTAGCCGCTGCCGGGGAACAATTTTTCCTGATCTTATATGCGAGTAAAACTGTTTCCTCTCTCGACCAATATAGATATGTCACTTACAAGCGTTATGTAGCAAAATCTAAACTGAATAAACCCATCGACCTAGCCTCACTCCCACCAAGCAGCGATGCTGCACAACATGTCTACAGATGTTATCTCCAGGTCCAACAATGGCTGGGCACTTCGCTTCCTCCGACGGATTGGGGGTGGTCGCTAGACAATGGACTTCTTGTACCGACTGCAGCCACAAAGCCATGTGCCCCCGATAACCTACTGAATCTGATCAGTTGTGGTTGCAAGAGTGCTTGTACAAAAAGGTGTGGGTGTAAGAAGGCAGGACTCTCTTGCTCAGGTTTGTGTAATTGCAGTTCGGATTCTTGTAACAACCACAGAAACACTGTCCTGTCGGAAATTTCTGAGTTCGATGAATAATATGTATATAGGTCGTCATTTCTGTATATAGCGTTGATAATAGTCAATGTAACTTAATCCATGTTGATTGATTTGTACATTCTGTAAATATTATTTATTGATTTTTGTACATTCTGTAAATATTATTTATTGATCTAATGCTGCCAGACACAGACGTGTCTGTTCGGTCCCAAGCCCGAAAATAGTTGAGTTCTCATGCTGACGAATTTTATGCCAAAAGGGGAACTCGGCCAGAAGCAGAGGGGGTCTTCCATAATGTCTATTTTGTAAGCAATGATAAAAGTCTTCAAATGGTGGTGGATTTTTTATCATCTGTCCAACTAACATCCCGTTCTGTACTACGACACTTTGGGCAAATCCGTTAGGAAAATCGTCATTTTTTGCGTAAATCCGATACTTTTTTGTGAATTTTCAATAATTTTTCGCAGAAATTGTCACAGAATGCACATTTTCCTCTAGGTAAATGTATATTAGACATTATGTAGCTCGAAATACGCGTAAACAAAAAATACAGTTGGATCAATTCGAGGTTACAAAGTTCGTGCGATTTTTTTTAATTTTTTTCAAACGCGTTTTCGAAAAAAGGCTGTAGAAAAAAAAGCTCAACTGGGATTTTAGGGGACTTTTGTCTAATCGTTCAGTGACATGTACTCGACATTCCCTGAAAAAATCAGCTTTTTCCGATTTTTTTCCCTAGTGAAACCTAATATTCTTGGGCTATATGATTAAACTAATACAAAGAAAAGAAGTCACTCTCAACAGAAACCGTTGTCAATGTAAACAAGAAGTGTATAAAAACCGGAAACATGACTCCAGGCACTGATAAACATAGCCCGAAATCAGTTACCAATTACAACACTATCTGATGCAAAACAGAGACTTCCAGGGAAGAAACTGCAGAACATCAGATGGTAGATGCAGAACACAACGCCTAAACACCCATGGGTGAGGACGTAAACATGGGGAAAAAACAGAATTCATTCTGTTACCAAGCTAAAACTCCCAAGAAATTTTAGTAATAATATTACAGAAAATATGCCAAAAGCATGGGAGAATAGTAAGGGGGGAATAAAGGAAAGGGAGAGAGGCAACACTGATCAAGCAGTGTAACTTTATAGCAAGAATGACAACAACAGGCCCATGCCTTGAAATTAGGCAACATAACATAATTTCATAATAAAAAAATTTAAGTTACAGCCCTGATTATTTCCTGCCACTAATTTTTCCTCTCCTCCTTCTATTTCCTCTTTAGATCCACCATTTTTCTAATATTTATGTGTCCGGTATCATTTAAACTGAGAGATTTACAAGCACAAATATCAGTCAGATGTGAACTGATGAAGGGCCAAACAAAGAATGATAATTGGCGCCAATTTCGAGACCTCCTTGACACTGCGCATGCGCAGTGGAGGAAAAGTATGGAGGACCATTTAGGACATGTTATTTTCGCTTTTAGATGCAAATTTTGGAGATTGGGGGGCAAAATTTGTGTTTGGCCCTAGATTTTTGAGAATTAGCACCAGCTATGTCTGGGTCATTGGTACAGTATAAAAATATGCAAATTCAGAAGTTGAAAAAGTATTAATTTTCAGAAAATTACCAAGAAAAGTATATCATGTGACCTCTCATTGGAATGAACTTGTTGAGCTCATCCCAATGAGGGGGTCACATGATATGGTTTTGATGAACTATTTTGAAAATTATGAGAAAATAATATTTGAAATCTCAAATTTTGATATCGTCTGCATTGGTTAAAGGGTTAAGGATTAATCAAGGTCTGATTGGGGAGCTATAGGTATTCAAGAAGTTAGAATAAACCTAACATTCAAAGGTTTCAGTTCATCAATCAAATCTGTCTTAGTCAAGGACAAAGAAGGACATGCTCATTCACAAAAGTGACCAGAAATTCTAAAACGTATGAAGCCAAAAACTTTATTGTAAATAAACTACAACAAATAAGTTTTTAAATTTTTATTTTCAAGGGGGAGGGTGATAGGGGAGGAAGGGGTTAGTCTACAGTCAAATCTCCATCCATATAGAAAATTCCACTCATGATTTCAGCCAGCCTGTACAATTACAACTTATCATTTTTTTGTAAAACCAAAAACCTGATAGCCACATCAAGCAGAGAAAAGAAAAAGAATTAAAAATGCCCTCAATTCTAAATCCTGGAAGAATCTGATAAGTGAACAATGTATTTAAAAGGCAGGGTGAGATTCTTAAAAAATGGACGACACTTAAAAGTTTTTCAGACTCAGGGTCTTTTTATTTCTCTTTATAATGAACAGAAGTTGTTACTCCGAGGCAGAAGACGAAGTATCTCTAGTCTTGGAAATTGAAAGAGTTGAACGAAAAAGATTTTTTTAAAAAAGTTAGGTTTTTCATTGTTCTGTGACAATGAAATAATATCAACTCAAAAGCTATACATATTAACAGTACATGAAGAGTGTATTGTTATTAGAACATTCATGGGGTCTATAATCCACCAAACAAAATTAAAATTATGAGAAAAAGCTAATTATGACTAGCACACCTTCAGTAAATGAACAACCAAGCCGAGCAGGTGGTAAATTAACCATTTACCTAATGCATACAATCTTAAAATTTACTACTTTAATAATTATTTTTAAAATTTTGCCAAAAATGTGAACAAAACCATTTCATGTCACCCCCATTGGAACAAGGTCGACGATCTCGTTCCAATGAGGTGTCACATGATATGGTTTTGTTGAAATTTTTTTACAATAATTTTTTTTTTAACTGCTTAATTTGTAAATTACATGAAAGGATGTGACCAATTTGTTTGGGTTAACAAATTTGCCAGTCATGGTTCTCATGTTTCCTCAAAATTCCTATTTTTGTTGAGGAGAAAACAAAAGTGTGTCAGTAACAATACATATTCAAAAAAGGAAAAATGATAAATTTTAAGTAATTTGTATATTTTTTATACTTACCAATGGCCCAGACTAGCTGGTGCTAAGGCCACACAAAGTTGTCTGTTTCTCAGGCCATTTTTTCCAAAAAAGCATGTTGGCAGGCATTTTTTTTTTTTATTTTTATTTTCTCCCCGAGAGGTTGTTTGTGGTAATTTGACCCCCACCCAAACGCCTGGTGGACCACGCAAAATTTCGCAAATATATTGGTTATTCACCGCAGGGGTGTTGGGTCGTAAATGAAGTGGGGTTTGAATGTTTGTTTTTTCAGTGAAACGTAAAAATTAAAACACAGGATGAAACGCCTCGTGGGTGAAACGTCTCGGGATGAAACGTCTCGGGATGAAACGTCTCTGGGACAAATCAAATGTCGAAGTGTCAAGTTTCACAGATTTATTTTACCCCCCCCCCAAAAAAAATCCTTTCACAACCTGCCTAATAAAATCGTGAATTGCAATTTTTCCCCATTATATTCAAAATTATCACAACCCATTTGAACGGGCAGTTCATCCATAAATCATATTTTTCGGAAATCAGAAAATGAAATACAAAATGAATGTTTGCGTGTTTTTATTAACCAATTCGACCGCACATACCTGCCTATATGCGATTTGTTTTCAACTATGACTGTTACTTTTATATCAAGCAACGGTTACTATTAGTTATCCAATTATCCTGCATCTCAAATGCATTTATTTAAATTAACTGGGAAACTCGTAATGGTTTCAAATTACAGAACACAAATTCCCAATGACGGCCATTTACAATACAAATGTTGCTAAAAATAAATGCCAGGAGACTGTGTTCCATTCAACATAGCACCTGACTTTGCAGACTTTCTGAGGGTTGGTGTGAATCAAACGTGGTGCGAATCGACCATCCCCCTTTGTGACTGTTTGCTGTCAGACTGAAAGACACCTTCCTTCTTGCTGTCATTATGACTTACCTTTTACAGAATAAAACACTTTCTGTCGTGAATATTGCTAAAACCCACCCACTTTATTAAAGTATGATGTAGAAAAATCTTGAAGTGTGTTAATTTAAAATGTGCGAACGCATCGATATCGATTTACCAAAATGAGCATAATATCTCAAATTTTTTTTGAAGATGTTTTGGTGTCATAAAAAGGTTGCATGCACACCAAAAATGACCATGCGTGTGGGCCTGAGAAACAGAGGTTCTTTTTTTATGGCCTAACTCAATTTAATTCAGGGCAAAACACAAATTTTGCCCCCCAATCCCCAAAATTTGCATACAAAACCGAAAAAATAAGTCCTATCTGGTCCCCCATACTTTTGTTATCTGCACATGTGCAGTATCCAGGAAGGCAACGAAATTGGCACCAACCATCATTCTTTCTACAGTGCCTGCTAAATGTTATAATAAGCAGGGAGATATGAGTGCCCACTCATGGGAGGGCCATCCCCATCTGGGCCATTGGTAAGTATAAACAAGAATGAAAGTGTCAATGACACTGTAGCTCAACTTGTCAAGACAAAGACATGTACATGTATAGTATGTGACACAGCAATGACAAACATCTAGGTAATGACCTGATAACAAAGGTACATATAAAGTATTGTAACGGTCTGTACATAAATACTGACCGTTGCCTGTAACAAATGTATAGGTTAAGTATTGTAAAGGTGGGTGACAGTCAGATGCTAAACTAGAAAAAAATCTTTGAGTCCCAGAGTGGGTCTGACTGAACCCCAAAATATTTGTTCTCATAGCACAGTGATAACAAAGGCACCCCAAAACACACTCGTTCCTGTCCCAAGGTGAAAACAAAAGTACCCAAGAAGTTTTGTGAAGATCAGTTCATAAATACGAGCTGTATAGAACTTGTGACAAAAAACTGATTGGACCTAATTTCGGTACAAAATGGCCACTGGCAGCCATCTTGAATTTTGGACCGTACCCAGAAACCCTCATTCTCATCCCAAGGTGATAACAAAGGTACCCAAGAAGTTTTGTGAAGATCGGTTCATAAATACAGCCTCTACCCTGAGCCGTATTGACATGTGTGCTTACATTGTGTAAGTAGCACTGAATAAATCAAAGTTCATCTAATTTGCATAATTTCTGCACGAAAAAAAAACCCCTTACAATATGTGATGTATTCCATGTTACTAAACATTCATACAAAAATTTATTAAAATCAGAACTTTCATACAGAAGTTCTGTACAAAAGACTGATTGCACTAATTTTGGTAAAAAATGGCTGCTGGTGGCCATCTTGAATTTCGGACCACACCCAAAAAACACTCGCTCTCATCCCACGGTGATAACAAAGGTACCCAAGAAGTTTCGTAAAGATTGGTTCATAAATATGGCCTCTAGTCTGAGCTGTATAGAAGTTGTGTACAAAAAACTGATTAGACCTAATTTCGGTACAAAATGGCCACTGGCAGACATCTTGAATTTTAGACCGCACCCAGAAACACTTGTTCTCGTCCCAAGGTGATAACAAAGGTACCTAAGACATTTCGTGAAGATCAGTTCATAAATACAGACTCTAGTCTGAGCCGTATTGACATGTGTAGTTACTGTGTGTAAGTCGCACTGAAAAAATCAAAATTCATCTAATTTGCATAATTTCTGCACGAGAAAAAAACCCGTATTGTATGTGATGTATCCCATGGTACTAAACATTCACACAAAAAATTATTCAAATCAGCACTTTCATATGGAAGTTCTGTGCAAAAATCTGATTGCACCTAAGTTTGTACAAAATGGCTGCCATCGGCCATCTTGAATTTCAGACCGGACCCAAAAACACTCATTCTCGTCCCACGGTGATACCAAAGGTACCCAAGAAGTTTCGTAAAGATCGGTTCATAAATACGGCCTCTAGCCCGAGCCGTATTGGCATTTGCACTTACAGTGCTGAAAGTAACCCCAAAAAACATCAAAATTAGTCGAATTTGCACAATTTACGCACGAGAAAAAAAAACTTATTATATGTGATGTATCCCATGGTACTAAACATTCATACAAAAAATTATTCAAATCAGAGCTTTCATATGGAAGTTCTGTACAAAAAACAGATTTCTGCATCATCGGTACAAAATGGCAGCTGGCAGCCATCTTGAATTTCGGACCGCACCCAAAAACACTCGTTCTCGTCCCACGGTTATAACAAAGGCACCCAAGAAGTTTCGTAAAGATCGGTTCATAAATACGGCCTCTAGCCCGAGCCGTATCCAATTGTTGACGTACGGACAGATGGACAGATGGACGACGGGCCATGACAAAAGCTCAAATTTGGCTTTGCCAAAGTTGAGCTAAAAATGTTACTAAGGTAACACATGCCCCCCCTTGTGACCTTCACCTTGCAGATGCAGCGGAAACTATTATACACGACACACCTTCTGACTGTCCTTAACATTTGTGAAAAGTTTAACAATTGTACTATGATTCGTTTCCGAGTTAAGGCTGAGACACGAATATTGACCAATTTTTAGTGTGATCTTGAAATGTGACCTTGACCTTGAAGGTTCGAACCTGGCTATAGTGTGTGACACATCCTCCCATGGCCCTTTATAATTGTGTGAAGTTTGATGACTGTAGCCCTAATAGTTTTGGAGTTATGCTTGAGACACGATTTGTGACCCCAAACATATGAAGGTCAATTGTGACCTTCACATTGCAGATGCTGTGGAAACTATTATGCGCGACACACCTTCTGACTGTCCTTAACATTTGTAAAAAGTTTAACAATTGTACTATGATTCGTTTCTGAGTTATGGCCGAGACACGAATATTGACCGATTTTTAGTGTCACCTTGAAATGTGACCTTGACCTTGAAGGTACGAACCCGGCTATGGTGTGTGAAACATCCTCCCATGGTCCTTTATAATTGTGTAACGTTTGATGACTGTGGCCCTAACAGTTTTTGAGTTATTGGCTCGGACACAAACACACACGTACGGATGGACGGACACACGCACACTTCAATCACTATATGCCACCCGACTTAAGTCGGGGGGCATAAAAAATATACAAATTACTTAAAATTTATCCTATTTTTATACGACAACCAATGGCCCAGACTAACTGAATCATAAAAAGGCTGGAGGGCCTAGGACTTAAAGGAAAATCCAATCTCTCAATTACATCAATAAAGGATAACTTGTACAGGAGAATAGGAGAAGACATAGGAATTACATATGTCCTTCTCTTTTACAAGAAAAGAGAATGGCATAAAACCAACAATGTAATTGAGAATTACATAATTTCTCCATTTAATTCCAGCATAACCTGTTATGCTAATTTGATGAAGGAAACTAATATATAAAGATAGTCCAGGGAATGAGACGCTTTATACTCATTTAAAAGTGTTTGAGGATTGTATATTAACGCTCGTATGACACATAACATATACAATAGTCCAGGCACATTAGACATAAAAATGAGAAAGTAAGGAAAAAAATCGGAGAAAGCTGATTTTTTTATATGTTTCCGGGACACACATTGCGGATAAAGTGTGAAAAGTCCCCGCAAATCGGAGTTGAGCTTTTATAGTTATAGCGTTTTTTTGATGAAAAAAAAAATTTAAAAAAAAATTCGACCCAGCTCCATATTTCTCATTCTTATTCGCCTTAGTAGGGTGAGAATCATAAATATCGTGCTGAATTATATTGAGAATACATATCCCCAACAGAAAATGCCAACTTTGTACCAATCCTCACACTCAATGGTGAAATATTCACGAAAATGTACAAAATTACGAAAAAAAATTTGTTTTCATACACACAACGGTACACAACGTCCATTAAATCAAATCTACGACTACTTTGGGAGTTAAATTATATATCAAAAATTGCAGAAAAGCAGTGGCTTTATAATGATATATAACAATAGTCATTTATTCCATAATGAACTGGTGAAACGTGTGAAATATTAACCATACCCCCTAAACTCAAATTCAAACGGCATCGACTTTTCTCATTCAAATACCGTATTATAGCATCATTGTTTCAATTTCCATGTTCGATTAAATCACATAATGTGGTGTTCGCCTACACTCAAGATGCATTGGCATGTAATGTGTGCACGCCCTTGATGTGTACTCATAAACTTCCATATGATTATGTCATATTTAGGGGCAATTGGTTCGATTATGGCTGGTAGCAGCTTGGATGAACTTTGGGGGACTGTTTATGCTGGTGGGTCAATCCATCATTTGATCAGTGGTCATGCATATTCAAGAGCAGTTCGTGCCCATTTGCTAACACAAATTGCCATTACAAAACTTGTGTTTGAAGAAAGCCGAACACTAGATAACATAGACTGCACAGAAGTCAATGAAATATTCTGTGGACTTGCCAGAGGTGACTGTACAACAGCTGACGCTGTCAATCAAGAAAGTGTCAACCATCTACTGTCAGAATTACACGAACTGCTCCAGAATGCGTCCGTAGGATGCACAGGAAAGCTTTGGGTACAATACTACGAGCAAATAGGTCTTCTCCAGTTGTTCTTGAGAGCAGAGCGCACAGGCGACTGGGAACTCCACACATATTGTGTTCGCAATATGATTCCAGTATTTCACGCAGGTGGTCATTTTGCATACGCAAAAAGTTCTCATCTCTATTTGCAGCAGATGAATGAGCTAACAGAAATAATGCAACAGGATGATTTGAAGTTGTTCACTGAGAAAGGTTACTTTACCATAAGGCGCTCAGATAAATTCTGGGACGGGATATATTCTGATCAGACCATAGAGCAGTGTTTAATGAGAATGTTCAAGCTCCCTGGTGGTCTCACACATGGCAGGGGAATAACTGATAGCACTGTTGCGAAATGGGTACATGGACTACCTCTTTGCCTTCCGATATGTAATGCTCTCGAAAATTTTGTTCATGTTCACACTGGTCATGGCGAACAACATCGGGATCTCCGTCAAAGTTCACAATTGACTGATGCCAATGATATCACCAAATTATTGAACTGGCTCAGAGTGCATTCCCCCTTTCAGAATAGAGATCCACTACAATTAGTCTCTATAGCAACCGGGCTTGTGGGCGACGAAACTGTGAACTGTGTGACCAAGTTCGCAAAATTGGTGAATGTTGCGTATCGAATGTTGTAAGCAAAACGTTCAACAGCATCAAACTACGACGTGTTGACACTGTGAAGTCTTTCGCATCGATGGCAAATAGCATCAAAGTCCGTGGAAGTAAGGTAGTGATTGACCCCACAATTCTGTTCAACCGCATCACATGTGTTATTCAGTCACAAGCAGAGATGGAAGAGTATCTCAAATATGAACTCGCCCCGAAACCACCAGCATTGTTTGATTCTGCTGGAATGAGGAAGACACAGAAAAGCACGCTCGGTAAGATCCTCAAAACATACGGCTCCGAGCAAACTAAAATCCCAGAACATTCTCTGTTTGTTGTAGATGGTGGATTTTTATTGAGGGCAGTTGTTTGGCCTAAACAGTCGTCATATAAGGACATATGTACATCATATTCCAATTATCTAGTGAGATATTTTGGGGCGAACGTCGTGGTTGTTTTTGATGGTTATGCTTGTACAATGTCGACAAAGGGCATGGAACAAGCCCGTAGATCTAAAGACAGGTATTCCATTGATATCAATATCTCACCCGAGTTACCAGCCACCACACCCCAATCCGATTTCCTTGCAAATGCCAAGAACAAAACCCAACTGATCGATCTTCTAATGCCGGAGCTATCTGCTATCAATATTCAGTCCAAGCAGGCCGAGGCTGATGCTGATGTACTGATAGCCGAAACTGCACTTGACACCGCTCAAGATGACAAAAATATTGTCGTTGTGGGAACAGACACAGACTTGTTAGTCATTCTTACCTCTCGAGTTCAACCGGGATGTAATATTCACATGATGTATTCCATTACCCCAAACTTACTAGTTTCAGATAGTGAAATAGCAACCAAAATGGGTGACCATAGAAGCAACCTCCTTGTAGCACATTCTATAAGTGGTTGTGACACTACTTCTGCACTCTTTCGAGTTGGTAAGAAGAAAGTATTCAGAACAATTGTCTCCGATGTTACTAGCGACTCACAACAGTATGTCAACACAATTTTGGCGGATGACAGTACACCAAGTGCAGTAGCCGCTGCCGGGGAACAATTTTTCCTGATCTTATACGGGAGTAAAACTGTTTCCTCTCTCGACCAATATAGATATGTCACTTACAAGCGTTATGTAGCAAAATCTAAACTGAATAAACCCATCGACCCAGCCTCACTCCCACCAAGCAGCGATGCTGCACAACATGTCTACAGATGTTATCTCTAGGTCCAACAATGGCTGGGCACTTCGCTTCCTCCGACGGATTGGGGATGGTCGCTAGACAATGGACTTCTTGTACCGACTGCAGCCACAAAGCCATGTGCCCCCGATAACCTACTGAATCTGATCAGTTGTGGTTGCAAGAGTGCTTGTACAAAAAGGTGTGGGTGTAAGAAGGCAGGACTCTCTTGCTCAGGTTTGTGTAATTGCAGTTCGGATTCTTGTAACAACCACAGAAACACTGTCCTGTCGGAAATTTCTGAATTCGATGAATAATATGTATATAGGTCATGTCATTTCTGTATATAGCGTTGATAATAGTCAATGTAACTTAATCCATGTTGATTGATTTGTACATTCTGTAAATATTATTTATTGATTTTTGTACATTCTGTAAATATTATTTATTGATCTAATGCTGCCAGACACAGACGTGTCTGTTCGGTCCCAAGCCCGAAAATAGTTGAGTTCTCATGCTGACGAATTTTATGCCAAAAGGGGAACTCGGCCAGAAGCAGAGGGGGTCTTCCATAATGTCTATTTTGTAAGCAATGATAAAAGTCTTCAAATGGTGGTGGATTTTTTATCGTCTGTCCAACTAACATCCCATTCTGTACTACGACCCTTTGGGCAAAACCGTTAGGAAAATCGTCATTTTTTGCGTAAATCCGATACTTTTTTGTGAATTTTCAATAATTTTTCGCAGAAATTGTCACAGAATGCACATTTTCCTCTAGGTAAATGTATATTAGACATTATGTAGCTCGAAATACGCGTAAACAAAAAATACAGTTGGATCAATTTGAGGTTACAAAGTTCGTGCGTTTTTTTTTTTATTTTTTTCAAACGCGTTTTCAAAAAAAGGCTGTAGAAAAAAAAGCTCAACTGGGATTTTAGGGGACTTTTGTCTAATCGTTCAGTGACATGTACTCGACATTCCCTGAAAAAATCAGCTTTCTCCGATTTTTTTCCCTAGTGAAACCTAATGTTCTTGGGCTACAAGTGCTTCACAGTGAGCTACACTTTAAAAACAGTACATAAATGAGACATAGTTATTGCTTCACACCAAGCTACACATTAAAACCACACAGCACCGACGCTGGACTACTGTCTTTGGAGGAGGTATTCCCTTGCTTTTCACTATAAAGCCAGATAACAGAAGGGAAAAACCGTCCCCCCCCCCCCCACCCCTCCTCCCTTTCCCCTTGTTCTGAGGTAAAATTCCTCAGAATGAAGAGGGCAGCAGAATGGCGTCCATGCTCAAGCAGTCTACCTAAAGACCTTATAGATGTAATATTAATAGATGACATTCTGAGCAACAGAAAGAGGACCCAAAGATCTAAGGTCACCAGAGATGGACTCTAAATTTCTAAGGCAAAACTTGGTAAATAAAGAGGGCTGTGTGCAGTAAGCAACCTTCATAAGATCAGTAATGGCTATACTGTTAGAATAAGCCCAAGAAGTGGACAGTGCTCTAACCTCGTGCGATGAAATCTTGTTGACAGAACGTTGATCTGAAGATAGACTTTCATTGGCAATACGTATTGCCAACTGAATCCATCCAGTGATAGAATGAACTGACATATCTTTTCTGTTAGGAATCAAGGAAAGAATCTTTTTCTTTCTTTTCTAATAAAATCTGATCGACGTTTATAGATGCGTATTGCTCTTGCTGGAAACAGCAAAGGTCTACAGTTATCCGAGGACGGTAAAGCCTTAATGATAATAGGCCACTTATCCGGAATCTGATTCTTACCCAAAAATCCCATTTCCGTAGTGAGGGTAATAGTATTACCCACACTACAGTAATGGGAAGCATCAACAGATAATGCATTAAGTTCACTAACTCTTCTGGCAGAGGCAAGGGCGAGAGAAAGTCCATTTTATAGGTCAAGAATTTGAACCCTACATCATGTAACGGCTCAAACAGAGCTTCTCGAAGCTTCAACAGAACCCAAGCCAACTTCCACTTAGGAATTAATCCGAGGGTTTTAGGTCTATTAATAGAGAAATTTCTAACTAGCTTGGATATAGAGGTATCTGATCCAATAGCCAAGTTATCATGATGAGCGTAAGTGTCTGATAACATTGACCTATAGCCCTTAATAGAGACGGGCTGCAGTTTGAGTTTGCCAAACAGGTGGACCAGGAAATTGGCAATCTGTGGAATGGACGGATCTTATATGTCTATCGACTGATCCATACACCAACGGAAGAAAAACGGAAGAAAACCCTCCACTTCGCTGCATAATTCAAGGAAGAGGAGACTCTCCTACAGTTAGAAATTGGATCCACTGCTCGTTCTGTAAAATGTTTTCCGTGCAAGAAGGACCGCACAATAGAAATATGTGAAGGTTGAGACCTTCCAGGTTGTGATGCAGTGCGCGTGACTTTCCCTGATAAAGAAGATCCCTTCGTGGAGGAAGGTTCTGGGGAATGTCCCATAACAGACACCTGAGAAGATTGATCCAAGATTTTTGTGATGACAGAGGTGCTACTAGCAGGATTTAACAGAATCTGCTGAATCAACGGAGCAGGAGGATATGTATATCCAATCATTCCGTCCCATGAGATCGATAGAGCGTCTACTGCGTACGCTCAATGATCTGGACATGGCGACACGAACGTCAGTAAGATCTATCATGGGACGATCCCACTGGTAGCAGATCTGACTGAATATTCGCTTGTTGAGAGTCCACTCCGATGACAACAGGCAGCCTTTGAGAGAGCGAGTCTGCTAGTCTGTTCAGACGACCCGGTATATGACGGACTGAGAGATGAACGTGATGATTCGGAACAAATAGGAGAATCTTCTCCGTTAATTCACATAACAGAATCGAGTGAGTGCCACCTTGGTTCCTGAGGTAAGCTACTACTGTAGAATTTGAACATGGACGTTTGCTATTTTATGAATCCATTATTGTAGTGCTAGCCAGATTGACATCATCTCCTTGATGTTTATGTGCTTCTCTAGGAATCGCGAGTCCCAAAGACCCCGACAGTCTGCAGGACTTAGAGATGCGCACCAGCCTGTCTGACTCGTATCCGTCATAATCGTGAAAGCCAGATCCGGAAGTTGAAGTGGAACTCCCTGACTTAACCACTGAATATCCGCCCAAATCTGAACCCTTTGTTTTACTAGGTCCATTAAAACAATACTGGTTTCGAGCGAATGCATCCTCACACTCCAGTTCTGAGTAAAGAATATCTGGTGGGGATGCGTGCGCAGACGGCCCATTGAAATAAGATCTGCAGCTGCTCTGCACAGCCCCATCAGTCACATAAACTCCCTTGCTGTTACTGCGGGAGAGTTTAGACAAAAGCGAGCATAACAACTGACTAATTTCGCTCTGGGTAACGGCAGACGAACCAGATTGTTGTGAGTCTCGAAGCTTATTCACAAGTGAATGAACGACTTGGATGGAGCTAGATAAGACCTTTTCTCGTTTACTATGAAACCGAGACGTCGGAACAATTGAAGCAGACTCTGAACATCGTTCTGAAGAATAATTCTGTTGCAGTATCTCTGAAGAATGTCGTCCAAGTAAGCCGACGTTACCTCGTCCCGATGGCTTAGGGGCGTCTGACCTATAGTCTTGATCATACCTGCGCCCCTTTCCCGAGTCACTATACTGACGACCTCTGGAGTAACAATAAGAAGGTTTCTTGTACCCTCGCGAGGAGTTCCCTTTAGATGACTTTGAAGTGGAACAACCTCGCTTGCCCCGGTCTGCTGAAGCATGTTGTCGAGACACCGACTTCAATAGCAGTGCACTGAGAGCTTTCTTTATAGCCTGTTCATGGACTAATTTTCAGACCTCGTGGAGTCTCTCGAATAGAAACTTGCCGACTTCCTCACTATTTCCATCGTCGCTGGGTGAGCTTTTGATTTTGAGGTGCTCGCTCTACCCGAATCTACACTTCCTTCGACCGTAACAGACTTACCCGGTGTCACGGCTCCCATGGAAGGAGTAACTGCTTCACCGGTCGAACTAGCTGCTTGTAAGGGATTAAGAACACTAACTAGAGGCCTTATCCCTTGCTTAATATTCATGAGCACCTTTGCAGCTAGCTCTGTTTGCTCATCAGAGCGTGACGACAATGTCTATTTCTTACAATTTCTAAGTCAAAAAAGGGGGATAACTCTAAAAAGGAGAATATGAGAAATATCGTTGAATCCTTTTTTTAAAGCCTATACCATAAGCAGTGTTCATGGCAAATTTCATCGCAATAGAACATTTGATACCTGAGATACAGGCTGAACAGATAAAATTTGGCTCGGACGGACACAATTTCTAAGTGAACAAGTAATAAAAAAAAAATAACTAGTGTGTGCATACCTATGACTTACAAATATTATAAAAAATAATAATTTACTTAAGTTATATTTTCGGACGGACTCACACGGACGCACAGACGGACGGACGGACGCATGTAATCCAGCATGCCCCCATTTTCTTCGAAAGTGGGGGTATAAAAACTTGAATTATCTTGCGATAAGAGATCTGGCATAAGAACCTCACCGCCAACAGTGTACCGCGGCACCTGTTTGGTATCCCAATGAATATACATGTAGGACAAGAATACGTAGGCGTGCATCAACTACAGGCAAGGCAACAAGCATGTAAATTCAAATCCATTTAGACCAGTAAGCTTTCATAATTACAATCAAAATACAAAGTCAATAGCACTCCAACAAACTCCACAATAAAATATATAATAAACATACATGAATATTGGCAATCAAAATTAAATTCGAAATTTTTTTGAAAAAATGCCTAAGTTCCCCAAGGGAACATGATGAGCCCAAGGGCATCCCGATAGAGCCTAAGTGTGGACAAAATCCAAATTTTTTAGCTACACTACCAGAATCATAATCAATTTAACCTACAGTAATCCTACAATAATATAATATAAAATACTACATATATTTGAGGACGTTACCAATGTAAACATCGTTAAAGAAAAAAACCCGGAAACAACACATCAGGTACAAAAAAAGGCCCAAAGTCAGTAACCAATTTAAATGCTACCAGATGCATAGCTAGATCTTCATATGAAGAAAAAACGATACATCAGATAGAAGATGCAAGACCAAAACAACCTAACACACCAAGAGTGAGGACGTAACAATGGGGATAAACAGAATAAACATTCTGTAATACATGTTAAACTCCCAAGAAATTTAATAAAAAATTTCAATAAACAAGAGGCCCCACGTGGCCTTAATCACTCACCTGACAAAGTGACTCTAAGAAGTATTTTAGGTCACCTTCACCATGTCATGCCTCATCAACATTAACTGGTTGAGTGATAGATTTTGTTTGAAGTTCAACATTTGTTACCTAAAATTAGTTTTATTTAAAATCATTGGTGTGTGGACAATCTCCAATGATTTTTAATAAAGCAAATTTATCTCTGCAGACAAACTGGTTTAGCATGAAGCACAAACAAGGAATGTGAAGAGATAGCCTTGGACATCTCTCCCCAACTGTGGATATCTTCCATGTGCTACATGTACATATTTGCATGCAAATGCAAGAAAACAAAAAGTTTCACAAATTTTCCAAAATATTAGTTTTTTTTATCATCATTGGAACAAGCTCAAACAGCTTATTCCAATAGGGGTATGGGAAGATCAGGTATATTTTTGAGACAGAAATGTGAATATATAAATAATGGAGGGAGCGCAGTGGCACAGTTTGTAGAGGTGCAGGCTGCAAGCCGAGAGGTCCTCGGTTCGAATCCCACCTGCGGCAACCGCGTTGTGTCCTTGGGCAAGACACTTCATCTCCATTGCCCACGTGGGGGCACGATGACGCCGTGTACTTAGGCGTACTGCACGTCGATGGTACGCATGTCTTCAACCAATCTAACCCTGCCTGTGCTGCAGTGCGGAGTTACGATGTTGGGGAGCTGGCAGCTGCTCGTCGTTGCTCGGTGGTTCTCTCCGGGTACTCCAGCTTCCTCCACTTGTAAAACTGTCACGGTCATGATTAGCCATTGTGCATAAATATGTGACCTTAAACATCAATAAATAAATAAATAAATAGTGGTGTTTTTTTGTGAATGATGCTGGAGAATTTTGCGTAAAGATATGGCAAATGGTTTGTTCTAGATACAGAATGATGCAAAAGTATTTAAATTTGATTAGGCAAGTTGTTCCTATAATGCATTTAAAAATTGAAGTAACTGTTTTTTTGCTGCCGAACTTTTAGATGTGTGTGTCTGTGTTTGTGTGTGTGTGTGTGTGGGGGGGGGGGGGGGGGGGGGGGGGGGGCGTGGGGGGGGGGGGGGGGGTAAGAGTGTTCTTGCAAACAAAATTCCTGAATAAATGGAAAATTTTATTTTTTGTGTGAAAGACATAGTGCGTGAATGTTGATTGGAACAAGCTTAGAGAGCTCATTTTAATGTGAAGTCATAAAGCTGTGTTTTACGTACGAAATTCTGGAATAACTAAAAAATTGCTTTTTTGACTCAAAAAGCATGGTGTGCGACCTCTCATTGGAATGAGCTCAAAAAGCTCATTCCAATTGGGTATTTACAAGCGATAAGTACATGTATGTTTAAGAGACAAAAATTAAAATTTGAATAGCGATTTTTGCGAAGAATGCTGACAAGTTTTGGCAGTTATGCTGGTAAAAAGGTAAGATATGCAAAGTGGTTGTTTTTTAGAGGCGACATTTAATTAAGGGGAATTAACCCTTGATTACTGAGGTAACTTCTAAAAGTACTGAAATTTCATGAAGCAATGTGAATAACAGACAACAGTTGCCTAAAAATTTCATGAATAACTAAAATTTTTATTCTTTTGTCTCGAAAACATGGCATATGACCTTTGTTGGAATGAGCTGAATGCGTGTGTTCCAATGAGGGGTCATAAAATTTGAACGGAGATTTGTGTGAATAATGCATTAGTACTGTTAGATTTGGGTAAACGGTTCACCCTGGATACCACCCCTTCTATAGTAGATCTTTTCTGCAAATTTTGTCTAAGAGTCTATCAACTTTACAAATAAATACGTTCATGAATCACAATCAGATCCACCCCACAATGTTGCATACCAAATATCAAAAGATTCTGCCTGTTGGATCTGGAGAAGAAGATTTTTTAAGAAATATGCCTGAAATGCACTAAGTTAAAATTTGGGCTCCTATACGGAGCCCAAATATAAACCCAGGGGGCCGATTTGAACAAACTTGAATCAGATCCACCCCACAATGTTGCTTACCAAATATGAAAAGATTCTGAAGCTGGATCTGGAGAAGAAGATTTTTGAAGAAATTTGCCCGAAATGCACTAAGTTTGAATTCGAGCTTCTATAGTGAGCCCAAATATGAATCCAGGGGGCCGATTTGAACAAACTTGAATCAGATCCACCCCGCAATGTTGCATACCAAATATCAAAAGATTCTGCCTGCTGGATCTGGAGAAGATGATTTTTTAAGAAATTTGCCTGAAATGCACTAAGTTCGAATTCGAGCTTCTATAGTAAGCCCAAATATGAATCTAGGGAGCCGATTTGAACAAATTTGCATCAGATCCATCCCACAATGTTGCATACCAAATATCAAAAGATTCTGCCTGCTGGATCTGGAGAAGAAAATTTTTTAAGAAATTTGCTTGAAATGCACTAAGTTCAAATTTGGGCTCCTATACCAGGGCTTAAAATTACACGCGAATCCGCGAATCGATTCTCGTAATGATTCTGGCAAACTACACTGGCGCGAATCCAAGTGGATTCGCGTCAATTTTTCTGCTTGGATTCACTTTATGTATGATGTCGTTGATTCATGATGAAGTTCCGACCTGGGTTATCATGAAATATATAATTTTGAAAAACTGTCCATTGATATTTCTTTAGTTTGGTATCAAATCAAGTCATGGCTGCTGTAGCAGCCATGACTTGATTTGATACCAAACTCAAGAAAATGTGAAGCATGTGGTAAATCATGGGTGGAAATTTTGACAACTTATTTCGTGATCTCACCAGCAACATTCAGCTAGTTTTTGCAGAATTTCATATCATTATTTATTTATTTATTTAAGGGTGTTTAAGGTCACATAATTATGCACAATGGCTAATCATGACCCTACATGGATATAAAGTCAAGGGTTTTCAATCATTTATACCCCATGTAGCACATTTTAGAGGATTTCCACCTCAATCATTGGCTTTACTTCCCGGGTTCCCAAGGGAGATTTCATATCATGGTTTAAATGGATTCGCGTGAAAATATTTCGCGAGAATTATGTTAGATTCGCGTGATGCCAGACGAATTTTAAGCCCTGTATACTGAGCCCAAATATAAACCCAGGGGGCCGATTTGAACAAACTTGAATCAGATCCACCCCACAATGTTGCTTACCAAATATGAAAAGATTCTGCCTGCTGGATCTGGAGAAGAAGATTTTTTAAGAAATTTGCATGAAATGCACTAAGTTCAAACTCGAGCTTCTATAGTGAGCCCAAATATGAATCTAGGAAGCAGATTTGAACAAACTTGAATCAGATCCATCCCACAATGTTGCATACCAAATATCAAAAGATTCTGCCTGCTGGATCTGGAGAAGAAGATTTTTTAATAAATTTGCTTGAAATGCACTAAGTTCAAATTTGGGCTCCTATACTGAGCCCAAATATAAACCCAGGGGGCCGATTTGAACAAACTTGAATCAGATCCACCCCACAATGTTGCTTACCAAATATGAAAAGATTCTGCCTGCTGGATCTGGAGAAGAAGATTTTTTAAGAAATTTGCATGAAATGCACTAAGTTCAAATTCGAGCTTCTATAGTGAGCCCAAATATAAATCTAGGAAGCCGATTTGAACAAACTTGAATCAGATCCACCCCACAATGTTGCATACCAAATATCAAAAGATTCTGCCTGCTGGATCTGGAGAAGAAGATTTTTTAAGAAATTTGCCTAAATGCACTAAGTTCGAAATCGGGCTTCTATACTGAGCCCAAATATGAACCCAGGGGGCCGATTTGAACAAACTTGAATCAGATCCACCCTACAATGTTGCATACCAAATATCAAAAGATTCTGCCTGCTGGATCTGGAGAAGAAGATTTTTTAAGAAATTTGCCTGAAATGCACTAAGTTCGAAATTGGGCTCCTATACTGAGCCCAAATATCAACCCAGGGATCCGATTTGAACAAACTTGAATCAGATCCACCCCACAATGTTGCTTACCAAATATCAAAAGATTCTGCCTGCTGGATCTGGAGAAAAAGATTTTTTAAGAAATTTGCCTGAAATGCACTAACTTCGAATTCGGGCTTCTATAGTAAGCCCAAATATGAATCCAGGGGGCCGATTTGAACAAACTTGAATCAGATCTACCCCGCAACGTTGCATACCAAATATCAAAAGATTCTGCCTGCTGGATCTGGAGAAGAAGATTTTTGAAGAAATGTGCCTGAAATGCACTAAGTTCGAATTCAAGCTCCTATAGTGAGCCCAAATATGAATCTAGGGAGCCGATTTGAACAAACTTGAATCAGATCCACCCTACAATGTTGCATGCCAAATATCAAAAGATTCTGCCTGCTGGATCTGGAGAAGAAGATTTTCAAAGAAATTTGCCTGAAATGCAGTAAGTTCAAATTTGGGCTCCTATACTGAGCCCAAATATAAACCCAGAGGGCCGATTTGAACAAACTTGAATCAGATCCACCCCGCAATGTTGCATACCAAATATCAAAAGATTCTGCCTGCTGGATCTGGAGAAGAAGATTTTTTAAGAAATTTGCCTGAAATGCACTAAGTTCGAAATCGGGCTCCTATACTGAGCCCAAATATGAACCCAGGGGGCCGATTTGAACAAACTTGAATCAGATCCACCCTACAATGTTGCATACCAAATATCAAAAGATTCTGCCTGCTGGATCTGGAGAAGATTTTTTAATGTTTTTCCCATTGCCTACAGTGTTAAAAAGTGCTGACTCAGCACTTTTTCAAAGTCCCGAAACTGTACCCTATGATAAAACCGATGGCAATTTTTTTTTACTAATCCTTTCTGTTGGTCCTAAGGAAGCTGCACACCAAATAAAAATTCTCAGTGCCGTGCAGTTTTGGAGATATGGGCGTTTTAAATTTTTTCTATTTTTAGCTCCTGCGGTTCCCACGGGGCTGCGGGAAAAATTTTTTTTGCATAAATCAAGTACTCATGACCCAATAAGCCCTCACATAAAATTTGGTTCAAATCAGCCTCTCGGTTTGGAAAATAGAAATTTTGGGCGGGGCAAAAAATTTTGCCCCTCCCATAACGACGCCAAGTATAGCCCCACAAACTTCTCTTGAACAAATCTGAGTCTACACCTCAAAAGGAAGCTGCACACCAAATATCAAGTCTCTGCTACTGCTGGTTCATGAGAAGAAGATTTACAAAGATTTTGGTGCCCCTTGGGGGCGTGGCACCACCCAGGAGGAGGGGCAACTTCATTTGAACAAATCTGAATTGGCATTAGGTAATAAACATTTAGCCAACATTTGAATAAAATTGGGCTAGTGGTTTAGGAGGAGAAGTCGATAATGTAAAGTTAACGCCGGACGGACGACGACGGACGACGGACGCCGGACGCCGGACAGAAAGTGATTAGTAAAGCTCCCCTTGAGCTTCGCTCAGGTGAGCTAAAAATAGCCAAAAAGCTTAGGAGTTTAACAGGAAGGCTTCAAGGAAGGATAGGGAAGGAACACTTAACAAACAGCGGATAAATCATAAGAAAGAATGATGACGTCAGGCATATGTTCCGAAATTGGGAAACATGAAATAATTTTTATAATTATTATAAAGTTATAGCCCTCATCATTTGAAACCACAGTTGTTCACATCATCCATCATTTACAGCCTTGGATCCACCAACTTTTTCATTGATTTTGTGTCTGGCATCCTCAAAAAAGGAGATTTTAAAGGTCAGATGTCAGATCATTGTTACTGACTTTAGAGCCAAACAAAGAATGACTGGCGCCAATTTTGGTACCTTCCTAGATACTGTGCAGATAACAAAAGTATGGCGGACAAGATAGGACTTATCTTTGTTTTGTATGCAAATTTTGAGGATTGGGGGGGGGGGGGGGGGGGGGGGCAAAACTTGTGTTTTGCCCTGAATTAAATTGAGTTAGCACCAGCTAGTCTGGGCCATTGGTTGTGGTATAAAAATATTATGAGTGACCATGCTTTTGTTGGATAATGTGATTTCCATCTTCTTGCAATCTATTTTTTTTTGAAGACAATAAAGTACTTCAATGATAATTATAAGTTTTCTTGTTTTCAATATACAACCGATACATATCCCCAGTCAGCTATCTCCAGTATTTGACAGCAGAGGTGGCATAAATGGGGTTGGGGGGAGGTGGGGGTGGGGATATATCCCTCCATTTCCTTCTTTAGACATGATGCGCAGTTACACAGTGAGTTAACCCTTTGAGACTTGAATTATTCTGACGTCCAAACGCCACTGGGGATTCAGTTTCTTCAACGTTTTTCAGAATGCGACGTCAAACGTCGAAAAGTACAAATAAGATATTTTTCACATTAGTGTTTATTTGGTTGAGGGCTAGATTATTTTTGGTGGTCTGAATTTGTTATTCAAAACTGGTTTTATTACAAATTATTGGAGAGTGCCCACAGGCACTCTCCAATAACTTGTAATAAATCAAATTTATATAACAAAATATTATTTGTGTATGACTGAATATGAAATATAAGGGAAGTGTTGGCTTTTGCTCTGGAATCCTCATTTTTTTGAAACCCTGATGGTGGCTTCTAGCACTCAACCAGTTAAGAAGTCTTGACAGCAGGATTATATTAGTATTTTAAGCACCGATAACATTTGACTCAACGGTTGTCAGTGAGCACTATTCGGGGGAAAATAAGAATTGAGGTTAATAAAAAATCGAAAAATAATAACAAAACAAATGACCAGAAAGTATCAATGCGTTGTTTGCTTTTTTTACATAATAAGACATACAAAAGCATCAAAGGGTTAAAATGGGCACATGCAGATATACAACATTTGGTCAGAGAACTCCGCCTTCAGTTGCTTTGGGTTCGAAGATGATTGAACTAGAAGAAATGGTCAAGACAGTGACCACACCATGGTATGCTTATCAAAACAAGAGACTATAGTGTGATATGGTACATATATGATTGAAACTTTTCTCCCACTGCGCCGAACCATGGCTGCCTTAAAAATTTGTGCCCTCCACTTTTATTGAGCTTCCGCTGCCTCTGTTTGATACTGAATGTGACAATCTTGTGACAATCTATTTGTTTAATTATTCTTGGCAACCTCAAAAGGGTTTCAGAATTGGATCTAAGCTGAATGATCCTTTTTTAGACTCACTGATATCCAATTACTCGGACATAAGTTTAAATGGGATGTACCGGCACAGCCCGGTGATTATAAAACTAGATTCAGTTTATAGCTACCTCTGAAGTCCAAGACAAACCAATCAAATTTTTTTTTTTTGGATTCTAAAATTCAAAACACACTAGTTTAGTGTTAACTGGTAAAGTGCTGGAAGCCCATATTTGGGCTTTATTCTGAAGTGCAGGTACCACAACTTAAAGGCTTCATATTCTGTGGGAGTGCTTCATATTATCTCTGAAGTGAAATATTTTGATTGTATGGATTTCCCTTGTTACAATTTATGGGAGAGTGCCCTTTGGCACTCTCCCATGAATTGTAACAAGGAAAAGACAAGTGAAAAAATGTTGACAACTAAAAATAATTTAGCACTCTACCAGTTAATATTTTTTGTCCTGCATCTGGAGTATCCTCATTTAAAGATTTTCATACCTTGAGACGAGATACATAATAGGCAAACATTCGAGATTATGGAGCTAAAAGGGTTTCCTTGAACGACTGATCATATGGCTTAACCTCGGTTAACAGATTAATCAGTTGTCCTGACTGATCACTGAATAGCTGCCGCATTGTTGATGATTTACAGTGTTAATAATGTTCCATTTTCTGGCTATCGAAACAGTGTAAGGTTCACATGAGTAAACAAGTACATCAGCACACAATTTGCATACCGTATTTTATTCCGCATCACACATAAATCTTAATAATATGAAAGAGAAACATAGTTTGTGACCCCTGTGGCATGTGCAGAAACAAAAGAGCAGTTAATGTGCATGATCCCAAGTAAGTATATTGCAGCAGACATTCGATTTTTAGGAGCGCACGCTCGTCCTTGCAGCCTTGCACCTGCACCGGGCCCAAGGAAACATGTGCAGTGTGATGCACTCTGGAAACTGGAAAGGCTATGGTCAAAAAAAATTTACGTGTGTCTGCACAGTCTTCTAGTTCCAGATAGCCAGCACCTTTGAAGTTTTGTTAATGTGGGAGTGTGTATGAATAACGATGACTCGCTTGCAGTGCGCATGTCATATGTTGCTCAGTGAGTCTGCACACAGAATTAGTTTCGCTGACATAATTTGATCTTTTCCAGTGAAGTTGCAGCTACTTTGAGAACGTCATAAACCAAACAACTCAATAAGTAATAATTTAAATAGACGCATAGCTCTTAACATTCCCTACAGTACCCATGTTATAACTGTTGTTTTGTCCCCCCACCCCACCCCACCCCCTCTACACACACACTTGTTTTCTTGTTCGACTCGATTTGATCAGCAGTTGAAATGATGCAAATGGCGACCGTATATTATATATCTGTCAATCTTGCAGTGTATCCACCCTATTCATATGACGTCACACTCATATTTGTTAATGGAATTACTGGGATGTGGGATACTTAACATTCTTCGCATTTCAGCCACACTGCCCACACATTCTAATTACATCAAAGTCAATGTTACAGGAAAGTGACAATGTTATCAAGATAAAACACATGCCAACTTCACTGATGTTTTGACGTCATAGCGAGTACTGCATGCATTTGAAACTGACAACTCTCCGAGGAGTGAGTGACAATGTCTAAGTGAGTCAGGGGAATGTTTGTTGCTGTGTTAACCCTTTACCCAACGTAACGGCCAAAACCGGCCAGCGCTATTCTTAAAAATCGCCAATTAATTTTCATTATTTTTTCATTTTTTGTCTCAAAAACATAGGTTATGACCCCTCGTTGGAACGAGCTTGTCGAGCTCGTTCCACATAACCTATGTTTTTGAGACAAAAAATGAAAAAAATGAGTTATTGAAGAATTTTTTTTCAAGTGTCGTCTGCTTTTCTTGTTAGGTAAAGGGTTAACACACATAATGCAGTAGTTCAATGGTAACGGTTAATCGATCAAGGACTTTTGTAATCGATCATGATGTTGATCGTTGGTTAATCAATTGACCGGTTAACTGTTTCAGCTCTACGGGATTCTAGATTTTGGCTCAGGTTGTGGATAATTCCAGTTTGTAGAGAATCCATAATAGAAGAGTTTTTCTGTACAGAGTAGATAAGGGTTCATTATCTAAAGGATGAAAAGAATTCAAAGACTTTCAAGACCTTTTCAACCATTTTAAAGCACCTTTCAGTTTTCGATTTTGAGGCACGCTATCGCTCTTGCACGCCATGGCGCCCGCAATGTTAACTTCTTGCGAGCCAACAACAGCACACCTCGGATCTGCTAAGAGAGCGATCAAAATCTGGTAATTCATTCCAGTTGAGATATCATCTCTGTGTGAACAGCCAATTATTTTTTATTAGGTAACAAGGGACGAATATTTGGCAGTGGGTTTTAGTAACAGTGTGAATGTATTCAGCATAAATCCTATTTATTTCTACTGTTTGGAAAAACCTGGTGTTCTCTGAGAGGTTCGTGCTCACTGGACCAATCACCATTCAGTATTCACCAATGGAGCAAATTTATTAGCTCTGCATAAATTAGAGTCGCAGTGTGCTCTTTTCTTTTGTTACTTGGAGCATAATACATCGTCATGACCCAAAAGTTGGGATTCATTTAACCCTTTACCTAATGTAACGGCCAAAACCGGCCAGTGCTATACATGAAAATCGCAATTTAATTTTTTTTTTAATATTTTCATTTTTTGCTTCCAAAACATAGGTCGCGCTCGTTCCAATGAGGGGGCACAACCTATGTTTTGGAAGCAAAAAATGAAAATTTTTAGTTATACGAGAATTTTTTTACGCGTGTCGTCTGCTACTAGCATTAGGTAAAGGGTTAATGAAAACCATGAAAGCACCAAATCGCCCAGCTTCCATGTTGCCGTTCAATATGGATGTGCCCAAATACCGTACTGAATGCACAGTGCTGTCAATTACTGGATGCATTCGTCATTGCAATTTGCATGTTAATTGTTCTTGCCAACAACACGACCATCACTCGACAGGGCTGGATACAGGATAGTGCGCCTCACTTCAAATAGTAGTGAGCGATGTATAACGCACCTACGATTTTCAAAATCAAAAGACTGCTTTCAGATAAGACTGAAGACTTTTTTTCTGCATCGGCCATTAGCCCTGAGTATGATTTGGACCTGCAATCAGTGTTAGACAGATTTGTTTGAAATAAAAGTTTTTGTTTCCTCACCTTACAACACAGCTGTCGAAGCAAACTGAATGTTGTGCATTAATCCTTTACACACTGATGTTGAAATATCAAAATTTCCCATAATGCACCTACAAATTTAACACATTCAATCATGTTTGACAGAGCTCTGTCAAACAAGATTGAACTGGTTAAATTCCTATTTACATTGTGTGGAAAATTTGCAGCTTGAAGGCAAGTTATTTCGAAATCAGTTTGCAGTGGGTTAATTATAAAACAGGCCACACTGAAGAACTGCATCAAATTCTAAGAGAAAAATGAAAATTGAAGGACTCTACTCAATTTTCAAGCACCATGAGGGCATTGAAAATATATTTTCAAATTTAAGGACTTTTAAGATTTTCAAGGACCTTTTTCCTGTAACACAGCATCTCTACCTTGTACCTTGTTTAATATACTGTTAGGCCCCACAAAGTAGATCTTCTGTTTCTCAGGCCAATTTTGGGTGGGCATTTTTTTTTATTTTATATTTGGGAATTATTTCTTTGCCGTCAAAAGTTCATGTTCTCGGTTTGTTTTATGTTTTAGGCCTCATAATCTACAGAATAGCACAGGTGGTGGTGTATTTCGTCCAGGCATGTCAAAGTACCGTCGGTACCAACATAACCGGTACCGGGGCGTAACAGAGCCTGTCCCATCGAAACTGGTACTGGTACCAGGACAAGTTAACAATTGGGTGATATATCACAATCAGATGGGAGAAATTTGCATTCAAACCGACCCAGACCCCAAGATCGCAAAGACAAACATGGCATCATACCAATTATTCTGTGGCGACATCAAAGTAATCATACTTTCATTGTCTTTGATGCCATGTATGAAAAGTCAAAATAATCGGCCTTATCGAGGTGGTGATGCAGACAGAACATGCTCCTTTAGAGTGTTTTGATATGTTCAAACACAAATAAGCTGAAAGTATGTCGTGTAAGTGTGCCATACACGATTATTAGCTCATTTACCCTCGTTCAATTAGGAATTTCCCTTTAAAATAATTTTGTCCCGGTACCGGCGAGACAAAAGCTTCAGTTCCGGTACCAGTTGGAGCATGAGGGAACCAGCAGTACCGGTACAGGGACAGGTTGACATGCCCGATTTCATTCCTTGCGTGCAAAAAGGCTTCGTGTTGTTAAAGCATTGCAAAGCCTTGTTGCACCAAAGGGACAATTTTATCAATTATATTAACTTGGATAAAAAATCAGACATAAACCATTTAATTTTAATTTCAAGTTTGCATTGCTTATAAAAAGAAAGCATGTGGCAGTCAAAAGGAGAGGATGGGAGAGCCTGAGAAACAGATTTTAACTTTTTTTTTATGCCTTACCCGTATATAGTTCTTGTCACGCATTTCTAAAATTTTACATCTGTACCATTTACCATCATCAGGATGTTTTACGACGCAGAAAGAATTCTCTTTCCATTTCAACCAAACTTCATCTGTGTTAACATAGTTTTCTTGAATGTTATTCATCAATCTGTAACAGAAGTATGTAGGGCAAATAAAACAAGAAAATATCAGCAGAAATAATGAATCCTCCTCATCGAATATAAGACCAAAAGATAAGGCATCACTGAGAGGTTTGTAATACTTTGGAGAGAAACTCGAACAGGTGAAGCTGCATTAAGCAATCAATCTCCATAGGATCCATTGTCAATTCTTGAGCCACTCAGGAGTAGCTAACATAGTTCAAGCATTATGTCTTTTCTTCAGTTAATCATACTGTAAAATGTGGACCTCCTTTAACCCTTTATCCAACGAATCGCCCGCATCTGCCCGCGTAATATGCAAATTCAGCAGTTGAAAAAATATTATTTTTCAAAAAATTTCAACAAAACCATATCATGTGACCCTTCGTTGGAACGAGCTCGTCGAGCTCGTTCCAACGAGGGGTCACATGATATGGTTTTGTTGAAATGTTTTGAAAAATTTAAAAAAATGATATTTAAAATAATAAATTTTGATATCGTCTGCATTGGGTAAAGGGCTAAGGAGCCCCTTGATACAACCTATGTGGATTAAATCTTCGTTACACACCTCATGAAGGTACTTAATAAACTAGAACTATCATTCACTTCTGGTTTACCAGAATGCACCTCTGAATGCCAAGCTTGATAAGCAAATAATAAATACAGGTTCATGGGAGATAACTTGGTTAAAATTGTCACAGATAAAACATTTTGGAATACGCACATGTTCATGTAAGCTTGCTTGTCATAATGTTTGAGAAGTTTCATCGAATTTGGTTCAATAATGTAGGAGTTGTGCACACAAGAATCTCATGTGAAAATCCATAATAAATCTAAGTTCAGGGGAGATAACCTGGTTAGAATAGTCGCAGATGAAAAATTTTGGAATATGCGCATTTTCACTTTTAAGTCAAACTGTTTGAGAAGTTTCATTGAAATCGGTTCAATAATGTAGGAGGAGTCACACACACAAGAATCCCATTTGAAACTCGATAAAAAATCTTAAGTTCAATAATGTAGGAGTAGTTGCACACCAAAATTCGGATGTATGGATGGATGGACAGCCATACGTATAGATGGACATATGCACGGATGTACAGGGCATCGACAATATAGCCCTCACTTCGCTGAAGTGTGGGTATAAAAATTTCTAATTCTTCAACTACGTGGCTCCTTATCAAATTAACATGGAATTATGTTTCTATTTTGAGCATGCAGAGAGTCTAACGATAGCGAGGGTTAAATTTTTTCATATAAATCAAATATCTGTTTCCCTCTTATGCTGCATATCAAATTTGGTTAAAATTGGACTAGGAGTTCTGAATAGTGAACTAGAGATGTTGTATACCAAATATTTATGAAAGGATTCTAACTGGGGGAGCTGGAGAAGATCAAGCAATTTCCTCATATTGCACTAAGTAAAATTTGGGCTACCACAGGGAGCCCAAATATTAATCCAGGACCTGATTTGAACAAACTTGAATTTGACCTACCTAAAGATGTTGTCTACCAAATATGAATAGATTCTGACTAGTGAATCTGAAGAAGACTTTTGAAGAAATTCCCTCATATTTTACAAAGTTTAAATTCAGACTCCCATAGGGAGCACAAATATGAACACAGGGACTTGATTTGAACAAATGTGAACACCCCCCCTCCCCCCACACACTCCCAGAGATGTTGTATCCCAAATATGAAAGCATTCTGATAGGTGGACCTGCAGAAGATATAAGATTTTTAAAGATTATCCACCATATTGCACTAAGTTAAAATTAACTGAAAGACTTGATTTCAACAATCGTGGATCTGAACCTCATAACAATAATGTATGCCAAACATTAAAAGATTCTGACAAGAGGTTCTGAAGAAGATTTTTTTAAGAATATTCCCCATATTGCCCTTAGATAAAAATTTGGGCTCCTGTACTGAGCGAAAATATGAACCAAGGGGCTCCATTTCAACAAACTTATATCTGATCTCCGATGGATGCTGTATTCCAAATATCAAAGAGATTCTGATCACTGGTTATGGAGAAAATTTGTTTGTAAACTTTTGCGAATGTGCTGACTCGTATGCCAAATAACAGTTCACTGTTCCATGTGGTTTGGGAAATATTAGCGTTTGAAAATATTTGTAATTTTAGCTCCTGGGGTTCTCACAGGGACACAGGAATTTTTTTTTTTTTGCATGAATCAAGTACTTATGACCCAATAATACCACAAGCCAAACTTGGTTCAAATCGGACCACTGGTTCAGAAAATGATAAATTTTAAGTAGTTTGTATTTTTTTTTATACTTTCCAATGGCCCAGACTAGCTGGTGCTAACTCAAATTAAGCCAGAACCAAATACAAATTTTGCCCACCAAATCAATGCAAAACCGAAAAAATTAAGTCCTAGATGGTCCTCCATACTTTTGAGATCTGCGCTTGCACCGGATCCAGGAAGGTACCGAAATTGGTACCTACCATTATTCATTCTTTCTACAGATGCCTGTTAAACGTTATAAACAGCGGGGAGGTACGAGTGCCCACTTATGGGAGGGCCATACCCGTCTGGGCCATTAGTAAGTATAAATAAAAAATATACAAATTACTTAAAACTTATCATATTTTTATACGACAACCAATGGCCCAGACTAGCTGAATCGTAAAAAGGCTGAAGGGCCTAGGACTTGAAGGAAAATCTAACCTCTCAATTACTTTAGTAAAGGATAGCTCCTACAGGAGAATAGGAGATGATAGGAATTATATATGGCTTTCTCTTTTACGAGAAAAGAGGAAGGCATAACACCAACAGTGTAATTGAGTATTACATAATATATAATTCTCCATTTAATTCCAGCATAACCCAATATGCTAATTCGGTGAAGGAAAACCAATAAGACTCTTAAAACTCATTTAAAAGTGTCCAAAGATTGTATATAACGCTCGTTTGACATGAATCATATACAAATGCTTCACAGTGAGCTGCACTTTAAAAACAGTACATAAATGAAACATAGTTATTGCTTCACACCGAGCTACACATTAAAACCACCCCAGCACTGATGCAGGACTACAGTCATTGGAGGAGGTATTCCCTTGCTTTTCACCATAAAGCCAGATAATCATAACGGAAAAACCGTCCCCCTCCCCCTCCCATAGTTCTGAGGTAAAATTCCACAAACGAAGAGGGCAGCGGAACAGCATCAGTGTTGGAGCAGACTGCCTAAAGACCTTATAGATGTAACATTAATGGACGACATTCTGAGCAACAGAAAGAGGACTCAAAGATCTAAGGTTACCAGAGATGGACTCTAAATTTCTCAGGTGAAACTTGATAAATGAAGAGGGCTGTGCCCAGTAAGCAGCCTTCATGAGATCAGTAATGGCTATACTGTTAGAATAAGCCCAAGAAGTGGACAGTGCTCTAACCTCGTGCGCTGAAATCTTATTGACAGAACGTTGATCCAAAGATAGATTTTCGTAGGCAATGCATATGGCCAACTGAATCCATCTAGCGACAAAATGAACAGAAATATCTTTTCTGTTAGGAATCAAAGAAAGAAAGATTTTCTTCCCTTGCTAATAAAATCTGATCGACGGTTATAAATGCACATTGCTCTAACTGGACACAGCAAAGATCTACAGTCATCCGAGGACGGTAAAGCCTTAATGACAATAGGCTCCAGCCACTTATCCGGAATCTGATTCTTAGCCAAAAATTCCACTTCCGTAGTGAGGGTAATGGTATTCCCCATGCTACGGTAATGAGATTCATCAACAGATAATGCACGAAGTTCACTGACCCTTCTAGCAGATGCAAAGGCTAAGAGAAATGCCATTTTATAGGTCAAGAATTTGCACTCTACAACATCTAATGGCTCAAAAGGAGCTTCTTTTGAGCTTCAACAGAACCCAAGCCAAATTCCATTTAGGTATTAATCTGAGGGTTCTAGGTCTATTGATAGAGAAATTTCTAACTAGCTTGGATAAAGAAGTATCTGATCCAATAGCCAAGTTACCATGATGAGCGTAAGTATCTGATAACATAGACCTATAGCCTTTAATAGTGACAGGTTACAGTTTGAGATCATCAAACAAGTAGACCAGGAAATTGGCAATCTGTGGTATGGACAGATCGTATATGTCTATCGACTGATCCCTACACCAACAGAAGAAAACCCTCCACTTCGCTGCATAATTCAATGAGGAAGAGGCCGTAAAATGTTTTCCGTGAAAGAAGGACCGCAAAACGGAAATACGTGATGGTTGAGACCTTTCAGGTTGTGATGAAGTGCGCGTGACTTCCCCTGATCAAGAAGATCCTCTTGTGGAGGAAGCTTCCGTGGAACATCCCATAAGACACATGAGAAGAATGATTAAAGGTTTCTGTGACGACAGAGGTGCTACTAGCAGGATTTTGAAGGGAGACTGTTTGACTGAGAATCTTCTGAATCAACAGAGCTGGAGGATATGCATATCCTATCATCCCGTCCCATGAAATCAACAGAGCGTCTACTGCGTACGCTCGATGATCTGGACACAGCGACACGAACGTTGGTAACTGATTGTTCAGGTGTGTCGCAAAAAGATCTATCATGGGACGATCCCACGGGTAGCAAATCTGCCTGAATATTCGCTTGTTGAGAGTCCACTCCGATGGCAACAGGTGACCTTTCCGAGAGAGCGAGCCTGCTAAGATGTTCAGACGACCCGGTATATGACGGACTGAGAGAAGAACGTGATAATTCAGAATGAATAGGAGAATCCTCTCTGTTAATTCACATAATGGAATCGAGTGAGTGCCGCCTTGGTTCCTGGGGTAAGCAATTACTGCCGAATTGTCCAACAGAATTTGAATGTGGACGTTCACTATTTGGTGAATCCAATGTTGTAGTGCTAGCTATATTGACATCATCTCTTTGATGTTTATGCACTTCTCTAGGAACCAATGACCCTGGAACTTCAAGTCTGCAGGAATTAGGGTCGTGCCCCAGCCCGTCTGAGTCACATCCGTCATAATCGTGAAAGTCGGATCTGGTAGTTGAAGTGGAACTCCTTGAGTTAACCAATGAAGATCAGCCCAAATCTGAACCTTTTGTTTTACTATGTCCGTTAAAACAATACTGGTTTCGAGCAAATGCGGCCTCACACTCCAGTTCTGGGTAAGGAATACATGGAGGGAATTCGTGCGCAGGTGGCCCATCGGAATAAGATCTGCAGCCGCTCTGCACAGCCCCATCAGTTGCATGAATTCCCTTGCTGTTAATGTGTCTGAGTGTAGACAAAAGCGAGCATAACAACTGACTAATTTCGCTCTGGGTAACGGCAGACAAACCAGATTGTTGTGAGTCTCGAAGCTCATTTCCAAGTAAGTGAACGACTTGGACGGAGCTAGATCCGACTTTTTCTCATTTACTATGAAACCGAGACGTCAGAGCAATTGTAGCAGACTCTGAACATCGTTCTGAAGAATAATTCTGTTGCCGTATCTCTGAAGAATGCCGTCCAAGTAAGCCGACATTACCAGACAAATGACCTCAGGAATATGACATTACAGAGTTCATTATTCGAAAGCCCAAGGAGCCAGGTTCAGACCAAAGCACATTGCTCTGAACTGATAAGCCTTTGCTTGCACAGCGAACCGCAGGTACTTTCTGAATGCCGGATGTACCATGACATAAAAGTAAACGTCCTTTAGATCTATGCTTGTCGCATAGTCGTTCACTGGAATGCTCACTCTTACTGACCGAATGGTTTCCATATAGAACTTTGGAGCCACGATAAGCTTGTTTATCCAGCTCAAGTCAATTACTGTTCGGAATGAGCCATCTGTATTCGGTACTAGGAACAGGTCACTGTAAAAGCCTTGAGAATTTTGATTCTCGACAACCTCTATTGCTTCCTTTAATAAGAGAGCCTGTACCTCCGCTAGGAGAGACTCTCTTTTGAAAGGATCCGCCGGAAGATTTGTCCAATGCAGACATCTTGTTAGTGGGGGTTTCACTCGAAATGATACCCGTAGGCCTTCCGAGACTACACTTCTCACCCACTGATTTTCCGTGACTGCTATCCAGTTTCTCGCAAAGTTTGATAACCTTCCGCCAACTGGCAAGCAATAGAGGTCTTGACCATCACCTGTCGGACTTGCGAGGCTTACGGGAGAAGAAACTACGTCCTCCCTGCGAAGATCCTCATCTGTCAGCTTAGGGCATCTGACCGATAATCCTGATAAGACTTACGCCCCTTTCCCAAGTCGCTGTATTGACGACCTCCGTAGTAATTATATGAGGGTTTCTTGAACCCTCAGGAGTTCCCTTTTGATGATTTTGATTTAGAACATTCTCGCTTACCCCGGTCTGCTGAAGTATGTTGTTGCGACGCCGACTTTAAAAGCAGAGCACTGGAAGCTTTCTTTGTAGCCTGTTCATAGACTAACAAAAGCTTGTCATCAAACAAAGTATGTCCGGAGACCGGAGCGACCCGGAGAAAGCTTTTCACCTTGTCATCTATGAGTGATGATGATGCAAGGGTAGCATCACGTCTGATTAACTCCAGATTTGCCACTGTCAGGGTGGAGTTATACGTGGCAAACATGACTGCCCTGGAAAGAACTCTAAGCGAGGAACACATGTCCTCAAATTCAGTTCCATTGAGATGTTGTGCAATAGCTCTGGCAAGGTGATCTGTGTAGGACATCACATACAAATTCGCTCTATTCGATGAAATAGCACATTCCATCACATCCGAGCGAAAATGTTGAATGAAGCAGGTAGGGATATATTTAAATTCCTGACCTGCTCATCTCAACGCATCCACGGACTGAGTAAATGCTTCACCGGTCGAACTAGCTGCTTGCAAGGGTTTAAGAACACGAACTAGCGTCCTTATCACTTGCTTAATATTCATAAGCACCTTTGCAGCTAGTTCTGTTTGCTCATCAGAGCACGACGACGGTAGCACACTTTTGGTGGGTGTCACAATACCATCATCATGTTCTTGTTCCTCTGAAAAAGAAACTGAAAAACTCGAATTATCTTGCGGTGCGTACTGGCATAGGCATCTCACAACCAACAACATACCGTAACACCCGTTCCCAACGTCTGTCATCCCAATTCACACATGTAGGACAAGAATCTGATGGAGTACATCAACTACAGACAAGGCAACAAGCATGTAAAATCTGAGGAAGACTTCCTCACCTTGCATTCAGAGCAGTAAACTTTCATGATTCAATCAAAAATAAGTCGATAGTACTCCTACAAACACCACAATAAATATATGATAAAGATACATATATAATTGCAATCAAAATCAAAATCGAAAAATTAAATTAAAAAAAAATTTCCAATTTTTTTTGAAAAAGCCAAAGTTCCTAAAGAGAATATGATGAGCCCAAGGGCATGCCGATAGAGCATAAGTGTGGACAAAATCCAATTTTTTTTAGCTACACTACCAGAATCATAATCAATGTATCTAACAACAATCCTACAGTATTATAATATCTAAATACTAAAAGACGTTGCCAATGTAAACAACGTCAAAGGAGAAAAAGCAGAAACAAGACATCAGGCACAGAAAAAAGGCCCTAAGTCAGTAACCGATTTTAAAGCTACCAGATGTAAAGCAAGATCTTCAAACGAAGAGAAAACGATACATCGAATAGAAAATGCAAGACCAAAACAACCTAATACCCCTAGGGTGAGGATGTAACCATGGTGATAAACAGAATAAACATTCTGTAGTAATACACGTTAAACTCCCAAGAAATTTA
This sequence comes from Pictodentalium vernedei, assembly GCA_031216915.1. NCBI lineage: Eukaryota > Metazoa > Mollusca > Scaphopoda > Dentaliida > Dentaliidae > Pictodentalium > Pictodentalium vernedei. The sequence goes on from CM062296.1 coordinate 815,866,563, forward strand.
ATAAAAAATTTCAATAAAAAATAGCCAAAAAGCTTAGGAGTTTAACAGGAGGGCTTCAAGGAGGGATAGGGAAGGAACACTTAACAAACAGTGGATAAATCATTAGCAAGAATGATGAATTCAGGCGTATGTCCCGAAATTGGGAAACATGAAATAATTTTTATAATTATTATAAAGTTACAGCCCTGAACATTTCTAACCACCATTGTTCACTTCCATCATCCATTTACAGCCTTGGATCTACCAATTTTACCATTGACTTGTGTCTGGCATCCTCAATGAAAGTGTCAATGACACTGTAGCTCAACTTGTGTACGACATGTACATGTATAGTATTTGACACAGTAATGACAAACATCTAGGTAATGACCTGATAACAAAGGTACATATAAAGTATTGTAATGGTCTGTACATAAATGCTGACCACAGCCTGCAGCAAATGTATAGGTAAAGTATTTTAAAGGTGGGCGACAGTTAGATGCTAAACTAGAAAAGAAAGAGTTGCAGGGTCTGACTGAACCCAAAAATATTTGTTCTCATAGCACAGTGATAACAAAGGCACCCCAAAACACCTGGTCCTGTCCCAAGGTGATAACAAAGGTACCAAGAAGTTTCTTGAAGATCAGTTCATAAATACAGACTCGAGCCCGAGCCGTATTGACATGCGCACTTTCTGTGTATAAGTAGCACTGAATAAATTAAAGTTCATCTAATTTGCAAAATGTCTGCACGAGAAAAAAACCTGCATTATATGTGATGTATTCCATGTTACTAAACATTCATACAAAAATTTATTCAAATCAAAACTTTCATACAGAAGTTCTGTACAAAAAACTTATTGCACTAATTTTGGTACAAAATGGCTGCTGGTGGCCATTCTGAATTTTGGACCGCACCCAAAAACACTCGTTCTCGTCCCAAGGTGATAACAAAGGTACCCAAGAAGTTTTGTAAAGATTGGTTCAAAAATACGGCCTCGGTACAAAATAGGATGTGGATTGTCAAAATAAAGCAAAAATGTATAAAATGAAAGTGTCAATGACACTGTAGCTCAACTTGTCAAGACATGTACATGTATAGTATGTGACACAGCAATGACAAACATCTAGGTAATGACCTGATAACAAATGTACATATAAAGTATTGTAACGGTCTGTACATAAATACTGGCCGTAGCCTGTAACAAATGTATATGTAAAGTATTGTAAAGGTGGGTGACAGTCAGATGCTAAATAGAAAAGAAATCTTTGAGTCCCAGAGTGGGTCTGACTGAACCCCAAAATATTTGTTCTCATAGCACAGTGATAACAAAGGCACCCCAAAACACACTCATTCCTGTCCCAAGGTGAAAACAACGGTACCCAAGAAGTTTCGTGAAGATCAGTTCATAAACACGAGCTCTATAGAAGTTGTGACAAAAAAACTGATTGGACCTAACTTCGGTACAAAATGGCCACTGGCAGACATCTTGAATTTTGGACCGCACTCAGAAACACTCGTTCTCATCCCAAGGTGATAACAAAGGTACCCAAGAAGTTTCGTGAAGATCAGTTGATAAATACAGCCTCTAGCCCAAGCCGTATAGACATGTGCACTTACAGTGTATAAGTAGCACTAAATAAATCAAAATTCATCTAATTTGCATAATTTCTGCACGAGAAAAAAACCTGTACTATATGTGATGTATTCCATTTTACTAAACATTCATACAAAAATTTATTCAAATCAGAACTTTCATACAGAAGTTCTGTACAAAAGACTGATTGCACTAATTTTGGTACACAATGGTTGCTGGTGGCCATCTTGAATTTTGGACCACACCCAAAAACACTTGTTCTCATCCCTCTGTGATAACGAAGGTACCCAAGACGTTATGTAAAGATCGGTTCATAAATACAGCCTCTAGCCTGAGCCGTATAGAAGTTGTGTACAAAAAACTGATTAGACCTAATTTCGGTACGAAATGGCCACTGGCAGCAATCTTGAATTTTGGACTGCACCCAGAAACACTCGTTCTCATCCCAAGGTGATAAAAGAGGTACCCAAGAAGTTTCGTGAAGATCGGTTGATAAATACAGCCTCTAGCCCGAGACGTATTGACATGTGCACTTACTGTGTGTAAGTAGCACTGAAAAAATCAAAGTTCATCTAATTTGCATAATTTCTGCACGAGAAAAAAACCCGTATTATATGTGATGTATCCCATGGTACTAAACATTCATACAAAAAATTATTCAAATCAGCGCTTTCATATGGAAGTTCTGTACAAAAAACAGATTTCTGCATCGTCAGTACAAAATGGCGGCTGGCAGCCAACTTGAATTTCGGATCAGACCCCAAAACACTCGTTCTCGTCCCACAGTCATAACAAAGGTACCCAAGAAGTTTCATAAAGATCAGTTCATAAATACAGCCTCTAGCCCGAGCCGTATTGAATTGTTGACGGACAGACGGACAGACGGATGACGGACAACTGGCCATGGCATAAGCTCAAATTTGGCTTTTCCAAAGTTGAGCTAAAAAGGAGATTTAAAAGCTGAGATGTCAGTTCATTTTTGCTGACTTTAGGGCCATACAAAGAATTATGGTTGGCGTTAATTCTGGTACCTTCCTGGATACTGCACTTGCGCAGATCTAAAAAGTATGGAGGACCATCTAGGACTTAATTTTTTTGGTTTTGCATGCAAATTTTGGGGATTGGGGGGCAAAATTTGTGTTTGGCCCTGGATTAATTTGAGTTAGCACCAGCTAGTCTGGGCCATTGGTTGTCATATAAAAATACAGAAATTTTGGGCAGGGCCAAAAATCTTGCCCCTCCCATTACATAGTTAAATATTGCTCCATGCACTTCATTTGAACAAACTTGATTCTACACCTCAAAAAGGATGCTCCATACCAAATATCAAGTCATTGTACCCACTGCTTCATGAGAAGATTTTAAAAAAAAACATTTGGAGCATTTACCCCACTCCCTCTCTTTGGCGCTGGGCATGTTGAGTTGAACAAAAATGCAATGCCTCTTCAGGACCATTACTCACACTAACTTTCACTTGAATTGGCTCAGTGGCTTTGGAGAAGTCCAAAACATGATGCTGACAGATGACAGATGCCAGACAGAGAGTGATTAGAGAGCGATTTGATAAGCTCAGCTTGATGTAGTCAAGCTGAGCTAAAAACATATTTTTGATTGAGACCATCACATTGTAGCTATGACCTTGGGTCAAGTGGTAATACACCCCTGAGATATAAGCAATCAGTGTATGAAGTACAAACAGGATCGGTCTCTTCAATAATAATTTTTTATGGACCAAACAAACTCAGAATGGAGAAACAAATGAATAAACGGTGATGCTGACCTACAACCTTGGGGAAAGGTCACGACACTGCCTTGAGACATGAGCAATCAATGTGTGTAGTGTAAACATGATCGGTCCACTGAATAATTTTTTGGTCGATGGACAAACTCAGAATAGAGAAACAAACAAATAGTCAGTGACCTTGAAGCTGTGACCTTGAGTCAAAGTGATGACAAACCCTTCAGTCATAAGCAATCGTGTCAAGTTGAACAAAATTGGTCTGTTGAATATTTTTATGGACCAAACAAACCTAGAGTGGAGAAACAAATAACATTTGTATGAAGTCTGATAATTATAGCTTAATTCGTTTCGGAGTATGGTTGAGACTGAATACTGTTTGATTTTACGTGTGAACTTGAAGTTTGACCTTGACTTTGAAGTTACAGACCCAGCTATGGTTTATGAAACATCCTCCCATTGTCTTTTATAATTCTGTGGAGTTAGATGATTGTAGCTCCAATAGTTTCGGAGTTGTGCCTGAGAGATGATTTGTGATCTTGAACAGGGCTTGCCTTGAGTAAAATGGTCGGGGCCTAAAAAAAGTGCCCCACATATTGAGGTCGGGGCCTTTCGGGGCTGATTTTCCATTTTGTCCATTATTGTTAGTGCTTTTTTGAGGAAAATGTCGGGGCATGAAAAAAGCCCCCAGCAAGTGCTCCTCGAGGCTGATCTCGGGGCCTGGGCTGATCAGCCCAGACTCAAGGCAAGCCCTGCTTGAACATATGAAGATCACCTATGACCTCAACCTTGAAGATGCTGAAGCAACCATTATACAGTACGTGGAGAGTGTATTATCACTAAATCACCCGCAGAATGGAGATTCCACCCAAGCAATAATTTCAAATTTGTTGCAAAGCATAACAAGCACAAGCAAAGTTTCAGCCAATGGAGCTCCGGGTTAAACCCGGAGGTCCATTGGCAGAAACGTTGCTTGTGTTTTTAGTCGATATATACAAAATTTGAAAGTTATAGTTTGGGTGATAACTCCACTCCGCAGGTGATTTAGTTACAATCCACTCTCCACGTACTGTACATGAGACACCTTTTCATTGTCATTTGAATGAAGTTTGATAAAGTGCAGTTTGAATAGTTTCTTATTTATGGTTGAAACACAAATAAATATTGACAGGTTTTAAGAGTGTCCTTGAAATTTGACAGTACAAAACCAGCTGGTATGTGACACTTCCTTCCATTATCCATTATAATTTCATATAGTGTGATGATTGTAGCCCTAATAGTTTTTGAGTTAGGCTGAAGACATGATCTATATACAGTTAAAACTAGAAGTCCTGTCACGAATAGTGCGCTTATCCAGGCTTAATTGCGCGTTGGAATTGCGCGCAATTGCCATATCGAATGGCATCCAAAGCACGGCAGGCTCTCTTGGTCAATCATAGCAAACACATGCAATGTTTCTGCCAATGGACCTCCGGGTTACCCGGAGGTCCATTGGCTGAAACATTGCTTGTGCACAGGCCATATGTACAGAATTTGATATCTTTACTTGGGCCATAACGCGCACATTAACGCGCTTATCAACGTGCTACTTGTGCGCATTTCATGACAGGACTTCTAGTTTTAAATGTAACCTTGAACATATGAAGCAGGGTCAAAAGTTTGCCAAATTTGAGGCAAAGCTAAGTGGATTCTCGAGAAATGGACCTAACCGAATTCTGGGAATCATACTGTAATGCAACCTTATGGAACGTAACTAGAATATATGAAAACTAATTTCCAAAATGATTGTAAAAACTGAAGCAGTTTGAAAATTCAGGTAAGAATTTTTTCTTTATTAAAAAAATGTCTTGCGGAATATTGACTTGTTTCATTTCTAAAACTGTCAATACTGGTATATGACCTTGCTTTCGACAATGTGCAAGCTCCTGTGAATAATTATCTTAACCACACCCATATCGAAAGTTCCACAATCAGAGTCTATCGTTATAAAATTGAGTCATATTATATTACAAATCTTTTTCTGATAGTGTACCGGCATGTGTATATAAGTCGCACCCTCAAATTTTCAACTACATTGCCTCATTTTTACATGTAACTGTTGTATGCACCGCCGTGACATTCAACCAGTGATCACTTCAAGTTCTCTCATTTCAAGAATACCCATACCCGCATACTGAAAGTAGAAAATTATGGGGAGTGCGTTGAATTCAGGGAATAAATACTTTGACACATTTGAGTATATAATCTTGGGTTGCCGTGTGTAGATAAATGAAAGTGTCAATGACACTGTAGCTCAACTTGTTTAAGACATGTACATGTATAGTATGTGACACAGCAGTGACAAACATCTAGGTAATGACCTGATAACAAAGGTACATATAAAGTATTGTAACAGTCTGTACATAAATACTGACCGTAGCCTGTCACAAATGTATAGGTAAAATATTGTAAAGGTGGGTGACAGTCAGATGCTAAACTAGAAAAGAAATCTTTGAGTCCCATATAACTGTGAAGTTTGATGACTGCAGCCCCAACAGTTTTCGAATTACTGGTTCACACACACACACACACACACACACACACACACAGAGACTCACTCACTCTTTAATCAACATATGCCACCTAGTCCAAGTGTGTGTGTGTCTGGGGGGGGGGGGGGGGGGGGGGGGGGGTAACCAACAAACAGTCTGTGACCTTGATCCTGGAGCTGTGATCTTGGGGTCGAGGTCATAACACACCCTCGAGCCCTTAGCAATCATTGTGTGAAATTTGAACACGATGGTCCATCGAAGAATTTTTTTATGGGCTGGACAAAGTTAGATTGGACGAATGGACAGCTGGAAAGACATATGGATGAACTAATGGATGAATGCACAAAATGCTACTAGACGCTAAAGCTGTATGTTAACCGAAACTGAACCGAGGTTTTTAGTTTTTTTTAAAAACCGAAACCAAAACTGTCGACATCCCGTAATCTAAGGTTTTTCGTTTTTTATTAAATACTCTCTTGCTGCAGAAATTCACAGAATGTAGCCAGCCCAGAGTAGTGAGAGTACCCAGACACTGCCAATGGCAGTGTCTGGGTACTCTCACTACTCTGGGAAGGCTTCATTCTGTGAATTTTCGCCATTTCAGTTTAGTTGTGTTTGCAGCTTTCCTCAAGTTGCGTGTAGGTGTCAGACATCGAAAAATGGCCAAGCACAATAAAAGTTCTGTATATTTAGGTAATTAGTATATTGGCCTTCCTGATTCTTCATGTATGATAGCTTATTTCGGGCATTCATTGAGTTTCACTCAATTCCACTGCCATTCAGTTATGACTCCGGACATAAGAATGAGTTTTATTGAATTTTATTTGGCCTCATGAACAAACCGAAAACCGAACCGAGGTTTTACTCCACCTGAAAAACCAAAACCGAAACCGAACAAGAAATTTAAAAACCTACAGCTCTACTAGACGCTTCCCAGGAAAAATTTCAGAAAGAATAAAAAATATTTGGTTTCAGAGCAATTAATTTTTCAAATCAATAGGGGAGGAGGAGGGTGGGGGGGGGGGGGGGGGGGGGGTATTGTTTTTTTTTGTTTCTTTCATAACTGGTAAGAGTGCTATATTATTCTTGGAAGGAAATTGTAAAAGTTTTGGGAGAGCACTCTCCCATAAATAGTAACAAGGCAAATGCATAAAGGCTAAAACTTTTCACTTTTCACTCCCAGATAACATGAGGCATATCTCCAGAATATGAAGCCTTCAAGTAGCAGGACCTGCGCTTTAGAAAAAATCGCGACATCGACGTCGTAGCTGCGACGGGTGGTGCAATCTCACAAAATTTTAAGTTCATCAAGGGCCATAACTCCAAGAAAAATACTTGGTACAACACATGCATTGAACAGTGGCTAGACATCAATAAGATACACTTACATGCCAAATATAAAGTCATTCTGTCAAGTATTTCAAAAGTTATTGAGTTTTGAAACTCGTTGGTCACAGACAGATGCCCATTATAGAACACCCTAACATAACCGATGGCAATTTTTTTTTACCATTCACTTCTACTGGTCCTAAGGATACTTCATACCAATTAACAGCTCTCTGTTCCGTGTGATTTGGGAAATATGGGTGTTTGAAAATATTTCTATTTTCAGATCCCAGAGTCCCCATGGGGATGCGGGAATTTTGTTTTTTGCATGGGTCAAGTACTTTTGACCCAATAATACCACATACCAAATTTGGTTCAAACCGGACCATCGGTTCAGAAAATAGAAATTTTGGGTGGGGCCAAAAATCTTACCCCTCCCATTACAAAGCTAAACATTGCTTCACAAACTTCGTTTGAACAAACTTGATTCAACACCTCAAAAGGAAGCTCCATAGCAAATATCAAGTCATTGTACACACTGGTTCATGAGAAGATTTAAAAAATATTTTGGAGCATTTTCCCCCATTCCCTCACTATGGGGCTGGGCATGTTAAGTTGAACAATAAGCCAAGACCAATACCGGGTCTGGACCTGCGTCGCTGCATGCAATTGATCTGAAAATTAGATACACGATACAACTCATCATTATGAAGCAGCAGACCAAATATAAAATCATTCCCTTTCATAGAAGCCAAGAAAACTTTGACGGAAGAAGTGTTTTGGACGGACTGACGGACAGACAGACGGAGTTGAGCGGTTACTAGGCCTGCTCTGCCGCTGGTGACGCAGGTAAAAATGCAATGCCCCTTTGGGACCATCACTCACACAAACTTTCACTTGAATTGGCCCAGTGGCTTTGGAGGAGAAGACCAAAACATGGTGTTGAGGGACGATGGACGGAGAGGGATGAGATTAGCACAGCTTGACTTTGTCAAGATGAGCTAACAAGATGGGGGCAATGTCCTGGGACATACCGCCAAACAATGAGAAGAAATGAACAATGATACTGTGAAAGCTATTCCCATAAACAATCTTCATCCAAATTTCATTCAGAGCCGCTAACCCTAAACCAAAGATACATCGTGAAGAGGCTAATAATTGTCTTTGTTTTACAGCAAGGTAATTGTGAAGGCCAAAAACATCTGTTACTGAAGTCAAATGACCACATAAGAGATGTAGAACAAAGACAATGCCACGTGTGGGGAGGTGATTTGCATGTATTTTCTTTGTTTTACTGCAGGGATATGACCCACTTGAAAGTCTTTCACATAAAAAATCTTCACTCCAAATTTCAATAAAATCTGATAACCCAAACCCAAAATATGAGGCGAACAGACAGAAAATTGGCCATTTTACGAGACCAACAGTGAATTTCCAAAGTTAAAAAGGGGGATAAGTCTAAATAGTGAAAAGTAAGAAATATTATTCGATACTCATTTGAAAGCCTTTCCCATAAACAATATTCACTACATATTTCATTGAGATCCATTAACTCAAACCTGAGATATTTATTTATTGGTGTTTAAGGTCACATATTTTTGCACAATGGCCAATCATGACCACAACAAAAGTATCAACTCAAGACCAGGGGTGAACATTAATAAGCCCTGTTGCCCAGTTTAGAGAGGGTTTGCACCTCCCAAGCATTGGGTCCTATTTTACCAGTAAAACAGAGCTTGTTTACCGCAGTGAACAGGCAAAAGTGTCATGACACTGTAGCTTAACTTGATTGTGTGTTGTGTTTGATGAAAAGAATAATGTTCAATGTTTATGAAAGGATTACGAAATACTACAAGAATTGTGATAATTGAGAATATGTTCATTTCTGTTCCCTGTTTGCTATGTTTTCAATAAAAATAATTTGAAGTGTAGACTGTACTGATGACGTCAGGGTTGGGTTAATGTGGCTCTCACAGTTAATGTATGTCAACCAAAGTTACCAAGTTATAGTGAAATTATTCCATAACTAGTCATCCTATCAAGTTACAATGAAATCCCTTCATAAAAACGGCCTGTTATTTATTTATTGGTGCTTACGGTCACATACTTATGCACAATGGCTAATCGTGACCATGACAGTTTGATGGGTGGAGGAAGCCGGAGTACCTGGAGAGGAATGCAGGATGTTTCGGCCATGGGATGTTTCGGACCGGACGTTTTGGACTAGGAAGTTTCGAGCAGAAATATTGGACAGGGTGGACATTTCGGACAAAATATATTTGGGGTCATTTTTTGTGCTTGTTTTTTCGTGGGAGGGATATTCAAGGAGCTTATTCAAGTGAGGGTTAAAAGGTATAATTTGGAAGGACAATTCTTTTTCTTTGTTCTCTATTTGATGCTGTATTTGAAGGAAAAATTAATGTTTTTTTGCTAATGGATAAATTTTCTATTCAAATGACATCTTTTAACCCTTTACCCAACGTAACGGCCAAAACCGGCCAGCGCTATTCTCAAAAATCGCCAATTAATTTTCACTATTTTTTTTCATTTTTTGTCTCAAAAACATAGGTTATGACCCCTCGTTGGAACGAGCTCGTCGAGCTCGTTCCAACGAGGGGTCATAACCTATGTTTTTGAGACAAAAAATGAAAAAAATTAGTTATTCAAGAATTTTTTTTGCAAGTGTCGTCTGCTTTTCACGTTAGGTAAAGGGTTAACTTCACACTTGAACAAGCTCTTTGTTCTCTAATTGATGCTGTATTTGAAGGAAAAATTAATGGTTTTTTTTGCTAATGGATGAATCTTCATAAATAAAGAATAAAATAAATAAGAATAAAAATGGAACAGGCTGATCACCTGCAGTTATGCTCTATTCACCAGTTATTTTTAGTTCCTGGAGAGATTGTGGATCTTTGGGTCGATGAAGAGCTCGAGCTCTCCGCAGCACACGTTTGGTTACATCTGAATTCAGAAGACGAGTTTTCACTTCATCGGATAGATTTTGCTTTTGCTATTAATCAAAACCTAAAGCGAAATTGCTATGAAAACACATATACAATATAGTAAGCTGACAGTTAGGAGGAAGGAGTATTACTATCACAACATATTAGCATTATTTCATCAAACTATAATTATAACTATCCTTATCAACAATTTTTCACCAAAAGGTATCCAATAACCCAATAAATATATGTTCAAAATAAATAAATTGAACATCCCAAAAAAAAAAAAAATAATAGAAAATATCTATAGTGTCCGAAACGTCCTAGGCCGAAACATCTGTGTCTGAAATGTCCAGGCCGAAATGTCCTGGGCCGAAACGTCCGTGTCCGAAATGTCCGGTCACCCTGGAGAGAACCATCGAGCATCGACGAGCAACGGTCAGCTCAACATTCTTAATCTGTTCAAGCCTGCTCTAGCAGGGTTACAGCAGTTGAAGACATGTGCACCAATAACGTGCAGTAGGCCTTAGTACACGGATCATCATGCCCCCATGTTGGCAACCAGGATAAAGTGCCTTGCCCAAGGACACAACATGGGTCGTCCCAGATGGGGATCAAACTCAGGACCAGGGTTGGGGTATTTGTATTCAGTCGTATTCAAATACAGTTTATAAAGTATTCACATGTATTCAGTATTCACTGAATGTTATGAATACATGTATTCGTATTCAAATTTGAGCAGTATTCATGAATACATTTTGAATACTTTTTGAATACTTTCTAAATTTTGGAATTAAAGAACCAGATACAGAATAAAAGGTTTTCACAGATCAAGCCTATGGACTACAGACAACAAATTCACACCTCATATCAATATTAAAGACTTAATAATCCCCGATATTATTTACATACCACCAAACACCTTGTCTGAAATTTATGCACTGAAAGCAGACAATAGACTTAATTATCAATTAACTTGTCACAACACAACCTATTTATGTAACAATGGCCACATATCCCCATGGCTCTTTAAATTGTTGAAAACATGGACAATAAAAATAAAACAAAAGAACTTGTGTTATTGGACACAACTCAGTTATTCAATGATATTATAGGTGTCTTCCCACTAGAACAATTCCCTTCAGACCAACTCCCACTAGGTCAATTCCCAAAAGACCAATTCAGTGTCAGCCAGGCTGCGATCATAGGTCACGCACCTCCAGCCTGTGATTTTTTAGAGGTAATCCACTCACATTTTGTGATGTGTTGTCCATGGAGAGAAGTCTAATTACTATGACACCCATAGAGTGGATTTCCCATCAGGTAATTTCTTTAGTTTTCCAACAAAGCATGGTAAGCACAATTAAAGCTTCAGCTAAAGGACCATCAGTTTGAAAATGACTTTTAACCCAACAAACAAAAAACTTAAAGGCCTTGCTATAAATACTTCTAATTTAAAAAGTATTCAAGTATTCAAAAATGTATTCATGAATACACTGTAATGAATTTGTATTTGTATTCAAATACATTTGAAAATTTGTGTATTCGTATACATGAAAAAATTTCAAAGTATTCGTATTCGAATACATTTACAAAGTATTTGCCCCAAGCCTGCTCTGGACCTCTAGCACAGAAATCCAACAGTCTACCACTGAGCCACCGTGCTCCAATACGGCCTGTAGACTGTGCTAAAGGTTTTTAGGCTTCGGGCCTGTATGCCATCACGGTTCACCCATCCGAACCAAAAGGGGACGTTCTCATCTAGACGTTATCTGGAGTCATCCTACCAAGTTACAATGAAATCCCTTCATAAATACGACCTGTAGACTGTTCTGAAGGTTTTCAGGCTTCGCCCCCTGTAGCCATCACAGTTGACCAATCGTGACCAAAAGAGGACGTTCTCATCTAGACATTATATGGAGTCATCCTACCAAGTTACAATAAAATCACTCCATAAATATAACCTGTAGACTGTGCTAAAGGTTTTTGGCTCAGACAGTCGTCACGGTTGACAGATCGCGACCAAATGGGAAAGTTCTGATCTAGACATCATACGGTTCATCCTAACAACTTACAATGAAATCCTTCCATATTAAATATGACCTATAGACTGTGCTAAAAGTTTTTGGGTTTTCGGCTTGGGCAGCCATAACGTTTGACAGATCATGACCAAAAGGGGACGTTCTCATCTAGATATAATACAGAGTCATCCTACCAAGTTACCATCAAATCCCTTCATAAATATGACCTGTAGACTGTGCAAAAGGTTTTCAGGTTTTGGGCTCGGGCAGTCATCATGTTGTGTCCTTGGGCAAGGCACTTTATCCTGGTTGCCAACATGGGGGCATGATGATCCGTGTACTAAGGCCTACTGCACGTTATTGGTGCACATGTCTTCAACTGCTGTAACCCTGCTAGAGCAGGCTTGAACATTAATTATTGCGACCAAAAGGGGATGTTCTCATCTAGACATGACCTCAAACTTGCATATGAAATTTTGTGATGATCAGTCAAGAATTACAGGGTGTAGCCTGTGCTAAAGGAAAATGTGAACAGGCTCACAGACTAACAGACTTCTGCACGCTTGATGGCAATAGCTTATCTTGACTCTGTCAAGTTAAGCTAACAAAAAATAGCCTATTTTTGTATATTCAAAAAGGCCATAACTCACAAAAAAGATATTCCAGCAGCAAAACGGGTGGTGACCATAAAGATATCATGATAGTGAATATCTGTATGAAATTTCATTGATATCTGAACAGTAATGTTGAAGTTATAATGCAAACAGACATCTGAATGTGGACAGATGAATGGACGGACAGAGAGACACAGGGACAGACACACCTTTAGATGCAAACTAGTATACCCCCATTTTTTGAAAAATCGCGACATCGACACCGAAGCTGCGACGGGTGGTGCAATTTCACAAAATTCTAAGTTCATCAAGGGCCATAACTCCAAGAAAAATATTTGGAACAACACATGCATTGAACAGTGGCTAGACATCAATAAGATACACTTACATGCCAAATATAAAGTCATTCCATCAAGTATTTCAAAAGTTATTGAGTTTTGAAACTCGTTGGTCACAGACAGACAAACCGACATTCTAAGTTCATCAAGGGCCATAACTCCAAGAAAAATATTTGGAACAACACATGCACTGAACAGTGGCTAGACATCAATAAGATACACTTACATGCCAAATATAAAGTCATTCCATCAAGTATTTCAAAAGTTATTGAGTTTTGAAACTCGTTGGTCACAGACAGACAGACCGACCGACCGACCAACCAACCGACAGACAGACAGACAGACCGACAGACCGACATTGCCACTTAAAGAGCTGCTAGTCGCAGCTAAAAAAAGTGAGGGTATAATAAAAAAAAAAAACAAATTTGGACTTCCAGCATTCAACCAGTGAATCAAGAAATATGCAATATACAGTGGAACCCACTTAATTGGATATCTCTTAACTGAATAACCCTGTTAATTGAATATAATTTCCCAACACAAAACCATTTACCATACCTCTAGTACAAATTTGACCTGTTAATTGAACAGAGGTTATAGAGTAAACTCCTGTTAATTGAATAAAAAATCTTGTAACCTGTCGAGAAATTACCCCGACTCTCCCCAGTTTTCCTTTGTTCACAGACCTATTTGGCCTCAGTACATCCAATACAGGCATTTAATCTATTATATCTTGTTTGACAGAGCTCATGGAGCTCTGTCAAACAAGATATAATAGAATAAATGCTAAGTTTATCTCTAGAATACAGGAAAGAGACACAATCCCTGTTAATTGAATATGCCTGTTAACTGAATAATTTTCATTGGCAAAGTGGCCATTCAATTAACAGGGTTCCACTGTATTTGTGTTCAGTTATGCACATTTTGTTTTAAAAAACAAATATCATCCACATAATATTTGAATTATTTTCTGTAAAAGAGAGCAAACTGGATGTTTACAAAACAAATTCCATAAATAGTCATTGTATTTTCATCAAGCTTTACTGAAAAGGATGGGAGTGCACTGGCTCAGTAGGTAGAAATGCAGGTTGCAAGCCGTGAGATCCTCGTTTCGAATTCCACCGGTGGCAACTGCATTGTGTCCTTGGGCAAGAAACATAATCCCTACTGCCCATGTTGGGGCATGCAGGGTTCCCCCAGAATATTGAAAACAAAATTCAAGGACTTTCAAGGACCTTTTTGAAGAAAATTCAAGGATATTCGAGGACCGTCTCGAGGCTGAAACGTCCTAAGGCCGAAACGTCCCAATGGCAATACCCCCTTTACAATAAGTAATCAATTGTACCTCGGTTCACAAGTTGTGAACCGAGGTAAAATTTACTACTAATTGTTTGTCAAGCAAACAGGTGCGCATGTTTTCATCACTGTGGCAACTGTTTCATCTGCTATGAAAGCCCTCATTTCAGTCGCATCTGCATGGTTTCATGTTTGGGTTTTTTTCAAAGTATTGTTTGGCATATAAATTTGTTTGCGAAGTGCACAGTTCAATAAAATCATTGTCAAAAAATTTACTGAAAATGTCCACCTCACGCTCATTGCCATCCACAGAAAACTAAATGCCCGTGGGCTCGTCAAATGTTTTTAACTATGGGTGGTGGAACGAATCCCCCAAATTCAATGCTTTGTCAACAGGAACACACATGCTTGATTGATCAGCTGATTTGCCTGCATTTATATTTTCTTCCAAATTGCTTTCACACGACTCGAATTCGTCTGAAAGTCTTCATTGATATTTCTTATGAAAGAATATCCAGGAAAACCGTCCTCATCCAAATCAGAATCCTCAATAATGTCATAGAAAGTTGATAAATTATTTTCAATTGATGACACCATTTTCCAAACAAAGTCGAACTGGGACGTTTTGTCCCCCTGTCGGACAAAGTATTGGAACACGTGCGTTACTTTATGTGGAAACTCATGACGATTCCAGTGGAAATCAAAAGGTTTTCAGTGGTTGTTAAACATAATTCGACCAGGAAAGCCTCCCTCTGTACTAATAAACATGAGCCAACCGAGTGCTAAGAGTTAATTAATATTAATAACACCTACTTGTTTGGACTTGTCAACAAATTTATTCGTTCCTTTTCGGACCGCTATTATGCTTGTGATAAATTGGCGATCAAATTTGAGGACATTCAAGGACCTTTTACTGATATACCTCATTTTCAAGGACTTTCAAGGCCTTGAAAATAGTGTTTCAAATTCAAGGACATTTATTTATTTATTTAATGGTGTTTAAGGTCACATACTTATGCACAATGGCTAATCGTGACCGTGACAGTTTTACGGGTGGAGGAAGCCGGAGTACCCGCAGAGAACCATCGAGCAACGACGAGCAGCTGTCAGCTCTCCAACATCGTAACTCTGAACTCTGCACCGCAGCACAGGCAGGGTGGGATTGGTTGAAGACATGTGCACCATAGACGTGCAGTACGCCTCAGTACACAGCGTTATCGTGCCCCCATGTAGGCAATCGGGGTGAAGTTTCTTGCCCAAGGACACAACGCGGTTCAAGGACATTCCAGGTTTTCAAGGACCTGCGGCTACCCTGGGCATGGTGGCATTGTGTACTAAGGTATAATGCACGTCGATGGTGCACTTGTCTTCAACCAATTCTAACCATGCTTGTATGGAGTTAGTACGTTGGGGAATCTGATAGTTGGAGGCCAATGCTTGGTGATCCTGGCTGTCAAAAGTGTTGTTAAACCCCAATAAATAAATAAATAAACTGAAAAGGATATACATCATTCAAAAAAATTAAAATTTTAGAAACTCGCTATTTCATACCACTTTTGGATAACACTGCAAGTCAATTAAAACATTCAACAATGGTGTTCAATTTCAATGAAGGATTGACCGAGAACAAAATCATTTTTATCCCCTAAACATCGTAAGTTTCAGGTTCAATTAGTTCAGTGCTATAACATACACAAGCTATTGACAAATGATAAAGTCCCAGGTCTTTGATTGCATTTCTGTTGACAAGCCTTAATGCTGAATACTTCAAAACTTTATAGAGTTAGGTCAAATTACAGAAGTTTCAAACAGCAAATTTTCCCATAACGCTACCAAAAATTGAACCACTT
Source organism: Pictodentalium vernedei (assembly GCA_031216915.1). Taxonomy (NCBI): domain Eukaryota; kingdom Metazoa; phylum Mollusca; class Scaphopoda; order Dentaliida; family Dentaliidae; genus Pictodentalium; species Pictodentalium vernedei. The sequence goes on from CM062296.1 coordinate 815,882,795, forward strand.
CAATCTTATTCAGCATAGCTCAACGTGCTCTGTCAAATAAAACCGAACCAGTTAACCCTTTACCAACAAAGATGATATCAAAACTTATTATTTTAAATATTATTTTTTTAAATGTTTCAAAAGATTTCAACAACATCATATCATGTGACCCCCCTCATTGGGACGAGGTCGGCAATTTATTTATTTACTGGTGTTTAAGGTCACATATCTTTGCACAATGGCTAATCATGACCACAACATGAGTATCAACTCAAGACCAGAGGTGAGTGTTAATAAGCCATGTTGTCCATTTTAGAGAGGGTTTGCACCTCCCAAGCACTGGAGACTGGGTCCTATTTTACCAGTTAAACAGAGCCTGTTTACTGCAGTGAAAGGCACTGCCTCATTTCCCAGGAGGTCATAAACAAGAGGCCCCAGGGGGCCTGAGGGTGCTCACCTGACATGGTAGCCTAAATATCAACCCAGAGAATTGATTTCAACAAGTTGCATCTGCCCCTCCGAAGAAAACCTTATACCAAATATCCAAAGATTCTGACCAGTGGATCTAAAAAAAAAAGAAGATTTTTGAAGAATTTTCCTCATATTGAACTAAGCTATAATTCGGGCTCTGCAGGGAGCCCATATATGAACCCAGGGACTTGGCTTTAACAAACTTGAATTCCCCCCCTCCCCCCCCCCCCCCCCCCCCCCCCCCCAAGGATGCTGCACACCAAATATCAAAACATTCCGACTGCTGGATCTGAAGAAGAAGATTTTTAAAGAAAATCCTAATTTTGAACTAAGTTACAATTCGAGCTCCCACAGTGAGCCCAAATACGGACCTAGGGACATGGCTTGAACAAACTTGGATCTCCCCCCCCCCCCCTCACACACACACACCCCCAAGGATGCTGCATACCAAATATCAAAACATTCCGACTGCTGGATAAATTCCTCATTTTGAACTAAATTATAATTCGGGCTACCACAGTGAGCCCAAATATGAACCCAGGGACCTGGCTTGAACAAACTTGAATCTCACCCCCCCTAAGCATGGTGCATACCCAATATCAAAAGATTCTGCCTGCTGGATCTGGAGAAGAAGATTTTCAAAGAAATTTGCCTAAAATGCACTAAGTTCAGATTTGGGCTCCTATACTAAGCCCAAATATAAACCCAGGGGGCCAATTTGAACAAACTTGAATCAGATCCACCCCACAATGTTGCATACCAAATATCAAAAGATTCTGCCGCCTGGATCTGGAGAAGTTTTTTAAGAAATTTGCCTGAAATGCAGCAAGTTCGAATTCGAGCTTCTATAGTGAGCCCAAATATGAATCCAGGGGGGCCGATTTGAACAAACTTGAACCAGATCCACCCCACAATGTTGCATACCAAATATCAAAAGATTCTGCTTGCTGGATCTGGAGAAGAAGATTTTTGAAGAAATTTGACTGAAATGCACTAAGTTCGAAATCAGGCTCCTATATATACTGAGCCCAAATATGAACCCAGGGGGCCGATTTGAACAAACTTGAATCAGATCCACCCTCCAATGTTGCATACCAAATATCAAAAGATTCTGCCTGCTGGATCTGGAGAAAAAGACTTTTTAATCTTTTTCCCATTGCTGACAGTGTTAAAAAGTGCTGACTCCGCACTTTTTCAAAGTCTCAAAAAAGTACCTTGTGATCAAACCGATAAGGATTTTTTTTAACCTTTCTATTCTACTGGATAAAAGTAAGCTTTATACAAAATAAGAATTCTCTGTGCCGTGTATTTTTGGAGATATGGCAGTTTTAAGGTTTTTCCTATTTTTAGCTCCCAAGGTTCCCACGGGGCAATGAGAAATATTTTTTGCATCAATCAACTATTTATGACCCATTATCATCTCATATCAAATTTGGTTCAAATCGACCTGACGGTTCTGAAAATAGAAATTTTAGGCGTGGCCAAAATTTCTGCCCCTCCCATAACGAAGGCAAATAATGCCCGATAAACTTCTCTTGAATAATAAATTCTAAACCTCAAAAGGACTCTGTATACCACATATCAAGTCTCTGCTACTGGTGGTTCATTAGAAGAAGATTTTCAAAAAATTTGGCCATTTTTTCCCCACCCCTCAATATGAGCCGAAACCTAATTTGCATAAAAATCAAAATGCCCTTATATAACCACTATTTACATGAAATTTAATTAAAATGTGGCCAGTGGTTTAGGAGAGAGAGGCTCAAACACCACCTTCCCGCAGGACGACGGACGAAGAGTGATCAGAAAAGCTCACCCTGACTTTCAGTCAGGTGAGTTAATAAAGTGATCATACATGACTGTGGTTGACACATGAACAAGTCCAATAATAAGATTATTAGTCAAACATTTTCTTGGGTATTAAACATCTTCATAATTACTCAACTTATGTTGCATTTAAGTAAACTGTTTCATAACTAGGCCCCACAAAGTAGATCTTCTGTTTCTCAGGCCTTTTTTTGTATAATTGTGTGTGGGTGGGCAGTTTTTAATTTCATTTTTTTTTGGTAATTATTTGCCACCAAAAGTTCAGGTTCATGGTTTGCTTTATGTTTTAGGCCTCATAATCTACGGAATAGCATGGGTGATGGTGCATTTCGTCCCTTGAGTGCAGGGCATTGCAAAGCCTTGTTGCACTCAAGGGACAAATTTTTCAATTTTATTGACTTGGGCAAAATATCAGACATAAACCATGTAATTTTTATTTTTTTGTAGTTTGCATTGGTTATAAAAAGAGAGCATTCAGCGGCCAAAAGGACTGCGTGGGAGGCCCTGCGAAACAAATTGTCAACTTTTTAAAGTCTTATCGTCTTTTTGGGACCAATAGATATTCTGAGGAATCAATCAAGCCACAAGAACCCCCCTGAAAATGGCATTTTCTGACAGTCAACATTACAACAGAATACAGTAGAATCCTCTTAACTGAATATCCATTTTGCCAGTGAAATTATTCAATTAACAGGAGTATACAATTAACAGGGATTTGGTCAGTTTCCTGTGTTCTGGGGGGTAAACTGAGCATTTATTCTATTATATCTTGTTTGCCAGAGCTCATAGAGCTCAGTCAAACGAGATATAATAGAATAAATGCCTGTATTGGATGTAGTGAGGCCAAAAAGGTTGATAAATAAGGGGAATTTGGTGCGTGTCACAGTAATTTTTTCGACATATTACAAAAATTTATATACAACTAGAGGTACTGTGAGCAAACTCACAAAGTAATACCCCCCCCCCCCCCCACCACGCCTGAAATGTATAAGTTAGATTATCTCCCCTTGGAAACGTCAGAACGGAATTATATTGCTTCATGCACATCTTCATATGGAGTTCTTCCATTGTGTAAAGTTTCATGAAAATTCTTCAAACGGTTTAGGAGGAGTTGCGCTTACAAGGATGGACAGACGGTATAAGTTAGATTATCTCCCCTTGGAAATGTCAGAACGGAATTATATTGCTTCATGCACATCTTCATATGGAGTTCTTCCATTGTGTAAAGTTTCATGAAAATTCTTCAAATGGTTTAGGAGGAGTTGCGCTTACAAAAATGGACAGAAGGTATAAGTTAGATTATTTCCCCTTGGAAATGTCCGAATGGAATTATATTGCTTCATGCACATCTTCATATGGAGTTCTTCCATTGTGTAAAGTTTCATGAAAATTCTTCAAATGGTTTAGGAGGAGTTGCGCTTACAAGGATGGACAGACGGACAGATGGACGGACAGGGTGAATCCTATATACCCCCCCCCCCCCCCCAAACTTTGTTTGCGGGGGGTATAATTAACAGGAGTTTACTCTACAACCGATATGCAATTTACAGGTCAAATTTGTACTGAAAGTATGGTAAATTGTTTTGTGTTTGAAAATTATATTCAATTAACATGGCACTGAATTGGTGAAATGGTGATGAACCGAAATTAGACAAATCTAAATACATGGAATATATTGAGGTACACTCCTCATAGTGCTCACCTGGAACCTACTTAGGCGAGCAAATTGCTCTCCTGAAATCTTTTTCACTTTTTTGCTTCACAGAGATCTTCTAAAGACTTAGTTAACCCCTGCACACTGATGTCAAAATATCTAAATTTTAGACAGAAAAAATTTCCCATAATTCATCTAGAAATTTAACCAATTCAATCTCGTTTGACAGAGCTCATTGAGATTGAATTGGGTAAATTTCTAGATGTATTATGGGAAAAAACAGCTTCCTGAAATTTTGGTATTTTGACATCAGAGTGAAGGGTGTTAATACCGGGTTCGAGTGCATTCAAGCCAATCAGTTTTAAATGAATTAATAAAATGTTAATGAATGAACCTGCATTCATTTTTTACTATCCCCTCCACCCCAGTGTGGTTAGATCGATCAAGAAGTTCAGGGGGACTGGTACATGTAGTGGACGACACACACATGTACCCAGCATCTTCTGTACACACGTTCCATGGTCCGACACCATCGAAAATAGCTGAAAGTAGGTGAGCAAAAAAACGCTTCTGCCGGATTAAATTGCGTGAGCAGTTAAGGCAAGCTAAAAATCGCTTGCGTCAGAATTCCATGACTGTTTACTTGAATCACCTATTTGAATTTAATATCCTGTTATTGGATTATTATAAGAAATTCATTAACAGGTTGCTTGAGTGCAGTGGTCGACTGTTGGACTTCTATGCTAGAGGTCCCGAGGTCGATCCCTGTCCGGTACGACCCACATTGTGTCCTTGGGCAAGGCACTTTATCCCGATTGCTTACATGTGGGCACGATGACACCGTGTACTAAGGCACACTGCACGTCGATTAAGGTGTACAGCTTGTTAAATTAACTGGTTGTATAAACAAATCTTCAATTTCTCATCAGCCACTTGATTTACTGCATTAAAGACACTGATGTCGAAATATCTAAAGTTCAGGGTTCAAATATTTCCCATAATGCAACTAGAAATTTAACCAATTGGTTAAATTTCTAGTTGTCAAAACAATTCAATCTTGTTTGACAGAGCTCAATGAGCTCTGTCTGTCAAACAAGAAAGAATTGGTTAAATTCCCAGTTGCATTATGGGAAAAATGGCTACTTCAAATCTGGATATTTTGACATCAGTGTGCAGGGGGTTAAATAACTTAAACATTCTTCAACTCTTTGCATGCTGCTGATGGATATTCTTGTCCGGGACAGGAAATCTCTTGCCATTAAAATAAGTAAAATGTGAGGATATTTAACCACATTTTCCTCTGTAAATTGTAGACTTTTTGACCAATGATTTCTCAAGTCAAACTTTCATGAATTTTTCATCAAATCTTATAACGGCTGCTTTAAAGAAGCTATTACTAGATTTGCTAAAAAATATTTTAAAATTAATTAGCGGATCATGAGTTACCATTTTTCAGAACATTCACAGCCCACTTTATCTGTTTATAGAACAGAGAGTTTTTCTTAATGAATGCTCATAAATTTAATTTTTTACATCCCTTCTTTTTTCAACACTAAATCCAATATAAAAGGTTCCTAAGAAACATAGTCTGTTAGATATCTCGTTAATATTAGGAGTATTTCTCTCAGTGGTATTTTCTTGCTGTAAGCTGCATTAGATTATTCAGATGTGCCTTGATTGTAAAATTATATTCCATGCATAGTATAGAAAAGTTATTACCTTCCCTCCGGATAAAGTAATTCAACAAATTGTTTAGGAGATTATCCTGGTATATATTTCAATGCTTAGGAGACCACTTGGTAATTTTTAAGTACTTGCTGGATAATTATGCTAATACTTAAAAGAAGTTATGTTTTTTTATTATTCAGATATAATTTGATTATTTAGAGAAACAGAAAGGTTCAATATCACCAATTTCGAAAAAGATACAAATATATTTGGAGGCAACAAGACTATACTTTCAGTCTGAACTGTTGAGTTGCAAGCTTATGTATAAAATAGAAGTTTTTTGTTGCTTAGAAAGGCTAAGTAGTTGGATGTATAAACTGCTAGGATGTCACTTTTCCTGCAAACTTGTCCTTGGAGACTTGAGCAAGTGCAGATTAAACAATCAACTCCCATATTGTTGACAGTTATCTCATCGCATCTTTCACTGGGATAAGAATAAATGGATGTAAGTTCCAGATTCCTTTTGTTTTTCAATTGTTCAATAAAGCCTTGATATGTTGGAAGAGATTTTCCAGTTTTGCAGGAATAGATACACAGAAAAAAAATTGACCACACCAAATGTTTTATTATTTATTGGTGTTTTACGGTCACATATTTATGCACAATGGTAATTGTGACCGTGACGGTTTTACGGGCAAAGGAAGCCGGAATACCCGGAGAGAACCACCGAGCATAGATGAGCAACTGTCAGCTCCTCAACATTCTCTGTTCAAGCTCCGCTCAAGCACGGTTACAGAGGTTGAAGACATGTGCACCGTCGACGTGCAGTATGCCTTAGTACACAGCATCATTGTGCCCCATGTAGGCAACTGGGATAAAGTGCCTTGCCCAAGGACGCAGCGTGGGTCGTCCCAGACAGGGATCAAACTCGGGACCTCTAGCATAGAAGTCCAACAGTCTACCACTGAGTGACCGCGCTCCCGACCACACCAAAACCCAGACCAAAGGCAACCCAAAATATAAAGAACTGCACAGCTGTTACTGGCACTACTTTGCAGTAAACTGAAATATAACATACAGTATGAAAAACAACATAAAGTATTTGTGTTTAGTATAAACATTATTTTTTTTCTATTATTTTTACTTTCTTTTGCATGATTGCATATTTATTATTTATTGGTGTGGCTGGGTAAATTGTGGCCAGTGGTTGAGAGGTGTGCATCACTAGAGTTAGTGTTCAACTGATGATTGGAACCAGCCACCACAATTGGCCAATTGTGCGCAATCAGATGACAATGGCAACAGCTACTAGAACATCGGTCCAACAGATTGCTGCCAAGAATTTTGTGATGATTCACAAACTGCATTTTATTATCTTTGCAACTGTTCAATTGTTAATGTAAAATGATGTCAATGATACCATTCAATAAAGTTGAAAAACCACCACAATGTGTATTCTTAATCTCTCTAGATATACAAGTTATGACATGTAAAGCTTACAACTGAGTGTGCTTGCAGCAATCGCCAGTTCATACCGGACTCAGGTCGCTGTAAAATTACCAGTCGCACACACTAGGGTGGTAAACGTGGCTCTCATAAAATTACCAGTTGCACGGACTTGGGTGGGAAACATGGCTCTGAGAGCCACGTTTACTGCCTAAGTATGCGTGACTAGTAATTTTACTGGAACTGAATTTAACACTGTGAAATATGTTCAATTTAATGTAGTTCTTTCGATGTCTGGACTTATCTAGTAGTGAATGGACTGTAAACCTGTAAAATAAGTTTAATTAATGTAGTTCTTTTGAGCTTTGACTTGTCTAGTAGTGCACAGTATTACAATTATAATCTGCCGATTGTGAGCTCAAATAACCTGTAATCAGTCAGCAGCAATTTGTGGTAATCGGTTGAACACTAACTTGGGTGTTAGTGATATATTTAACACCTACGTCTTTGAGTTAGTGAAAGCACTTACTCTACAGTATAAACATATGCAACTGCTAGAATATGGATTTATTGGTTTCCAAATCATAATATTCCCAGCCAAAGAGTATGTTATTTATTTATTTATTAAGGTTTAAAGACACTTTAACAGCCAAGGTCATATCGTGTCAATGACAGTTTTATGGGTGGAGGAAGCTGGAGTACCCGGAGAGAACCACCGAGCAATGACATGCAGCTGCCAGCTCCCCAACATCATGGCTCTGCACTGCAGCACGGGCAGGGTTAGATTGGTTGAAGACATGAGCACCATCAACATACAATACGCCTTAGTACAGGGCATCATCGTGCCCCCATGTGGACAATCAGGGTTAAGTGCCTTGCTCAAGGACACAACGTGGGAGTCAGAGTCGATCGCTCAGACAGGCACCCATCCAAGGACTAACCGGGCTCAACATTGCTTAACTTTGGTGATCTGCCGAGAACCGGTTATCGCAATGCAACCGCGCCCCCTGTCAAAGAGTATGATGTCCATCGTTAAGGCAGAACACAATGAGGGTGGAGTACAAGTGACAAGAATCAATGATATGAGGTGGAGATATTGCTGTTTTTCATCGATGCCAAAAGATGATTCCTACCCTCCTTACTCTACCCGAGTTGCATTCAGTATTTATACCATGAACAAACTTTAAGTGAATGAAGATGATAATTTTAACGGAAGTATCACCTTCAGCAGCCTACTAACTTTCTTGCTTGACACCGATACGCAACGTCCAATCAGATGTGTTTTTACACGATGTACTTTCGAGTAATCCGGATACTATCCATGGTGTATCTAGGACAAGGTCTGTATTGTTATTTATTTATTGGTGTTTAAGGTCATATACTCATGCACAATGGCTAATCGTGACCGTGACAGTTTTATGAGTGGAGGAAGCTGGAGTACCCAGAGAGAACTACCGAGCATCAACAAGCAGCTGTCAGCTCCTCAGCATTCTCTGTTCAAGCTCCGCTCAAGCAGGGTTACAGCAGTTGAAGACATGTGCACTAATGCAGTAAATCAAGTGGCTGATGAGAAACTGAAGATTTGTTTATACAACCAGTTAATTTAACAAGCTGTACACCTTAACCGACGTGCAGTGTGCCTTAGTACACGGTGTCATCGTGCCCACATGTAAGCAATCGGGATAAAGTGCCTTGCCCAAGGCCACAACGCTGGTCGTTCCAGATGGGGATCAAACTCCGGACCTCTAGCATAGAAGTCCAACAGTCTACCACTGAGCCACCATGCTCCTGTCTGTATTGTATTGGGTAATGTTGCATACACACTGCAATCATGGTATAATCTATGGAGCCTGGGAGTGAGGTGGCTCAGTGGTATAGCTGTGGTTTGATCCCCGCCAGGGGTAACTGCATTGTGTCCTTGGGCAATTATATTATTTATTGGTGTTCAAGGTCATATATTTATGCACAATGGCTAACCATGACCGTGACAGTTTTACGGGTGGAAGAAGCCGGAGTACCCGGAGAGAACCACCGAGCAACTGTCAGCTCCCTAACATACTAACTCCACACAAGCAGGGTTAGCATTGGTTGAAGAAAAGTGCACCAGCGACGTGCAGTACGCCTTAGTACACAGCGTCACTGTGCCCCCACGTGGGCAATGGAGATGAAGTGACTTGCCCAAGGACACAACACGGTTGCCGCAGGTGGGATTCGAACCGAGGATCTCTCGGCTTGCAGCCTGCACCTCTGCCTACTGAGCCATCGTGCTCCCATCCTTGGGCAAGGCACTTCATCTCATTTGCCTATTTGGGGGGCATGGTGGTGCCGTGTACTGAGACATACTGCAAGTTGACGGTGCACTTGTCTTCAACAAATTCTAACCCTGCTTGCAGGGAGTTAGTACATTGGGGAGTCTGTCAGTTGTTTGCCACTTCTTGGTGGTTCTCTCCAGGTACTCCAGCTTCCTCCACCCATAAAACTGTATGACACGAGATGACCCTGGCTGTCGAAGGTGTCATTAAATCCCAATAAATAAATATATGGAACCTAATGTTTGCATTCTGGTCAGAAAGGATTGTACTTATCCTTATTAACCCTTAGAGGCCAGGAGATTTTTTGTACATTTTTGTGACACTTTGACAGTGTACAGTTAAAACCAGAAGTCCTGTCCTGAAATGCACACAAGTAGCACGTCGATTTGCGCGTTAATCTACACGTTATGACGATGGTAAGGCTATCAAATTCTGCACATACGGCCTGTGCACAAGCAAAGTTTCAGCCAATGGACCTCCGGGTAACCCGGAGGTCCATTGGCAGGAACATTGCTTGTGTTTGCTATGGGTAACAAGGAGAACCTGCCATGCTTTGGGTGTAATTCGATATGGCAATTGCGTGCAATTCCTACGTGCAGTTAAGTCTAGATAAGCGCACAGTTCGTGACAGGACTTCTAGTTTTACTGTAACTCCAGCTACTCTGCTGTTGTTTCCAGGCAAGTCTTGACTGCCTATGTAGGGAGCCAACTCATGCCTAGAAACAACTGCCAGTGTACATAGAATAAAAGTTTTGAGTTCACCCAAAGAATGTATGTTGGGCGTCTGTTCTTCTGCAATAAAAGGGGATTTAAGTCTGAATTAAGCCCTTAAGGGTTAAGAAACTACTGAGATGCAGAAAATGGCTTAAAATTTGAGGATGATGTTAAGTATGATTGTAATCTGGAACCTGAACAAACACATGGAATTTGGTGAACGGAAACTAGAGGCTCTAAAAAGCCTGTAATCGCACACCTGGCAGAACTAAATATAACTAGAGGTACTGTGAGCAAGCTCACAAAGTGATACCCCTGCACCTGAAAAGTATAAGTTAGATTATCTCCCCTTGGAAATGTCAGAACGGAATTATATTGCTTTGTGCACATCTTCATATGTAGTTCTTCCATTGTGTAAAGTTTCATGAAAATTCTTCAAACGGTTTAGGAGTTGCGCTTATAAGGATGGACAGATGGATGGACAGACAGATGGACAGACAGACGGACAGACGGACAGACAGACAGGGTGATTCCTATATACCCCACCAAACTTTGTTTGCGGGGGGGGGGGGGGGGGGGGGGTATAAAAATGTGATTTCCCATAGGTTTCCCATGGTAACTATGAGCTGCAACTGTGGCCACGCTTTCAACATTACATCAACATTACATGAGGATCATTGGTAGAAGGTGTCTCAGTCCTCAATCATGTGAAGTTTCAAAATATTTGACCTTGTAGTTTCAAAGGAGAAGAGTTTTTAAAATCGACCAAGCAGAATCAAAGAATGCCACTGGCGGGCACGTTTATCATCCAACAAGAATAAAATTAGTAAGGGTTGTAGACTCATAGACCATTCCTGCCAAGTTTGGTTCACATTGGCTCAGCAGTTCCAGAGAACATGCCATGTTTTTCAACCCATGGGGACAAAATGAGTATCATTTGCAAGGGACCTCCCATGGACCGTTCAGTTGTTCCAGAGAAGAAGATGAAAATGTGATTCCCTATTGGGGTTTCGAAGGTAACTATAAACTGCAATTGCAGATGAGTTAGCAACCCGATCAACATTAAATTAGTGTTGTGTGGGTTTTTTTTCTGACCTCGGTTTCGGTTCGGTTTGGTTTTGTCAAAAAAACTTGGTTCATAGGTTGGTTTTCATTTTTTTTTGGGCAATAAAAAAAAAATTGTAGACTTGAAAAATATCACACAATGGCAATAATAATACATATTCTGTCATATTTTAAATGATAATTCATCTGGCAATGGCTAGCATCAATATATTCCCCCCCCCCCCCCCCCCCCCATACACAAACACAAATCTCCTATGCAGGTGGACATGTCCAATACCACCACCCCACCCAACAAAAATACTTTAAAAGACTCTTAAGGCAGGACTGCTGGAGCAGCGCCAGGAAATTGGCAGTAAACAAAAGTTGAGGGAACAAGTAAATTGTGGGGCGGGAAAAGCTGCATTACATCTCTCCAAGAAATTTTCCCTCACAACCTCCCCCCCAATCTACTGCCGACCTTAAAACTCTGGTATTATTGGAAGACTCCTTGCTATCACTGGCCTCAAAATCCAGGTGGACCTAGTAGCCTAGTACTGGCCTACCACCCACCCCACCCAGAGATATTTTTGAAAAAATGTAGTCTGAACTACGCCATCTGAGACAGATCACTTTTAAGACCAGTTGCACATTGGTACATTGATATAGAGTATAGGTTGCTCTCAGTACAGGGATAATTAAATAGGCTTATTTAGGCCTAAACAAATTAAAAATCTTTCTCAGGCCCTCCCGCATGGTCCTTTTGGCTGCCGCATGCTGTTTTTATAACCAATCCTTAAACTTAAAAAAATGCCGATAGTATCACCGATCCAATTGTGACAGCACAAAAGTGGGTTTAATCATTATCAACTTATCATCCAGAAACCAGTTGTTTACAATTTTCTGTGTGAAGGGTCACTGTGACCTTGACCTTTGACCTAGTGATTCCAAAATAAATAGGGCTCTTTCTTCTACCAATGCCAACCTACCTATGAAGTTTCATGAACGTGGGTGGAACCATTGTCACATTATCACCTGGAAACCAATTGTTTATGATTTAATTTATTATGTTCAAGGTCATTGTGACCTTTACCTTTGACCTAGCGAGTCCAAACTACACAGGGGTCTTCCACTCACCTAGGCCAACCTATATATGAAGTTTCATGAATGTGGGTCAAACCATTATCAAGTTATCATCCCGAAACCAATTGTTTACAATTTACTATGTTGAAGGTCACTGTGACCTTGACATTTCACCTCGCGAGTACAAAATAAATAGGGTTCTTCCTCTCACTGATGCCATCCTACCTATAAAGTTTCATGAAAGTTGATCAAACCATTATAAAGTTATCATCCAGAAAGTTAAAAAATTTATAGTAATTTATATATTTTTTATACTTACCAATGACCCAGACATAGCTGGTGCTTACTCTTAAAAATCTAGGGCCAAACACAAATTTTGCCCCCCAATCCCCAAAATTTGCATCTAAAACCAAAGAAATCATGTCCTGAATGGCCCTCCATACTTTGCCTCTACTGCGCATGTGCAGTGTCGAGGAGGTCTCGAAATTGGCGCCAATTATCATTCTTACAAGCAGTGCCTGGTCAGCCCTATGTACTCAGCGGGGAGGTATGAGTTCCGAACTCCTGGGAGGGCCATCCCCGTCTGGGTCATTGGTAAGTATAAAAAAATATATAAATTACTATAAATTTTTTAACATTTTTATACTGTACCAATGACCCAGACACAGCTGAATAGTAAAAAGGCTGGAGGGCCTAGGACATAGAGGAAAATCCAATAAGCTCAACTATATAAAATAGAGTCATCCCTTGAGGAGAAAAGGAGTATTAGGCTTTACATGTATCTTTCTTATTTTATGATAAATTAGAAAGACACAATACCCTCCATAATTGAGCATAATAACATTCATGTTCTCTATTAACATCCAGTATAAGCCTTTATACTAATTATTTTAAAAGTAAGCCAATAAATAAAGTTAGTCCAGAGAATTGAGACTCTTTATACTCCTTTAAAAGTGTCCGAGGATTGTATATTAATGCCCGTTTGACACGACATATAGAAATGCTTCACACCGAGCTACACTTTAAAAATATGACATGAATAAATTTTAAACATTAACTTTACACTTTAAAACCATCCCGGTAACGACTCAGAATTACTGACTCTGGAGGAGGTATCCCCTTGCTTTTCACTATAAAGCAGGTGACCTAAGGGAACACCCCCCCCCCCCTTCCCCTGGATCAAATAGCCCAGAGCGAAGAGGGCAGCGGGATGGAGTCACTGCCGGAACAGAAAGCCTGCATAACTATAGTTGCAACTGTTTAGTGGTCGACATTCTGAGCAACAGATAACGGACCTAAACAATGCAGGTCTCCAGAAATGGACTCAATATTTCTGAGATAAAAATTTGTGAATGTGGATGGCTGAGACCAATATGCAGCCTTCATTAAATCTGTAATAGAAACACTATTTGCGTAAGCCCAAGATGAAGAAAGAGCTCTTACTTCATGAGCCGAAATCTTAAGCACAGACTGCTGAGTTGAAGATAGATTATCATAAGCAGTACGGATAGTTAATTGAATCCATCTAGCAATAGAATGGACCGTAATGTCCTTTCTATTAGGCATCAGAGACAGAAAGAAGCGTTTTCGTCCCTTTCTGATAAACTGAGATCTTTGTTTATAAATACGTAAAGCCCTAACCGGACAGAGTAAAGGCCTATGCCCGTCTGAAGACGGAAGGGCTTTTATAATAATAGGTTCCGGATATTTATTAGGAGCCTGATTCTTAGCCAAAAATCCAACATTAGTAGTAAAGGTAATAGTGTTCCCGACACTACGATAGTGAGAATCGTCCACCGATAGTGCATGAAGCTCACTGACTCTTCTAGCAGAAGAGAAAGCTAAGAGAAATGCTGTCTTATAAGACAAGAATTTGAAATCTACTGTCTCAAGAGGCTCAAATGGCTTTTCTTTTAGTTTAAGAAGAACCCAAGCTAAATTCCATTTAGGAATTAATCTAAGGGTTCTAGGTCTATTTATCGAGAAGTTTCTAACTAATTTAGATAAAGAGACATTAGATCCAATTTATAAACTATCATGGTGTGCATAGGTATCAGATAACACAGACCTATAACCTTTAATAGTAACAGGCTGCAGTTTGCAGTTTGATCTCGTCAAACAAGTATACTAGAAAGTTTGTAAAGTCTGGTATGGAGGGATCAAAAATATCAACAGAATGATCCCAACACCAACGAAGAAAGACCTTCCACTTAGCCGCATAGTTTAACAAAGAGGAGGTCCTCCTACAGTTAGAAATCGCGTCCACTGCTCGTCCTGTAAAATGCTTGCCGTGCAAGAAGGACCGCACAACAGAAATACGTGAAGGTTGAGACCTTGCGGGTTGTGATGAAGATGACACGATTTCCCCTGCGAAAGAAGATCCTCTCGTGGAGGAAGTTTTCGCGGTAAGTCCCACAGCAGACACCTGAGTAGATTTATCCACGGTCTCTGTGGAGACAGAGATCCTACCAACAGATTTTTGCATTGTGATTGTTTTATCTTTAGCAATATTTGCTAAATCAACAGCGCTGGAGGATACGCATATCCTATCATTCCGTCCCATGAGATCGATAGAGCGTCTACTACATATGCTCGGGGATCCGGACATGGCGACACATACGTCTGCAACTGATTGTTGAGTTGTGTCGCAAATAATTCTATCATTGGCCGCTCCCATTGGTAGCAAATCTGATTGAATACCTGTTTGTTGAGAGTCCATTCTGATGGCAACAAGCGACCCTTTCGTGAAAGGGAGTCTGCTAATACATTCAGACGACCCGGAATATGACAGACCGAAAGCAGAACTTGTTGTTCTAGAACAAACAGAAGGATTCTTTCCGTTAAATTGAATAACGGAACGGAATGAGTGCCTTTCTGGTTCCGGATATACTCTACTACTGTCATATTGTCGGACAGGATTTGGACATGTGCTTTCTGAATAATGTTCATTCAATGACGTAGTGCAAGCCAAATTGACATCATTTCCTTGATGTTTATGTGCTTGCCTAGAAACTGCAGATCCCAAAGACCCTGGCACTTCGAATCCGTTGGGATCAATGTTGCACCCCAACCTGTTTGACTGGCATCCGCCATAATCGTAAAACTCGGATCCGGCAACTGCAGTGGGACTCCCTGAGTCCACCACTGAATGTTCGCCCAAGTCTGAATCTCTTGTTTCACTTGATTTGACAAGAGAACGTCTATATCGAGCGAATGAATCTTTACTCTCCAATTCTGAGTCAAGAAAATTTGGAGAGGACGAGTGCGTAACCGCGCCATCGGAATGAGATCCGCAGCGGCTCCGCACAGACCTATCAGTCTCATGAACTCTCTCGCTGTGACTTTGTCTGAGTGAAGACAATAGCGAGCGTAACAACTGATTAATTTCGCTCTGGTTAACGGCAGATGAACGAGATTGTTGTGCGTCTCGAAGCTCATTCCCAGATGAGTGAATGACTTGGACGGCACCAGATCCGACTTCTCCTCGTTTATTATAAAACCGAGACGTCGGAGTAATAGAAGCAGATTCTGCACATCGTTCTGAAGCGTTAACTCGTTGCCGTACCTCTGAAGAATGTCGTCCAGGTAGGCCGACGTTACCACAGACGAATGAGCTCCGAAATGTATCATTACCGAGTTCATTATTCGAGTGAAAGTCCAGGGTGCTAGGTTCAAGCCGAAGCACATCGCTTGGAACTGATATACAACTCCTAGGACTGCAAAGCGTAGATACTTTCTGAATGTCGGATGTACCATGACGTGAAAGTACGCATCTTTGAGATCTATGCTTGTAGCATAGTCGTTCACTCGAATACTCGCTCTGACTGATCGAATTGTTTCCATATAGAACTTCGGAGCGACGATCAGCTTGTTTATCCAGCTCAGATCTATGACTGGACGGAACGAGCCGTCTGGTTTCGGAACCAGAAACAGATGGCTGTAGAAACCCGGTGATTCCTTGTCTTCTACGACCTCTACCGCGTTCACTTCTGATAAAAGAGCATCTCTTTTCTGCGGATTTTACGGAAGCGGAGTCCATTTTGGACTTCGAGTTAATGGAGGCTTTCGTTTGAAGGATATTCCTAGTCCTTCTGAAATTACCCCTCGAACCCAGGGGTCGTCCGTAATTGACGCCCACTCGTTTATAAAACTCGATAATCTTCCACCTACCGGAACACGATAGAGGTTCAAACCATCACCTCCTGGACCTGCGAGGCTTGCGGAAGGAGAAACTACGTCCTCCACAACCCGCACCTAGTCCCGTCGACCTAGGGACGTCTGATCGGTTGTCTCGGCCAGAATAACGTCCGGTACGTGAGTCGCTGCCTTGACGGTCTCTAGAATAAGACCTAGAGGACGTATAAGAACCTCTATAGGAACTCCTCTTGGGCGTACTTGTCCCAGAAGTGCCTGTCTTACTCTTTTCTGCTGTATCCAACTTTTTGGAAGCGGATTTGAATAGCAGACAATCCGAAGCTTTCTTAGTTATCTTATCATAGATTGCTGAAAGCTTGCGGTCGAAGAGAAGCTCTCCGGAGACCGAAGCGACTCTGAGAGAGTTCTTCACCTTACTATCCACGCGCGTGGATGTAGCTAGGGCTGCGTCACGTCTAACCAACTCCAGGTTTGCCACTGAAAGGGCAGAGTTATACGTGGAATAAGCTACTGCCCTTGAAAGAAGTCTTAATGAGGAATGTATATCCTGGAACTCTTTCCCTTGAAGACGTAATGATAACGCCTTAGTAAGGTGGTCTGCGTATGATAAAGCGTCTAAGCTAACTCTGTTAGACATTATTGTCATTTCCAACGTCGTGGTTGGAATTGACATAGACGATGGTATAGACAATTCCAAGTCTTCAGCCTCGTCGTCTAAACGCAGAGGAACTCTCGGTATGCCCTGTCCTGCCGTTTCGAATTTATTCCTTGAATTGATGAAAGGCAGATTTAGAGCATTTGTGGACAAGAAACCAGACTTGTCTGTTTTGGCAGCAAGCGTATAAATAGCGTCGTTCAATAATTCGAATGTTCTTGTGACATTATTGGACTGTGTCGGAAACTCAGGGACGATGTCCCTGAACCGATCAAAAAATTCTGTGTCCAATGACGCTATCAGTCTCTTATCCGGCATCGCAGCATTCTGGTCCGACGGAACAACTTGTGGAAGATAATGCCAGATGAAATCTACGGCAACTTTATGTTGTTCCGAAAGGGATAGCTCCAAATCCTCCGAATCCCTTTCGCCATCCTGTCGGACCCTATGAAGTTCTCGGTCGTCCGTACCTGATGCTTCAGCGGAGCGTACCGACCCAGCGTCGGCGGATAATTCCTGATCCGACAGAGATTCTGTCGTTTGCTGGGATAAGTTGTGCTATTTGGGATAGCACGTCTGTCACTGAGGCCTGTGGAGTAGTGGTCTTACGTTGCTTTGCCGCTGGAAGTTCCGTGTACGTTGACTCCTGCATACTTCTCTTATGCGAACGTCCTGAGTCTACAGGCCTCGTGTCCCTGGCTACCGGATGGCGTGACCTGGTCACCATGGAATCCCTGATTGGCGTAGCCAAGGTGCGGTCGTGTGCGCTGCCGTGAGGATGAGGAAGCCTTATCGACAGTCTCTCCGGACTGTCTATATAACGGAGCGTCCCGAGCGGCGGACGTATGCTCCGAATGCGAAACGTTTTGTACCACAACATCTGGTCCCAGATGTTGTTGTACGAGAGAGGGACCTCTCTCGCTCGCAGCCCGGATGGACCTGGACGAGCTAGGAACCGGACTAATAGGCTTCCTCCGTTCTCTCCTCTGATCCGTCGTCACTGGGTGTGCACTTTGTCTATTTATAGTGCTCGCATCACCCAAATCTCCTTCCTGGACCGCAACGGACGAACCCGGCTGCCGAACCATTCGATGAATGGACGCTACACCTGGCGAGTTAGCGGACATCAATGCCGTCAATCCTACAAGGGACCTCTCAGGCAATTGACGTATTTCCATGAGCACTTTTGCCGCTAGCTCTTCATTTAACTGTGAAGACGGAGGCACACTTTTGGAAGACATCACGGAAACATCACCCTGTTCTTGTTCCTCTGAAATAGAGATTGATAAACTAGAGTGACCCTGCGGAGAAAAGACCGGCATGGCCTTTTCCCCGCTAACAACATACCGTGACACACGCTTCCAATGTTTGTCATCCCAATTGACACATACTGAACAGGAGTTAGTGCGAGTACACTGACTACAATTAATACAATGATTATGAAAGTCAGAGGAAGATTTCCTCTTATTACAATTTGAACAATATCCTTTCATTGTGAAAAGAATACAAGTCCTAGTACTCGCACCAACCCCTGAAAATAAAGATACATAATAACATGATCCATTAACATAGAAAAAATAATTGAAATCAAAAAAAATTTTTGAAAAAATATTTTTTCAGAAAAGCCCAAGTTTCTGAAAAGTAATGTTGAGCCCCAATGGATCCCAAGAAGCCTAAGTGTGGACAAAAATTTTAAAAATATTTTAAAAAATTAATGCAACACTTATGTATAATAATAATGTATCTTGTTATGATTAAGCTAATACAAAGACAAGACAGAGACTGTTGTCAATGTAAACAAGAAGTGTATAAACACCAGAAACATGACTCCAGGCACTGATAACCATGGCCTGAAATCAGTTACCAATAACACACTATCTGATGCAAAACAGAGACTTCCAGGGAAGAAACTGCAGAACATCAGATGGTAGATGCAGAACACTACGCCTAAACACCCATGGGTGAGGACGTAAACATGGGGAAAAGAACAGAATTCATTCTGTTACCCAGCTAAAACTCCCAAGAAATTTTAGTAATAATATTACAGAAAATATGCCAAAAGCATGGGAGAATAGCAAGGGGGGACTTAAAGGAAATGGAGAGAGGAAACACTGAACAAGCAGTGTAACTTTATAGCAAGAATGACAACAACAGGCCCATGCCTCGAAATTAGGCAACTTATCATAATTTCATAAAAAAAATTTATGTTACAGCCCTGATTATTTCCTGCCACTCATTTTTCCTCTCCTCCTTCTATTTCCTCTTTAGATCCACCATTTCTCTAATATTTATGTGTCTGGAATCATTTAAACTGAGATTTACAAGCACAAAGATCAGTCAGATGTGAACTGATGAAGGGCCAAACAAAAAATGATAATTGGCGCCAATTTGGAGACCTCCTTGACACTGCGCATGCGCAGTAGAGGCAAAGTATGGAGGGCCATTCAGGACAAGATTTCTTTGGTTTTAGATGCAAAATTTGGGGATTGGGGGGCAAAATTTGTGTTTGGCCCTAGATTTTTAAGAGTTAGCACCAGCTATGTCTGGGTCATTGGTACAGTATAAAAATACAATTGTTTTGATTTAGTATGTTCAAGGTCAGTGTGACTTTCACCCTTGACCTAGTGAGTCCAAAATAAATAGAGTTCTTCCTCTCACCAAGGCCAACCTACCTATGTAGTTTCATGAATGTGGGTCAAACTATTATCAAGTTATCGTCTGGAAACCAATTGTTTACGCCCGCCATACATCAAAATCAAATGGTTTGTGTCTGATATTTTACCCAAGTTAATAAAATGTTCCCTTGAGTGCAACAAGACTTTGCAACGACTTCTTGCACTCAAGGGGTGTAATACATCACCACCCATGCTATTCCATAGATTATGGGGCCTAAAACAATAAAACAAACCAAGAACATGAACTTTTTAATGGCAAGAAATAATTACAAAAATAAATGAAAGTGTCAATGACACTGTAGCTCAACTTGTGTAAGACATGTACATGTATAGTATGTGACACAGCAATGACAAATATCTAGGTAATGACCTGATAACAAAGGTACATATTGACATGTGTACTTACTGTGTATAAGTAGCACTGAATGAATCAAAGTCCATCTAATTTGCAGAATTTCATGCTTGAGAAAAAACCCCGTATTTCATGTGATGTATTCCATGTTACTAAACATTCAGACAAAAATTTATACGAATCAGAACTTTCATACAGAAGTTCTGTACAAAATACTGATTGCACTAACTAAAGTACAAAATGGCTGCTGGTGGCCATCTTGAATTTCAGACCGCACCCAAAAACACTCGTTCTCATCCCACGGTATTAACAAAGGTACTCAAGAAGTTTTATAAAGATCGGTTCATAAATACGGCCACTAGCCTGAGCCGTATTGAACTGTTGACGGATGGATGGATGACGGGCCATGGCATAACCTCAAATTTGACTTACGTCAAAGTTGAGCTAAAAACCAACCGCCTGCATACAATTTTACAAATGAAAGTGTCAATGACACTGTAGCTTAACTTGTGTGTTGTGTTTGATGAAAAGGATAATGTTCAATGTTTATGAAAGGATTATGAAATAAGACAAGAATTGTGATAATTGGGAATATGCTCATTTCTGTTCCCTGTATGCTATGTTTATGATAAAAATAATATGAGGTGTACACTGTACTAAAGATCTGAGGGGTGGGTTAATATGACCTCACAGTTAATATATGTGGCCCTCACAGTTAACGTATATCAACAAAAGTTACCAAATTACAGTGAAATTATTCCAAAATGAGTCATCCTATCAAGTTACATTAAAATCCCTTCATAAATATGCACTGTAGACTGTGCTAAAGGTTTTCGGGCTTTGGGCCCCTGAATCGTCAGTTTCCCAATTGCGTCCAAAGGGGACATTCTCATCTTGACATTATATGAAGTCAACCTACCAAGTTACAAAGAAATCCCTCCATAAATACGACCTGTAGACTGTGCTAAAGGTTTTTGGGCTTTGGGCTCTGGCAGCCATCATGGTTGAATGATCGCAACCAAAAAGTGGAATTCTCATCTGGGCATCATCTGGAGTGATCCTTCGAAGTTACAATGAAATACCTTCATAAATATGACCTGCAGACTGTGCTCAAGGTTTTCGGGCTTCGGGCACTTGTAGCCATCACAACTGACCAATCACGACCGAAAGGGGATGCCATTATCTAGGCATTATATGGAGTCAACCTAACAGGTTACAATGAAATCCTTCCATAAATATGACCTTTTGCCTATGCTAAAGGTTTTTGGGCTCGGGCACCCATCAAGGCTGCATGACCGCGATCAAAATGGGATGTTCTCATCTAGACATTATTTGGAGTCATCCTGCCAAGTTACAATGAAATCGCTTCATAAATATGACCTCTAGACTGTGCTAAAGGTTTTCGGGCTTCGGGCTCCTGTAGCCGTCACAGTTGCCAATCACGTCCAAAGGGAAACTTTCTCATTTAGACATTGTATGAAGTCAACCCACCAAGTTACAATGAAATTCCTCAGTAAATATGACCTGTAGACTGTGCTAAAGGTTTTCGGGTTTTGGGCTCGGGCAGTCGTCACGGTTGGCAGATCATGCCCAAATGGGGAAATTCTCATCTAGACATCATAAGGAGTCATCCTACCAAGTTATAATGAAATCCCTCCACATTAAACATGACCTGCAGACTGTGCTAAAAGTTTTTGGGTTTCGGGCTTGGGCAGCCATCACGGTTGATAGATCATGTCCAAAAGGGGACGTTCTCATCTAGGCACTATACAGAGGCATCCTACCAAGTTACAATGAAATCCCTTCATAAATACGACCTGTAGACTGTGCTAATGGTTTTCAGGTTTTGGGCTCGGGCAGCCATACCGGTTGCCCGATCGCGACCAAAAGGGGACGCTCTCATCTAGACATGACCCCAAACCTGCATATGAAATTTCGTGACGATCAGACAAGAACTACGGGGTGTAGCCCGTGCTAAAGGAAAATGTGAACAGACGTCACAGACTCACAGACTTCCGCACGCGTGATGGCAATAGCTTATCTTGACTATGTCAAGTTAAGCTAAAAATGGTCGGAGAAACAGAAGATCTACTTTGTGAGGCCTTACCTCTCTAAGTTCCGACCACTCTTGACAATATGTAGATAGAAATTATCTGGTGACACAAAATGGCAAACTTTCACTGGCACTTCTATAGAAGGTGAATGTGGATCATCTGGAGTTTCTGAATCCAACGATGGAGAGGGAGGTCTATTCACATTTGTGTTGATGGCCAATTTCTTCTTCTTCTCACGTTCTACTGTTGAAGTACTGCCTCTAGATTTCACATTCTCTAATAAACTGGAGTAGTTTTTATGTTTACCATAAGTCGCCACATCATTTGAGTCTTGGTTATAATTCAATGTGGACGGTTGAATACCACCTTTATTAGGTGAACTAATAGGTGTCATTGCACTGTCTGACATGGTCAATGTCCCATTTAGAGAATCTGATGAAGAAGACGAACTACGTGATCTCACATTCTGAAAATTTATATTGAAAATTTATTAAAGTTAAATTTCATGATAAATCTATATACACGTATTCAAATATTCTTTCTGCTTAAATCTAGGGCATTGACATGGAAAACAGAAAAATAATAAAAAAAATGTCAAGTATGGTATGTATAAAATTTTGTTTCATTTCATTCAGTCAAACTAAAGTTATCGTCCCAAAACCATATTCTTGATGGATGGACATACATCCGTACGGACTGATGGACAAGGGTAACACTTAATATTCCTCACCAGAATGGCAGGAGCATAATAAAAATAAAAAAGAGCCACACAAAGTGTTGCATATGCCCTCTCTTGTGATACTACGAAGAGCTTAATTAGCCCTCAAATTATATGTGCAAATAACTAGGTGTATCTATATTAATATAAAGCAAGGGTCATCACTCGGGTATGCATGTATCAATGAAAAACGGCAATATGTGGATATCATTTTTCCAATACCGACCTCTCGCCTTACCAAATGACATCAAAATCTGACAACCAATGCCTTAATTGTAATATGAAATACTAGAACAGAATGTCTTTTAAGTGTGAAAAAGGATCATAACTCTGGTACACAGGGATGAATGAAATCACAGGTGAACATCTTTCCCTCACAGTTGTCTTTCACGATATCAAAGGACATCAAAATTCTAAAACTTATGCCCATGTTATAATGTGAAGCGATTGTATGAAGTGCAGATGGAGCCCTGGACTGTATGCCTATCAAAACCTCTGGATGAGGTCAGGGGCATAATGATAGGGCTAATATAGTTTTTTTCCAGCATTATATTATTTCACACTGACTGCCTAATAACCAAATATATCTAGTATTACACACACATTCTAATAAATTACACGTCAGTTATTTCATTACCCTCTGAATTCATTGTAATTTCTCCAGGGCATATTTCATTATATCTTCCATTCTACAAGTATCTGGGTAGGGCTGCACGATATTCAAAACGGAATATCGGTATCGGTATTCAAAAAAAATACTGCGGTATACCGGTATATCGAAAACTGTTCAGAAAAATTAACATAAATACCACAAACGAGGCTTATGGCATCAGTCGGAACGAATTAGCATGCCTTGATGATGTGGTTCGAAAAACCTTTTCCCCAAGGCAGACGTTATCAAAATTTATTCTTTAAAAAAAAGTTAATCAGATTTTCCAAAAAAAATTCTACAAAACAATATCATGTAAACCCTCATTGGAACGAGCTCAATGATATAGTTTCGTTGAAATTTTTGAAAATTATTTTTTCAACTGCTGAAATTGTATATTACGTAAGCACATGCAGACAATTCCTTCGGTAAAGGGATAATATTATTCATTTGGAGCTACAATTAAAAAACTCAAGACATCTTGAAAATTAAATTGTGGGTAAATAAATAATGACGATGAACCGATATTTTTGTAATTACACCGGTATTCAATCGATATTGGTTTGAATACCGGTATATATCGGTTTATCGATATACCGTGCAGCCCTAGATCTGGGAACTGAATTGGTTTTCACATTGTCAGATGCAAGCTGCCTACATAAACTACATGTATATCCTATCTACATGTTACCCCAAGCCAAGTATGAAATTTGAAACTGATCAGCTGAAAGATGTGGCCTGTAGGGTGTGCTAAAGAAATTGAGGACAGACAGAGATACGAACAGATGGATGTATGGATGGATGGACAGCAGATCCCAACCCATGCCAATAGCTCCTACTAAAATAAATATTTGAGGTGAACTAAAAATCAGAAATAATTGTTGGGTTGCAAATCACAGACCTTCCCAATTTTCTTCAATGCCCACCCCACCCCACCTCCCCACAACTTATAAATTTGACCATGAAGCTCAGACTGTAATTAATAAAACAGAAAAAAATATGAAAAGTGAAATATTTATAATAAGACTCTTTTGACAAAAATATTCCACTCTTACCCAAATTTTTTGTTTTATTCATGATAATCAGATCTGTGAAAGCATGTAATTTGACAATGAACGTCTCAAAATCAGAAAAAAAAGCATACACCATGAGATGGCAAAATCCTCCGCCGCAATGAGAGAGGTGGATCAAAATGTTTTTTCAGGATTTTCCTGGGACTTGCAGAAGTAACATGATTGTAGTTGTTCATAACAGGATGAAAAATGAAAGTGTCAATGACACTGTTGCTTAACTTAACTGTGTGTTGAGTTTGATGAAAAGGATAATGTTCAATGTTTATGAAAGGATTATGAAATACGACAAGAATTGTGACAATTGAGAATATGTTAATTGCTGTTCCCTGTATGCTGTGTTTTCAATAAAAATAATTTGAGGTGTAGACTGCTCTAAAGAATTGAGGGGCTTGTTAATGTGGCCCTGCCCTCACAGTTAATGTATGTCAACCAAAGTTACCAAGTTGCAGTGAAATTATTCCAAAACAAGTCATCCTATCAAGTTAAAATGAAATCCCTTCATAAATATAACTTGTAGACTTTTCTAAAGGAATCTTGGTTACATGAATGCTCGGCAGTCACAGCTGACCGATCATTACCAAAATAGGACAGTCTCATCTAGATATCATACCAAGTTATCCTGCCAAGTTACAATTAAATTACTTTATAAAAGGAAACTGTA
The DNA here is from genome assembly GCA_031216915.1 of Pictodentalium vernedei. Taxonomy (NCBI): domain Eukaryota; kingdom Metazoa; phylum Mollusca; class Scaphopoda; order Dentaliida; family Dentaliidae; genus Pictodentalium; species Pictodentalium vernedei. The sequence goes on from CM062296.1 coordinate 815,907,979, forward strand.
GAAGTATTAAATGAATCCAGGTCGCATGACCAGGTGCCGGTAATGGCTGACTGATCATGACCAAAATAGGAAAGGCTCATCTAGACATCATATTAAGTTATCCTTCCAAGTTACAATTATTTATAATTTATTTATTGATGTTTAAGGTCACATATTTATGCACAATGGCTAATCATGACCGTGACAGTTTTATGGGTGGAGGAAGCCGGAGTACCCGGAGAGAACCACAGAGCAACGACGAGCAGCTGCCAGCTCCCCAACATCGTAACTCCGCACTGCAGCACAGGCAGGGTTAGATTGGTTGAAGACATGCATACCATCGACGTGCAGTACGCCTTAGTACACGGCGTCATCGTGCCCCCACATGGGCAATGGGGGTGAAGTGTCTTGCCCAAGGACACAACGCAGTTGCCGCAGGTGGGATTCGAACCGAGGACCTCTCAGCCTGCAGACTGCACCTCTACCTACTGAGCCACCGCCCCCCCCCCCCCCCCCCCCCCCCCAAGTTACAATGAAATGAACTGTAGACTGTGCTAAACAAATCTAGGTCACAGGCCTGTGCGGCCATCAGGGTTGACCGATCACTGCCAAAATAGGACATTCTCATCTAGACATTATACTGAGTCATCATACCAAGTTACAATGAAATCCCTTCATAAATATGACCTGTATACTGTAGTAAAGGTTTTCAGGTTTATTGTGACCAAAAGGGGAAGTTCTCATCTAGACATTATACGGAGTCATTGTATCAAGTTACAATGAAATACCTTCATAAATACGACCTGTAGACTGAGCTAAAGGGTTTCGGGCTTCAGGCCCTGTCGCCGTCACAGTCGACGATCACAACTGAAAAGGAACATTCTCATTTAGACATTATATCGAGTCATCATACCAAGTTACAATGAAATCCCTTCATAAATATGGCCTGTGGACTGTGCTAAAGGTTTTTGGGCTTCGGGCCTGTGTAGTCATCACAGAGGACCGATCGCAACCAAAAGGGGACATCCCTATTTAGACATTATACTGAGCCATCCTAACAAGTTACAATGAAATCCCTCCATGAATATGAACTGTACACTGTGCTAAAGGTTTTCAGGCTTGGGGTCCCTGTAGCCATCACAGCCGACCGATCGTGACCAAAAGTATCTATTTATTAAGGTTTAACAACACATTAACAGCCAAGGTCGCATTGTGTCGGTGACAGTTTTGCGGGTCGAGAAAGGCGGAGTACCACTGAACAATGACGAACAGCTGCCAGCTCCCCAACATCGTAACTCCGCCCTGCTGCACAAGCTGGGTTAGATTGGTTGAAGACATGCGCACCATCAACGTGCAGTATGCCTTAGTGCAGGCTGTCATTGTGCCCCCATGTGGGCAATCAGGGTTAAAGTGCCTTGTCTAAGGACACAATGCAGGCGTCCGAATTGATCGCTTAGATGGTCACCCGTCCAATGGCTAACCGGGCTTGACATTGCTTAACTTCGGTGATCTGATGAGAACCGGTTCCCGCCACCGCATCCCCCCCCCCCCCCCCCCCCCCATCATGACCAAAAGGGGGCATTCTCATCTAGACATTATATGGGAATCATCCTACCAAGTTACAAAGAAATCCCTCCAAAATAACGATCTGAAGACTGTACTAAAGGTTTTTGGCCTCGGCAGCCATAATGGTTGACCGATCACCGATGTTCTCATCAGACATGGCCTCAAACCTGCATATGCAATTTTGTGATGGTCAGACTAGAAAAACAGGGTGTAGTCTGTGCTAAAGAAAAATGTGAACAGACTCACAGACTTCTTCACATGATGGCAATAGCTTATCTTGACTTTGTCAAATTAAGCTAATGAAAGTGTCAATGACACTGTAGCTCAACTTGTTTAAGGCATGTACATGTACAGTATGTGACAACAGCAATGATAAACATCTAGGTAATGACCTGATAACAAAGGTACATGTAAAGTATTGAAACGGTCTGTACATAAATGCCGACCGTAGCCTATAACAAATGTGCAGGTAAAGTATTGTAAAGGTGGGCGACAGTTAGATACTAAACTAGAAAAGAAATCTTGGAGTCCCAGAGTGGGTCTGACTGAACCCCAAAATATTTCTCATAGCACAATGATAACAAAGGCACCCAAAAACACTTGTTCCTGTCACAAGGAGATAACAAAGGTACCCCAAGAAGTTTTGTGAAGATCAGTTCATAAATACAGACTCTAGCCCGAGCCATATTGACATGTGCATTTACTGTGTATAAGTAGCACTGAACAAATCAAAGTTCATCTAATTTGCATAAAAAACCTGTATTATATGTGATGTATTCCATGTTACTAAACATTCCTACAAAAATTTATTGAAATCAGAACTTTCATACAGAAGTTCAGTACAAAAAACTGATTGCACTAATTTTGGTACAAAAAGGTTGCTGTCGGCCATCTTGAATTTTGGACCAACCCAAAAACACTTGTCCTCATCCCATGGTGATAACAAAGGTACCAAAGAAGTTTCGCAAAGTTCGGTTCATAAATACAGCCTCTAGCCTGATTGGACTTAATTTCGGTACAAAATGGCCACTGGCAGCCATCTTGAATTTTGGACCGCACCCAGAAACACTCGTTCTCATCCCAAGGTGATAACAAAGGTACCCAAGAAGTTTCGTGAAGATTGGTTCATAAATACAGACTCTAGCCCAAGCTGTATTGACATGTGCACTTACTGTGTATAAGTAGCACTGAATAAATTCATCTAATTTGCATAATTTTTGCACGAGAAAAAAACCTGTATTATACGTGATGTACTCCATGTTACTAAACATTCATTCATAAATTTATTCAAATCAGAACTTTCATACAAAAGTTCTGTACAAAAAACTGATTGCACCAATTTTTGGTACAAAATGGCCGCCAGCAGCCATCTTGAATTTCAGACTGCACCCAGAAACACTCGTTCTCGTCCCAAGGTGATAACAAAGGTGCCCAAGAAGTTTCGTAAAGATCGGTTTATAAATACGGCTCTAGCCCGAGCCATATTGGCATTTGCAGTTACAGTGCTGAAAGTAGCATTAAATAGATTTATTTATTGGTGTTTAAGGTCACATATTTCTGCACAATGGCTAATCAAGACCACGAAAGTTTTACGGGTGGAGGAAGCAGGAGTAACCGGAGAGAACCACCGAGCAACTGTCAGCTACCCAACATACTAACTCCACACAAGCAGGGTTAGCATTGGATGAAGACAGGTGCACCATCGACATGCAGTACGCCTTAGTACACAGCGTCATCGTGCCCCCACGTGGGCAATGGGGGTGTCTTGCCCAAGGACACAATGTGGTTGCTGCAGGTGGGATTCGAACCGAGGACCTCTCGGCTTGCAGCCTGCACTGCTACCAACTGAGCCACCGCGCCCCCAACATTAAATAGATCAAAGTTAGTCTAACTGGCATAATTTATGCACGAGAAAAAAACCTGTATTATATGTGATGTATCCCATGGTACTAAACATTCACACAGAAAATTATTCAAATCAGCACTTTCATATGAAAGTTAAAAAATCTGATTGCAACCTAATTTTGTACAAAATGGCTGCCTGCGGCCATCTTGAATTTCAGACCGGACCCCAAAACACTCGTTCTCGTCCCACGGTGATAACAAAGGTACCCAAGAAGTTTCGTAAAGATCGGTTCATAAATACAGCCTCTAGGCCGAGCCGTATTGGCATTTGCACTTACAGAGCTGAAAGTAACATTAAATAGACCAAAGTTAGTTTGCATAATTTATGCACGAGAAAAAACCCTGTATTATATGTGATGTATCCCATGGTACTAAACATTCATACAAAAAAATTATTCAAATCGGAGCTTTCATATAGAAGTTCTGCGCAAAAAACTGATTGCACCTAATTTTGGTACAAAATGGCTGCCAGCAGGCATCTTAAATTTCAGACCAGACCCAAAAACACTAGTTCTTGTCTCACAGTGATAACAAAGGTACCCAAGAAGTTTCGTAAAGATCGGTTTATAAATACGGCCTCTAGCCCGAGCCATGTGTATGGCACGACGGATGGACAGACGGACGACAGGCTATGGCAATACCTCAAATTTGGCTTTGCCAAAGTTGAGCTAAAAATGGACCAGTATTTTCTATTGATGTTGTAAGATTCATATATTTCCACACATATTACATTTGAGAGACATGAACAGATATTGCCTGCTGAATTCATTGAATGTAAATGTAATGATTTTTACACTGTAAAACCAGTTCATTTTTTAAAAAAAACCCTAAATTTTCAGTGACGTTAGTTAAAGGTATCAGTTCCATTAAAAAAGGAAACTCACACCAACTTACAAAACTGATAAACAGCACAAATTCAAAGGTAACAAACACTGTGGGGGAAACATATTACCCATAAATTGATAGAAATACAAACCTTTTCTTTGTCTGAACTTTGTTGTTCATCATCGTTCTTCACAGATTGGGATATCAGGTTGGCAGCTGTTAGTTTTGGAGACCTACGTGATTTATGACTGCCTGCTGCTCCTGGTGGGCTACAACAAAATTAAAAAAAATAATTACATGTAGTATTTTACCTGGGATTAAAACAAAATACTAATATTTAAGCCTACTATAAAATCACAGAAAATTTTTCCTAAATTTTGTAATGAGGGAGTGAGTTTTTTATTCTTTTTTTTCAAATCATAAAACAATACAGCAAATAATGAAAGTGTCAAAGTAACTTGACTGTGTGTTGTGTTTGATGAAAAGGATAATGTTCAATGTTTATGAAAGGATTATGAAATAAGACAAGAATTGTGATAATTGACAAGTTAATTTCTGTTCACTGTATGCTATGTTTTCAATAAAAATAATTTGAGGTGCAGACTGTACTAAAGAATTGAGGGGTGGGTTAATGTGGCCCTCATAGTTAATGTATGTCAACCAAAGTTACCAAGTTACAGTGAAATTATTCCAAAAGGAGTCATCCTATCAAGTTACAATGAAATCCTTTCATAAATATGGCCTGTAGACTGTGCTAAAGGTTTTGGGGCTTCAGGCCTGTGTAGCCATCACAGCTGACCCATCACAACCAAAATGGGACGTCCTCATCTTCTAGACATTATACTGAATGATCCTACATTGAAATCCCTTCATAAATATGACCTGTATCTGTGCTAATGGTTTTTGGCTCGGGCAGCCATCACGGTTGAACGATCGCGACCAAAAGGGGACGTTCTCATCTAGAGTCATCCTACCAAGTTACAATGAAATCCCTTCATAAATGCGACCTGTAGACTGTCCTAAAGGTTTACAGGCTTCTGATTGCAACAAAAAAGGGACTTTCTCATCTACATATGAAATTTAGTGAGGATCAGACAAGAACTACAAGGTGTAGCCTGTGCTAAAGGAAAATGTGAACAGACTCCAAGACTAACAGACTTCTGCACGCTTGATGGCAATAGCTTATCTTGACTTTGTCAAGTTAAGCTAAAAATTGAATTCTCTAACTCTAATGCTGAAAAACAAACATTTTTAGCAGCAAATATTGTTTATCTATTTACTGGTGCTTGAAGTCACATTTTTCTGCACAATGGCCAATTGTGACTGCAACATGGAGATAAAGTCAAGTTCAGCCAATCGTTTATACCCACATTGCCTATTTTAAAGGACTTCCATCCAAGGCACTGGTTACCAGGACCTATTTAACCAGTAAAACACAGCTTGTTTACATCAGTAAACAAGCAATGCTTCACTTCCTGGGGTTCCAACGGGGAAGCAAATATTCTAATAATGCAGATGGGAGTTTCTTTGTTTATTGGGATATAACATTTTCAACAGCCAGGGTCTTTTCATTATGGACAATTTCAGGGGTGGAGAAAGCCAGAAGAGAGCCACTGAGCAAGAGCAAGAAACTGTAAGACTTACCATCTTACTAACCTAAACAAGTTATGAAATGAAAACAGGAAAGTACGGTGGCTCAGTGGTAACCAGGCCTGAAAATAAGCAGTCTGACATTTGCAGAATGAGGTCCCCAGAGGGTGAATTTGATGATGCTATTCCATACAGCGGGCCAATTTATCCTCTGGGTACCTCTTTCTGTTTAGTTTTGAGACTCTGATTCAGATTGAGGTTCACAGAGGGTAAATTTAATGATGCTACCCTGCACAGCAGGGTAGCAACACTGAATTCACCCTCTGGGGACCTCATTTTGCAGATGACAGTCTGCTTATTTTCTGGCTTGGCGGTAACGGCTTGGACTTTAAAATGAAAGGTCCACTGTCCGATAACGGCTAGGGGTCACTGCGTTGTTCCTTGGGCAAGGCACTTCATCCCGATTGCTCATGATGCTGTGTACTAAGGCATACTGCACATCAATGATGCACATGTCTTCAACCAATGCTAACTCTGCTTCTGCGGAGTTAGTATGTACGTTGGGGAATCTGACAGTTGCTTGCCATTGCTCAGTGGTTTTCTCTGGGTACTCTGGCTTCCTTCACACGTAAAACTGTCCAACACGAGGTGACCCTGGCTGTCAAATGTGTTAAACCCTAATAAATAAAAAAATAAATAAATAAATAAATAAATAAATAATTGAAAATAGAATTGAAAATAGAATATGTTTTCAATTTTGGAATTCACTAAAAAAAAAATCGCGACATCGACGCCATAGCTGCGATGGGTGGTGCAATCTCACAAAATTCTAAGCTCATCAAGGGCCATAACTCCAAGAAAAATATTTGGAACAACACATGCATTGAACAGTGGCTAGACATCAATAAGATACACTTACATGCCCAATATAAAGTCATTCCATCAAGTATTTCAAAAGTTATTGAGTTTTGAAACTCGTTGGTCACAGACAGACCGACATGAAACTCGTTGGTCACAGACAGACCGACAGACAGACCGACATTGCCGCTTATAGAGCTGCTAGTCGCAGCTAAAAATATTCCACAAGCCATTTCATTGAGGGTTCATAATCCGAGTTTGAATGCTTTCTGAGAATATTACTGGCTGGTTTGGGCTGTTACTTTGGGTAACAAGTTGCTATAGATGAGATTACACTAAGGCTGTACAGTGCACAGGGTCAGTTATATTTTGTCTATAACCAGGAACTGTGACTAACCTTCTGCAATGCATAAGTTCAAAGTCTCGATCACAGTGTTGATGGAAACAAAGATCAACCTTGCTCCAGATTTTATCTGTTTGTCGGATGGATAGAAAAAATAAAACAAGAGGCCCCACGGGGCCTGAGGCACTCATCTTGAACAGAACACAATATAAACTGAGTCCAAGAATGAGTCTACATTAAGCAAGCCATCTCCATAGGCTACACTGTCAATGCTTGAGTCCCTCAGGAGTTACAAAAATAATCCAGGCATCATGCCTTTTCTTCAGTTGATCATAATGTAAAATGTAGAGCTCCCCTATGAAGCCCCTTGATACAACCTATGTGGATTAGTCTTAGTTACACACCTCTGGAGGGTACTGAATACAAAATTTTTAATTCTTCAGCAAAATGGATTGTTAAAGAAATTTCCTCATATCGCAATAAATAAAAATTTGGGCTACCATAGCGAGCCCAAATATATACCTAGGGATCTGATTTGAACAAACTTGAATCTGACCCCCTCCCCCCCCCCCCCCCCCCCCCCCCCCTAGAGATGTTGCATACCAAATATGAAAGCATTCTGACTTGTGGATCTGAAGAAGATTTTTAAAAATTATCCCCCATATTGAACAAAGTTGAAATTTGGGCTTCCGTAGGAAACCCAAATATTAACCTAGGGACTTGGTTTGAACAATCTTGAATCTGACCCTCATAACAATGATGTATATGAAACATTAAAAGATTCTGACTGGTGGTTCTGAAAAAGAAGATTTTTAAAGAATATTCCCTGTATTACCCTATGTTAAAAATTCGGGCTCCTGTATTGAGCCCAAATATGAACCAATGGGCTTTATTTCAACAAACTTGTATCTGACAACCCTATGAATACTGTACAACGAATATCAAAAGATTTTGATGATTGGTTCTGGAGAAAAGATTTTTTTAAATTTTTGCAAATATGCTGACTCCGCATTTTTTCGATGCCCATTACAGAACACCCTAACATAACTGATGGCAATTTTTTTTTTACCATTCAATTCTACTGGTCCTAAAGATACTTCATACCAAATAACAGCTCTCTGTTTCATGGGGTTTGGGAAATATGGGCGTTTGAAAATATTTCTATTTTTAGCTCCCAGGGTTCCCATGGGATGCGTGATTTTTTTTTTTTGCATGGGTCAAGTACTTATGACCTAATAATACCACATACCAAATTTGGTTCACACCAGGCCAAAAATCTTACCCCTCCCATTACAAAGCCAAATATTGCTTCACGAACTTCGTTTGAACAAACTTGATTCTACACCTAAAAAGGAAGCTCCATAGCAAATATCAAGTCATTGTACACAATGGTTCTTGAGAAGATTTTAAAAATATTTTGGAGCATTTTCCCAACTCCCTCCCTATGGGGTTGGGCATATTAAGTTGAACAAAAATGCAATGCCCCTTTGGGACCATCACTCACATAAACTTTCACTTGAATATGCCCAGTGGCTTTGGAGGAAAAGACCAAAACATGGTGTTGACGGACGACGGACGGAGAGTGATGAGATTAGCTCAGCTTGACTGTGTCAAGATGAGCTAACAAATCCTCTCTGCAATGAAGTTGTGAGTAATTTTATTCCAGTCACCTCCTTTTGAAAGGGGTAAATTGGAGGCACTATGTGCTACAAAAAAAATGCTCTACGTCCCTCAGCTACAAGCACTCACTTATGCATATAAGGCATGGAAAGTTAAAAAATTTATAGTAATTTATATATTTTTTATACTTACCAATGGCCCAGACATAGCTGGTGCTAACTCTTAAAATATAGGGCCAAACACAAATTTTGCCCCCCAATCCCCAAAATTTGCATCTAAAACCAAAGAAAACATGTCCTGAATGGCCTTCCACACTTCACCTCTACTGCGCATGCGCAGTGTCAAGGACGTTCCGAAATTGGCGCCATTAATCATTCTAATAACCAGTGCCTGGTAAGCGCTATGTACTCAGCGGGGAGGTAAGAGTTCCCAACTCCTGGGAGGGCCATCCCCGTCTGGGTCATTGGTAAGTATAAAAAATATATAAATTACTATAAATTTTTTAACATTTTTATACTGTACCAATGACCCAGACATAGCTGAATAGTAAAAAGGCTGGAGGGCCAAGGACATAGAGCAAGATGGAATACGCTCAATTATATAAAATAGAGTCATCCCCTCTAGGGAAAAAGAAGTATTAGGCCTTTACATGTATCTTTCTTATTTATGATAAATTAGAAAGATACAACACCTTCCAAAATTGAGCATCATAACATCCATGTACTCTATTAATATCTAGTATAATCCTTATACTAATAATTTTTACAGTAAGCCAATAAATAAAGTAAGTCTAGAGAATAGAGACTCTTTATACTCCTTGAAAGTGTCTGAGGATTGCATAATGATGTCCGTTGACACATGCTATATTCAAAAGCTATACTTTAAAAACTAAGACTTGAATGAATTTTTAAAACATAAACTTCTCACTAAACAACCATCCCAATAACAGCTCAGAATTACTAACTACGGAGGAGGTATCCCCTTGTTTTCATAGTAAAACAGGTGACCCAAGGGAACACCCTCCCCCCCCCCCCCCCCCCCCCCCCCCCCCATTTTTCTTGCCCTGGGTCAAATAGCCCAGAGCGAAGAGGGCAGCAGAACGGAGTCACTGCCGAAACAGACAGCCTACCTAGCTATAGTAGCAACTGTTAAGTGAATGACATTCTGAGCAGTAGATAATAGACCTAACAATAGAGGCCTCCAGAAATGGACTCAATATTTCTGAGATAAAAATTCATGAATGTGGATGGCTGAGCGCAATGAGCAGCCTTCAAAAATCTATAATAGCGACACTATTAATGTAAGCCCAAGATGTAGAAGAACTCTTACTTCATGAGCCGAAATCTCAAACACAACTGCTGAGTCAAAGATATACCATAAGCAGTATCGATAGTTAATTGAATCCATTAGCAATAGAATGGAGCGTAACGTCCTTCTAATAGGCATCAAAGACAGAAGAAGTTTACGCCCGTAGTAATAAACAGATATCTGTTTATAAATACATAAACTCTAACCGGACAGAGTAAAGGCCTATACCCGTACGAAGACGGAAGGACCTTAATAACAATAGGTTCCGGATATTAGGAGCCTAACTCTTATGCAAAAATCCAACCTAAATAGTAAAGGAAGTAGTGATTCCGAAACTACGAAAGTGAAAATCATCCACCGATAGTGCATGAAACTCACTGACTCTTCAGTAAAAGAGAAGCCAACAGAATTACTGTCTAAAAGGTCAGAATTTGAAAACTACTGTTTCCAGAGGCTCAAATGATTACTTAGCTAAATAAGAACCGAAGTTAAATTCCATATAGGAATTTAATCTAATGATTCTAAGTCTATTTATCAAAAAGTTACTAACTGACTTAGATAAAGAGACATAAGACTCAATTGTAAACTATCATAGAGTGCATAGGTATGAGGTAACATAAACCTATAACCTTAATAATAACAGGCTGCAGTAGATCTTGTCAAACAAGTATACTAAAAAGTTGCAATGAGTAGTATGGAGGGATCAACAATATGAACATAGTGATCCCTACACCAACGATGGAAGAGCCTCCACTTTAGCCGCATAGAATAGCGAAGAAGAGGATCTCCTATAGTAAGAATTCGCGTCCAAAGCTCGTCCAGTACAATGCTTACAATGCAATACGGACCACACAACGGAATACGTGAAGGTTGCGACCTTGCGGGTTGTGATAAAGATGACACGATTTTACCCAGCGAAAAAAGATCCTCTCATTGAGGAAGATTTCGCTTTAAGTCCCACAGTAGACATCAGAGTAAATTTACCCACGGTCTCTGTGAAGACAGAGATGCTATCAACAGAAATGTATTGTGGTTGTTTATCTTAGCAATACTTGCTGAAACAACAGCGCCGGAGGATTCGCATATCCTATCATTCCGTCCTATTAGATCAATAGAGCGTTAACAACATTAGCTCAGAGATCCGGACAAGCAAACACATACGTCTGCAATTGATTAGCAAGCTGTGTCGTAAATAAATTATCATTGGGCGCTCCCATTGATAGCAAATCTGATTGAATACTTGTTTGTTGAGAGTCCATTCTGACGGCAACAAGCGACCCATAAGTGAACGGGAGTCCGGTAAAACAATCAGACGACCCGGAATATGACGGACCGAAACAGAACTTGGTGTACTATAACAAACAGAAGGATTCTTTCCATTAAATTGAATAACAGAAACGAATGAGTGCCTCCCTGGTTCCGGAGATACGCCACTACTGTCGAATTAACGGACAGGATTTGGACATGCGTTTCTGAATAATGTTCATCCAATGACATAAAGCAAGCCTAAAAAAACATTATTCCACGGAAGATAAGTGCTTGCTTAGAGACTGCGGAACCCAAAGACCCTGGCACTTCGAATCCTTTGGGATCAATATTATATCCCAACCTGTTTGACTGGCAACCGTCATAATTATAAAACTCGGATCCGGCAACTGCAGTGGCACTCTATGAGTCAACCACCGAATGTTTGCCCCAGTCTGAAACTCTTGCAACAAGATAGACAAGAGAACGTGTAAATCGAGCAATTCATGGATTGCTGAAAAGTTGCCGTCGAAGAGAAGCTTCTCCGAGAACGAAGCGACTGTGAGAGAGTTCTTCACCTTACTATCCACGCGCGTGGATGTAGCTAGGGCTGCGTCACGTCTAACCAACTCCAATCAGCCACTGAAGGGCGGAGTTATACGTGAACAAACTACTGCCCTCAAAAGAAATCACATTGAGGATAATATCCCGTAATTCTTTTCTTGAAGACGTAATGATAACGCCTCAGTAAGGTGGATTACGTATGATAAAGCGTCTAAGTTAAGTCTACTAGACATCATTGTCGTTTCCAACATTGTGGTTGGAAAAGACATAGACGGCGAAAAAGAATATTTCCAGTCTTTAACCACGCCGTCTAGACGCATATGAACTCTCGGTATGCCCTGTTCTGCCAAAATAAATTATTCGTATAAATGATAAAAAGGCAGAAATGAGCATTGCGGACAAGAAACTAAACTATCATGCTTGGTAGCAGGCTTATATGTATATATAGCTTCGATAAATAATACACATGTTCTAATGACATTATTGGACTGTGTCGGTAAGTCAGGGACAATGTCCCTGAACCGATCCAAAATTCCGTGTCCAATGACGCTATAAGTCTCTTATCCAACATCGCAGCAATGTAGTCCAAAATAACAATCACTGGAAGATAATGCCGGAAGATATGAATGGCAGCTTCCGATGCTACGAAAGGGAAAACTCGAAATCTTTCGAATCCCTTTCGCCATCCTGTCGGACCCTATAAAGCGTTCGGTCGTCCGTACCTGATGCACCCGCGGACCGCATCGACCCAGCGCCGTCAGATAATTCCTGATTCGACTAAGAAACTGTCGATTGCTGGGATGCTGCGAAAAAACTGTGCTAACTCGGATAGCACGTCCGTTACTGAGGCCTGTGGAGAAGCGGTCCTACAATGCATTGCCGCTGGAAGCTCCGTGATCGTTACCCCCGTGCATACTACTAATATGCGAGCGAACGGAGTGTATAGGCCTCGTGTCCCTTGGCTACCGGATGGCGTGACCTATTCGCCATGGAATCACTGAATGACGAAACTGATCGGATACTCAAGGTCACGTAGCCAATGTGCGGTCGTGTGCCCTGCTGTGAGGATGAGGAAGCATTATCGACAGTCTCTCGGACTATCAATATAAAGGAGCGTCCCGACCGACGGACATATGCTCCGAATGTAAAATATCTGAACCACAACATGCGGTCCCCTATGTTGTTGGACGAGAGAGGGACCTCTCTCGCTCACAGCCCGGACGGACCTGGACAAGCCAGGAACCGGACTAACAGGCTTCCTCCGATCTGTCCTCAATCCGCCGTCACTGGGTGAGTACTAAAGTAATTATAGTGCTCGCATCACCCAAATCTCCTTCCTAGACCGCAACGGACGAACCGGCAGCCGAACCATTCGATGAATGTACGCTACACCGGGTGAGCTAGCGAATGTCACTCCGTCGATCCTACAAAGGACCTCTTAGGCAATAGACATATTCCATGAGCACTTATTGCCGCTAGCTCTTCATAAACTATGACGACAGAGGCACACTTGAAAGACATCTCCGTAACTTTGCGAACAAGAAACCAGAAATGCTTGGTAATAGCAAGCATATAATAATAATATATATAGCGTCGTTCAATAATTCGAAAGTTTGTGTGACATTATTGGACTATGTCGGAACTGAGGGACGATGTCCCTGAACCGAACCAAAAATTTCTAAGTCCACCGACGCTATCAGTTTCTTATCCGGCATCGCAGCATTCTGGTCCGACGAAAGAACCTGTAGAAGATCAAGTCAGATGACATACACAACAGCATATGTTGTTCCGAAAGGGAAAGCTCGAAATCCTCCGAATCCCTTTCGGTATCCCGTCGGACCGGATGAAATTTTTGGACGTCCGTACCTGCTTCCGCGGAGCGTCTCGACCCAGCATCGTCGGATAAAACATATGCGACAGATTCAGTTGATGCTGGGATGCTGCGATAAGCTGTGCTATTTAGGAAAGCACGTCCGTCCCTGAGGCCTGTGCAGTAGCGGTCTTATGATGCATTGCCGCCGGAAGCTCCGTGTACGTTGACTCCCGCACACTTTCCTATGCGAACGTCCGGAGTCTGCAGGCCTCGTGTCCCTGGCTACCGGATGGTGTGACCTGGTCGCCGATGATTCTCTGACTGGCGAAGCTGACTGGATATCCGAGGTCACGTAGCCAAGAGCGGTCGTGTGCGCTACCATGAGAATGAGGAAGCCTTATTGACAGTCTCTCCGGACTGACTATATGTCGGAGCGTCCCGAGCGACGGACGTATGCTCCGAATGCGAAACATTTGTACCACAACATCTGGGGCCAGATGTTGTTGTACGAGAGAGGGGCCTCTCTCGCTCGCCGTCCGGATGGACCAGAACGAGCTATGAACCGGACTAAAAGGCTTCCTCCGTTCTCCCTCTAATCCGCCATCACTGGGTGTGCATTTGGTTGATTTATAGTGCTCGCATCACCCCAAAACTCCTTCTAGACCGCAACGGACGAACCCGGCTGCCGAACCATTCGATGAATGGACGCTAGCGGACGTCAAAGGCCGTCGAACCTACTAGGGTCCTCTTAGGCAATTGGCGTATTTACATGAGCACTTTTCCGCTAGCCCTTCATTAATTGTGACGACGGAGGCACACTGTTGGAAGACATCACAAATACATCACCCTAATCTTGATCGTCTGAAATAGAAATTGATAAAGTAGAGTGACCCTGCGGGGAAAGGACTGGAATGTCCAATTCCCCACTAACATACCGTGACATACGCTTCCCATGTTGTCATCGAAATCATACGATACAGAACAGGAGTTAATGCGAGTACACTGACCACATATAGAATGATTATAAAAGTCAGAGGAAGACTTCCTCTTATTACAATTGATCAAAATCCTTTCAATGTGAAAAGAAAACAAAGTCCTGGTACCCGCACCAACCCCTGGCAATCAAAATACATAATAATAATATGATCCATTAATATAGAAAAAATAATTGAAATCAAAATATTTTGAAAAAATATTTTTTCAGAACAGCCCAAGTTTCTGAAAAGTAACATTGAGCCCCAATGGATCCCAAGCCTAAGTGTGGACAAAAATTTTAAAAATATTTTAAACAATTTATTCAACACTTACGAACAATAATAATGTATCTAGTTATGATTAAAATAACATCAAGATATTATTTTCAAGAAATCCCCCCCTCACACAGAGGGTTGTTATAAATGTAAACAATGAGTGTAAAAACACCAAAATAAGACTCCAGGCACCCAGGCCCGGAATCAGTTACCAAAAATACACTATCTGATGCAAAACAGAGACTTCCAGGGAAGAAACTGCAGAACATCAGATGGCAGATGCAGAACACAACGCCTAACCACCCGTAGGTGAAGACGTAAACATGGGGAAAAGAACAGAATTCATTCTGTTATTCAGCTAAAACTCCCAAGAAATTTTAGTAATAATAATTACAGAAACTATGCCAAAAGCATGGGAGAATAGCAAGAGGGGACTTAAAGGAAAGGGAGAGAGGAAAACACTGAAAAATCAGTGTAACTAAATAACCAGAATGACAACAAAATGGCTGCTGCCTCGAAAATAGGTAACTTAACATAATTTCATTAAAAAAATTTTAAGTTACAGCCCTGATAATATTCTGTCACACATTTTTCCTCTCCTCCTTCTCTATCCTCCTTAGAATCACCATTTCACTAATATTTATGTGTCTGGCATCATTTAAACTGAGATTTACAAGCACAAAGATCAGTCAGATGTTAACTGATGAAGGGCCAAACTTAGAATGATTAATGGCGCCAATTTCGGAACGTCCTTGACACTGTGCATGCGCAGTAGAGGTGAAGTGTGGAGGGCCATTCAGGACATGTTTTCTTTGGTTTTAGATGCAAATTTTGGGGATTGGGGGGCAAAATTTGTGTTTGGCTCTATATTTTAAGAGTTAGCACCAGCTATGTCTGGGTCATTGGTACAGTATAAAAATATAATATTACCTGTGACGAGTACTTCTGGCAAATCCTTTTTTTACTATCTCAGAGTTAACACTGAAAAAATCATCAGTCATTGACTTCAATATCACAGACAATGTATCATCATCATTTAAATCTGCAATGAAAATAAACCTGAAATCTAAGGGCCCACAAAGTAGATCTTATGTTTCTCAGACCATTTTTGGTAAAATTGCCTGTGGGCTGGCGGTTTTTTATTTTATTTTTATTTTTTTATAATTATTTCTTTTGCCATCCAGAGTTCATGCTCTTGGTTTATATAATGTTTTAGGCCTCATAATATACACAATAGCAGGTTTGGTGGTGCATTTCGTCCCTTGAGTGCAAGAACTCTTTGCAATGCTAAAGTATTGCAAAGCCTTCCTGCACTCAAGGGACAAATTTATCAATTTTATTAACTTGTGTAAATATATTTATTTTTTGGAATTTGCATAGGTTATAAAAAGAGAGCACGCAGCAGCCAAAGGGACTATGTGGGAGAGCCTGAGAAACAGATTTTTAACTCTTGTTGGCCTAACATGAAGGTGATTACTTATAAAACTGAAATTCATTGGCATTAAAATTGATAGAGAATACCTACTGTTTTTGAGTAGTTACTAGAAATATTTAAAAAATTATGACAACAAAATATTTTTCATGAGCAGTTAAAAGCTGTGAGTGAAAATTTAGATTTTCACTGACAGTCACGAATGAGATAATACTGGAACCTACTCAAAACAGGACTTATTATTATTATTATTAGAGTCTTATTAGGCACTTATTTAGGCCTAGAAAAAAATTTGGGTTTCTTAGGCAATTTTTCAATTTTATGAGGGAGACTTTTTTTTTGGTTTATTCACAAAACAGTTCTGAAAATATTTAGAATCAGAAATTTAACTACTTACACTATTATGTGGTAAACCAGCAGTGAAAATTTCCCATAATGTAGTTGAAAATTTAACCAACTATATCTTGTTTGACAGAGTTCTGTCAAACAAGGTATAGTTGGTTAAATATTTGTCCTACAAGTGCAAAATAGTGTTATAGAAGAGATTTCCAGGTGAAAAAATTGGTGAGGAGGCAGATTTTCAATGACGAGGGAGGTAACTGAGAAGCAGGACTTTTTTTAATAGCCTTATTAGATGATTTTCTTTCCCAGAATTGCCAATTATCAAGCTCGACTAAAAGGACTTCAAACTCAGCTAATATAATGCTGATCTCTGCTAACATGAACTGAGCTAGAGTTGTCCCCCCTGATGCAGAACCAGATGCAACCTGTTTGTTTAAATTAAAATCATTCACTACTATTTGTCAAACACAATCAGGCAAATTGGCATTACCAGGAATAATGGAGTATTTTGAAGCTGAGTTTCTGTATCATTAGGCCTTAATGATGGCAATAAAAAGAGACCTATTTGGCATCAGTACATCCTATGCAGGCATTTAATCAATTATAACTTGTTTGATAGAGCTCATGGAGCTCTGTCAAACAAGATATAATAGAATATATGCTAAGTTTATTTCTAGAATACAGGAAACATAACAAATTTTTGACATGATACTATAATAACACTTTGGACTGATGCTAATTTGTCACAATTCTCAAGTGAGAAGGCCTTGTTCTTGTTCTCCCAAATGCCTCCTTATTCCCATGTCTCTTCTCTCCTCTCAACACCCAGAGACAAACTACTTGATGACATCCTGTATCTCATTCTTCCAAGTCTCTCTGATAAGCATACTAACACTCTCCTTTGTGTCATCCACTAACCACATGTCCTGCATTCTTCCATCCCACTTCCCCATTATAATCCTGGTGAATCTTATTCTGTTGGCTTGGATATTCTAATAGAAAGTGTTCCAAGGTCTCCACTACGCCTGAATTACACATTTGGCACTCCTTTTCATGGTCTTTTCCTGCTTTCCCCCTAAGCTCCAATGACTGCGACTTCATCTTGAACAACAGTGATCCATCAAAGGTACCATCAAGATACTCTTCAAAACCTGGCTTTTCTTTATCACACAGGCCACCCAAAGACCTCTTTGCCTTGCCACCCCTCTCACCGATTCAGGCTACAATCGCCATGACTGTTTCTCGGATGATTTTTGTACCCTGGTTTGTGCCCACTTCTAAGTCTGAGAACCCCATAGAATGGTTCTCTATTAACTCCCTAACTTGGTCTATCCACCCTGTCTTGATGTTTGACAATGTGTTGATTTTTGAAAGTAAGTTTCATCTGATGACTTGATGTCAGAAGGTTGGAGTGATAATCAATATCAAAACAAAATGACAAAAATTTGAGCTCAATACAAAAAACAAGATGTTGGTCAGCCCTTTAATCTTTTTTTTTTTCAAATTAACCTCCTGCACACTGTTGTCAAAATACCAAAGTTTTCAGCAGCAAATTTTTCCCACAATGCAACTGAGAATTTAATAAATTATATCTTGTTTGACAGAGCTCATTGAGCTCTGTCAAACAAGATATAATTTGTTAAATTTTTATGCTGCATATGGGCAATATGGGGTCAATGACAGATATTTCGGTATACTACCAGAGTGCTAAGAGTTAACAAAGCACATGGCTCTAGCTTTGATGATTTCTTCTTTTCATTGCAGAAGTTGCTGAAATTATAGTCTGTTATGGAAGCTGGTTTCAGTTTCCTTTGGTTTCTCTCACAATTCCTTGCAATGTTCTGTTTATGATATGATACTAGTACATGTATTTTATATTTAATTATTGGGTAAAAATTTTTCCAATATACTTAGTGGTATATATTACTCCCAATATTCTTCTCTTTGATGTGATCTGCAACAAAATTTCTAACATACCAGTGCCTAGAAAACACTGGGGTTTTTTTTCTGTTGTTTTTTTTATTTAATCTTATTTGTTTTACAAAGATTTGTAAACAAGTTATGCAACTTACTTTAACACCTCTCCTTGGCCCAATGGCGCAGGTGTATGGGATGACCTTCATAGTGGCAACTTTGTGGCCTAGCTCTTCTCGAATATTATGAAGGGATCTTTAGTATGCACGGAGTGTGTCTCTCTCCGCAGAGAGGACAGCCATTTTACGTCACCACCCGATGGGATGGTATGCTGCGACAGCATCAACCCCACAATTGATGCTGACAGAGAGTGTTCGGACACCTCGAGAACTTTCCCCAACCGGAGATCGATCCCGGGACCTCTGGCATGAGAGACCAGCGCACGGCCACCACTCTATAACACTGTTCGACATACCATATACTCTTGCCCTCTATACTTGACAAATTTCACAAATGCTCATTCCTGATTCACACCATATCAGTGTCATATTTTACTTGAAAAGAAAATCTGCCGACCACAACCTAATTTTTCAGGCAGGTTACTGGAACAAATTATTTTTTCTCAGACCAACATCCAACAACAGGCCTACATAGCAAAGCACTGCTAATGCCCCCCCCCCCCCCCCCCCCCCCCCCACCCCCACCAGCAAAAAGTCGAAAAAGTGAAAAAAGGCCATAACTCTGGAAAAAATGTGTCGAAGAAACTCATGCTGCAATGCACTGTTCCCCCATGATGCTCTATCACAACACCACATATCATTGAAATTGGAGTAGCTGTGGCTGAGATACAAGGGAAAATGATGGTGTGGATGGATGGACGAACGGAGACACAGATGGACAGACACACAGAGGTCTCCACTAGATAACTCAGTCAACTTTACAAGTTAGGGGCATAATGAAGCGTTTAATCTATTGTACCTTATTCATAGAACCCCATGAGCTTGGTCAAACAAGATATAATAATAGAACAAATTTATTTGTTTAACTCATGATTAAAAGATCACGACTAAATCCTTGTTAATTGAATATTCCTATGGACTACATAATTCTAACTGACAAAGTGATTATTCAGTTAACAGTGTTTATTTGTATCAATTTTACAAAGGTGCAACAGGAATGTTTTGACTATAATTGGAAAGTTAATTAATCAACTGTTCAAATGCCAAGGATGATTCATTGAAACTGATCTACACACAAACTCATACAAAACTGGACACCTTCGTCAGACACACCAGGCCCATAACACTATCCCACCACTTCCTGAAAGTTGGCAAGCTAAAAATAGAAACAAATTTTGAAAAGAAACCTTTTATGATGTCGGAATCCAACAGAGAGTGTATCATTCTATAGATAAGGCTATAAAAAAAAGAACCTCTGTTTCTCAGGCCCGCGCGCATGGTCATTTTTGGTGCGCATGCAACCTTTTTATGACACCAAAAAAAATTTGAGATATTGTGCTCATTTCGGTAAATCGATATCGATGCGTTTGTAAATTTTAAATTAACACACTTCAAGCTTTTTCTACATCATACCTTAATAAAGTGGGTGGGTTTTAGCAATATTCACGACAGAAAGTGTTTTATTCTGTAAAAGGTAAGTCATAATGACAGCAAGAAGGAAGGTGTCTTTCAGTCTGACAACAAACAGTCACAAAGGGGAATGGTCGATTCGCACCCTGTTTGATTCGCACCAACTCTCAGAAAGTCTGCAAAGTCAGGTGCTATGTTGAATGGAACACAGTCTCCTGGCATTTATTTTTAGTAACATTTGTATTGTAAATGGCCGTCATTGGGAATTTGTGTACTGTTATTTGAAACCGTTTCGAGTTTCCCAGTTAATTAAAATAAATGCATTTGAGATGCAGGATAATTGGATAACTAATAGTAACCGTTGCTTGATATAAAAGTAACAGTCATAGTTGAAAATAAATTGCATATAGGCAGGTATGTGCGGTCGAATTGGTTAATAAAAACACGCAAACATTCGTTTTGTATTTCATTTTCCGATTTAAAAAAAATATGATTTATGGATGAACTGCCCGTTCAAATGGGTTGTGATAATTTTGAATATAATGGGGAAAAATTGCGATTCACGATTTTATTAGGCAAGTTGTGAAAGGATTTTTTTGGGGGGGTAAAATAAATCTCTGAAAGTTGGCACTTCGACATTTGATTTGTCCCAGAGACGTTTCAACCCGAGATGTTTCACCCACGAGGCGTTTCGTGACTTTCGTCCTTTATTATAATTTTCACGTTTCACTGAAAAAACAAACATTCAAACCCCACTTCATTTACGACTCAACCCCCCTGTGGTGAATAACCAATATATTTGCGAAATTTTGCTTGGTCCACCAGGCGTTTCAGTGGGGGTCAAATTACCACAAACAACCTCTCGGGGAGAAAATAAAAAGAAAAAAAAAAAAACGCCCGCCCGCATGCTTTTTTGGAAAAAATGGCCTGAGAAACAGACAATCAACTTTGTACGGCCTAACCTTATTTATATATTTATTGGTTGGAAAGGTAACATATTTCTGCTAGTGTTCAACCGATTATCTGAACCGGCCACCACAATCGGCCAATTGTGGGCAATCGGATAACAACAGCAAAGGCTCCTGGAACATTGGTTCAACCGATTGTTGCCAAGCATTTTGTGATGATTCATTCAATAAATTTGAGAAACAGCCACAGCGTGTATTCTTAATCTCTCTAGATGCACCTTTACGGGATATACAAGTTAAACGACATGTAAAGCTTACAATTGAGCATACTTGCGGCAATGGCCAGTTCATACTGGAAAAGTGAAGGCTGCACACCATTGACTCAGGTCGCAGTAAAATTACCAATCACACGCACTTGGGCGGTAAACACGGCTCTCAGAGCCATGTTTACCGCCCAAGTGCATGCGACTGGTAATTTTACGGCGACCCCAGTCACCGAAGTTTAACGCTGTGAAAAAGGTTCAGTTTAATGTAGTTCTTTCAAGTCTCGACTTGTCTAGTGGGGCACGGTATTACAATCGGAATCAGTGCCGGAATCGGCCGATTGTGAGCTCAAATAACCGGTAATCGGTCAGCGACCATTATTGGTAATCCGTTTAACACTAATTTCTGCACAATGGCTAATCGTAACCACAACACGGTAATGAAGTCAAGTTTAGTCAATTGTTTATACCTATGTTGCCCTTTTAGAGGATTTCCACCCCAAGCAATGGTGACTGGGTCCTATTTTACCAGTAAAACAGGGCTTGTTTACCACAGTAAACAAGCACTGCTTCACTTCCTGGGGATGACATTGGGAGTGATAAAATTTCCCCTTGCATGTGCATATTATATTGATATTTCATGTATACTGTGTTATTTGATGATTTGTTATGAATAAAGATTAAAAATTCCAACCTAAGGCCTAAAAAAATAAAAAATCTGTTTCTCAGACCCTCCCGCATGGTCTTTTTGGCTACCGCATGCTCTCTTTTTATAACCAATTTAAACTTAAAAAAAATAAAAATGAAATGGTTCATGTCTGATATTTTACCCAAGTTAATAAAACTGATGAATTTGTCCCTTGAGTGCAAGAAAGCTTTGCAATGCTTTAGCATTGCAAAGCCTTCTTGCACTCAAGGGATGAAATACACCATCACCCATGCTATTCTGTAGATTGAGGCCTAAAACTTGAACCAAGAACATGAACTTTTGATGGCAAAAAAGTAATTACTGAAATAAAAAATAAAATAAAAAAACGCTCCCCCGCATGCAATTTCACAAATATCTAAATTTTATAGTACATTTCCTTTCTTATTATACCTACCACAATTGTTTACTACAGGCTTGCACTACAGTGGAAGTCCCTAACTCGGATAAAATACTCTCTATTTTTGTCTTTCCCAAGCAAGTTGGGAAAGAAAAGTGGTGCAAAAGCACCAATAAAAATAAGCCAAAACTGGGTCGAGTGCAACCGGCGCAGACCCAGTACGGGACGCTCTCTCCCAAGTACAACTCCACGACTTCCGTTGCCAGTGCGCATATACCGTCTCTAAAGACTCATTCTTTTTGAATCCGTAAACGTTAGAGTTATGTGATCAGCAGGGAGGAAAGATTCTTTACCCGTAAAGAAGACGGGAGGGCCTCCACGTAAACAATTGTGGTAGGTATAATAAGAAAGGAAATTTACTATAAAATTTAGATTTCTTATCAACCTACTCACAATTGTTTACTACAGGCTGAATAGACAAAAGGCTGGAGGGAATCGCATAACCAACCCCCACATAACCCTAGTGCACTGGAACCGTGAAGCAGAAGGAAGAGGTCCCGAGGCTTATCAACCATAATGTCGCAATCATTGGTAAAGGACAATGAAAAGAGACATATGAGCCTGTGTGACACACAGACAGAAAAAAGGGCAGTAACAGCACAAGGCTGAAACTGACCTTCAAGAAGCCTAATGGCTATGGCAGACAACAGCCTGAGCAGAAGAAAGAGGACCCAAGGCAAAAAGGTCCTCCGACTGCTCCTGCAACTGGCGTAAATAAAAGGTGGAGAAAGTAGAAGCATTTCTCCAGTAGGCTGCCTGCATAACATCCGACAACTTGACGGAGTTAGAATAAGCCCAAGAGGTAGACAGTGCCCGCACCTCGTGGGCAGAAATACGATTGGTAATACAATCGCCAGCTGCTAAACGACTATAAGCCGTACGAATAGCAAGACAAAACCATCGAGAAATGGATTGAGGAGAGATCTTCTGTCGACCCGGAATGAGAGACAGAAAAAAAACGTTTTCTGCCCTTCCGTATGAAGCGTGTCCGATCAAGATAAATGCGAATAGCACGGACCGGACAGAGCAAAGGGCGAGTACCCTCAACAGAGGGAAGAGCCCTGATACAGATAGGAGGAGGAGTAGTATCTGGTAACTGATTCTTAGCCAAAAAGGAGCAATCAGTGGTAAAAGTAACACTGTTGGGAGAACTCCTAAAAAAGGCCGGGTCAACCGAGAGGGCGTGAAGCTCACTAACCCGTCTGGCCGAAGCAAATGCCATCAGAAAAGCCGTCTTGTATGTGAGAAATTGCATATCCACCTGGGATAAAGGTTCGAACGGCGCCCCCCCCCCCCCCCCCCCCCCCCCCCCCCCCAAGCAAAGCAGCACCCACGAAAGATTCCATCGTGGAGTAAGTTGCAAAGTCCGAGGCCTTTTCAAAGAAAAGTGCCGAACAAGCTTGGAGAGGTAAGGATTAGTGCCGATACGACGCTTCCCCACATAAGAAAAAGTCTCTGAAAGCATAGACCTGTAACCCTTGATGGTAACAGGCTGGAGACCCCGAGAATCAAACAGATATACCAGAAACTCCGCAATCGGAGAAATCGAAGGATTGGCATATAATCAACAGAGTGATCCGCACACCATCGACAGAAGACCTTCCATTTAGCTGCATAAGCTAAACTAGTGGAGTGCCTCCTTGAAGAAGAAATGCACTCCACTGCTCGTCTCGAAAAACCTCTACGGAGGAGACAGGACCTGACAAAAGATATGCGTGAAGGCACAATGAAGTCGGGTCGACGTGAAACCTCCTCGGGCGACCTTGACAAAGAAGGTCGCGACGTAGCGGGAGACGTGCCGGAACCGCCGCCATCAGCGAGCGGAGCTGATTGATCCACACCCGCTGAGGCGACAGGGGAGCGATCAGAATGATTCGACAACTGCAGGTTCGAATTTTGGCGAGAACCTGAGGAAGAATCGGAACCGGCGGGAAGGCGTAGCCGACTAGACCGTTCCAATCGAGTGACAGAGCGTCCACGGCAAAAGCCAGAGGATCTGGACACGGGGACACGAAAGAGTCCACCTGATGGTTCCAACGAGTCGCAAAGAGATCGATGTGGGGACGTCCCCAGAGATCGCAAAGCGACTGGAACGCTGCCCTGTGAAGCATCCACTCGGTGGAAATAACCCTGCCCTGTCGGGACAGGGAGTCGGCTAGGACGTTCAGACGACCGGGAATGTGACGAACAACCACTCCGGCGTGAACCTCCTGAGCGAGCAGTAAAAGATCCCGAGCTAACTCGTACATCGGAAGTGAGTGCGTGCTGCCCTGGTTCCGAATGTAAGCAACCACTGTCGAATTGTCGGATAGTAGAAGGACCTGGCGATTCGACAGGTGAGGGATCCACTGCCTGAAACTCAGAAGAAGAGCAAGAAGCTCCTTCTGGTTGATGTGTAGAGCTGCTTGATCCTGATCCCACATCCCGTGTAGGGAAAGACCGAGAGGATCCAACGTCGCACCCCATCCGAGATCGCTGGCATCTGCCGTCAGAACGCGATCGGACGTGGGTAAGTCCAGCGGAACACCCTGCGTAATCCACTGAACATCTGTCCAGGGAAGAAGGTGAGGATACAGAGAGTCCGGAAACGGAAGCACCTGATCCAGAGAATCTACATTCGGTCTCCAACGACTGAGCAGAAAGTGTTGGAGAGGTCTGACACGCAGCCGACCTAGAGGAATGAGATCCGTCACCGAACCGCAGAGACCGATCAGCCGGAGAAAACTCCGAGCGGTCGCGGACCTGGACTGGGACAGAGTCAGAGCAAAAGCTGAGAGAATCACAGCCTTGGCCTGGGGAACAGCCACCAAATTGAATTTGGTTTGGAAAGACATCCCCAGATGACAAAACGACTGAGAAGGGACCAGGTCCGACTTCTCCTCGTTGACTCTGAATCCTAGCGACGTGAGCAAGCTCAACAGAGTGGCGACATCCGATTCCAGTAAGGCAGCATTGGAATGCCTCTGGAGGATATCGTCCAGATATGCTGAAGTAGTCACCCTGGACTGTGTGCGATGGAACGCTATCACATGCGACATCAGTCTGGTGAACGCCCAAGGAGCCAGGTTGAGGCCGAAAGGCATGGCCTTGAACTGGTAAACTCGCCACAGAAAAGCGAACCTGAGATACTTCCGTGACGACCGATGCATCGGAACGTGGAAGTAAGCGTCTCGCAGGTCGATGCTGGCTGCGAAATCTCCCTGGTGAATTGATTGGCGGACCGACCTGAAAGTCTCCATGCTGAACTTGGGAGCAATGATAGACTGGTTCAGGATGCTCAGATCGATAACCGGTCGGAGTCGGCCGTCCTTCTTCGGCACCAAGAACAGGCGGGAATAGAAACCCACTGACTGAACGTTCTTGACGACCTCGATCGCCCCCTTTGCCAGGAGATTGGCAATCTCCGTGGACAAAAGTTCCCGACGTAAAACGTCTGAAGGAACTGTGGTTGGAAGAGGCACCCTTCACAGAGTGGGGTGCCGTCGGAAGGATATGCGCAGCCCGGACCGAACAACATCTAACACCCATGGATCGGATGTGATGGTGGTCCAATGGTCTGCGAACTCTGCTATCCTTCCTCCAACCTGGGACGAGTCGAGGTGAGGACCTTCATTTCGAGCCCCGACGAGGCCCGCGAGAGGAGAAACCACCTCCTCTGCTAAATGAAGAATCCTGAGACTTCCCTCGATTCTGCCGACCCCTACCTTTACCCCGTGAGTAAGAAGTAGAGGCGGCGGCAGAAGGACCAGCCTTTTGCTTCACAGAGGAAGCAGAAGGGTACTTGTTAGGCTTGGAACGGCCCTTGCCTCCCCGAGAAGGCTGATCAAGCTGACGAAACAGCAGCTGATCTTTGGAATGACGTAGGACGTCATCCCGGACCGTCGACACGGAACCATGGAAAAGTTGCGGACCTGCCAAAGAAGCAGATCAAAGAGTAGCACGCTGCTCCTCGGGAAGGGATCGTCCTGTGTCCAGCACAGCGTCCCTTCGAACTAATTCCAAATTGGCCGTGTTACAGGCATGCGTGTGAGTAAGGTGCATAAGCGCCTTGGACAGCACACGCAAAGGAGCCTGTACCTCGTCAAACTTATCTGGAGGCAGATAAGCAGCCAAAGCTGAGACGACGTGATCTGAGAGAGAAAGCATGCCAAGCATCTCTCTAGATAAGCCCAACGTGGATTCCAGAGTCGTCATTGGAATGACGGCAGACTTGGGCTTGGAAAGCCCGAGGGAAGTGGAGTCCCGATCCAGAACCGTCAAAGTCTGGCAGACTGACGGATTGGCGGAATCGTAGGAACGATAACGCACAGGAGGCAAAAAGGTGTCAACCCTGGTGAAGAACGAAGTCTTCAAAGCCTTGGAATTCAGCTTGGCATCCAATGCTGAAACCACCTGTACCGACTGGCATGGTCGAAGGCGCCCAGAAGCAGGTTGCTCCATAGGCTGTTGGCGCGCGACCGATGATCGCGGCCAGGCTGACACTGTCGGCTGGTTAGCAGGTTTGAGCTCAGGTAGAAACCCAAACACAAAGTCAAGAGCCGCCCCCAAGTCCGAAGACTGCTGGCCCTCGACCTCAAGCATGTCGGACTCCTCCCCAGAGTCGGAAGACACATAGCCCATCGTGGGCAAACCAGCCGACGCCTCCCATGGTGTCGGAACACCAGAGGAATCGGAAACCGGCCTGTTTCCAATCCCGGGAGGCGGCGCCATAGGAGGCGCCTGGAAACCACCCATAGCCTCGCTGGAAGCAACAGGAAGGCTCTTTGAGAGAACCTGCGTGAGTAAGGAGAGGGCCTCCCTAAGCTCACTGCCTGTACCGACCGGTTCGACAGGGGAGCGAACCGGCAAAGTGGCTTCACCTCTGACCCTCTTAACCAGCGAAGGGTCACGATCCTCCAAAACACCCAACGTGGGACGACGGGCGGCAGCCGAAACATCTGAAGGCAGACGTGTATAGGGGTAGGATGCACCCCGAGGATCAATATTGCGAGAACTCATGAGAGTCACCGCGGAGCTCTGCGGGGCAGAAGGTCCAGGCTGCACAAAAGGCGTTGGTCCCCCCAAAACTGGTCGTGTGACCAGAGTGAGTGGACGGAAACGCCACGGAGTTCATAGTGTTTCCACTACGAACATCCGAATCCAAAGACACAACTGTGGTACTCGACGGCGACGAGACCACAGCGATGGGCTCGGCCGGCAGCCCCTTCCGACTTCGCCGAGTTGAAGTCAGGGAAGGCTGGGGCCGATATCCCACGTCTACAGTATCGGACAGTTCTGCAGTCCCCTGCAGCGAAAAGTCGAGGCCGGCTGAAACAGACAACGAAGCAGACGAACCAGCAGCAGTAGTAGATACGTCGAGAGTTGTTGAGGCTGGTGAAATAGTGGAGAGAGCACACCGGCTCGGCTCCGAAGGAGGAGTCACAACCCTAGTGACAGCCTCAGATGTCGACTGGAGGGGGACCGTAGTCCCGGAACCAGGCATCTCTACACCAGAACACTCAACGGCTCCTGCAGTATCCACCACAGGAAAAGACTGCACATCCCCCACGGAGGAGGAATAACTCTCACCAGACAAAGTCGGCTCGGGAGGCCCCGAACGACCACGTTCTCCTTTCCTGTGGGAGCGGGAGGTACGGCCACGAGAACGAACGACACGATTTACTGACGCCCAAAAGGTGGAAGACCATGTTCCACAGACACCACACGGCCGCTCGGCCGAACACCCATTACAGGAGGA
Organism: Pictodentalium vernedei; assembly: GCA_031216915.1. Lineage (NCBI taxonomy): Eukaryota > Metazoa > Mollusca > Scaphopoda > Dentaliida > Dentaliidae > Pictodentalium > Pictodentalium vernedei. The sequence goes on from CM062296.1 coordinate 815,936,136, forward strand.
ACACGACGAATGTACATCGTCCACATGCTTAGGCAGCAGACACTGCCCACAAGGAATTGTCCTAGGCATGAAAGAGGTGAGAGAAGCAGAGAAGGTGAGATCAGAAAACAGAACACCCCCAAAGAGAGAAAGGTGACAGAAACAAAGACCCCAGACGGTCGACCGGGAACCACCCAACAGGAAGACTACTCTCAACAGAAAGAAGAAACACTGTAGGAGTGGTACCCCGCTGACACCTAACTCTAACACAATTAGAAAAATTTGCAAAAAAAGCATGAACAATTAATTGTGAAAATCTAAGTCCGAACCGCGTGGCCCGCGAAAATCGCGCGCGACCCGAGAGAGAGCAAATAAATATACATTATGGACATATAATAGAAAAAAGAGAATATAAAACACTGTTCCTGAGAATACAAAGGATACACTGTGGTATAATGAATCAGGAATCATCAAACATCGAGCTGGTGGAACACTGATAAGCGTGCAAAAAACATCTCGACACGAAGCGGATTTTAAAAAGAATGAGTCTTTAGAGACGGTATATGCGCACTGGCAACGGAAGTCGTGGAGTTGTACTTGGGAGAGAGCGTCCCGTACTGGGTCTGCGCCGGTTGCACTCGACCCAGTTTTGGCTTATTTTTATTGGTGCTTTTGCACCACTTTTCTTTCCCAACTTGCTTGGGAAAGACAAAAATAGAGAGTATTTTATCCGAGTTAGGGACTTCCACTGTAGTGCAAGCCTGTAGTAAACAATTGTGAGTAGGTTGATAAGAAAATGGCCTGAGAAACAAAAGATCTACTTTGTGTGGCCTAATTGCCTTTTATTAATTTGCTATGGGCTATTTACCAGATATTAATCAGTGTCTTGGCACATATTCGTGATTTAGCCTCCTCTACACAACCCAACCCCCTCCACATCTTTCAGCATGTTGAGAACAAGGTGCCATATCAATGTTCAAGCCTACTCCCCCAGTTTTGAAAGACTTTAAAAGTCGGTGGTGCACAGGAGAATTTGAAGCAAAATTACGTGATTAGCAATGTGTTGTCATTACCTGGAAGACAGTGCAGATTTCCTTTTTTATATAACGTTCAAGAAATGGATCGTTGCCTGCCCTGATATGTCAAAAGGAGGTAAGTGATTTTATTTTATTAAAATAAAATCCATTCCGATGCAAAAACGGAGTTGTTTTTATTTTCACAAATTCACTTTGTTGAAGATCAACAAACTTTACATCATGCACTCTCACTTGTTAATTATTCCCTAAAGATGTCCTAATATAAATACTCATGCATAATTAATGAATGAACCAGTTCATGTTTAGTGTATATTTTTCCAAATGAATTGTAATTGCTTTGTTTTGTGATGAGTTATTTTTGAAGACAACTTGGAGGGAGGGGGGGGGGGGGATCCACAAAAGATGCAGAAATTACAAATTCTTGTGTAAACATTTCAGAATAAACGCTCAATCAATCAGAGGTTATGTTTATTGTCTTTATTATAATAGACGCACATGGTTGTGTTGACAACATGGTCACACACAAAATACAAGTCTGCCAATGATATTCATATGGCTTTTCCCACCATATGTATAAAACTTGTGCCAGGCAATCAAACAGTCATCGCAATGGAATGAAGTAACTAGAGGTACTGTGATCAAGCTCACAAAGTGATACCCCCCGCGCCTGAAATGTATAAGTTAGATTATATCCCCTTGGAAATGTCAGAACAGAATTATATTGCTTCGTGCACATCTTCATATGGAGTTCTTCCATTGTATAAAGTTTCATGAAAATTCTTTAAACGGTTTAGGAGGAGTTGTGCTTATAAGGATGGACAGACGGACAGACGGATGGATGGACGGACGGACAGGGTGATTCCTACATACCCCCAGGGTATAATAAATAAGGCATTCAAACTCGTAACACCACATAAGGTTTATAAGGTCAGTATCAATCCGTTCATGCATTTATTTTTGCCATTCGCACCATCCTCATGTTTTCTACGCTCATCTATGATCGTCTTTTAGCACATCCCCCAGCGCAAGTGCACAAAAAAACCTGGAATCGCCCGATCGATTAGTCTCATTGCTGGAAGTCATTTTGTTTTATGATATCGCTCATCGCTTCATTCCCCGAGGGTGGTAAAATCAATAGACTGATGACGGGGCCGATGGATTGGCGTGATCAGTTTATTTTTTTGGCCAATTACCAGGCCAGGGCCAATGGGCCAGGGTCAATCAGCCTAGTCAAAATGCAATCCCTGGTTCACGAAACTCCACTAGTTTTTTCTAAGATGTCGGTGCCTCTTCATTAGCTCCCTTGATGGGCACCAGTCATTCTCCATAATCATCTTTCACAACCTTTTTCATTCAGATGAATCGATCATGACCAGTAGGAGCATGTGTCGATCACTCACTGATGTATTTATTTTTCATTGCCAACACGGGACCAGAGTACTCTAGCTTTTTATGAATCTGGTAAGGTTAGTTGTTGCAATCATCAGATTACTATTTACGTGTTTGTGTCATAATTACCAGTACCTGTGACTAAAATAGTCCTTATTCTAAAACTGAAATGTAGGAGGGTTGGCTAATATTCAGTGGGGCTACGTGTGTTAACTGGTTGAGTGCTAGAAGCCACCATCAAGGCTTTAAAATAAAGAGGACCCAGGGAGCCTGAGGGTGCTCACCTGACATGGTAGTCTAAATATCAAACCAGGGACTTGACTTGAATAAGCTGCATATGCCCCTCCTAAGAAAAGCATATACCAACTAGAACGAAGTGATTGTGCCACACAATACACAGGATATTCCTTCTGTTTTCAGTTCCTGCACTTTTACGTCGCAAAACTGAGATAAATGCATAAAAAACAGATTTTTTTTATTTTTGTTCGGAAATGTTCTTAGTTTGAAGTCCCAAACAAAATATTTTCAGACTAAAATATTTTTTTCTTCTTCTTAAAATTGACCAAATTGCATAAAAAAAACAAACAAGAGGCCCCAGGGGGCCTGAGGACGCTCACCTGACATGGTAGCCTAAATATCAACCCAGAGAATTGATTTCAACAAGTTGCATCTGCTCCTCCTAAGAAAAGCTTATACCAAATATCCAAAGATTCTGACCAGTGGATCTAAAAAAAGATTTTTAAAGAATATTCCTCATATTGAACTAAGTTATAATTTGGGCTCCCACAGGGAGCCCATATATGAACCCAGGGACTTGGCTTTAACAAACCTGAATCTCACACTCCTAAGGATGCTGCACACCAAATATCAAAACATTCTAACTGCTGGATCTGAAGAAGAAGATTTTTAAAGAAAATTCCTCATTTTGAACCAAGTTACAATTCGAGCTCCCACAATCAGCCCAAATATGGACCTAGGGACATGGCTTGAACAAACTTGAATCTTACCCCCCTAAGGATGCTGCATATAAGATATCAAAAGCATTCATCTGCTGGATCTGAAGAAGATTTTTAAAGAAAATTCCTCATTTTGAACTAAGTTGTCATTCGGGCTCCCATAGTGAGCCCAAAAATGAACCAAGGGACTTGGCTTGAACAAACTTGAATCTCACCCCCCTAAGCATGATGCATACCCAATATCAAAAGATTCTGCCTGCTGGATCTTGAGAAGAAGATTTTCAAAGCAATTTGCCTGAAATGCACTAAGTTCAAATTTGGGCTCCTATACTTAGCCCATATATGAACCCAGGGGGCCGATTTGAACAAATTTGAATCAGATCCACCCCACAATGTTGCATACCAAATATCAAAAGATTCTGCCTGCTGGATCTGGAGAAGAAGATTTTTGAAGAAATTTGCCTGAAATGCATTAAGTTTGAATTCGGGCTTCTATAGTGAGCCCAAATATGAATCCAGGTGGCCGATTTGAAACAAACTTGAATAAGATCCACCCCACAATGTTGCATACCAAATATCAAAAGATTCTGCCTACTGGATCTTGAGAAGATTTTTGAAGAAATTTTCCTGAAATGCACAAAGTTCGAATTCGGGCTTCTATAGTGAACCCAAATATGAATCCAGGTGGCCGATTTGAACAAAATTGAATCAGATCCACCCCGCAATGTTGCAAACCAAATATCAAAAGATTCTGCCTGCTGGATCTGGAGGAGAAGATTTTTTAAGAAATTTGCCTGAAATGCATTAAGTTCAAATTTGGGCTCCTATACTGAGCCCAAATATAAACCCAGGGGGCCGATTTGAACAAACTTGAATCAGATCCACTCCACAATGTTGCATACCCAATATCAAAAGATTCTGCCTGCTGGATCTTGAGAAGATTTTTAAAGAAATTTTCCTGAAATGCACTAAGTTTGAAATCGGGCTCCTATACTGAGCCCAAATATGAACCCAGGGGGCCAATTTGAACAAACTTGAATCAGATCCACCCTACAATGTTGCATACCAAATATCAAAACATTCTGCCTGCTGGATCTGGAGAAGATGATGTTTTAATGTTTTTCCCATTGCCTACAGTGTTAAAAAGTGCCGACTCAACACTTTTTCAAAATCCCGAAACTGTACCCTATGATAAAACCGATGGCAATTTTTTTTTACCAATTCTTTCTGTTGGTCCTAAGGAAGCTTCACCCCAAATTAAAATTCTCGATGCCGTGCAGTTTTGGAGATATGGGTGTTTTAATTTTTTTCTATTTTTAGCTCCTGCGGTTCCCTTGGGGCTACGGGAAAAAAAAATTCAGCATAAATTAGGTACTTATGACCCAATAAGCCCTCACATAAAATTTGGTTCAAATGAGCCTCTCAGTTTGGAAAATAGAAATTTTGGGCGGGGCCAAAAATTTTGCCCCTCCCATAACGACACCAAATATAGCCCATCAAACTTTTCTTGAACAAATCTGAGTCTACACCTCAATAGCAAGCTGCACACCAAACATCAAGTCTCTGCTACTGCTGGTTCATGAGAAGATTTTTTAAAATTTCAGCACACTTTTTGGGTGTGGCCCTACCAAGGGGCGAGGCAACTTGATTTGAACAAAATCAAATTGCGATGTCATAACAAACTATTATCTCAAATATCAATTAAATTGGTTCAGCAGTTTTGGAGGAGAAGATGTTCACGGACGACGGACGGTGAGTGATCACTATAGCTCTCCTGACTGAAAGTCAGGTGAGCTAAAAACTAATTTCTAGATTTTGGTCCCACCGGGACCCCAAATTTTCAGTGTAAAAAAAAATAAATTTTGTCTTAAAATTGACCAAAATGCATAAAAACAAAAAAAACTCATTTCCGAATTGTGGTCCCACCCAGACCCAGACCCCAAATTTTCAGTGTAAAAGAAAACAAACTAATTTCCGGATTTTGGTTGAAAGTTGGTTGACACATAGCTTTCTGCTATATCACTCACTTGTTATTTTCACATGTAATTGTTTCTTATTCACAGCATCTTTCCAAAATTCCATGGCCTACAAAATAAAAACAAAAAACAATAAAACAATCAGTCTTCAAGACTGACTGGTAAGTTCTACAGGGTTCTCACACAAAAAACAAATTTCCAAACCATTTTCAACCAACTCTACAACTTCTAGCAAATAAAGCAGGATCCCACTTTATAAACCTTTCTGGACTCAGTATTTATAATACAGCGGAGTCCTGTTAATTGAATAGCCACTTTGCCAATAGAATTATTCAATTAACATGAGTATTCAATTAACAGAGATTGTCACTTTCTCGTCTTCTTGAGATAAACTTAGCATTTATTCTATTATATCTTGTTTGCCAGAGCTCCATGAGCTCGGTCAAACAAGATAGCATAGATTAAATGTCTGTATCAGATGTACTGAGGCCAAATAGGTCAATAAAAAAAGGAAAACTGGGGAGAGTCAGGGTAATTTCTTGACAGGTTAAAAGATTTTTTATTCAATTAACAGGAGTTTACTCTACAATCCATATTCAATTAACAGGTCAAATTTGTACTGAAGGTATGGTAAATTGTTTTGTGTTGGGAAAGTTATTCAGTTAAGAGATAGCCAATTAAGTGGGCTCCACTGTATTAGTGCTTTATAATACTTTGTTTAGTTGGTGAATTATCAAATTAGCACAGGATATAAGAATACAATGGAACACTTTTGCCTGAATGGCCAATTTACCAGTCAAAAATATTTAGTTAGCAGGAGTATCACATTAACAGGACTTTGGTAATTTTCCTGCATTATAGGGATGGCTCCAAGATTTTTCTGACTGGTTATGGGGTGGGCCTATGCTCCCAGTCAGAGGCTAGATATTTGCTGACAAGTCCACAATGGAGGATGCAGTTTTTCCAGTGGTGTGGCTAGACCTCCTAATGGGCCAGATCAGATGGAATAAGCTTATTTGAGCAGATCCAATAAGCTCATATTAACAAAATTACAGGGTTACTAAGTGGAAAATGACCATTACTGGGAAAAACATATTATTTAAATTTAAAATGTGTACCTATTATTATTTTTTTATTGGTGTTTAAGGTCACATATTTCTGCACAATGGCTAATCATGACCATGACAGTTTTACGGGTGGAGGAAGCCGGTGTACCCAGAGAGAACAACCGAGCAACAGCGAGCAACTGTCAGCTCCCCAACATACCAACACACGCAGGGTCAGCATTGGTTGAAGACAAGTGCGCCATTGACGTGCAGTACGCCTTAGTACACAGTGCCATCGTGCCCCCATGTGGGCAATGGAGGTGAAGTGTCTTGCCCAAGGACATAATGCGGTTGCCGCAGGTGGGATTCGAACCGAGGACCTCTCGGCTTGCAGCCTGCACCTCTACCTACTGAGCCACCGCGCCCCCCAAAATGTGTACCAAATTTGGTAAATTAACTGCTTAACACACAGCAATTTAAACCATTCCATGGAGGCTTGCTCATATCATTTCTATATAATGAAACAAAATTAGGTGGATTATTTAAAATTACAATATAATTAATTATAAAATGATTTGTGAAGAACATATTTTCCTAACAAAGGGAGATTTTTCAAAATTATTTCTACAACAGATTTTATTATTTCATTTCTATCAATTCAAATAAGGCCACACAAAGTAGATTTTTTGTTTCTCAGGCCATTATTAGTAAACTTGCTTACGGGTGGGCGTTTTTTTATTTTGTTTTTTATTTCTGTAATTATTTCTTTCCCATCAAAAGTTCATGTTCTTGGTTTATGTTTTTGGCCTCATAATCTACGGAATAGCATGGATGGTGATGTATTTCATCCCTTGAGAGCAAGAAGGCTTTGCAATGCTAAAGCATTGCAAAGCCTTCTTGCACTCAAGGGACAAATTTATCAATTTTTTAACTTCGGTAAAATATCAGACACAAACCATCTAATTTTATTTTTATTTTTAAGTTTACACTGGTTATAAAAAGAGAGCATGCAGCTGCCTAAAGGACCATGTGGAAGGGCCTGAGAAACAGATATTTCTATTTTTAGGCCTAAAGGTTTTAGTCCTTTGAGGGAATGAAATAAGTATTCTAGTTATGAGTGTACATTTTGATGTTACCCATCCTCTGATGACTGGTCATGATAAACAACATACTGATGAAGAGGTAAAATATTATATCACTCATGTAAAATCAGACACAGACATTGGTTAAAACTAAATATTTTTACCTCTTCAGACCAGGAACCATTTTTATCACAGCTTGTAATATCTGCCAAAGAACATTTTAGTGCCTGTTTGAAGAAAAAAAAAGGTAAACAATTTATGTAGTCGCACTAAACATTGAAAGCTGTTCAACACTTCAGCAAGTTGGTGTCTTGTGTCCTATGGACTCCAAAGGAACTTTGTTCCATCTACACTGCTCCAATTTGCAGACAATCAGATTTATGGATTGTTACTGCAAACGTTAACCCTTTACCTAACGTAATGGCCAAAACCGGCCAGTGCTATTCTCAAAAATCGCCATTTAATTTTCATTATTTTTTTCATTTTTTGTCTCAAAAACATAGGTTATGACCCCCTCGTTGGAACGAGTTCGTCGAGCTTATTCCAACGAGGGGTCATAACCCATGTTTTCGAGACAAAAAATGAAAAAAATTAGTTATTCAAGAATTATTTTTGCAAGTGTCGTCTGCTTTTCAGGTTAGGCAAAGGGTTAAACATTTATGGATTGTTACTGCAAACGTTAAAAATATCTTCCATTTATTACATACCTGTTCTATCTGCAGCAACACTAAATCATGCAGAAAATGAAAATCTGTTCTGCACATGTGTGTTGACAGACTGTTTTTATAAAGCAAATTTTTCCACAAATCATGCATTGTAATTACAAATAAAATCTCTAGTGATAGCTAAAAATCATCCCCTGAGTTCCAATGTGTTGTATGTGCCAGTAGTTACATAGAACACATTGGAACTCAGGGGACGAAATAGTAACACAATTTCCCCTCGCAAATTTGGTTGGCAATAAAATGTGTTCGTTTTGTAAATAGTTGTCAAATGAATTGCCAAGTGCCCTTCTAATAATGGTTTTATTGGCTTGAAAGCATGTAATAAATACAGAAAGACATGAGTGTGTGTATGAGTTAATCGATATGGCACTTATGTCATCGCAGAAGGATAAAACTCGAGGCCTGCAGCCTCTCGTTTTATCCTTCCATGCCGGCACTCGTGCCATATCGATTAACCTATTCATACGCCTGCGTCGTTTCTGTTTATGTTTATATTATTATTATTTATTGGTGTTTAAGGTCAAATATTTCTGCACAATGGCTAATCATAACAGCAACATGGATATAAAGTCCAGTCCAGCCAATTGCTTATACCCGTGTTGCTCATTTTAGAGAACTTCCAACCCAGGCATAGGTAACAAGGTACTATTTTACCAGTAAAATGCCGATTGTTTACCACAAAAAACAAGACTGCTTCACTTTCCAGGATTCTAACAAAGATTCCTTTTTTTATCCATTCCAACCACCAGATGCTAGATGGTATTAACAAAGGACACAGCATTTATTCGCTTGTAAGCTTACTGTCGTACATGTATCCCTATCTTCTATTTATTTATTTATTGGTGTTTAAGGTCACATACTTATGCACAATGGCTAATCATGACCGTGACAGTTTTACAGGAGGAAGTCGGAGTACCCGGAGAGAACCACTAAGCATCGATGAGCAACTGTCAGCTCCTCAACATTCTAACTCTGTTCAAGCAGCGCTAAAGCAGGGTTACAGTGGTTGAAGACATGTGCACCATCGTCATACAGTACATCTTAGTACACAGCATCACCGTGTCCCCATGTAGGCAACCAGGATAAAATGCCTTGCCTAAGGACACAACGTGGGTTTCCCAGATGGGGATCGAACTCGGACCCTCTAGCACATAAGTCCAACAGTCTACCACTGAGCCACCGCGCTCCCTCCCTATCTTCTAATGATGAAAGAGTACTATTCATTCTTTGTATCTTTGTGTTGTATTATTCATTTATTGGGGTTTAAAGACACTTTTGACAGCCAGGGTCACCTCGTGTTGGACAGTTTTACAGGTTGAGCAAGCTAGAGTACCCAGAGAGAACCACTGAGCAGTGGCAAGTAATGCCAGACTCCTCAAAGTTCTAACTCCACACAGGCAGGGTTAGAATTTGTGGACGACAGGTGCACCATCGACATACATTACACCTTAGGAAACAGTGCCACAGTGCCTCCACGTGGACAATCAGGATTAAGTGCCTTGCCCAAGGACACAATGCAGTTACCTGGGGATCAAACCTTGGGACTTTTGGTTTGAAGTCCAATGCCGTAACCACTGCACGTCGCCGTTATTAATAAAACAGAACTTGTTTACAATAGTAAACAAGCACTTCTCTTCTTACAAATAATTTTCATTACTAGGGACCATATGGATAAAATTTTTATAGTATATCAGCATACTGAAAACTAATTCAGTTTAAATCTTAAGGCCTAATTCCAAATTTGGAAAAGTGTTTTACTCCACGACAACTCACCCAACCAACAACCTTTGGGCCAAATTGCTCGTTAAATTCAGATTTCACTAGCGATGATTTCTTGTAAAGTTTTGGCTGCCCACAAACCACTGCAAAGCCACAGAACAAAGCAGTAATGTGTGGCAAAAACTGTGGTAAATATCTCATCCTTGATTTATTTATTGGTATTAAAAAGATCACTTTCAGCATCTTATGGCTGTATTGCAACTGCAACAAAAGCATAAAACAATAAAAGCATCGCTAAGTGATTCGAATCCCCCCCTCCCCCCCCCTCCCCCCCCCCCCCCCCCCCCCCCCCCCCCCCCCCCCCCGCAAACAAATATATTTGAAACCAATCACAATCAGGCCCCATAAAAATTTACATGAGGTTTTATAACAGAAAATTTGTCACTCCCATAATTTTCATCAGATAGCAGTTGTTAATGAACTTGAAGTAGATATTGTTGCTATAGTCATATGCTAAAAAAAAATTGAAATAATCCACTTACTATTGTTAAAGTTAGGACATAAGGCCACACAAAGTAGATCTTCTGTTTCTCAGGCCATTATTTGTGAAATTGCATGTGGGCGAGCGGTTTTTTATTTTATTTTTTATTTCAGTAATTACTTTTTTGTCATCAAAAGTTCATGTTCTTGGTTCAAGTTTCAGGCCTCATAATCTACAGAATAGCATGGGTGGTGGTGTATTTCATCCCTTGAGTGCCTTCTTGCACTCAAGGGACAAATTCATCAATTTTTTTAACTTTGGTAAAATATCAGACATAAACCATTTAATTTTTATTTTTTTAAAGTTTAAATTGGTTATAAAAAGAGAGCATGCGGCAGCCAAAAGGACCATGCGGGAGGGCCTGAGAAACAGATTTTTTATTTTTTTAGGCCTAAACAAGATTAACACAATATTTTTCTAACAAAGGGAAATAACCCCAATAATTTTCATCAGATAGCAGTGGTTTCTGAACTTGATGTAGGCATTGTTGCTATAGATGTATATGCTAAAAAGAACTGAAATTCAGTACTATTGTTAAACTTATGTCATAAACAAGCATCACACTATTTTTTTTAACAAAGAATAATAACTCATACAATTTTCATCGGATGAAAAATTGAAATTCGGTTAGTAATATTGAAGTTATTCTATAAGCAAGCATTACACAATATTTTTTAACAAAGGACAAGAACTCCCATAACTTTCATCGGATATCACTGGTCATCGAACGTGACATACAAATTGTTGCTACAGAGACATATACTGAAAAGAAATAAAATCCAGTTACAATTGTTAAAGTTATACCATAAACAAGCATTACACAATATTTTTTAAACAAGGGGCAATAACTCCAATAATTTTCATCAGATATTGGTGAACACTGATCTTGACGTAGACATTGTTGCTATATAGAGATACACAGAAAAGAACTGAAATCTGTTAACTAATGTTCCAGTTATTCCATAAACAAGTTTTGCAGGATATTTTTATAACCAGGGGCATAACTCCTATAATTTTCAAGAGATATTGGTGGTAATCGAGCTTAATATAGACATTGTTGCTATAGAGACATATACCAAAAAGAATTGAAATCTGTTACCTATTGTTCAAGTTATGTCATGAACAAAGTTCAGATGGACAGGGGGATAAATAGACAGAACCGCACAAGCGCTTGAATGGGTTAATGTTATTTATTTATTTATTTATTGGTGTTTTAAGGTCACATATTTCTGCACAATGGCTAATCATGACCGCAACAGTTTTATGGGTGGAGAAAGCCGGTGTACCCAAAGAGAAGCACCGAGCAACGGCGAGCAACTGTCAGCTCCCCAACATACTGACTCCACACAAGCAGGGTTAGCATTGGTTGAAGACAGGTGCACCATCGACGTGCAGTACGCCTTAGTACACAACGTCACCGTGCCCCCACGTGGGCAATGGGGGTGAAGTGTCTTGCCCAAGGACACAACGTGGTTGCCGCAGGTGTGATTTGAACCGCGGACCTCTCGGCTTGCAGCCTGCACCTCTACTGAGCCACTGCGCCCCTAATGGGTTAATGTTTATCACACGAGTTTGGTTGGGTGCAAGAGTATGAGAGGTGAAGCCTCAAGTGTTATTCTGGGCCAAACCAAACAAGTGCGATAAACATGAACCCATTCAGATGCTTGTGTGGTTCTGTATTTATTACACACCTTCGCAAATTTTTAAAACAGGCCTTTTATGGTAAAACTACTCAAGAATTAACCTATCCGTCTGAGTCGTAAAGGAAATAAAATATGACGAAAATCCAAATTAATCAGGAGACCAGTCTTATTGCTATTTTCCATGTTGATTGAACTTTCCTTCATAGTGTCAACTTGCAAATTTTAACGCATCAACACTTTGATCGATGAAACACTGTTCATCTGAAATACAGTTACCCATTTTTTCTTTCTGCCTCAATTATACAGCACGAATTGTGAATGGTTGATGTGATCCCCACCAAAAAGTTACCATACTTTCACAACAACAATAGGTGTAATTTTAGAAGATACTTCAATGAGAAATTAGAGCTGTAGGTTGACCGAAACCGAACCGAGGTTTTTAGGTTTTTTTTAAAAACCGAAACCGTCGACATCCCGTAATCTAAGGTTTTTCGTTTTTTATTAAATACTCTCTTGCTGCAGAAATTCACAGAATGTAGCCATCCCAGAGTAGTGAGAGTACCCAGACACTGCCAATGGCAGTGTCTGGGTACTCTCACTACTCTGGGATGGCTACATTCTGTGAATTTCAGACATTTCAGTTTAGTTGTGTTTGCAACTTTCCTCAAGTTGCGTGTAGGTGTCAGACCTCGAAAAATGGCCAAGCACAATAAAAGTTCTTTATATTTAGGTAATTATTATATTGGCCTTCCTGATTCTTCATGTATTATAGCTTATTTCGGGCATTCATTGAGTTTCACTCAATTCCACTGCCATTCAGTTATGACTCCGGACATAAGAATGAGTTTTATTGAATTTTATTTGGCCTCATGAACAAACCGAAAACCAAACCGAACCGAACCGAGGTTTTACTTCACCTGAAAAACCAAAACCGAAACCAAACAAGAAATTTAAAAACCTACAGCTCTATGAGAAATTATAAAAAAAAACTCACATGTTTTTCTGATTTCTAAGTTCCATGTGGCTGTTGTTACTCGAATGATTGACAGGTTAAGATTTTAGTCAAGATTACAGTAGTCATTGCCAATTCATCCCACATAAATGAAATTTATATCTTTATTGTCCAAGATATATAATCATATTTTTCACAATGCCTGCTCAAAATTTTTAAAAGTTTGTGTTAAGCCTTTAACAGGGGTACAGAATCCATACGAATTCCAGTGAATATCGACAGTCAATTTGTTTTGTACTTCAATTTTGGTGACCTAGAAACATGCTCAACGTCATTCATTCAAAATGAAGTCGCTCATAGACACTTTCATATTCTGTCTACATTGTTCTTTAGTTTGAACTTATTGTCAGTCATTACCAAGTCATACATTAACCCCTCAGGTTATTTAATCAATAGTCAGTATTGTTCATGTTAATAAAATAAAGTTTATCTTGATGGTCAGTCAGTGAAAAGGACATGAGTTTCTATAGAAACTCAGATACTATAGACCACTAACATCCACTTTACAACATCAAAACAAATGACCAATTGCATCGAAACGGGCCATTGAATCCCCAGAAATATGACTGGTTCCATTCTTACATTGAAAAAATACAAAAATCTGTATCCCACACATGTAGGATAAGTTAATTTTTATCACACATCCTAGAATGTCGTGAACAAACCTTAATTTGAAATGGGTGTGTAATAATAAAGGTTTACCCAATCATTTATAGTAATGCTGCTCAAGTTAGAGGAAGTCTGTCAGAGGAGCAGGCATGCTGAAGTACCGCTGGTCCCAACATAACTGGTATCAGTACTGGACAGAAACTGTCCCGTCGAAACTGGTACAAGTAATGGGACAAGTCAACAATTGGGTGACATCACAATCAGATGGGAGAAATTCATATTTATACCGACCCAGTCCCCAAGATCACAAAGACAAACATGGCATCATACCAATTGTTCTGCAGTGACCTCAAAGTAATCATAAAGCATGAAAATGATAAATTTAAAGTAATTTGTATATTTTTTATACTTACCAAAGGCCCAGACCAGCTGGTGCAAACTCAAAGTTATCAAGGACCGAACACAAACTTTGAAACCCCCAATCACAAAAATTAAAAGTCCTATCTGATCCTCCATACTCTTACTCTCCGCGCATGCGCAGCCGTCAGAAAGTGACCGGAATTGGCGCCAACATCATTCTTTGTTTGGCCCTAAAGTTAGCAACAATGAACTGACATCTGTGCTTTAAAATCTCCTTTTTTGAGGATACCAGACACAAATCAATGCAAGAATTGGTGGATCCAAGACTGTTATTGGATGATGGAAGTGTTCAACGGTGGTTTTCAGATGTTCAAGGCTGTAACTTTATAATAATTATAAAATTATTTCAGGTTTCCCAATTTCGGAACACATGCCTGACATCATCATTTTTGATAATGGTTATTCCACTGTTTGTTAAGTATTCCTTCCCTATCCTTCCATGAACCCTTCCTGTTAAACTCTTAAGCTTTTTGGCTATTTTTTATTGAAATTTTTTAAATTTCTTGGGAGTTCAACATGTATTACAGAATATTTATTCTGTTTTTCCCCATGGTTACATCCACACCCTAGGGGTGTTAGGTCATTTAGTATTGCACCTTCTATCTGATGTATCATTTTTTTCTTCGTAGGAAGATCTAGCTTTGCATTTGGTAGCATTTAAACTGGTTTCTGACTTTGTGCCTTTTTGTGTGCCTGATGTCTTGTTTCCGTTTTTTTCATTGACGTTGTTTACATTGACAACGTCCTCAGATATAAGTAGTATTTTATATTCTATCACTGTAGAATTACGGTAGGATACATGGATTATTATTCCGGTAGTGCAGCTCAATACATTTGGATTTGGTCCACACTTAGGCGCTATCGGGATGCCTTTGGGCTCTTAAGGTTCCCTTTGGGAACTTGGGCATTTTTTCAAAAAAATGTTTTTTCAAAAAATATTTTGAATTTACTTTTCATTGCTATTATTCAGGTATCTTAATTATATATTTTGTTGTGGAGTTTGGAAGAGTGATGTCGACTTTAGTCGATGCACTTCTGTGGACTCTTGTGTTCACTGGGATGACTAATGTTGGAGACAGGTGTCGCGGTACGTTGTTGGCAGTGAGGTTCTGAGGCCAGGCCTCTCACCACATTTTAATTCATTTTTTCAGTTTCTATTTCAGAGGAACATGAACATGGTGATGATATTGTGACACCCATTCAAATGAGCTACCATCGTCATGCTCCATTGAGCAAATAGAGCTAGCTGCAGTGCTCATGATATGCAAGGGATAAGGCCTCTAGTTAGTGTTCTTCATCTCTTGCAAGCAGCCAACTCGACCAGTGAGGAGGTTACTCCGTCCATGGGTGCCATGACACTGGGTAAGTCTGTTGCAGTTGAAGGAAGTGTAGATGTGGGTAGAGCGAGCACTTAAATATGAATAAGCTCACCCAGCGACAACGGAAATAGAGAGGAAGTCAGCAAGTTTCTTGTTGGGAGGTTCGGCGAGGTCAAATAGACCGCGAGCAGGAGAGGCCCCTCTCTAACCTAATAACATTTAGGGCCAAATGTTGTTATGAGAAACTTGCATGAGCCGGAGCATACGTCCGCCCACCGCTTGGGATGTCTTTCCTAGTCTGCAGCCGGAGTTGGCTTCAGTCACCGATTCCTCCGCTACGTTTCACAAGCTGAAATGAAGTTTTCTTGTTGGGAGGCTTGGCGAGGTCGATGGGGCCACAAGCGGGAGAGGTCCCTCTCTAACCCAACAACATTTGGGGCCAAATGTTATGAGAAACTTGCACGAGACGGAGCATATGTCTGCCGCCACTCAGGACCGCAGACTAGCTACCCGACTTCAGATATCCAATCAGTTACGCGAGGACGGGGCCATTCATTTCCCCTGAAGTCAGATCATCCGATAGCTAGCGATCCGAGGCATCGATCAATGGGACGCTCAGAGAAGAGATCTATCTCCGCATCTTCATCCCAGGAGCAGCAAGAGGTCGAAAAAACAGAAGACTGCTGCTCCTCAAGCCTCGGGAATGGACTTGCTGTCGCAGTTGTGCAGTTATTAGCAGCATCCCAGCTAATGCAAGAGCAGCCTCCCGCAGTCTCCAGTGTGAAGCTGTCGGACGGTGCTTGCTCGGTCTGGTCAACTGTGTATGTAGAAGAAGCTAGAAGTTTCTCTACGGGGCGCTTGGCTAGATCAGGGGTCAGATCACCGTTTGGAGAACCCTTTCCACCCTGTTAACAGTCAGGGACGACTGTGTTTGTTGTGAAAAACCATATTGAGTCGGAACACACATCGAAACGTTCCATCCATACTGCAGCCAGGGCCAGCGGCAGTTATGGCTTCTTCTACTTGCATGGAAGCGCACGAAAGAGGCTTAGTCTAGAAGTTTCTAAGCAGGATACTCTGCGAGATCTGGGGACAGATCGCGAGTGCAGAGCGTTTTTTCGTCCCATTATCAGTTGGGGATGACTGTTTTGTGTTGTAAGAAACTTCAATCAGGAGGAGCATCCGTCCTATGTGAGGAGTCAGGATGCTTCTTTCACACTTCAGCCGGGGTAGGCTGTGGTTACAGCTTCCTCTTCTTCCATGGATATGCACGAAAAAGGATAGATGCCTACAAGTTTCAAACGGAATGCTCGGAGAGGTCTGGAACAGACTGCGAGCTGGAGATCCTTCTCCTTTCCGTCAGCAGTCGGGGTTGACTGTTTTTGGTGCGAGAAACTTTAGTGAGTTGGGACATCCGTTCACGTTTGTGGTTCGGGATACTTCTTTCACACTCAGCCAGATTTGGTTGCTGCTATGACATCTTCCCTTGCTTCCTTCATTAATGAAGCACATTGACCACAAACTAGCTATCTGACTTCGCAGGTTCGGGTTGATAGCTAGTCGTTTGAGACTAATACTACCATTTAACTGACTCCAAGGGTGAGCTGTCAGACAGAGCTGCATTGGTCCAGTCATCCGTTCAGTAAGATGGAGTTGACCATATTTGCGGATGGAACATTTGGATGGTGAGAGGGATACAGAGTGTGAGTCTCCATCTTTCACAGAAGGGCACTTTAAGACTATGAAAAGTCTTAAGCTCTTAAGAATACTGTTCCATCAGAATAGAAGTCTGTGTTTAGATGAGCAGGCCAGGGATGTCAATATGTCCCTACCTGCATCATTTAATATATGCTCAAAAATAATGGAATGTGCTATTTCACTGAAAAGAGCAATCTGGGCGCAATGTCCTAAGCAGATCACCTTGCCAGATCTATGGCGCAACGTCTCTATGGAAAGAAATATGAGGATGTGGTTCCTCGCTAAGAGTTCTTTCCAGGGCAGTCATGTATGTCACGTACAACTCTGCATGGACAGAGAATTTGGAGTTGGTAAGACATTATGCTGCCTTTGCGTCGTCATCACTTATAGATGACAAGGTGAAAAGCTCTCCCTGAGTCGCTCCGGTTACCGGAAATATACTATTTGACGACAAGCTTGCGTTGATAAAGGAGCAGGCTACAAGAAGCTTCCAGTCCTCTGCTAATGAAGTCGCTGTTGCATCAACATACTTCAGCAGACTAGGGTATTGTGCCCTCGTGAGACATTCTCATGATGCTTTCCTCTAAGAAAGAATCAGGAGAATGTCTCACGAGGGTACAATAACCCTCTTATATTTACTCTGGAAGTCGTCATAAAACAGTGACGAATGGGAGCAAAATGGAGGCGAGTGGAAAATTGCTCACCTCAAATCAAGTTTGCGAGAGTGAAAAATGTGAGGACAGTGATTTTGATTCAAAGTTTATCTTCATTTTTTTAATACTGTTTAGGTTGTTAAATTGAAAAATACTGATCAATTAACACCTCTTAATATCCTCTATTATCTAAACAGGCAGATGAGATAATCCCCTTCACTGTTGACTGTTAATACAGGAGGCCGGAACGTCCAGGGCCGAAATGTCTCGAGGCTGTAATGTCCTGAGGCCAAAACGTCCCAATACCATTCGAAGTGTATTTTTTTTCTAAATTAAGTTAAGTTAATGTTATTGTTTGCCTGTGGTTCAGAATAAAATAGCAAGCTTGAAATCTAGTGTTTGTTTATTAAATGTATTACCAGAATTCATGAAATGAACTTTTAGATAATCTGAAGTGAACTATATATTATGACATGTACAAAAATTTATTTTGCAATTTCCATTGACAAGCGGTCTTCGAAATGAATGTATGAATACAACTGAACACGGATGGAAATTTTGACGGTGAAAATATATGTAACCCACTAAAATTAGTTCTGGATTTTAAATGGCAGATTATTAAAATCGTGGAAAATGAATGCGTCAATTCCAAATCAGGCACATTAATTTGTGTCACTGGTGAATTGGAGCGACAGGTGTCACATGTGTAAATGAAGGAACGGGGCAACATTCCGCATGTCTTTGATAAAAAAAAATACGGAAGTATTAAAACGTTTCTCAGATCTCAGAATGCCCACCGTTTTTTTTATATCTGAACATGCGTGTTTGTTTCTGGCAGGAGTAAGGTCTAGGCGAGTTGTCAATGTACAACCCTCTTACTGTTAGCATGTTGTGTGTGGATGTATAAGAGAACTACTGTGTGTCATGTTCATAACGACGAAAAGGAAATTGTTTGGAATTGTACTTTAAACGTATCAAATTGTGAGTGATTAAAAATTTCCCAACATCAAAAATTAATTGAATGTTTCTGTTGACGCAACTCAAATGGATAAAAGACACCCAAGAACAGAGGCGAGCGATTATTCGCGCACCTTGAACAATTTTTGCGTGAGCCATCGATGATGCTCGAGAGCGATCGCGCACCTTTCCCATGTGTCACTGATTATAGCGATTTGGGAAAGGGGCATAGGCCTGATCAAGGCTATGGATCAGATCACCCAGGCCAACAATTAACTGAAGGTTATTAATGTTAATCATGGAAGTTCCTTTCGAAGAGAGTCACTTCTAGTGGAAGTAAAGGCTCTCTTATTGAAGGGAACAATTGAGGTCGACGAGACAAGCTTCTTCGCAGGGAGGATGCAGTTTCTCCTCCCTTAAGCATCGTAAGTTGTATAGGTGATGGACATGACCTCTATTGCTTGCCAGTTGATGGAAGATCATCACCTTCACGAGAAACTGGACATTATCACAAAAGTTCCTTTCAAAGAGAGTCGCTCATAGTGGAGGTAAAGACTCTCTTATTGAAGGGAACAATTGAGGTTGTCGAGAATAAATTTTGGTTGCTTGTCACTTAACCTCGCAAAAGTGGATAATTTACGGAAGATCAGTGGATAAGAATGTAGTCTCGGAAGGTCTGTAGCTATCAGCCCGAGCAAGCTCCACTTTGTTACACAAATCTTCCAAGAGAGGCTTTACTCCTGGAGGTAGAGCTTTCCTATTAAAGAAAAGCATTAGATATCGTCAAAATTATTCTCCAGTTTTTTTATTATCACCTGTTTCTCGTCCTGAATCCAGATAGATAGTGCATCGACAGGCAGAGTTATGCCTTGGCATCAAGACAATTGTGCCATTGTGGAAGCCATAGTAGCCTTCTGTACAGTTACAAAGGCCTCTTGGGTTAGGCTCTGTCTGCTGTCTTTTGGAAATAAAACTGAAAAAGATACTGTGCTTTTCAGTTTTGTTTTTTTTTAGGTGCCATAGACTTCAGCCTTATTGTTACACCATAGTAGCCTAGCTAAAATCATGAGTGAGATTTTTTCAGTATTATGCAGCGGCATAACTAAATTTATTATCTCTTGGGACTGCGGTCTCTTTGGGAATTCAGGGCTGTTTATACAGTGGTTCTTCATTCCCAACCTTGCGCGATGATAATTGTCAGTCTCCATAAGTGAGCCTTGAGGGTGGCAACTTACACCGATGTATCTGTCTTCACATAGATGAAGACTTATAAGCTTTGGCTAGCATTGTAAGTCTCCTTAGTGAGCTTCTAGGGTCTCAGTTGCCAGCTTTTAATGGTCTTCATGTACAGGAAGACCTTTCGCTGCTTCAGCTATGCTGAGTTAGTTGTCGTATCGGCTATGATACCATTTGTTAGAGGAGGTTATTGTCTTCAAACCTGTAAGGTTTGGTATGAGTTATGTTAATATGCTGTATTTGTTTTTCACGTCCTTCTTCACCCTTAGTGGCATTACAGAATCGGTCAGATGTGGGGAGCCTTGTGGTTCCTATACTATTTGATGATTAACACAAGAACAATTCAAGTAATGCAGATGAGGGGGCTTTGATGTGATTTCTAATCCCTCCCCCCCCCCCCCCCACACCATCAATATGTTTCGAGGCGATTACCGGGCAAGACGTAAACGTAACCTCGAATGCATTTAAGTATACATATGCATTTCAAGACTTCTCGATTGGCGACTGGGTCGTGTTCTATGGCAACCTCATGGACACATCCACTTTTTAGTTGGTTTGTCTCCTGTGGTTGTTCGTCTGTATGTCATATACGAGCATATGATTCATCATCAATAAATTGGTATCATGGAGACCTTCGGGGTTGTGATGCAGTGCATGTGACTTCCCCTGATAAAGAAGGTCCTCTCAAGGAGGAAGCTTCCAGGGAAAGTCCCATAACAGACACCTGAGAAGACTGATACAAGGTTTCTATGACAACAGAGATGCTACTAGCAGAATTTTGCAACGAGACTGTTTGATCAGAATCTGCCGAATCAACAGAGTTGGAGGATATGCATATCCTATCATTCCGTCCCATGAGATTAACAGAGTGTCTACTGCATATGCTCAATGATCTGGACATGGCAACACAAATGTCAGGAACTGATTGTTCAGGTGTGTCGCAAACAGATCTATCATGCTTGTTGAGAGTCCACTCTGATGGCAACAGGCAACCTTTCCTAGAGAGCGAGTCTGCTAGTACATTCAGATGACCCGGTATATGACGGACAGAAAGATGAACATGATGATTCATGACGTATAGGAGAATCCTCTCCGTTAATTCGCATAATGGAATTGAATGAGTGAAGCCTCGGTTCCTGATGTAAGCTACTACTGTGAACTGTCAGACAAAATCTGAACATAGATGTGCGCTATTATGTGAATCCAATGTTGAAGAGCTAGCCATGTTGACATTATTTCTTTGATGGTTATGTGCTTCTGTAGGAACCGAGGGTCCCAAAGACCCTGACATTTCAAGTCTGCAGGACTTAGGGTTGCACCTCAACCCATCTGTCATAATCATGAAAGCCGGATCCGGCAGTTGCAGCGGAACTCCCCAAGTCAACCACTGAAGATCTGCTCAAATCTGCACCCTTTGTTTTACTTGGTCCATTAAAACAATACAGGTTTCGAGCGAATGTGTCTTCACACTCCAGTTCTGAGTAAAGTATATCTGGAGGGGACGCATGTGCAGACGGCCCATCGGAATAAGATCTGCAGGTGCTCTGCACAGCCCCATCAGTCGCATGAATTCCCTCGCTATTAATGCATCTGAGTGTAGACAGAAGCGAGCATAACAGCTGACTAATTTCGCTCTGTGTAACGGCAAATGAACCAGATTGTTGTGAGTCTCGAAGCTCATCCCAAAGTGAATGACTTGGACAGAGCTAGATCTGACTTTTTCTCATTTACGATGAAACCGAGACGTCGGAGTAATAGAAGCAGACTCTGAACATCATTCTGAAGAATAATTCTGTTGCCGTATCTCTGCAGAATGTCATCCAAGTAAGTTGACGCTACTGCAGATGAATGAGCTCAGAAGTATGACATTACAGAGTTCATTATTCGAGTGAATGCCCAGGGAGCCAGGTTTAGACCAAAGCATATTGTTTTGAACTGATAAACCTTCCCTTGTACAGCGAAGCGCAGGTACTTTCTGAATGCCAGATGTACCAGGACATGAAAGTACACATCCTTTAGATCTATGCTTGCCGCATAGTCCTTCACTCGAATGCTCACTCTCACTGACCGAATGGTCTCCATATAGAATTTTGAAGCCACGATAAGCTTGTTTATCCAGCTCAAGTCTATTACCGGTCGGAACGAGCCGTCTGGCTTCGGTACAAGGAACAGGTGACCATAAAAAACCCTGAGAATCTTGATTCGCGAAGACCTCTAGACCCGATCAGACCTATGCCCCTTTCCCGAGTAGCTGTATTGACGACCTCCAGAGTAATTGTAAGAGGGTTTCTTGTACTCTTGTGGTACTCTCTTTTGACATTTTAGATTTGGAACGTCCTCATTTACTCTTGTCTGCTGAAGCGGGTTGCCGAGACGCCGACTTTAACAGCAGAGAACTTGACGCTTTCTTAGTAGCCTGTTCATAGACTAACGAAAGCTTGTCGTCAAAAATAGTATTCCGGAGACCGGAGCGACCCGGAGAGAGCTTTTCACCTTGTCATCTATAAATGATGACAACGCAAGGGCAGCATCACGTCTGATTAACACCAGATTAGCCACTGTTATACGTGGTATACAAAACTGCCCTGGAAAGAACTCTTAAGAGAGGTACGAACGTCCTCAGATTCCTTCCCGTTGAGACGCTGTGCCATAGCTCTGGTAAGGCGATCTGCATAGGACAATGCATCCAAATTCACTCTATTTGACGAAATTGCCGTTTCTATTACGTCTGAGCGAATAGTGAATGATGCAGGTAAGGATACATCCAGATCCCCTGCCTGCTCATCCAAACACAGAGGAGCTCTCTGAACATCTCCAACCATTTTAAATTAACGTGGTCCAACTAACGGTACGTTTATGGAAGAAATAGATAAGAAACCGCCTTTTTTCCTTGCACTTGTGAGGTTGAATACGGCGGCATCTACATGGCCGAAGGCATGCGACACCTGCCTAGACTAAACCGGAAAAAAAAAGAACTTCTTCCTTTGTCCGTATAAAATCTGCGTCCAACGACGCCAGCGGTTTCTCTTTTGTTGTCGCAGCATTTTGATTCGGCGGAACAAATTCAGGGTAGTATTGATGGATGAAATCCATCGCAACCATGTGCTGTTCTGAAAGGGAAGGGTAAACCTCTTCCATATCCCTTTATATTCGAAGCGGAAGAAGCCGTGACTGTAGCCAGGGCCAGTTGCAATCTAGACGGAGCATCCCGAATGGCAGGTGTGGACGTATGCTCTGGTCCGCGCAAGTTCTTCACCACAACATATGGCCCAGATGGTCCTGGGACAGAGAGGGACCTCTCCCGTTCATGGCCCTTTCAGACCTCTCCGAGCTTCCCAAAGCACTTGCTGGCTTCTTCCCTAGTTCCGTCGTTGCTGCGTGAGCATGTTTAGCTTTTAAGGTGCTCGTTCTACCCACTATACTTCCTTCGACATACCTTGGCATCACGGCTCCCACAGACGGAGAAACTGCTTCACCAGTCGAGCTAGCTGCTGGCAAAGGATTAAAACCACTGGCCAGTGGCTTTATCCCTTGCCTAATATTCAGGAGCACCTTAGCACCTAGCTGTCTGAGCGCGACGACAGTAGCACACGTTTGGTAAGGGTCACAAAACCATCACCATGTTCTTGTTCCTCTGAAAAAGAAACTGAGAAACTTGAATGACTCTGCGTCGAGAGAACCTGCATTGGCCTCTTACTGCTAACAACATATCGTGACACCAGCGTCGAACGTTTATCATCCCAATCAACACATGTAAGACAAGAATTTGTGGGAGTACATCGACTATAAGCAAGGCAACAAGCATGTAAATCTGAGGAAGACTCCCAAGAAATTTTAAAAAAAATTTCAATAAAAATAAGCCAAAAAGCTTGGGAGTTTAACAGGAGGGCTTCAAGGAAGGACAGGGAAGGAACACTTAACAAACAGTGGATAAATCATTAGCAAGAATTATGATTTCAGGCACACTGGGAAATTAGGAAAAATGAAATAATTTTGATAAAAATTATAAAGTTACAGCCCTGAATGTTCCTAACCACCGTTGTCACATCCACCCCATCCAATTATGTCCTTGAATCCACCAATTTTACCATTGACTTGTGTCTGGCATCCTCAATGAAAGTGTAAATGACACTGTAGCTCAACTTATGTAAGGAATGTGCATGTATAGGATGTGACACACCAATGACAAACATCTAGGTAATGTCCTGATAGCAAAGGTACATATAAAGTATTGTAACGGTCTGTACATAAATACTGACCGTAGCCTGTAACAAATGTATAGGTAAAGTATTGTAAAGGTGGGTGACAGTCAGATGCTAAACTAGAAAAGAAATCTTTGAGTCCCAGAGTGGGTCTGACTGAACCCCTAAATATTTGTTCTCATAGCACAGTGATAACAAAGGCACCCAAAAACACTCTTTCCTGTCCCAAGGTGATAACAAAGGTACCCTAGAAATTTCGTGAAGATCGGTTCATCAATACAGACTCTAGCCCGAGCCGTATTGACATGTGCACTTACTGTGTATAAGAAGCTCTGAATAAATCAAAGTTGTCTAATTTGCATAATTTCTACATTTGAAAAAAACCCTATTATATGTGTATTCCATGTTACCAAACATTCAAAAATTTATTCAAATCAGAACCTTCATATAGAAGTTCTGTACCCAAACCTGATTGTACCTAATTTTGGTACAAATGGCCATTGGCAGCCATCTTGAATTTTGGACCACAACCAAAAACATTCGTTCTCATCCCAAGGTGATAACAAAGGTGCCCAAGAGGTTTCGTGAAGATCGGTTCATAAATAGAGCCTCTAGCCTGAGCCGTATTGACATGTGCCCTTACTGTGTATAAGTAGCACTGAATAAATCAAAGTTCATCTAATTTGCATAATTTCTGCACGAGAAAAAACACTGTATTGTATGTGATGTATTCCATGTTACTAAACATTCATACAAAAATTTATTCAAATCAGAACTTTCATACAGAACTTCTGTACAAAAAACTGATTGCACTAATTTTGGTACAAAATGGCTGCCGGCGACTATCTTGAATTTCAGACCGCACCCAAAAACACTTGTTCTCGTCCCACAGTAATAACAAAGGTACCCAAGAAGTTTCTAAAGATCAGTTCATAAATACGGCCTCTAGTCTGAGCCATATAGAAGTTGTGTACAAAAAACTTATTGGATCTAATTTCGGTTCAAAATGGCCACTGGCAGACGTCTAGAATTTTGGACAGCACCTAGAAACACTTGTTCTCGTCCCAAGGTGATGATAACAAAGGTACCCAAGAAGTTTCGTGAAGATCGGTTTATAAATACAGCCCCTAGCCCGAGCTGTATTGACAGGTGTACTAACGGTGTGTGAGTAGCACTGAAAAAATATCAAAGTTCATCTAATTTGCATAATTTCTGCACAAGAAAAAAACCTGTATTATATGTGATGTATTCCATGTTACTAAACAATCCTACAAAAATTTATTCGAATCAGAACTTTCATACAGAAGTTCTGTACAAAAAACTGATTGCACTAACTAAGGTAGAAAATGGCTGGTGGTGGCTATCTTGAATTTTGGACCGCACCCAAAAGTTAAAAAATTTATAGTAATTTATATATTTTTTATACTTACCAATGACCCAGACTTAGCTGGTGCTAACTCCAACAAAACCAGGGCCAAACACAAATTTTGCCCCCCAATCCCCAAAATTTGCATCCAAAACAAAAAGAAATCATGTCCTAAAGGACCTCCATACTACGCCTCTACTGCGCATGCGCAGTGACGCAGTCGTCCCGAAATTGGCGCCAATTATCATTCTTACTGGCAGTGCCTGGTCAGCGCTATGTACTCAGCAGGGAGGCAAGAGTTCCCAACTCCAGGGAGGGCCATCCCCGTCTGGGTCATTGGTAAGTATAAAAAATATATAAATTACTATAAATTTTTTAACATTTTTATACTGTACCAATGACCCAGACTTAGCTGAATAGTAAACAGGCTGGAGGGCCTAGGACATAGAGGAAAATCCAATAAGCTCAACTATATAGTAAAGAGGTAACCCCTTAAGGAGAAAAGGAGTATTAGGCTTTACATGTATCTTTCTTATTTAATATTAAATTAGAAAGATACACTACCCTTAATAATTGAGCACAATAACATTCATGTTCTCTATTAACATCCAGTATAACCCTTATACTAATTATTTTTAAAGCAAGCCAATAAATAAAGTAGTCCAGAGAATTGAGACTCTTTATAATCATTTAAAAGTGTCCGAGTATTGTATATTAAAGCCCGTTTGACACTTGACATATACAAATGCTTCACACCGAGCTACACTTTAAAAATAAGACATGAATGAATTTAAACATTAATATTACACTTTAAAACCATCCCGGAAGCGACTCAGAAATACTGACTTGGAGGAGGCATTCCCTTGCTTTTCACTATAAAGCAGGTGACCTAAGGGAACACCCGCCCCCCCCCCCCCTTCCCCTTGCCCTGGGTCAAATAGCCCAGAGCGAAGAGGGCAGCCAGACGGAGTCACTGCCGGAACAGAAAGCCTGCATAACTATAGTTGCAACTGTTTAGTGGACGACATTCTGAGCAACAGATAACGGACCTAAACAATGCAGGTCTCCAGAAATGGACTCAATATTTCTGAGATAAAAATTCGTAAATGTGGATGGCTGAGACCAATAAGCAGCCTTCATTAAATCTGTAATAGCAACACTATTAGCATAAGCCCAGGAAGTAGAAAGAGCTCTTACTTCATGAGCAGAAATCTTAAGCACAGACTGCTGAGAAGAAGATAAATCTTCATAAGCAGTACGGATAGTTAACTGAATCCATCTAGCAATAGAATGGACTGAAATGTCCTTTCTATTAGGCATCAAAGACAGAAAGAAACGTTTCCGTCCCTTTATGATAAACTGAGATCTCTGTTTATAGATACGTAGTGCTCTAACAGGACAGAGTAAAGGCCTACGCCCGTCTGAAGATGGAAGAGCCTTAATAACAATAGGTTCCGGATATTTATTAGGAGCCTGATTCTTAGCTAAAAAACCCACATTAGTAGTGAAGGTGATAGTGTTCCCAACACTACGATAATGAGAATCATCCACCGATAGTGCATGAAGCTCACTGACTCTTCTGGCAGAAGAGAAAGCTAAGAGAAAAGCTGTCTTATAAGATAAGAATTTGAAATCTACTGTCCCAAGAGGTTCAAATGGCTTTTCCTTCAATTTAAGGAGAACCCAAGCTAAATTCCACTTAGGAATTAATCTAAGAGTTCTGGGTCTATTTATCGAAAAGTTTCTAACCAACTTCGATAAAGAGACATTAGATCCAATTTGTAAACTATCATGATGTGCATAGGTATCAGATAACATAGATCTATAAACCTTTATAGTAACAGGCTGCAGTTTGATTTCGTCAAACAAGTATACTAGAAAGTTTGCAATGTCTGGTATAGAGGGATCAAATATATCTACAGAATGATCCCTACACCAACGACGAAAAACCTTCCACTTAGCCGCATAGTTTAGCGAAGAGGAGGTCCTCCTACAGTTAGAAATCGCGTCCACTGCTCGTCCTGTAAAGTGCTTGCCATGCAAGAAGGACCGCACAACGGAAAAACGTGAAGGTTGAGACCTTGCGGGTTGTGATGGAGTTGGCGCGATTTCCCCTGCGAAAGAAGATCCTCTCGTGGAGGAAGCTTCCGCGGTAGGTCCCACAACAGACACCTGAGTAGATTTATCCACGGTCTCTGTGGCGACAGAGATGCTACCAACAGAATCTTGCATTGAGATTGTTTTATCTTTAGCAATACTTGTTGAATTAACGGCGCTGGAGGATACGCATATCCTATCATTCCGTCCCAAGGGATCGACAGAGCGTCTACTGCAAATGCTCTTGGATCCGGACACGGAGACACATACGTCTGCAAATGATTGTTGAGATGTGTCGCAAATAAGTCTATCATTGGCCGTTCCCATTGGTAGCAAATCTGATTGAATACTTGTTTGTTGAGAGTCCACTCCGAGGGCAACAAGCGACCCTTTCGTGAAAGGGAGTCTGCTAGCACATTCAGACGACCCGGTATGTGACGGACCGAAAGAAGAACGTGATGTTCTAACGCAAACAGAAGGATTCTTTCCGTTAGATTGAACAACGGAACTGAATGAGTGCCTCCCTGATTCCGTATATACGCCACTACTGTCGTATTGTCGGATAGGATTTGGACATGAGCATCGTGAATAATGTCCATCCAGTGACGTAACGCAAGCCAAATTGACATCATTTCCTTGATGTTTATGTGCTTGCACAGGAATTGCGGATCCCAAAGACCCTGGCATCTCGAATCCGTTGGGATTAATGATGCACCCCAACCTGTTTGACTGGCATCCGTCATAACGGTAAAACTCGGATCCGGCAACTGCAGCTGAACTCCTTGAGTTAACCACTGAATGTTTGCCCAAGTCTGAATCTCTTGTTTCACTTGATCTGACAAGAGAACGTCTACATCGAGCGAATGAATTTTCACACTCCAATTCTGAGTCAGGAAAATTTGAAGAGGACGTGTGCGTAGCCGCCCCATCGGAATGAGATCCGCGGCGGCTCCGCACAGACCTATCAGTCTCATAAATTCTCTCGCCGTGACTTTGTCGGCGTGCAGACAATAGCGAGCATAACAACTGACTAATTTCGCTCTGGTTAACGGCAGACGAATGAGATTGTTGTGCGTCTCGAAGCTCATTCCCAGATGAGTGAATGACTTGGACGGCACCAGATCCGACTTCTCCTCGTTTACTATAAAACCGAGACGTCGGAGCAATAGAAGAAGATTCTGAACATCGTTCTGAAGCGTTAACTCGTTACCGTACCTCTGAAGAATGTCGTCCAGGTAGGCTGACGTTACCGCAGACGAATGAGCTCGGAAGTAGATCATTACCGAGTTCATTACCCGGGTGCTAGATTCAATCCGAAGCACATCGCCCGGAATTGATACACCACTCCTAGGACTGCGAAGCGTAGATACTTTCGGAATGTCGGATGTACCATGACGTGAAAGTACGCATCTTGAGATCTATGCTCGTTGCATAATCGTTCACCCGAATACTCGCTCTGACCGATCGAATCGTCTCCATATAAAACTTCGGAGCGACGATCAGCTTGTTTATCCAGCTCAAATCTATGACTGGACGGAACGAGCCGTCTGGTTTCGGAACCAGAAACAGATGGCTGTAGAATCCCAGAGATTCCTGGTTTTCTACGACCTCTACCGCGTTCTTCATTAAAAGAGACTGCACCTCTGATAACAGAGCGTCTCTTTTCTGTGGATTTGACGGAAGATGAGTCCACTTTGGACTTCGAGTTAATGGAGGCTTTCGTTTGAAGGATATCTTTAGACCTTCCGAAGTCACTCCTCTCACCCAAGGGTCGTCCGTAATCGACGCCCACTCTTGTGAAAAACTCGACAACCTTCCGCCAACCGGAACGCGATAGAGGTTTAAGCCATCACCTCCTGGACCTGCGAGGCCTGCGGTAGGAGAAACCACGTCTTCCACGACCCGCACCTCGCCTCGTCGACCTCGGGGCGTCCGACCGATTGTCCCGGCCTGAAGGACGTCCCGAACGAGAGTCGCTATCCTGACGGTCTCTCGAATAAGACCAAGAGGATGCACCGGAACCTCTATAGGAACCTCTCTTGGGCGCATTAGACCCAGAAGTGCCTGTCTTATTCGTGTCTGCTGTATCCGACTTTTTAGGAGCCGATCTGAACAACAGAGAATCATTAGCTTTCTTTTTAATTTTATCATAAATAGCGGAAAGCTTGCCGTCAAAGAGAAGTTCTCCTGAGACCGAAGCGACTCTAAGAGAGTTCTTCACCTTAGAATCCACTAGTGTGGATGTAGCTAGGGCTGCGTCACGTCTAACCAACTCCAGATTTGCCACTGAAAGGGCGGAGTTACACGTGGAATAAGCTACTGCCCTTGAAAGAAGTCTTAAAGAGGATTGTATATCCTGAAACTCTTCCCCTTGAAGGCGCAGTGATAACGCCTTAGTAAGGTGATCTGTGTAAGATAAGGCATCTAAATTGGCTCTGTTAGACGCAATAGCTGTTTCCAACACCGCGGTTGGAATAGAAGCTGACGACGGTAATGATAGCTCTAAGTCTTCCGCCTCGTCGTCCATACGCAGAGGAACTCTCGGTATACCCTGTCCTGCCGTATCGAATTTATTCCTTGCATTAATGAAAGGCAGGTTAAGAGTATTAGCGGACAAGAAACCTGCTTTCCCCGTCCTGGAAGCAAGTTTAAATATAGCGTCGTTCAATAATTCAAATGTTCTTGCAACATTATTGGACTGCGACGGAAACTCGGGAGCGATGTCCCTGAACCACTCAAAAAATTCAGAGTCCAATGACGCTATAATTCTCTTGTCCGGAAGCGCAGCAGTCTGGCCCGACGGAACAACTTGAGGGAGAAAGTGCCGGATGAAGTCCACGGCAGCTTTATGTTGTTCCGAAAGGGATAGCTCCAAGTCATCCGTATCCCTTTCACCATCCGGTCGGACCTCCCGATGTTCCCGGTCGTCCGCCCCCGATGCTTCGGCGGAGCATACCGACCCAGCGCCGTCGGATAATTCTCGATCTGACACCGTTTCTGTCGGCTGCTGGGATGCTGCGATAAGCTGTGCTATCTGCACAAGAATGTCCGACGTCGAGACCTGCGGAGGCGCAGTCTTTCGCTGCTTCGCCGAGGGCAGCTCCGCATCAGATGGCTCCCGCATACTTTTCCTATGCGAACGTCCGGAGTCCATCGGTCTCGAATCCCTGGCTGCCGGATGGTGTGACCTGGTCGCCGAAGAATCCTTCATCGGCGAAGCTGGTAAAATATCGGCGGTCACGCAGCCAAGGTGCGGTCGTGTGCGCTGACGAGAAGAGGAAGCCTTAACAGTCTCTGCGGACTGCTTATACAACGGAGCGTCCCGAGCGACGGACGTATGCTCCGCTAAAGACACATTTTGTACCACAACATCTGGTCCCAGATGTTGTTGTACGAGAGAGGGACCTCTCTCGCTCGCGGCCCGGCTGGACCTGGACGAGCTAGGAACCGGACTAAAAGGCTTCCTCCGTTCTCGCTTACTATCCGCCGTCACTGGGTGTGCATCTATTATGTTTATAGTGCTCGCATCACCCAAAATTTCCTCTTGGCCCGCATCGGACAAACCCGGCTGCCGAACCATTCGGTGAATGGACGCTACACCGGGCGAGCTAGCGGACGACATTTGTCTAATCTCCATGAGCACTTTTGCCGCTAGCTCTGAATTCATTTGTGACGACGGACGCACACTTGAAGAAGATAACATGGAAACATCACCCTGTTCTGGTTCCTCTGAAATAGAAACTGAGAGAGTAGAGTGACCTTGTGGAGAAAGAGCCGGCATCGCTCTTTCTCCAGAAACAACATATCGTGACACACGTTTCCAATGTTTCTCATCCCAATGTTCACATATAGGACAGGGATTAATGCGAGAACACTGACTACAATTAATACAATGATCATGAAAGTCAGAGGAAGATTTCTTCCTATTACAATTTGAACAATGTCCCTTCATTGTGAAAGAACAACAAGTCCTAGTTACGCGCAAAAACCCCTGACACAAAGATACATAATAACATGATCCATTAATAAATGAAAAAACAATTGCAAAACAAAATAATTTTGAAAAAATATTTTTTCAGAGAAGCCCAAGTTGCTGAAAAGTAACGTTGAGCCCCGATGGATCCGATGGCAAAGTGTGGTCAAAAATTTTAAATTTATATAAAATAATTAATGAGACACTTTCGGATAATATAAATGTATCTTATAATGAGATAAACTACCACAAAGGCAAACAGCCCCCCTCAAAAAAGGCTGTTGCCAATGAAATCAAACAGTGTAAACACAGTAGA
Organism: Pictodentalium vernedei; assembly: GCA_031216915.1. Lineage (NCBI taxonomy): Eukaryota > Metazoa > Mollusca > Scaphopoda > Dentaliida > Dentaliidae > Pictodentalium > Pictodentalium vernedei. The sequence continues at coordinate 815,968,087 of CM062296.1, forward strand.
AAACATGACTCCAGGCACTGAAAAAACTGGCCCGGAATCAGTCATCAATTACACTCTATCTGATGCAAAACAGAGACTCCCAGGGGAGAATCTGTAGAACATCAGATGGAAGATGCAGAACACAAACGTTATACACCCATGGGTGAAAACGTAACTATGGGGAAAATAACAGAAAACATTCTGTAACCAAGCAACTCTCCCAGGAAATTTTAGAAATGAAATTTCTCAAAAATATGCCAAAAGCATGGGAGAATTGCAAGGGGGGACTTTAGAAGGCTAGGGGAGAGGAAACACTGAATAAGCAGTGCAACAATTAGCAAGAATGACAACAAGAGGCCCATGCCTCGAAAATAGGCAACTTAACATAATTTCATCAAAAAATTTTAAGTACAGCCCTGATTATTTTTTGCCACTTCTTTTTCCTCTCCTCCTTCTATCCTCCTTAGAATCACATTTTCTCCAAAAATTACGTGTCTGGCATCCTTTAAACTGAGATTTACAAGCACAAAGATCAGTGAGATGTTGACTGATGAAGGGCCAAACAGAGAATGATAATTGGCGCCAATTTCGGGACGACTGCGTCACTGCGCATGCGCAGTAGAGGCGTAGTATGGAGGTCCTTTAGGACATGATTTCTTTTTGTTTTGGATGCAAATTTTGGGGATTGGGGGGCAAAATTTGTGTTTGGCCCTGGTTTTGTTGGAGTTAGCACCAGCTAAGTCTGGGTCATTGGTACAGTATAAAAATACACTTGTTCTCGTCTCACGGTGATAACAAAGGTACTCAAGAAGTTTCGTAAAGATCGGTTCATAAATATGGCCTCTAGCCCGAGCTGTATTGAATTGATGACTTACAAACAGACGGACGGACGGACAGTAGGACGGAGGGCCATGGCATAACCTCAAATTTGACTTACACCAAAGTTGAGCTAAATATCTGACTTACATCAAAGTTGAGCTAAAAATTAGATTTAAAAGCACAGATGTCAGTTCATTGTTGCTGACTTTAGGGCCAAACAAAGAATAATGGTTGGTGACAATTTCGGTGTCTTCCTGAATACTGCACATGTACAGATCCGAAATATATGGAGGACCAGATAGGACATCAATTTTTCAGTTTTGCATGCAATTTGTGTTTGGCCCTGAATTAATTTTTGAGTTAGCACCAGCTAGTCGGGGCCATTGGTGTTGTATAATGAAAGTGTCAATGAACCTGTAGCTTAACTTGTGTGTTGTGTTTGATGAAAAGGATAATATTCAATGTTTATGAAAGGATTATGAAATAAGACAAGAATTGTGATAATTGGGAATATGTTCATTTCTGTTCCCTGTGTGCTATGTTTATGATAAAAATAATATGAGGTGTACACAGTACTAAAGAGCTGAGGGGTGGGTTAATATGACCTCACAGTTAATGTATGTGAACTCACAGTTAACGTATATCAACAAAAGTTACCAAGTTACGGTGAAATTATTCCAAAACGAGTCATCCTATCAAGTTACATTAAAATCCCCTCATAAATATGACCTGTAGACTGTGCTAAAGGTTTTCGGGCTTCGGGCCCCTGTAGCCGTCAGTTTCCCAATTGCGTCCAAAGGGGACGTTCTCATCTAGACATTATATGAAGTCAATCTACCAAGTTACAATGAAATCCCTTAACTGGTAGAGTGCTGGAAGCCCATATTTGGGCTTTACTTTGAAGTGTCAGTACCAGCACTTAAAGGGTTCATATTTTGTGGATGTTGTTCATACCACCTTTGAAGTAAAATTATTTAGTCTGTTAGGATTTGCCTTGTTACAATTTATGGGAGAGTGCCCATTGGCACTCTCCCATAAATTGTAACAAGGCAAACATATGTGAACAAATTTTGATGACCAAAAATAATTCAGCACTCTACCAGTTAATAAATATGACCTGTAGACTGTGCTAAAGGTTTTTGGGCTTTGGGCTCTGGCAGCCATCATGGTTGAATGATCGCAACCAAAAGGGGACATTCTCATCTGGACACTATTTGGAGTCATCCTACCAAGCTACAATGAAATCCCTTCATAATTATGACCTGTAGACTGTTCTATAGGTTTTCGGGCTTTGGGCCCCTGAAGCCGTCACAGTTGCCCAATCGTGTCCAAAAAGGGACGTTCTCATCTAGACATTATATGAAGTCAACCTACCAAGTTACAATGAAATCCCTTCATAAATATGACCTGTAGACTGTGCTAAATGTTTTCGGGCTTCGGGCTCGGGCAGCCATCATGGTTGAATGATCGCAAACAAAGGGGACAATCTCATCTGGGCATCATCTGGAGTGATCCTGCGAACTTACAATGAAATCCCTTCATAAATATGACCTGTAGACTGTACTCAAGGTTTTCGGGCTTCGGGCACCTGTAGCCATCACAGTTGACCAATCACGACCAAAAGGGGATGTCATCACCTATGCATTATATGGAGTCAACCTAACAGGTTACAATGAAATCCATTTTATAAATATAACCCTTTGCCTATGCTAAAGGTTTTTGGGCTCAGGAACCCATCAAGGCTGAATGATCACGTTCAAAATGGGACGTTCTCATCTAGACATTATTTGGAGTCATCCTACCAAGTTACAATGAAATCCCTTCATAAGAATGACCTGTAGACAGTGTAAAAGGTTTTTGGGCTTCGGGCACCTTTAGCCATCACAGTAGCCCAATCAAGTCCAAAAGGGGATGTTCTCATCCAGACATTATATGAAGTTAACCTACCAAGTTACAATGAAATCCCTTCATAAATATGACCTATAGACTGTGCTAAAGGTTTTCGGGCTTTGGGCTCGGGCAGCCATCATGGTTGAATGATCGCAACCAAAGGGGACAATCTCATCTGGGCATCATCTGGAGTGATCCTGCGAAGTTACAATGAAATCCCTTCATAAATTTGACCTGTAGACTGTGCTCAAGGTTTTCGGGCTTCGGCCACCTGTAGCCATCACAGTTGACCAATCACGACCAAAAGGAGATGTCATCATCTAGGCATTATATGGAGTCAACCTTACAGGTTACAATGAAATCCTTCTATAAATATAACCTTTTGCCTATGCTAAAGGTTTTTGGGCTCAGGCACCCATCAAGGCTGAATGATCATGGCCAAAATGGGACGTTCTTACCTAGACATTATTTGGAGTCATCCTACCAAGTTACAATGAAATCCCCTCATAAATATGACCTGTAGACTGTGCTAAAGGTTTTCGGGCTTCGGGCACCTTCAGCCATCACAGTAGCCCAATCATGGCCAAAAGGGGACGTTCTCATCTAGACATTATATGAAGTTAACCTACCAAGTTACAATGAAATCGCTTCATAAATATGACCTGTAGACTGTGCTAAATGTTTTCGGGCTTCGGGATCAGGCAGCCATCATGGCTAAATGATCACAACCATAGGGGACAATCTCATCTGGGCATCATCTGGAGTGATCCTAAGAAGTTACAATGAAATCCCTTCATAAATATGACCTGTAGACTATGCTCAAGGTTTTCGGGCTTCGGGCACTAGTAGCCATCACAACTGACCAATCACGACCAAAAGGGGATGTCATCATCTAGGCATTACATGGAGTCAACCTAACAGGTTACAATGAAATCCTTCCATAAATATGACTTTTTGCCTATGCTAAAGGTTTTTGGGCTCGGGCACCAATCAAGGCTGCATGATCGCGATCAAAATGGGATGTTCTCATCTAGACATTATTTAGAATCATCCTACCAAGTTACAATTAAATCCCTTCATAAATATGACCTCTAGACTGTGCTAAAGGTTTTTGGGCTTTGGGCCCCTGTAGCCGTCACAGTTGCCCAATCATGCCCAAAAGGTGACTTTCTCATCTAGACATTGTATGAAGTCAACCCACCAAGTTACAATGAAATTCCTCAATAAATATGACCTGTAGACTCTGCTAAAGGTTTTCAGGTTTTGGGCTCAGGCAGTCATCACGGTTGGCAGATCATGCCCAAATGGGGAAATTCTCATCTAGACATCATAAGGAGTCATCCTACCAAGTTACAATGAAATCCCTCCACATTAAACATGACCTGCAGACTGTGCTAGAAGTTTTGGGGTTTTGGGCTTGGGCAGCCATCACGGTTGATAGATCATGCTCAAAAGGGGACGTTCTCATCTAGGCATTATACAGAGGCATCCTACCAAGTTACAATGAAATCCCTTCATAAATACGACCTGTAGACTGCGCTAATGGTTTTCGGGTTTTGGGCTCGGGCAGCCATACCGGTTGCCCGATCGCGACCAAAAGGGGACGTTCTCATCTAGACATGACCCCAGACCTGCATATGAAATTTCGTGACGATCAGACAAGAACTGCGGGATGTAGCCCGTGCTAAAGGAAAATGTGAACAGACGTCACAGACTAACAGACTCACAGACTTCCGCACGCGTGATGGCAATAGCTTATCTTGACTATGTCAAGTTAAGCTAAAAATATAAAAAAAAAAATAAAATAAAAAAAATGCCTGCCCACATGTAATTTCACAAAAAAATATCCTGAGAAACAGAAGATCTACTTTGTAGGGCTCAACAGGCTGATCATTTGATGAAAACCTCAATTCGCAATGTGATGAGTAACATGTACATCAAATATTTCAAACCAAAACATTTTTTGCAACATATGCTGAAGCTGTTGCATTGTCAGAAAGAGTCCTTTTTCTCATTTCATTTGAATAATTTCTCCACCCATTTTCTGAATTACACTTACCTGACCAGTTAAAACAAGGAATGGATCAAGTAATTTTCGAAGGCAGTAATAGGGTATTCTCTCAGATCGGCCTTCATCCACAAAATTTACATCAACTTGTTTATTCCCAGGAAGTTTAGTCACAATTCCCCTGTACCAATTGTCATCTGAGGTACTTCGAGCTGCACAAACCATTCCTGTTTGATAAAGAAACAAACAAAAGTCATTCTAGTTGTGCCTTTAACTTGAACGTCCAGTGGCTGACACTTTGCCTGTGCATTACAAAAATGGCAATGAATATTTTGGTGGAATCTCCACTTTTACTGGGTCTCTTATCTCCATTTCTGTAACAGTTCTATCAAATTCTCTTGTCCATCCTGTAAAATGCACAATGAATTTTCCATCTTCTCAGTGACCAAGTTCATTGACCGTCTCATTTTCTGATCCTCATTTTCCCACTTGTGACAGTTAGCAAAGCATGACAAAATGAAAGATAACTAAATGAAGTGATTGTGCCCGCACAATATACAGGATTTTCCTCCTATTTTCAGTTCCTGGGCTTTTTCGTCTCAAAACTGAGAAGAACGCAGAAAAACAGATTTTTGATGAGCCTATTAACTGGTAGAGTGCTGGAAGCCCTATTTTGGGCTTTACTAAAAGTGACAGGCAATAACTGTCTGTAGCTACATTCTGCCTGAGGAAGCCTTTTTTGTCCCTGATATGAATCAGATATTTTATACAATACCTTGCTCTTTGACATTTAATTGGATAGTGCCTATAAGGCACTATCCAATTAAATGTAATAGAGCAGTATATTATGAGCTTTGATTTGTTGTCAGAAAAAACTCAGCACTTTACCAGTTAACAGACTGACGGTAAACGATATAACGACAGGATTTTTTTTTTACAGAAACCCTGTTTGATGTAAATCACTGGGGTATTCTCGTTTGTCTGGCAGCTATTGTTCAGGAGAGAAGTGTGATAACTACCACGATATTTGGAAGGTTGTTGAGGAGTTTTGGGGTTAGGACAGAGAAATTTGTGGAGAAATTTGTGGAGGGGGTAATGACCAGAGACTCCAAGTAAGGACAAAGCCTCCCCGAGAATATTTTACAAAGTTCCATTCTCAATTCAATCTGAGCAGTTGAAGCATGTGCTGCCCTACATTGGAGAGCATCTCTGGGAGCTCTAAGTTGTGTGAAATTACATTGGGTCAATTTTTTTTTTTTTTTGGGGGGGGGGGGGGGGGGTAAACATTTAGGGGACATGTCCCCTCCCCCCTCTTAATTCAGTGGCTACGCTACTGAATCAAAACAGCAGCAATGTCGGCAGGACCTCTATACAGTACGCCAGCTCCCAGAGGTCGCATCTAATGAAATTCTGTACTGACTGCCAAGGCTCCATATATTGGAACAACCACAGCCATTCCAAGCTGCGCATTATTACTATGTCGACTTCATTAAATGTCAACGAGTGGACGACATTTGCTAGTAAATCCATACACTACATGATTGACAGTGATGTCGTGGTCCCTCACGATTGTAGAAGAAATCTAGAATTCTGAAAAGACAAATGAGCACGTAATTGGGTGTGTGTGTGTGGGCGGGGGGGGGGGGGGGGGGGGGTCTGGAGTTGGGTCGGGTGGGAGCTGTCAAATCATTATGAGCGGGAATGTTAGTTTATGTCATTTCTTAATAAATTATGCTTCTACTTCAATAAACCTGACTTATTTGATTTGTACGACCACAACAAGTACAGGCCTAAAGTCATATTGCCCCAACCCTTCCTGTTGCTTCTTATCTACATGTGCATCGCAGGGTCTTCGGGTAGATGAATAATTCTCAGTTATTTATCTAATCCTTGAGCTCTTATAGTGAAAGCCTGAAATTGAAACACTGTACCAGAAGGCAACTTCCCAGGCCCAAAGTAAGCCGTATTTAAAAATTTGACATGTGTGTGGGGAGACGGGGGTGTGTGGGGGGGTACTTGGACCCAAAGTCTGTAATATATTAGGCATACCCGAAGTGCACAGGCTGGAGGCAGGGGAGGGTATTGGAGGGGGTCTTCCCCTTCCCGGTTGTTTTTTTTAAATAAGAGGCTGTAAGAACAACTCTAGAGCCTCCTAATACCTCATTTGAGGCTTGTCATGACTCTGCGTTTAGTCAGAAGTTAACAATGGTGTATTACATTTCTAAATCGTGCACTTTCCGATTTCGGTTCTGGTCTGGTGTTGGGAAATCTCTTTGCAGACTTAATGAGTTCTTTGACAATCATGATATTCTAACAGTTATGTAGGAGGTCATCGGAAATTTGTTAGTTTCTGTCGGATGCTGGCTCTCAGTCTATGCCTCACTGGTCAGAAATTATTTTCTGATAGAATGTGGAAATTTCTGGCAGAGATGTTCATTGGGGGCGGAATTCGCCACTGCCGCACACCCACCATACTCGGGTCTGCAACTTCCGCATCTATTAAAAGCCAAATGAATTGGGGGGGGGGGGGGGGGGGGGGGAAGGGGGGGTCCCAGCCCCAATCTGGCTACAGCAACTAATTCCAGGCCTTCATGGTGCAGTATTACTGTCAGAATGTTAGGAAGCAAATGGGTTTTTGCAGTTAGGTAACTATCGGATATTTCCTGTAATCAGACACCTCAAAGTTTCAATGATTTTTCACTCAAAACGTAAAATGACACTGAACGCCTACAGTTAAAACTAGAAGTCCTGTCACGAATAGTGCGCTTTTCTTGGCTTAATTGCGCGTTGGAATTGCGCGCAATTGCCATATCAAATGGCATCCAAAGTACGGCAGGTTCTCTTGGTTACTCAATGGAAACACATGCAATGTTTCTGCCAATGGACCTCCGGGTTACCCTGAGGTCCATTGGCTGAAACATTGCTTGTGCACAGGTCATATGTACAGAATTTGATAGCTTTACTTGGGCCATAACGCGTACATTAACGCGCAATTCAACGTGCTATTTCTGCGCATCTCATGACAGGACTTCTAGTTTTAACTGTACCCTATATAATCTAAAAGCGCATATTTTTCTGAATATATTATAAATTACAACAAATCATTTGAATTCGTATTTTATCCGCAAGGAATGATTAAGAAAAGTTAAATATTTAAAAGAAACACGAATTCCAAGGTCTGCGGGTTTTACTGCAAATTTTTATTTCAAATAATCACAAACATGTGAGTTATTATCGTATCCAACTGCTAGTTTTATACCAACTAAAGGTCAGTCTTCGATATACAATCGATTTCAACAACTGTTCTCTGCCATAATCATTTATATCGTAGTTCCATCAAGTCGCAAAGTGAAAGATACAAATTCTGTCATAATGCTGTGTTGTGCAGTGCACAGCCTTCTTCGTGTAACCACGTGAAGTGAATGACAATGCATTTTTGAAACAGAATGCTTTTGCAAGTGAATTGTGTTGAGTACTCTCCCTTTATGTACAGAGCAGCTGATTACAGATTTCCTTTCTTAATTTCACACCCCCGTTTTTTTTAATCGTTCTGTTTTTGAAATAACAGCATATCAAAATATTTCTTTATTGAGTAACAATTCTTCCAATATATTTACCAGTATGTATTACCCAAAGTGCACAGCCCCGAGGTGGGGGAGGGTATTGGAGGGGTGCCCCCTTCCCGATTTTTTTTTTAAATAAGAGCCTGAGAGAACAATTCTAGAGCCTCCTAATGCCTCATTCGTAGCTTGTCATGGCTCTGCGTTTAGTCAATGGTTAACAATGGTGTGTGACCTTTCTAAATCCCGCACTTTCCGGTCTCAGTTCTGGTTTAGTGTTGGGAAATCTATTTGCTGACTTGAATAATGAGGTCTTGGACAATCATGATATTCTAACAGTTATGTAGGAGGTCATCGGAAATTTGTTGGCTTCAGTCGGCTGCTGGCTCCAAGTCTATGCCTCACTGGTCAGAAATTATTTTCCGACAGAATGTGGAAATTTTCAACAGAGATGTTCACTGGGGGGCGCGGTTCGCCACTGTCGCACACCCACCTACCTCGAGTCTGCAACTTCCGCAGCTATTAGAAGCAAAATGAATTTGGAGGGGGGGGAGGAGGGGGGGGGGCAGGGTTTCCCAGCCACCAATCTGGCTACAGCAACTAATTCCAGGCCTTCGTGGTGCTGTATTACTTTTGGCTTCCATGTCAGAATGTTAGGATTCAAATGGGTAGTTACAGGTAGCTGATTGTTGGGATATTTCCTATAATTAGACACACCAAAATTTCAATGATTTTTTCACTCAAAATGTAAAATGACAAGGAACGCCTACCCTATATAACCTAAAAACGCTTATTTTTCTTAATATATTACAAATTACAACAAATCATTTGAATTGGTATTCTATCTTCAAGGACTGATTCAGCAATATTAATTATTGAAAAGAAACACGAATTCCGATGTCTGTGGGTTTTACTGCAAATTTTGATATCAAATAATCACTAACATGTGAGTTACTATCGTATCCTACTGCTAGTTTTATCCCAAGTAAAGGTCAGTCTTCGATGCACAATCAGTTTCAACGACTATTCTCTGTCAAAATGCATATATTTAGATCTGAGTGCCAGCATGTCGCAATGTGAAAGCCACAAATTCTGTCATTATGCTGTTGTACAGTGCACAGGCTTCTTACCACGTGAAGTGAATGACAATGCGTTTTTGAAACAGAAGGCTTTGATAAGGGAATGAAATTGTAATTTTGAATTGAATTAAATGTTTTTATTCTTTGGTCCAAAATTTTCAGTCCCACCCAGACCCCAAATTTCCTGTGATATTTTTCTTTTTTTTTTTTGGTCTTAAAATTTACCAAAATGCCTAATAAACAAAAACAAAAATTCACGGATTTTGGTCGAAAATAATAAACAAAAACAAAAATCATGGATTTTGGTCGAAAATTTCTAAGTCCGAACCGGACCGAAAATTTTCAGTGTAAAAAAAAAAATTTTTGTCTCAAAATTGACCAAAACGCATAAAAAACGAAAAATTAAAAAATTTATAGCAATTTATATATTTTTTATACTTACCAATGACCCAGACTTAGCTGGTGCTAACTCTAACAAAACCAGGGCCAAACACAAATTTTGCCCCCCAATCCCCAAAATTTGCATCCAAAACAAAAAGAAATCATGTCCTATAGGACCTCCATACTACGCCCCCACTGCGCATGCGCAGTGTCAAGGACGTCCCGAAATTGGCGCCAATTATCATTCCCTGTTTGGCCCTTCATCAGTCAACATCTCACTGATCTTTGTGCTTGTAAATCTCAGTTTAAAGGATGCCAGACACGTAATTTTTGGAGAAATGGTGATTCTAAGGAGGATATAGAAGGAGGAGAGGAAAAAGAAGTGACAAAAAATAATCAGGGCTGTACTTAAAATTTTTTGATAAAATTATGTTAAGTTGCCTATTTTCGAGGCATGGGCCTCTTGTTGTCATTCTTGCTAAATGTTGCACTGCTTATTCAGTGTTTCCTCTCCCCTAGCCTTCTAAAGTCCCCCCTTGCAATTCTCCCATGCTTTTGGCATATTTTTGAGAAAGTTCATTTCTAAAATTCTCCTGGGAGAGTTGCTTGGATACAGAATGTTTTCTGTTATTTTCCCCATAGTTACGTTTTCACCCATGGGTTTATAAACGTTGTGTTCTGCATCTTCCATCTGATGTTCTGCAGATTCTCCCCTGGGAGTCTCTGTCTTGCATCAGATAGAGTGTAATTTTGATGACTGATTTCGGGCCAGTTTTTTCAGTGCCTGGAGTCATGTTTTCTGGTGTTTTACACTGTTTGTTTACATTGGCAACAGCCTTTTTTGAGGGGGGCTGTTTGCTTTTGGTGTAGTTTATCTCACTATAAGATACATTTATATTATCCGTAAGTGTCTCATTAATTATTTAATATAAATTTAAAATTTTTGACCACACTTTGCCATCGGATCCATCGGGGCTCAACGTTACTTTTCAGCAACTTGGGCTTCGCTGAAAAAATATTTTTTCAAAATTATTTTGATTTGCAATTGTTTTTTCATTTATTAATGGATCATGTTATTATGTATCTTTGTGTCAGGGGTTTGTGCGAGTAACTAGGACTTGTTGTTGACTTTTCACAATGAAAGGATATTGTTCAAATTGTAATGGGAAGAAATCTTCCTCTGACTTTCATGATCATTGTATTAATTGTAGTCAGTGTTCTCGCACTAATCCCTGTTCTATATGTCAATATTGGGATGACAAACATTGGAAACGTGTGTCACGGTATGTTACTGGAGAAAGGGCTATGCCGGCTCTTTCTCCGCAAGGTCACTCTACTATCTCAGTTTCTATTTCAGAGGAACAAGAACAGGGTGATGTTTCCATGTTATCTTCTGCAAGTGCGCTTCCGTCGTCACAAATGAATTCAGAGCTAGCGGCAAAAGTGCTCATGGAGATTAGACAAATGTCGTCCGCTAGCTCGCCCGGTGTAGCGTCCATTCACCGAATGGTTCGGCAGCCGGGTTCGTCCGATGCGTGGGTGATGCGAGCACTATAAACATTCAATGTGCACACCCAGTGACGGCGGATAGTAAGCGAGATCGGAGGAAGTTTGAGTCCGGTTCCTAGCTCGTCCAGGTCCAGCCGGGCCGCGAGCGAGAGAGGCCCCTCTCTCGTACAACAACATCTGGGACCAGATGTTGTGGTACAAAATGTGTCGCAAGCGGAGCATACGTCCGTCGCTCTATATTGGCTCTGTTAGACGCAATAGCTGTTTCCAACACCGCGGATGGAATAGAAGCCGACGACGGTAATGATAGCTCTAAGTCTTCCGCCTCGTCGTCCATATGCAGAGGAACTCTCGGGATACCCTGTCCTGCCGTATCGAATTTATTCCTTGCATTAATGAAAGGCAGGTTGAGAGTATTAGCGGACAAGAAACCTGCTTTCCCCGTCTTGGAAGCAAGTTTAAATATAGCGTCGTTCAATAATTCAAATGTTCTTGCAACATTATTGGACTGCGACGGAAACTCGGGAGCGATGTCCCTGAACCGCTCAAAAAATTCAGAGTCCAATGACGCTATAATCCTCTTGTCCGGAACCGCAGCAGTCTGGCCCGACGGAACAACTTGAGGGAGAAAGAGCCGGATGAAGTCCACGGCAGCTTTATGTTGTTCCGAAAGGGATAGCTCCAAGTCATCCGTATCCCTTTCACCATCCAGTCGGACCTCATGATGTTCCCGGTCGTCCGCCCCCGATGCTTCGGCGGAGCGTACCGACCCAGCGCCGTCAGATAATTCTCGATCCGACACCGTTTCTGTCGGCTGCTGGGATGCTGCGATAAGCTGTGCTATCTGCACAAGAATGTCCGGCGTCGAGACCTGCGGAGGCGCAGTCTTTCGCTGCTTCGCCGAGGGCAGCTCCGCATCAGATGGCTCCCGCATACTTTTCCTATGCGAACGTCCGGAGTCCATCGGTCTCGAATCCCTGGCTGCCGGATGGTGTGACCTGGTCGCCGAAGAATCCTTGATCACCAAAGCTGGTAATATATCGGCGGTCACGCAGCCAAGGTGCGGTCGTGTGCGCTGACGAGAAGAGGAAGCCTTAACAGTCTCCGCGGACTGCTTATACAATGGAGCGTCCCGAGCGACGGACGTATGCTCCGCTAAAGACACATTTTGTACCACAACATCTGGTCCCAGATGTTGTTGTACGAGATTTCTTCCTATTACAATTTGAACAATGTCCCTTCATTGTGAAAGGACAACAACAAGACCTAGTTACTCGCAAAAACCCCTGACACAAAGATACATAATAACATGATCCATTAATAAATGAAAAAACAATTGCAAATCAAAATAATTTTGAAAAAATATTTTTTCAGCGAAGCCCAAGTTGCTGAAAAGTAACATTGAGCCCCGATGGATCCGATGGCAAAGTGTGGTCAAAAATTTTAAATTTATATTAAATAATTAATGAGACACTTACGGATAATATAAATGTATCTTATAGTGAGATAAACTACAGCAAAGGCAAACAGCCCCCCTCAAAAAAGGCTGTTGCCAATGTAAACAAACAGTGTAAAACACCAGAAAACATGACTCCAGGCACTGAAAAAACTGGCCCGGAATCAGTCATCAAAATTACACTCTATCTGATGCAAAACAGACTCCCAGGGGAGAATCTGCAGAACATCAGATGGAAGATGCAGAACACAACGTTATACACCCATGGGTGAAAACGTAACTATGGGGAAAATAACAGAAAACATTCTGTAACCAAGCAACTCTCCCAGGAAATTTTAGAAATGAACTTTCTCAAAAATATGCCAAAAGCATGGGAGAATTGCAAGGGGGGACTTTAGAAGGCTAGGGGAGAGGAAACACTGAATAAGCAGTGCAACATTTAGCAAGAATGACAACAAGAGGCCCATGCCTCGAAAGTTAAAAAGTTTATAGTAATTTCTATATTTTTTATACTTACCAATGACCCAGACATAGCTGGTGCTAACTCTTAAAATATAGGGCCAAACACAAATTTTGCCCCCCAATCCCCAAAATTTGCATCTAAAACCAAAGAAAACATGTCCTGAAAGGCCCTCCACACTTCGCCCCTACTGCGCATGCGCAGTGTCAAGGACGTTCCGAAATTGGCGCCATTAATCATTCTAATAACCAGTGCCTGGTAAGCGCTATGTACTCAGCGGGGAGGCAAGAGTTCCCAACTCCTGGGAGGGCATCCCCGTCTGGGTCATTGGTAAGTATAAAAAATATAGAAATTACTATAAATTTTTTAACATTTTTATACTGTACCAATGACCCAGACATAGCTGAATAGTAAAAAGGCTGGAGGGCCAAGGACATAGAGCAAAATGGAATACGCTCAATAAAATAAAATAGAGTCATCCCCTGTAGGGAAAAAGAAGTAATAGGCCTTACATGTATCTTTCTTATTTATGATAAATTAGAAAGATACAACACCTTCCAAAATTGAGCTTCATACATCCATGTACTCTATTAATATCCAATATAATCCTTATACTAATAATTTTTAAAGTAAGCCAATAAATAAAGTAAGTCTAGAGAATAGAGACTCTTATACTCCTAAAAGTGTCTGAGGATTGCATAATCATGTCCGTTGACATATGCAATATTCAAAAGCTATACTTTAAAAACTAAGACTTGAATGAATTTTAAAAACCTAAACTTCTCACTAAACAACCATCCCAATAACAGCTCAGAATTACTAACTCCGGAGGAGGTATCCCCTTGTTTTCATAGTAAAACAGGTGACCCAAGGGAACACCCTCCCCCCCCCCCCCCCCCCCTTTTTCTTGCTCTGGGTCAAATAGCCCAGAGCGAAGAGGGCAGCAGAACGGAGACACTGCCGAAACAGACAGCCTACCTAGCTATAGTAGCAACTGTTAAGTGAATGACATTCAAAAATCTATAATAGCGACACTATTAATGTAAGCCCAAGAAGTAGAAGAACTCTTACTTCATGAGCCGAAATCTTAAGCACAACTGCTAAGTCAATGATATACCATAAGCAGTACCGATAGTTAATAGAATCCATTAACAATAAAATGGAGCGTAACGTCCTTCTACTAGGCATCAAAGACAGAAGAAGCTTACGCCCATAGTAATAAACAGATATCTGTTTATAAATACATAAACTGTACCCGGAAAGAGTAAAGGCCTATGCCCATACGAAGACGGAAGGACCTTAAAAATAATAGGTTCCGGATAATAGGAGCCTAACTCTTATGCAAAAATCCAACCTAAATAGTAACGGAAGTAGTGATTCCGAAACTATGAAAGTAAAAATCATCCATCGATAGTGCATGAAACTCACTGACTCTACAGTAAAAGAGAAACCAACAGAATTACTGTCTAAAAGGTCAGAATTTGAAAACTACTGTTTCCAGAGGCTCAAATGATTACTTAGCTAAATAAGAACCGAAGTTAAAATCCATATAGGAATTTAATCTAAAGATTCTAAGTCTATTTATCAAAAAGTTACTAACTGACTTAGATAAAGAGACAAAAGACTCAATTGTAAATTATCGTAGAGTGCATAGGTATGAGGTAACATAAACCTATAACCTTAATAATAACAGGCTGCAGTAGATCTTGTGAAACAAGTATACTAAAACATTGCAATGAGTAGTATGGAGGGATCAACAATATGAACATAATGATCCCTACACCAACGACGGAAGAGCCTCCACTTTAGCCGCATAGAATAGCGAAGAAGAGGATCTCCTATAGTAAGAAATCGCGTCCAAAGCTCGTCCAGTACAGTGCTTACAATGCAATACGGACCACACAACGGAATACATGAAGGTTGCGACCTTGCTGGTTGTGATAAAGATGACACGATTTACCCAGTGAAAAAAGATCCTCACATAGAGGAAGATTTCACGTTAAGATCCACAGTAGACAAGAGAGTAAATTACCCATGATCTCTGTGAAGATAGAGATGCTATCAACAGAAATGTATTGTGGTTGTTTATCTTAGCAATACCTGCTGAAACAACAGTGCCGGAGGATACGCGTATCCTATCATTCCGTCCTATAGATCAATAGAGCGTTAACAACATTAGCTCAGAGATCTGGACAAGCCAACACATACGTCTGCAATTGATTAGCAAGCTGTGTCGTAAATAAATCATCATTGGGCACTCCCATAGATAGCAAATCTGATTGAATACTTGTTTGTTGAGAGTCCATTCTGACAGCAACAAGCGACCTGTAAGAGAACGGGAGTCCGGTAAAACAATCAGACGACCCGGAATATGACGGACCAAAACAGAACTTGGTGTACTATAACCAACAGACGGATTCTTTCCATTAAATTGAATAACGGAAACGAAAGAGTGCCTCCCTGGTTCCGGAGATACGCCACTACTGTCGAATTAAAGGACAGGATTTGGGCATGCGTTTCTGAATAATGTTCATGCAATAACATAAAGCAAGCCTAAAAAACATTATTCCGCGGAAGAAAACTGATTGCTAAAAGACTGCGGAACCCAAAGACCCTGGCACTTCGAATCCGTAGGGATCAATATTATATCCCAATCTGTTTGACTGGCAACCGTCATAACAGCCACACTCGGGTCCGGCAACTGCGGTGGCACTCTCTGAGTCAACCACCAAATGTTTGCCCCAGTCTGAATCTCTTGTAACACTAGATATACAAGAGAACGTGTAAATCGAGCAATTCATGGATTGCCGAAAAGTTGCCGTCGAAGAGAAGCTCCTCCGAGAACGAAGCGACTCTGAGAGAGTTCTTAACCTTACTATCCACGCGTGTGGATGTAGCTAGGGCTGCGTCACGTCTAACCAACTCCAATCAGCCACTGAAGGGCGGAGTTATACGTGAACAAACTACTGCCCTCAAAAGAAATTACATTGAGAATAATATCCCGTAAAACTTTTCTTGAAGACGTAATGATAACGCCTCAGTAAGGCGGATTACGTA
Organism: Pictodentalium vernedei; assembly: GCA_031216915.1. Classification (NCBI taxonomy): domain Eukaryota; kingdom Metazoa; phylum Mollusca; class Scaphopoda; order Dentaliida; family Dentaliidae; genus Pictodentalium; species Pictodentalium vernedei. The sequence goes on from CM062296.1 coordinate 815,984,285, forward strand.
TGATAAAGCGTCTAAGTTAAGTCTACTATACATCATGTCGTTTCCAACATAGAAATTGGAAAAGACATAAACGGCGAAAAAGAATATATCCAGTCTTTAACCACACCGTCTAGACGCATATGAACTCTCGGTATGCCCTGCTTTGCCAAAATAAACTATTCGTATAAATGATAAAATGGCAGAAATGAGCAACGCGGACAAGAAACTAAACTATCATGCTTGGTAGCAGGCTTGTATATATATATATATATATATAGCGTCGAAAAATAAAACACATGTTGTAATGACAATATTGGACTGCGTCGGTAAGTCAGGGACAATGTCCCTGAACCGATCGAAAAATCCGAGTCCAATGACGCTATTAGTCTCTTATCCAAGATCGCAGCAATGAAGTCCGAAATAACAATCACTGGAAGATAATGCCAGAAGATATGAAAGGCAGCTTCCGATACTACTAAAGGGAAAACTCGAAATCTTTCGAATCCCTTTCGCCATCCTGTCGGACCCTATAAAGCGTTCGGTCGTCCGTACATGATGCAACCGCGGACCGCACCGACCCAGCACCGTCGCTTAATTCCTGATTCGACCGAGAAACTGTCAATTGCTGGGATGCTGCGAAACAACTGTGCTAACTCGGATAGCACGTCCGTCACTGAGGCCTGAGGAGAAGCGGTCTTACGATGCATTGCCGCTGGAAGCTCCGTGATCGTTACCCCGTGCATACTACCAATATGCGAGCGAACGGAGTGTATAGGCCTCGTGTCCCTTGGCTACCGGATGGCGCGACCTATTCACCGTGGAATCACTGAATGACGAAACTGATCGGATACTCGAGGTCACGTAGCCAATGTGCGGTCGTGTGCCCTGCTGTGAGGATGAGGAAGCATTAAGGACAGTCTCTCGGACTGTCAATATAACGGAGCGTCCCGACCGACGGACATATGCTCCGAATGTAAAATATCTGAACCACAACATGCGGTCCCCTATGTTGTTGGACGAGAGAGGGACCTCTCTCGCTCACAGCCCGGACGGACCTGGACAAGCCAGGAACCGGACTAACAGGCTTCCTCCGATCTGTCCTCAATCTGCCGTCACTGGGTGAGTACTAAAGTAATTAAAGTGCTCGCATCACCCAAATCTCCTTCCTAGACCGCAACGGACGAACCCGGCAGCCGAACCATTCGATGAATGTACGCTACACCGGGTGAGCTAGCGAATGTCACTCCTTAGGCGATAGACATATTCCATGAGCACTTATTGCCGCTAGCTCTTCATTAACTATGATGACAGAGGCACACTATTGAAAGACATCTCCGTAACTCTGCGAACAAGAAACCAAAAATGCTTGGTTATAGCAAGCATAAAATAATAATATATATAGCGTCGTTCAACAATTCGAAAGTTTGTGTGACATTATTGGACTATGTCGGAACTGAGGGACGATGTCCCTGAACCGAACCAAAAATTTGTAAGTCCACCAACGCTATCAGTTTCTTATCCGGCATTGCAGCATTCTGGTCCGACGAAAGAAGCTGTAGAAGACCAAGTCAGATGACATACACAACAGCATATGTTGTTCCGAAAGGAAAAGCTCGAAATCCTACAAATCCCTTTCGGTATCCCGTCGGACCGGATGAAACTTTCGGACGTCCGTACCCGCTTCCGCGGAGCGTCCCGACCCAGCATCGTCGGATAAAATATATGCGACAGATTCAGTTGATGCTGGGATGCTGCGATAAACTGTGCTATTAAGGAAAGCACGTCCATTCCCGAGGCCTGTGCAGTAGCGGTCTTACGATGCATTGCCGCCAGAAGCTCCGTGTACGTTGACTCCCGCACACTTCCTATGCGAACGTCCGGAGTCTGCAGGCCTCGTGTCCCTGGCTACCGGATGGTGTGACCTGGTCGCCGAAGAATCCTTGATCGGCGAAGCTGGTAATATATCGGCGGTCACGCAGCCAAGGTGCGGTCGTGTGCACTGACGAGAAGAGGAAGCCTTAGCAGTCTCCGCAGACTGCCTATACAACGGAGCGTCCCGAGCGACGGACGTATGCTCCGCTTGCGACACATTTTGTACCACAACATCTGGGGCCAGATGTTGTTGAACGAGAGAGGAGCCTCTCTCGCTTGCCGTCCGGATGGACCGGAACGAGCTATGAACCGGACTAAAGGCTTCCTCCGTTCTCCTCCGATCCGCCGTCACTGGGTGTGCATTAGGTTAATTTATAGTGCTCGCATCACCCCAAAATTCCTTCTAGACCGCAACGGACGAACCCGGCTGCCGAACCATTCGGTGAATGGACGCTACACCAGGCGAGCTAGCGGACGTCAAAGGCCGTCGAACCTACTAGGGTCCTCTTAGGCAATTGGCGTATTTACATGAGCACTTTTCCTCTAGCCCTTCATTAATTGTGACGACGGAGGCACACTGTTGGAAGACATCACAGATACATCACCCTAATCTTGATCGTCTGAAATAGAAATTGATAAAGTAGAGTGACCCTGCGGGGAAAGGACCGGAGTGTCCAATTCCCCAATAACACACCGTGACATACGCTTCCCATATTGTCATCGAAATCATACGATACAGAACAGGAGTTAATGCGAGTACACTGACCACATATAGAATGATTATAAAGTCAGAGGAAGACCTCCTCTTAATACAAATGATCAATATCCATTCAATGTGAAAAGAAAACAAGTCCTGGTACTCGCACTAACCCCTGGCAATCAAAATACATAATAATAATATGATCCATTAATATAGAAAAAATAACTGAAATCAAAATATTTTGAAAAAATATTTTTTCAGAACAGCCCAAGTTTCTGAAAAGTAACGTTGAGCCCCAATGGATCCCAAGCCTAAGTGTGGACAAAAATTTTAAAAATATTTTAAACAATTTATTCAACACTTACGAACAATAATAATGTATCTAGTTATGATTAAAAAATAACATCAAGATATTATTTTCCAGAAATCCCCCCCTCACACTGAGGGCTGTTGTAAATGTAAACAATGAGTGTAAAAACACTAAAATAAGACTCCAGGCACCCAGGCCCGAAATCAGTTACCAAAAATACACTATCTGATGCAAAACAGAGACTTCCAGGGAAGAAACTGCAGAACATCAGATGGTAGATGCAGAACACAACGCCTAACCACCCATAGGTGAAGACGTAAACATGGGGAAAAGAACAGAATTCATTCTGTTATTCAGCTAAAACTCCCAAGAAAATTTAGTAATAATAATTACAAAAACTATGCCAAAAGCATGGGAGAATAGCAAGGGGGGACTTAAAGGACAGGGAGAGAGGAAAACACTTAAAAAACAGTGTAACTAAATAATCAGATGACAACAAAATGGCTGCTGCCTCGAAAATAGGTAACTTAACATAATTTCATTAAAAAATTTTAAGTTACAGCCCTGATAATATTCTGTCACACATTTTTTTCCTCTCCTCCTTCTCTATCCTCCTTAGAATCACCATTTCACTAATATTTATGTGTCTGGCATCATTTAAACTGAGATTTATAAGCACAAAGATCAGTCAGATGTTAACTGATGAAGGGCCAAACTTAGAATGATTAATGGCGCCAATTTCGGAACGTCCTTGACACTGCGCATGCGCAGTAGGGGCGAAGTGTGGAGGGCCTTTCAGGACATGTTTTCTTTGGTTTTAGATGCAAATTTTGGGGATTGGGGGGCAAAATTTGTGTTTGGCCCTATATTTTAAGAGTTAGCACCAGCTATGTCTGGGTCATTGGTACAGTATAAAAATATAGGCAACTTAACATAATTTCATCAAAAAATTTTAAGTACAGCCCTGATTATTTTTTGTCACTTCTTTTTCCTCTCCTCCTTCTATCCTCCTTAGAATCACATTTTCTCCAAAAATTACGTGTCTGGCATCCTTTAAACTGAGATTTACAAGCACAAAGATCAGTGAGATGTTGACTGATGAAGGGCCAAACAGAGAATGATAATTGGCGCCAATTTCGGGACATCTGCGTCACTGCGCATGTGCAGTAGAGGCGTAGTTTTGAGGTCCTTTAGGACATGATTTCTTTTTGTTTTGGATGCAAATTTTGGGGATTGGGGGGCAAAATTTGTGTTTGGCCCTGGTTTTGTTAGAGTTAGCACCAGCTAAGTCTGGGTCATTGGTACAGTATAAAAATATCGATAGCTCCCATCTACAGGTCACCCCAAACAAGCATACCAGGTTTCAAAGCAATCCAATCATAAATGTGCCCTGCAAGGTGTGCCAAAGGGAAATATTGTGGTCTGACTAAACTAAATTCCTAGAACATTGGCTGTGGCAACATTTTTTGACGAAGGTTTCAAAGCAATCCAATCATAAATGTGCCCTGTAGGGTGAGCTAAAGGGAAATATTGTGGTCTGACTAAACTAAGTTCTAAGAACGTTGGCCACAGCAACATTTTTTGACAGAAATTGAAGAAAATCGATAGCTCTCATCTAGAGGTCACACCAAACAAGCATACCAAGTATCAAAGTGATCTGATCATAAATGCGACCTGTGAGGTGTGCCAAAGGAAACTGTGGACTTATGAACTAATGTACTAACATACTGACGTACTAACATACGCCGACGGACGAGAAGTGATGGCAATAGCTCAGCTTGACTTTGTCAAGTTGAGTTAAAAATGGAAAAAAATACTGATTATATTTGTTTTAGACAAGAGTAATTCTGATAATTCTGACAAGTCTGTCGAAAAATTAATTCGATAGCTCTTTTCCTTCATGTGATATTGGCCTACGAAACTTTGGGCGTTTGTGCCCAACTGGAAACATTTTCCCCAAAACACCCCAACGCTAGAAATGCCTTTCTCTGCTTTTTCAAAACTTCTCTAGGGGAGGAAGCCCACTAGCATTAATGTTGGCAGCTCGCGGTAGAAACCTGCACCCCCCTCCTCCTCCCCCCCACGCCCCAACACAAACACGTTCAAATTGCTCTGCGAACCCTGTGGAGTGTATTCAATTCAGTAAGAGGTAATCGAAGGCCAATATGATGCCATCACATTTTTTATTCGAAATAAATTTGAATCACAAAGAAAGTTACAATATTCAGCAGAAATCTAATTTGACTGTGACATTTGGCAATACCGTCGGAATTGCCACCGTCATCAAATTCAATGAGGGCGGGGGAGGGGATGAGTAGCTGGAGTCATATGCCCATAAAAAATAACAGACTCTCAGTGTTCTACTTTCGAATTCAGTTTAGGATACAAAATACCATGTAACGTAATGTACAGCCTTCACTGAAGTTGAGGTCGCCGGGTGCAAAATGATCAATGTTTTTCAGACATGTTTCCTGGCTTGGACGCCAGAGTCTGTAGAGTCCAACTAATGGGTGTTTGTGTTGGTTGGGGTTGGGCAGTCACGTCAAATAGTTTTACGGGTGGAGGAAGAGCCTCAACATCCAAATTCTGAATTAACGACCATTTTGGTTTTTGATCAAAAAATTTTCAAGTCCAAACCAGACTAAAAATTTCCAGGTAAAAATTTTTTTTTTTAAATCTCAAAATTCACCAAAACACTTAGAAAACCAAAAAAAAATGCTGATTTTTGTTAAAAATTTTCCAAGTCCGAACCGGAGTGGTAGTTCTCCAGCTATCAGAAGCCAAGTGAAATAAAACCCTATTCCCATGGGGTGGGGAAAGGTTTAAAGAAATCTGTGAATGTTGCCATTTCAATCACGGAAACCTTATACGAGTCAAGAACGCCGTGTATTCTCAAGCCAAAAAGAGGGTGTACAGACCGTTGAAAGGCCAAGAGTATACCTTTGGCGACTGCCTGAAGTCAAACGCAACAAAATTGTGCTTCCAAACTACAGGGAATCTTTTTACCTATATATGGGCTACACATTCTCAATCACTGCCGCTTTTGACCCACTCCTGTAGTACAGTATAATCAGGACAAAGTACCAGTCCAAAGACCGATTTTTCGTTTTTTGGTCATGGAGTCCGCACCGAAATGTTTTGGGAGGAAAAGTTTTTGGGGGTGTTTTTTGGGCTAATGACCGATACAAAGGACATAAAAAATCGAATTTTTTGTGTGGATTTTTTGGCCATTTCGGGCGTTTTGGAGGACGTTTGGGCTCCAAAAGAGGGTCATAGAAAAATTTAGCCCGAAACGGTTTAGTGATATAAGCATATACTTTGGGACGCTCTATGCATTCCCCAAGTTTAAAAAAAATCGTAAAGATCGTATCCAAGATTTAGTGATTATAAATGGGTTGGAAAAAAAAAAATAAAAATAAGAATTCCAAAGAATAACAAATGTATTTTCCTTTTTCAAAGGAAAATTCAAATAATTGAAAGTATCAATGACACTGTAGCTCAACTTAAGACATGTACATGTATAGTATGTGACACAGCAATGACAAACATCTAGGAAATGACCTGATAACAAAGGTACATATAAAGTATTGTAACGGTCTGTACATAAATACTGACTGTAGCCTGTAACAAATGTATAGGTAAAGTATTGTAAAGGTGGGCGACAGTCAGATGCTAAACCAGAAAAGAAATCTTTGAGTCCCATAGTGGGTCTGACCCCAAAATATTTGTTCTCATAGAACAGTGATAACAAATGCACCCAAAACACTCGTTCCTATCCCAAGGTGATAACAAAGGTACCCAATAAGTTTCATGAAGATCGGTTCATAAATACGACCTCTAGCCTCAGCCGTTTTGAAGTTGGGTACAAAAAACTGATTGGATCTAATTTCGTTACAAAATGCCACTGGCAGCCATCTTGAATTTTGGACCACACCAGAAACACTCGTTCTCGTCCCAAGGTGATAACAAAGGTACCCAGGAAGTTTTGTGGATATCGGTTCATAAATACAGCCTCTAGCCCGAGCCGTATTGATCTGTGCACTTACTGTGTATAAGTAGCACTGAATAAATCAAAGTTCATCTAATTTGCATAATTTCTGCACGAGACAAAAACATGTATTATATGTGATGTATTCCATGTTACTAAACATTCATTCAAAAATTTATTCAAATCAGAACCTTCATATAGAAGTTCTGTACCAAAAACTGATTGTACCTAATTTTGGTACAAAATGGCCACTGGCAGCCATCTTGAATTTTGGACCACACCCAAAAACACTCGTTCTCATCCCAAGGTGATAACAAAGGTACCCAAGAAGTTTCATGAAGATCAGTTCATAAATACAGCCTCCAGCCCTAGCCGTACTGACATGTGCACATACTGTGCAGACACAGCACTGAAAAAATCAAAGTTCATCTAATTTGCATAATTTCTACACAAGAAAAAACCCGTATTATATGTGATGTAGTCCATGTTACTAAACATTCATATGGAAATTTATTCAAATCAGAACTTTCATACAGAAGTTCTCTCCAAAAAACTGATGACACTAATTTTGATACAAAATGGCGGCTGGTGGCGATCTTGAATGTTAGACTGCACCCAAAAACACTCATTCTCGTCCCACGGTGATAACAAAGGTACCCAAGAGAATTCGTTCATCAGAGATCGGTTCAAAAATACGGCCTCTAGCCCGAGCCGTATTGGATTGTTGACTGAGAGATGGACAACAGACAGACGACGGGCAATGGCATAACCTCAAATCTGACTTATGTCAAAGTTGAGCTAAAAATTGTAATTTTTGGTCTTAGTTCTGGTCACTGAGATTTTCAGATAACAGACCTCATTTACCAGAGGTTAATTTCTGAATTGGTGGTAAGTTATCAGACTGATATTACATCCTTAATGCTGCTAAATATTATATATTGTCTCATAATGTATTCATAGGTCAATTATATTATTTATTTTTCAGATTTTCTGTCTTTGTCACATGTGTAACCTTTATTTGCTCATATATTTCAGGTTCTCGTGCCCAGGATGCCTTGTACAACTGTCTGCGATAGATGTCAATGCAAGAAACATGGTGATGACAACAACACACATTATATTTTCTACAATGGATGCTGTTTGGATTTCCATTGCACTGTCTGTGGTGTGTTTGGACGTAGAACACATGAAAGGAAGTCAAGTCCATACTCAGTTCCAACTATAATAAAAAAGATATCACAGCATTGCTGTTTTTGCAGTCGCCTCCTCCTCCCTCATTGATCATACTTTACATGATAATCACAATTTTATCTTTACAGGTCAAGATTAAGTTGCAGTTTCATCATCTACTGACCTTGCATAGGTATACAGGTATTCTGGTGTTAGGGCAACCCAAGAGACTAGTACTGCCGAGAAATATATAGAATCGGGAGCCTTTGGGAATGTCTTGAAGATTCTGGTTGCAAGTCTAATCATAAGGTTGACCAGCAGTACATAATAGGGAAAATTGGCATGAGTGTCCTTTATACTGGGTCCTTAACTAATAGTGTCCAGGACAACCAGTTAAATAATACTTACCCTATGTCTTGGGTCAGAGTGTATGGACTGGAAGTGTGAGCGTTGTGTCGGGTAAGTGTGCAGCACATAGGGATGATGACTATATTCTCTGCCAATCGGCTGGCTGCATCATGTTAAAAGCATCTTTGAAAAATAATTTAGCACTGCAGAAGCTAAAGGTCAATCAATGTTCTTCTTTCCACTGAACACACAGACTTGAAGAACGGAATATTCTCATGTATAGACAGACCATTTTGATGTATCAGACAGTTGCATCTAAGCACTTAATTCTACAAACTGCACCTCAGAAGAAATCAGTGACACTTGTCTTTTTCAAATTTCTCAGATGCCATAGAATTAAGAAAGGACGCTGGTTTTGTTTACGTTGGCATGGCGGGGGTTCGAACCCACGCCGAGAGAGTTTCCTTCGGCACCAACCGCCTAGCGAAACTATACTGAACCACGCACACCACTCGGCCACCGACAGACCCCAAAGGGAATGCTAGTTAAACTCGAACTAGCCTATTTCTTGCCTAGTTTTACTTTCTGGTGAGCTCCTTGCCACTTGCCTATTCTGAAATTTAAGCTAACTGTGGTGTGTGAATAGTCAATATGGATAAAACAAAATTTGAAATTTAATTTTAATTCTGCCAGAAGGTGAACAGTAACCAAAATAAAAGATAATGACAGAGACTGTCATTTACCAAAACAAAATACTGCAATCTACTATATTTCTGGCATTTATTAAGTCATTCAAAGGTCAGACAGCTGTTTGGTTTGACACTTTTGTATTCTACTAAACACTCTTTGTTCACCCAATGTGATTTCGTCCCTTGGTAACAAGGCATCATCTGCAATGCTGCAGCATTGCAGATGATGCCTTGTTACATCAAGGGGCGATCAGTAATTCATTGACTTGCTCATCTTCAGTCATATTGGGCGAGCTGCTCGTTGCTCACCTGAAGTGTATTTCAGGAGAGTTCCTCTCTATTCACCACCATTTTCTAATGTCCAGGAATGCAGAAATGCGATTAAAAGTAAAATCCAGCTTTTGATCCAAAGTCTGAGCAACGATTTTACAAAGACACATCGTAATAAAGATCATAACCATCGGACTACTCGCCCTCCGTGTAAAAACTTAGATGTGAGTCTTCCATGGAAGACGTTTGTCGCCTGGCATTTCAGACAGAATTCTAAGTGGAAAAGGGGCCTAACTCTGGAAAAAATACAGCGGATAAAAAAATAAAATAGGAGGTGCACAATGCCATTATGTGATAAAGAATCACTGAAAGTTTCATCAAAATCCATTCATAGGTTAAAGAGGAGTGGCGAGTGGCGGATAAGAGAAAGTGTGACGCGGACGACGACGCAGACGATGCAAGACGACAAAGGTAATCCCTATATGTCGCTCCCCACTTCGTGGGGCGGCGACACAAAAAGCCTGTATTACATGCTGTCGCATGATGTTTGGTGCTTGATATACAGTAGATGTTGATGAAACTCTCAGGCAAACTAGTCCAGATGGATCATCAATGTTGACTGGGAAAAAAGTCTCCTCTCTTAAGATCGACTTCTATGACGAGCACCAAGGCTCTCTCAAAACCAACTATAATCATAACTGTTTTCACCTTCACCAGGAAAAGGTGCGGCTCTAGTAGTGTCGATTCATGACTACTTGCTGCTGAGTAGAATCTACTAATCTTCAGTAAGTGACCAGGTGTCATCAGATTCCGTCAAGTGTCTTACTTTTCACCTTTATAGTAGTTACAGTCAAGATTGGATACGGATGTAGTTGTGTCGTTCAGTGACTACACGATGTTTTGCGTAATCTAAGCTTTGTAAAGTATTATTAAATTCGGTCGGGTGTCGTACTTTTCACTTTCGTGGCTGTTCTGGTCGAGATAGAATTATCTATATTCTTGACGATAGTGGAGATCTGTGATTACTTGTTGCAAAGAAGAAACTTAGCTTCGCAAAGTGTTATTAGTAGAGCTGTAGGTTAACCGAAACCGAACCGAGGTTTTTAGTTTTTTTTTAAAAAACCGAAATCGAAACCGTCGACATCCCATAATCTAAGGTTTTTCGTTTTTTATTAAATACTCTCTTGCTACAGAAATTCACAGAATGTAGCCATCCCAGAGTAGTGAGAGTACCCAGACACTGCCAGTGGCAGTGTCTGGGTACTCTCACTACTCTGGGAAGGCTACATTCTGTGAATTTCCGACATTTCAGTTTAGTTGTGTTTGCAGCTTTCCTCAAGTTGCGTTAGGTGTCAGACCTCGAAAAATGGCCAAGCACAATAAAAGTTCTGTATATTTAGGTAATTATTATATTGGCCTTCCTGACTCTTCATGTATTATAGTTTATTTCAGGCATTCATTGAGTTTCACTCAATTTCACTATCACTGAATTTTACTTGGCCTCATTAACAAACCTGAAAAACCAAAACCGAAACCGAACAAGAAATTTAAAAACCTACAGCTCTATATCTTACTAGTCGGTAACACCGTGTTAATTTGTAATATTATCATGGCTTGTTGAAGATCATTTAGTTAGTGCCATGTTATGTGGCATTAAATATACATGAAGTAGTATAGACATTTGAGCATTGCCGAACACTAGTATATTTTATTTGATTTCTCTGTATTGTAATAGTACCTGACCTCTGGTTGTCTTGTAGAATTAAGTGATCAAAGTTTCTGATTATTCCACCTTTCTCATGAGTTGATTCATAACTACTTGCTGCTGAGAAGAAGCTAAGCTTTGGAAAGTGTCTTTAGATTATGCTGGTTCCTTTCATGAACTGAAACATTGTGTACCCTGATAGTATCTAATTTTTTATTTTGGTTTTTTTGGTGGTGGAGGGGGAGTGGGGGTAGAGTTACTTTCAGCACCCCAGATATATAGCACAATATTATGCAGCTTACTTGCGATGTGTGTACCTTTCTCAGGATAAATACTGAATATGTATTATTCCAAATGCAAACATTATTTTGTGTACAAACATGTGATTCATACATTACAAATAAATAGTTGTTTATTCAGGGCCACAAAATAAGCATGATGCTAAACCTTTTACCTAATGAAGCAGCCACATCCGCCCACATAATTTACAAATGAAGCAGTTAAAAAAGTTATTTTTCAAAATATTTCACCAAATCCATGTCATGTGGCCCCTAGCTCACTGAAACAAGCTTGTCAATTTCCAGAAATTTTTTTTTAAAAGTGTTTAAAATAAAAAACTTTGATATCATCTACGTTGAGTACAGGGTTCAGGTTTATTTATTATTTCTAGAGTTCCAAAATTCACAACTCTAAGCTCTGACTATAGTTCAGACGACGTGGACTGGTCACTTTCCACAGGTGGCCAATATATCGATGGATGCAATATTAGATTCCAAACACTAATTACAGGAATAATCATCAAACATTTAATAAATGAAGCAGGGCTACAACCTGGTGCTTCATCCATTAAATTTTGCTGATGATTTCTATTACAGTAGAATCCTCTTAATTGAATATCCATTTTGCCAGTAAAAATTATTCAATTAACAGGAGTATACAATTAACAGGGATTTGGTCAGTTTCCTGTGTTCTGAAGGTAAACTGAGCATTTATTTTATTATATCTTGTTTGACAGAGCTCTTAGAGCTCTGTCAAACAAGATATAATAGAATAAATTCCTGTATTGGATGTAGTGAGGCCAAAAAGGTTGATAAATAAGGGGAATTTGGTGCGTGTCACAGTAAATTTTTTGACATATTACAAAAATTTATATACAATTAACAGGAGTTTACTCTACAACCCACATGCAATTAACAGATCAAATTTGTACTGAAGGTATGGCAAATGATTTTGGGTTTGAAAATTATATTCGATTAACAGGGATATACAATTAAGAGATATCCAATTAAGTGGGCTCCACTGTACCTGGTAAACACATGCGTGGACATCACTGCCTACTCGTGGATTATGAGCAGTCCATGATGACTGCCCTGTAAAATGAACTGTACCCACTCCCAACTGGTTATAGTTTGCTCACCTAGTTGTGGACAAAAGATGGAGAAAAGTTCCGAACAGTCTTCTTGATATATATCCTGCATCTGTTTCATGATAGACTCCAAATACTGGCTGTCTTCTGTGCACTGAAAATGAAAGATTGTAAGGTTCAAATGAAATTTCTTCTACAACATGTTGCGTACATCTCCTAAGCTTTTGGAAAAAACAACTCCCTATTAAACCTACTGTTCAGTGGGGTATCAAAGTTGACCATATGACCTCTGCATTTCAAATTTTTTTTCTCTAGGTAAATAGTTTTTTCCATGTCAGGAACAATTTGATACTTCTGTAGGAACAGAAATAGGCTAAGGTGATATTCTGGGTACAAACAAGCTTATTTTCCTACTTGTATACACAAAATCTGAACAATAAATTAAATGAAAGTGTCAATGACACTGTAGCTCAACTTGTTTAAGACATGTACATGTATAGTATGTGACACAGCAATGACAAACACCTAGGTAATGACCTGATAACAAAGGTACATGTAAAGTATTGTAACGGTCTGTACATAAATGCTGACCATAGCCTGTAACAAATGTATTGGTAAAATATTGTAAAGGTGGGCAACAGTTAGATGCTAAACTAGAAAAGAAATCTTTTGAGTCCCAGAGTGGGTCTGACTGAACCCCAAAATATTTGTTCTCATAGCACAGTGATAACAAAGGCACCCAAAAACACTCGTTCCTGTCACAAGGTGATAACAAAGGTACCCCAAGAAGTTTCGTGAAGATCAGTTCATAAATGCAGACTCTAGCCCGGGCCGTATTGACATGTGCACTTACAGTGTATAAGAAGCACTCAACAAATCAAAGTTCTTCTAATTTGCATAATTTCTGCACATGAAAAAAACATGTATTATATGTGATGTATTCCATGTTACGAAACATTCCTACGGCATGACGGACGGACAGACAGACAGACGACGGACCATGGCAATACCTCAAATTTGGCTTCGCCAAAGTTGAGCTAAAAATAGCTTTTAAATGAAGGTTATATATGTAGATTTTAAGCAATTTTTGTGGGTGCATGGATCCTTGTCATCAGATTCATCTTCGGTAAAGTCGTTTGATCACTTGATTTTAAAAAATTAAAAATAGGCAAATCTGTTTTGAATATGTAAAATTTAGGAAAAGGTAAAGTGGGTGCATGTGTCATTTTTAAAAATAGGATAATTGTTTGTGAAATGGTCACTTCATTACAAATTAAAAATAGACAACATATACACAGAACAACACACGCGTGTGAATGGGTTAATTGATATGGCACAGGTGCCAGCGCGGAAGGATAAAATGAGAGGCTGCAGGCCTCGAGTTTTATCCTTCTGCGATGGCATAAGTGCCATATCGATTAACCCATTCACACGCTGGTGTCGTGCTGTCTTTATACATTTCATCGCCAAGTAAATTTGCAAGGGAAACCTGTGTTACTATTTCATCCCCTGAGTTCCAATGTGTTCTATGTGCCTACTAGCACATAGAACACATTGGAATTCAGGGAACGATTTTTAGCTATCGCTAGGGATTAAAATTGTAATTGCAGTGCACGATTTGTAGAAAATTCCAGAGAAATTTCGTTTCTATTTAAAAATAGCCTGTCAACGATTTCCGTTTCGCACATATATGCAGAACAGATTTTCATTTTCCATATAGTTTAGTGTTGCTGTAGATGGAGAATTCATAGAACAGGCGTGTAATAAAAAAAGCAGCAAAAACACTATCAACAACACTATGCTGGTTGGAGTGGAGAACACTGAAAGCCAATAAAAAAAGTTCAATGAGTAAGTTTAATTTTAGAGGTGGATTGTCCAAGAACACAAAGTCTTTTTTAGCCTTTCTGTGATGGACTGCTCAATTCACACACTGGTGGCTAAAACACACTTTAGGCCTAACAAAGTTAATCTGTTTCTCAGGCCCTCCCGCATGGTCATTTTGGTAGCCATATGCTCTTTTTATAATCAATGCAAACTTAAGAGCAACAAAAAGTGTGGCATATGCTCCTCCTGCAATATCATGGATAGAATTACAGAAAAAGCAAGATCAGTCTTGCAGAACTTTAGTTTTAGAGCAGAGACCAATTTCAAGTGTATTTGACATCGGAGGTCACCGTGACCTTGACCTTTGGCATATCATGGTCAAAATAAATAAGCTTCTTCCACTCATCATACCTAACCCACATATGAAGTTTGTTAAAGATCCGGTTGGTAGAACTTTAGTTACAGAGCCGAAACCAATTTCAAGTGTATTTAACATTGGAGGTCACTGTGACCTTGACCTTTGGCACATAAAGGTAAAAATAAATAGGCTTTTTCCACTCATCATACCTAACCCACATATGAAGTTTGGTAAAGATCCAGTTGGTAGAACTTTAGTAAAAGAGGCCTCTCGGCCAAGATAGCTCTGCCCAGTGCAACTACTTTCAGGGGCTGCCATATACTGGGTAACATTTTATCCCCAATCTCTGATTCTGATAACCCTTTACCAACACGAATAGCAGACAACATCATCATTTTTTGTCTCAAAAACATAGCTTATGGCCCCTCATTGGAACAAGTTTGTTGAGCTTCTTCAATGAAGGCTCATTAGCTTAGTTTATTAGACAAAAATTGAAAACATAATAAAATTTGGCAAATACATTGATGTTACTTTGACTAGGTAGTCTGTGACCTTAACGCTGATGGATGCAGACCTTATTGTGATTGATGGCACACTGTCTATTGACAATACATACTGTTATAAATTTTCGTTAAAAAATATACAGTGGTTAAGAAATTATAGCTCGGAGAAACAAAATGTTGACGCCGATGATGGATGGAAGGATGGCTAGATGGATGGACGGATGATACAGACCTTATTATGATTGATGGCACACTGCCTAGTGACAATACATAATTATGGTAAAGAAATTATGGCTCAGACAAACAAAATGTTGACATTTTCCAGAGTGTTACCTTTACCATGTCACCTGTGACCTTGACCTTGAAGGATACAGACCTTATTATGATTGATCGAACACTGCCTAGTGACAATACATACTGTTATAAAGTTTTGTTAAAAAATATCCAGTGGTAAAGAAATTATGGCTCGGACAAACAAAATGTTGACGTTTTCCTGAGTGTTACCTTTACCATGTCACCTGTGACCTTGACCTTGACCTTGATGTCTACAGACCTTATTGTGATTGATGGCACACTGCCTATTGACAATACATACTGTTATAAAGTTTTGTTAAAAAATATGCAGTGGTAAAGAAATTATGGCTCGGACAAACAAAATGTTGATGCTGGACGACAGACAGACAGAAGACGGACAACTCAATATCAGAAAAGGTCTGCTGACTTTGTCAAGCAGAGGTAAAAAGAGCGGAAACCAATTTCAAGGCTATTTAACATTGAAGGCCACTGTGACCTTGACCTTTGGCAAATGATGGTCAAAATAAACAGGCTTCTTCCAAACATCATACCCAACCCACATATGATGTTTGGTAAAGATTCGGTTGGTAGAACTTTAGTTAACTGACAGAATTTGTTTGTTTGTTGGTGGTTAACGTCACATATTTATGCACCATGGCTAATCGTGACACAACATGGAGATGAAGTCAAGTTTAGCCAATCGTTGATCAACATGTTGCCCATTTTAGAGGACTTTCACCCCAAGCATTGGTGACTGGGTCCTATTTTACTAGTAAAGCGGAACTGGTTTACCACAGTAAACAAGTGCTGCTTACTTCCCGGGGTTCCCACGGGGAAATTGACAGAATGCAAAAAGTTAACGGATGGATGATGGATGATGCCGGACATGGTGATAACATAATGCCCTCTCCTCATAGAGGCCAGGGGTATAAAAAAGTAAAAATTAAATTAATTAGTTTGTTTGATATTTTACCCGAGTTAATAAAATTGAGAAATTTGTCCCTTAAGTGCAACAAATCTTTGCAATACTAAAGCAATGCAAAGCCTTCTTGCACTCAAGGGATGAAAAACACAACTACCCATGCTCTTCTGTAGATTATCAGAGAGCTAAAAAAGAAAACCCCAAGAATATGAACTTCTGATTGCAAAGAAATAATTGCAAAAATAAACAAGAGGCCCCAAGTGGCCTTAATCGCTAACCTGCTAAAGTGGTTCAAAGAAGTGTTTGGGGTCACATTCAGTTAGACATGGTTCATCAACACTACAAAGGAATGAAGTCATGAAAGGCAAATTTTATGGAAAAACACTAAGGAATGGATTTGAACAAACCTGAGCCTAACATGCAACCCCCCAGCCATCCCCTCACACCCCACCCATAGAAAGCCCAATATTAAGCCAGGGACTCAAATTGAACAAACTTGAATCTCACCCCCTTATGGATGCTGAGCTTCTTCAATGAAGGCTCATTAGCTTAGTTTATTAGACAAAAATTGAAAACATAATAAAATAAATATCAAAAGCTTCTGATTGGTGGATTGGAAGAAGATTTTTAAAGAATATTCCTCATATTGCACTAATCTGAATATTTGGGCTCCCACAGAGAGCCCAAATATAGACCCAGGGATTTGATTTCAACAAACATGTGAATGAATCTTCCAAAGATGTTATATGTGAAATATAAAAGCCTATGGAGCAGTGGTATGGGAGAACAAGATTCTTTAATATTTTTCCCATTAATCACAGTGTTAAAAAATAATGACTCAGCACTTTTTCAAAGTCCTGGAAAAGTACCCTATGAAAAAAAACGATGGCAATTCTTTTTTTGACCATTCCTTTCTGCTGTTCTTAAGGAAGCTTCACACAAAATAAAAATTCTCAGTGCTGTGTAGTTTTGGAGATATGCCGTTTTCTATTTTTAGCTCCTGCAGTTCCAATGGGGTGACGGGAAAAATATTTTTGGCATAAATTAGGTACTTATGACCCAATAAGCTCTCATATCAAATTTGGTTAAAATTGGTCTCTCAGTTTGGAAAATAGAAATTTTGGTACAATTCAGGCTACTACAGGAAGCTCAAATATGAACCCAGGGACTTGGCTTTAACAAACTTTTATCTCACCTCCCTAAGGATACTATATACCAAATATCAAAAGATTCTGACTGGTGATGTGAAGAAGAAGATTTTAAAGAATAGTCCTCATATTGCACTAAGTTAAAATTCGGGCTCCCATAGGGAGCCCAAATATGAACCCAGGGACTCAATTTGAACAAACTTGAATCTGACCGACCTATAGTTGTTGTATACCAAATATGAAGGGATTCTGACTGGTGAATCTGAAAAAGAAGATTCTTTGATGTTTTTCCCATTGCCTACAGTGTTAAAAAGTGCTGACTCAGCACTTTTTCAAAGTCCCGAAACTGTACCCTATGATAAAACCGATGGCAATTTTTTTTTACCAATCCTTTCTGTTAATCCTAAGGAAGCCTCACACCAAATAAAAATTCTCAGTGCCATGCAGTTTTGGAGAAATGGGCGTTTTAATTTTTTCTATTTTTAGCTCCTGCGGTTCCCACGGGGCTACGGAAAAAAAAAATTTGCCCTAAATTAGGTACTTATGACCCAATAAGCCCTCACATAAAATTTGGTTCAAATTAGCCTCTCGGTTCGGAAAATAGAAATTTGGGGCAGGGCCAAAAATTTTGCCCCTCTCATAATGATGCCAAATATAGCCCATCAAATTCTCTTGAACAAATCTGAGTGTACACCTTAAAAGGAAGCTGCATACCATATATCAAGTCTCTGCTACTGCTGGTTCATGAGAAGAAGATTTTCAAAGATTCTGATGCCCCTTGGGAGCATGGCACCACCCAGGAGGAGGGGCAACTTCATTTGAACAAATCTGAATTGGCATTAGGTAATAAACAGTTACCCAACATTTGAATAAAATTGGGTTAGTGGTTTTGGAGAAGTCGATAATGTAAAGTTAATGCCGGACAACGACGGACAGAATGTGATCAGTAAATCTCCCAATGAGCTTTGCTCAGGTGAGCTAAAAATGCCTGCTCGCATACAATTTTACAACAAGAGCGCTCATATTGCTGAAGCAATACAATGTCCCCTACCGGACTAATGAGCATTAATAATTATACAAATGTTATAACCTAGATGTGATCAGCATGAATTCCATTGAAGGGTTTCCAAAAAAAGTCCGGAAAACTGATATTTTGGTGTTTTTCCATATTTCCAAGGGCCATAACTCACACAAGAATAATACAATCAGCATGAAACTCAAACTTGATCTGTTAAGTCATCGTTCTATAGTAGGTTACCAAGAATAAAATCATTCGGTTGAAGCATTTCCAAAAAGAAGTCCGGAAAACTAAAGTATGACTGACAGACTGACTGACAGACTGACAGATGAACAGAGTGCAAATGAAACTTGATCTGTAAGTCATCGTTCTATAGTAGGTTACCAAAAATAAAATCATTCCGTTGAAACGTTTCCAAAAAAAGTCCGGAAAACTGATATTTTGGCGCATTTTCATATTTCCAAGGGCCATAACTCACACAAGAATAAGGCAATCAGCAGGAAACTGAAACTTGATCTGTAAGTCATCGTTCTATAGTAGTTTACCAAAAATGAAATCATTCCGTTGAAGCGTTTCCAAAAAAACTCCGGAAAGTTAAAAAATTTATAGTAATTTATATATTTTTTATACTTACCAATGACCCAGACTTAGCTGGTGCTAACTCTAACAAAACCAGGGCCAAACACAAATTTTGCCCCCCAATCCCCAAAATTTGCATCCAAAACAAAAAGAAATCATGTCCTAAAGGACCTCCATACTACGCCTCTACTGCGCATGCGCAGTGACGCAGTCGTCCCGAAATTGGCGCCAATTATCATTCTTACTGGCAGTGCCTGGTCAGCGCTATGTACTCAGCGGGGAGGCAAGAGTTCCCAACTCCAGGGAGGGCCATCCCCGTCTGGGTCATTGGTAAGTATAAAAAATATATAAATTACTATAAATTTTTTAACATTTTTATACTGTACCAATGACCCAGACTTAGCTGAATAGTAAACAGGCTGGAGGGCCTAGGACATAGAGGAAAATCCAATAAGCTCAACTATATAGTAAAGAGGTAACCCCTTAAGGAGAAAAGGAGTATTAGGCTTAACATGTATCTTTCTTATTTAATATTAAATTAGAAAGATACACTACCCTTAATAATTGAGCACAATAACATTCATGTTCTCTATTAACATCCAGTATAACCCTTATACTAATTATTTTTAAAGCAAGCCAATAAATAAAGTAGTCCAGAGAATTGAGACTCTTTATAGTCATTTAAAAGTGTCCGAGTATTGTATATTAAAGCCCGTTTGACACTTGACATATACAAATGCTTCACACCGAGCTACACTTTAAAAATAAGACATGAATGAATTTAAACATTAATATTACACTTTAAAACCATCCCGTAAGCGACTCAGAAATAGGACTTGGAGGAGGCATTCCCTTGCTTTTCACTATAAAGCAGGTGACCTAAGGGAACACCCGCCCCCCCCCCCCCCCCCCCTTCCCCTTGCCCTGGGTCAAATAGCCCAGAGCGAAGAGGGCAGCCGGACGGAGTCACTGCCGGAACAGAAAGCCTGCATAACTATAGTTGCAACTGTTTAGTGGACGACATTCTGAGCAACAGATAACGGACCTAAACAATGCAGGTCTCCAGAAATGCACTCAATATTTCTGAGATAAAAATTCGTAAATGTGGATCGCTGAGACCAATAAGCAGCCTTCATTAAATCTGTAATAGCAACACTATTAGCATAAGCCCAGGAAGTAGAAAGAGCTCTTACTTCATGAGCAGAAATCTTAAGCACAGACTGCTGAGAAGAAGATAAATCTTCATAAGCAGTACGGATAGTTAACTGAATCCATCTAGCAATAGAATGGACTGAAATGTCCTTTCTATTAGGCATCAAAGACAGAAAGAAACGTTTCCGTCCCTTTCTGATAAACTGAGATCTCTGTTTATAGATACGTAGTGCTCTAACAGGACAGAGTAAAGGCCTACGCCCGTCTGAAGACGGAAGAGCCTTAATAACAATAGGTTCCGGATATTTATTAGGAGCCTTATTCTTAGCTAAAAAAACCCACATTAGTAGTGAAGGTGATAGTGTTCCCAACACTACGATAATGAGAATCATCCACCGATAGTGCATGAAGCTCACTGACTCTTCTGGCAGAAGAGAAAGCTAAGAGAAAAGCTGTCTTATAAGATAAGAATTTGAAATCTACTGTCCCAAGAGGTTCAAATGGCTTTTCCTTCAATATAAGGAGAACCCAAGCTAAATTCCACTTAGGAATTAATCTAAGAGTTCTGGGTCTATTTATCGAAAAGTTTCTAACCAACTTCGATAAAGAGACATTAGATCCAATTTGTAAACTATCATGATGTGCATAGGTATCAGATAACATAGATCTATAACCCTTTATAGTAACAGGCTGCAGTTTGATTTCGTCAAACAAGTATACTAGAAAGTTTGCAATGTCTGGTATAGAGGGATCAAATATATCTACAGAATGATCCCTACACCAATGACGAAAAACCTTCCACTTAGCCGCATAGTTTAGCGAAGAGGAGGTCCTCCTACAGTTAGAAATCGCGTCCACTGCTCGTCCTGTAAAGTGCTTGCCATGCAAGAAGGACCGCACAACGGAAAAACGTGAAGGTTGAGACCTTGCGGGTTGTGATGGAGTTGGCGCGATTTCCCCTGCGAAAGAAGATCCTCTCGTGGAGGAAGCTTCCGCGGTAGGTCCCACAACAGACACCTGAGTAGATTTATCCATGGTCTCTGTGGCGACAGAGATGCTACCAACAGAATCTTGCATTGAGATTGTTTTATCTTTAGCAATACTTGTTGAATTAACGGCGCTGGAGGATACGCATATCCTATCATTCCGTCCCAAGGGATCGACAGAGCGTCTACTGCAAATGCTCTTGGATCCGGACACAGAGACACATACGTCTGCAACTGATTGTTGAGATGTGTCGCAAATAAGTCTATCATTGGCCGTTCCCATTGGTAGCAAATCTGATTGAATACTTGTTTGTTGAGAGTCCACTCCGACGGCAACAAACGACCCTTTCGTGAAAGGGAGTCTGCTAGCACATTCAGACAACCCGGTATGTGACGGACCGAAAGAAGAACGTGATGTTCTAATGCAAACAGAAGGATTCTTTCCGTTAGATTGAACAACGGAACTGAATGAGTGCCTCCCTGATTCCGTATATACGCCACTACTGTCGTATTGTCGGATAGGATTTGGACATGAGCATCTTGAATAATGTCCATCCAGTGACGTAACGCAAGCCAAATTGACATCATTTCCTTGATGTTTATGTGCTTGCACAGGAATTGCGGATCCCAAAGACCCTGGCATCTCGAATCCGTTGGGATTAATGATGCACCCCAACCTGTTTGACTGGCATCCGTCATAACGGTAAAACTCGGATCCGGCAACTGCAGCGGAACTCCTTGAGTTAACCACTGAATGTTTGCCCAAGTCTGAATCTCTTGTTTCACTTGATCTGACAAGAGAACGTCTACATCGAGCGAATGAATTTTCACACTCCAATTCTGAGTCAGGAAAATTTGAAGAGGACGTGTGCGTAACCGCCCCATCGGAATGAGATCTGCGGCGGCTCCGCACAGACCTATCAGTCTCATAAATTCTCTCGCCGTGACTTTGTCTGCGTGCAGACAATAGCGAGCGTAACAACTGACTAATTTCGCTCTGGTTAACGGCAGACGAACGAGATTGTTGTGCGTCTCGAAGCTCATTCCCAGATGAGTGAATGACTTGGACGGCACCAGATCCGACTTCTCCTCATTTACTATAAAACCGAGACGTCGGAGCAATAGAAGAAGATTCTGAACATCGTTCTGAAGTGTTAACTCATTGCCGTACCTCTGAAGAATGTCGTCCAGGTAGGCCGACGTTACCGCAGACGAATGAGCTTGGAAGTAGATCATTACCGAGTTCATTACCCAAGTGAAAGCCCAGGGTGCTAGATTCAATCCGAAGCACATCGCCCGGAATTGATACACCACTCCAAGGACTGCGAAGCGTAGATACTTTCGGAATGTCGGATGTACCATGACGTGAAAGTACGCATCTTTCAGATCTATGCTCGTTGCATAATCGTTCACCCGAATACTCGCTCTGACCGATCGAATCGTCTCCATATAAAACTTCGGAGCGACGATCAGCTTGTTTATCCAGCTCAAATCTATGACTGGACGGAACGAGCCGTCTGGTTTCGGAACCAGAAACAGATGGCTGTAGAATCCCAGAGATTCCTGGTTTTCTACGACCTCTACCGCGTTCTTCATTAAAAGAGACTGCACCTCTGATGAGTCCACTTTGGACTTCGAGTTAATGGAGGCTTTCGTTTGAAGGATATCTTCAGACCTTCCGAAGTCACTCCTCTCACCCAAGGGTCGTCCGTAATCGACGCCCACTCTTGTGAAAAGCTCGACAACCTTCCGCCAACCGGAAGGCGATAGAGGTTTAAGCCATCACCTCCTGGACCTGCGAGGCCTGCGGTAGGAGAAACGTCTTCCACGACCCGCACCTCGCCTCGTCGACCTCGGGGCGTCCGACCGATTGTCCCGGCCTGAAGGACGTCCCGAACGAGAGTCGCTATCCTGACGGTCTCTCGAATAAGACCAAGAGGACGCACCGGAACCTCTATAGGAACCTCTCTTGGGCGCATTAGACCCAGAAGTGCCTGGTGCCTGTCTTATTCGTGTCTGCTGTATCCGACTTCTTAGGAGCAGATCTGAACAACAGAGAATCATTAGCTTTCTTTTTAATTTTATCATTAGCTTGCCGTCAAAGAGAGGTTCTCCTGAGATTGAAGCGACTCTAAGAGAGTTCTTCACCTTAGAATCCACTAGTGTGGATGTAGCTAGGGCTGCGTCACGTCTAACCAACTCCAGATTTGCCACTGAAAGGGCGGAGTTACACGTGGAATAAGCTACTGCCCTTGAAAGAAGTCTTAAAGAGGATTGTATATCCTGAAACTCTTCCCCTTGAAGGCGCAGTGATAACGCCTTAGTAAGGTGATCTGCGTAAGATAAGGCATCTAAATTGGCTCTGTTAGACGCAATAGCTGTTTCCAACACCGCGGTTGGAATAGAAGCTGACGACGGTAATGATAGCTCTAAGTCTTCCGCCTCGTCGTCCATACGCAGAGGAACTCTCGGTATACCCTGTCCTGCCGTATTGAATTTATTCCTTGCATTAATGAAAGGCAGGGTGAGAGTATTAGCGGACAAGAAACCTGCTTTCCCCGTCCTGGAAGCAAGTTTAAATATAGCGTCATTCAATAATTCAAATGTTCTAGCAACATTATTGGACTGCGACGGAAACTCAGGAGCGATGTCCCTGAACCGCTCAAAAAATTCAGAGTCCAATGACGCTATAATTCTCTTGTCCGGAAGCGCAGCAGTCTGGCCCGACGGAACAACTTGAGGGAGAAAGTGCCGGATGAAGTCCACGGCAGCTTTATGTTGTTCCGAAAGGGATAGCTCCAAGTCATCCGTATCCCTTTCACCATCCGGTCGGACCTCATGATGTTCCCGGTCGTCCGCCCCCGATGCTTCGGCGGAGCGTACCGACCCAGCGCCGTCGGATAATTCTCGATCCGACACCGTTTCTGTCGGCTGCTGGGATGCTGCGATAAGCTGTGCTATCTGCACAAGAATGTCCGGCGTCGAGACCTGCGGAGGCGCAGTCTTTCGCTGCTTCGCCGAGGGCAGCTCCGCATCAGATGGCTCCCGCATACTTTTCCTATGCGAACGTCTAGAGTCCATCGGTCTTGAATCCCTGGCTGCCGGATGGTGTGACCTGGTCGCCGAAGAATCCTTCATCGGCGAAGCTGGTAATATGTCGGCGGTCAAGCAGCCAAGGTGCGGTCGTGTGCGCTGACGAGAAGAGGAAGCCTTAACAGTCTCTGCGGACTGCTTATACAACGGAGCGTCCCGAGCGACGGACGTATGCTCCGCTAAAGACACATTTTGTACCACAACATCTGGTCCCAGATGTTGTTGTACGAGAGAGGGACCTCTCTCGCTCGCGGCCCGGCTGGACCTGGACGAGCTAGGAACCGGACTAAAAGGCTTCCTCCGTTCTCGCTTACTATCCGCCGTCACTGGGTGTGCATCTATTATGTTTATAGTGCTCGCATCACCCAAAATTTTCTCTTGGACCGCATCGGACGAACCCGGCTGCCGAACCATTCGGTGAATGGACGCTACACCGGGCGAGCTAGCGGACGACATTTGTCTAATCTCCATGAGCACTTTTGCCGCTAGCTCTGAATTCATTTGTGACGACGGACGCACACTTGAAGAAGATAACATGGAAACATCACCCTGTTCTGGTTCCTCTGAAATTGAAACTGAGAGAGTAGAGTGACCTTGCGGAGAAAGAGCCGGCATCGCTCTTTCTCCAGAAACAACATATCGTGACACACGTTTCCAATGTTTCTCATCCCAATGTTCACATATAGGACAGGGATTAATGCGAGAACACTGACTACAATTAATACAATGATCATGAAAGTCAGAGGAAGATTTCTTCCTATTACAATTTGAACAACGACCCTTCATTGTGAAAGAACAACAATAAGTCCTAGTTACTCGCAAAAACCCCTGACACAAAGATACATAATAACATGATCCATTAATAAATGAAAAAACAATTGCAAAACAAAATAATTTTGAAAAAATATTTTTTCAGCGAAGCCCAAGTTGCTGAAAAGTAATGTTGAGCCCCGATGGATCCGATGGCAAAGTGTGGTCAAAAATTTTAAATTTATATTAAATAATTAATGAGACACTTTCGGATAATATAAATGTATCTTATAGTGAGATAAACTACAGCAAAGGCAAACAGCCCCCCTCAAAAAAGGCTGTTGCCAATGAAAACAAACAGTGTAAAAACACCAGAAAACATGACTCGAGGCACTGAAAAAACTGGCCCGGAATCAGTCATCAATTACACTCTATCTGATGCAAAACAGAGACTCCCAGGGGAGAATCTGTAGAACATCAGATGGAAGATGCAGAACACAAACGTTATACACCCATGGGTGAAAACGTAACTATGGGGAAAATAACAGAAAACATTCTGTAACCAAGCAACTCTCCCAGGAAATTTTAGAAATGAAATTTCTCAAAAATATGCCAAAAGCATGGGAGAATTGCAAGGGGGGACTTTAGAAGGCTGGGGGAGAGGAAACACTGAATAAGCAGTGCAACAATTAGCAAGAATGACAACAAGAGGCCCATGCCTCGAAAATAGGCAACTTAACATAATTTCATCAAAAAATTTTAAGTACAGCCCTGATTATTTTTTGTCACTTCTTTTTCCTCTCCTCCTTCTATCCTCCTTAGAATCACATTTTCTCCAAAAATTACGTGTCTGGCATCCTTTAAACTGAGATTTACAAGCACAAAGATCAGTGAGATGTTGACTGATGAAGGGCCAAACAGAGAATGATAATTGGCGCCAATTTCGGGATGACTGCGTCACTGCGCATGCAGTAGAGGTGTAGTATGGAGGTCCTTTAGGACATGATTTCTTTTTGTTTTGGATGCAAATTTTGGGGATTGGAGGGCAAAATTTGTGTTTGGCCCTGGTTTTGTTAGAGTTAGCACCAGCTAAGTCTGGGTCATTGGTACAGTATAAAAATACTGATATTTTGGTGCTTTTCCATATTTCCAAGGGCCGTAGCTCACACAAGAATAACGCAATCAGCATGAAACTCAAACTTGATCTGTAAGTCATAGTTCTATAGTAGTTTACCAATGAAAGTGTCAATGACACTGTAGCTTAACTTGTGTGTTGCGTTTGATGAAAAGGATAATGTTCAATGTTTATGAAAGGATTATGAAATAAGACAAGAATTGTGATAATTGTGAATATTTTCATTTCTGTTCCCTGTATGCTATGTTTATGATAAAAATAATATGAGGTGTACACTGTACTAAAGAGCTGAGGGGTGGGTTAATATGACCTCACAGTTAACGTATGTGACCCTCACAGTTAATGTATATCAACAAAAGTTACCAAATTACAGTGAAATTATTCCAAAACGAGTCATCCTATCAAGTTACATTAAAATCCCTTCATAAATATGGCCTGTAGACTGTGCTAAATGTTTTTGGTCTTCGAGCCCCTGTAGCCGTCAGTTTCCCAATTGCGTCCAAAGGGGACGTTCTCATCTAGACATTATATGAAGTCAACCTACCAAGTTACAATGAAATCCCTTCATAAATATGACCTGTAGACTGTGCTAAAGGTTTTTGGGCTCTGGCAGCCATCATGGTTGAATGATCGCAACCAAAAGGGGACATTCTCATCTGGGCATCATCTGGAGTGATCCTATAAAGTTACAATGAAATCCCTTCATAAATATGACCTGCAGACTGTGTTCAAGGTTTTTGGGCTTCGGGCCCCTGAAGCCATCACAGTTGACCAATCACGACCAAAAGGGGATGTCATCATCTAGGCATTATATGGAGTCAAACTTGCAGGTTACAATGAAATCCTTCCATAAATATGACCAATACACTATGCTAAAGGTTTTGGGGCTTTGGGTTCAGGCAGCCATCAAGGCTGAATGATCGCGACCAAAAGGGAACGTTTTCATCTAGACATTATTTAGAGTCATCCTACCAATCCCTTCATAAATATCACCTGTTATTTAATTTATTATTATTGGTGTTTAAGGTCACATACTTATGCACAATGGCTAATCGTGACCGTGACAGTTTTACGGGTGGAGGAAGCCGGAGTACCCGGAGAGAACCACCGAGCAACGACGAGCAGCTGTCAGCTCCCCAACATCGTAACTCTGAACTCTGCACCGCAGCACAGGTAGGGTTAGATTGGTTGAAGACATGCGCACCATCGACGTGCAGTACGCCTCAGTACACAGCATCATCGTGCCCCCCCCTGTAGGCAATCGGGGTGAAGTGTCTTGCCCAAGGACACAACGCGATTGCCGCAGGTGGGATTCAAACCGAGGACCTCTCGGCTTGCAGCCTGCACCTCTACCAACTGAGCCACCGCGCCCCCAATATCACCTGTAGACTGTGTTAAAGATTTTCGGGCTTTGGGCCCCTGTAGCCAACACAGTTGCCTAATGGTGTCCAAAAGAGGCTGTTCTCATCTAGACATTACATGAAGTCAACCTACCAAGTTACAATGAAATCCCTTCATAAATATAATCTGAAGACTGTGCTAAAGGTTTTCGGGCTTTAGGCTTGGGCAGCCATCATGGTTGAATGATCGCAACCAAAAGGGGACATTCTCACCTGGACATCATCTGGACTGATCCTATGAAGTTACAATAAAATCCCTTCATAAATATGACCAGTAGACTGTGCTCAAGATTTTCAGGCTTCAGGCACCTGTAGCCATCACAGCTGACCAACCATGACCAAAAGGGGATGTCATCATCTAGGCATTGTATGGGGTCAACCTAACAAGTTACAATGAAATCCTTCCATAAATACGACCTACAGATATGCTGAAGGTTTTTGGGCTCGGGCAGCCATCAAGGCTGAATGATCGTGACCAAAAGGGGACGTTCTCATCTGGACACTATTTGGAGTCATCCTACCAAGCTACAATGAAATACCTTCATAATTATGGCCTGTAGACTGTTCTAAAGGTTTTCAGGTTTTGGGCCCCTGAAGCCGTCAGAGTTGCCCAATCGTGTCCAAAAGGGGACATTCTCATCTGGGCATCATCTGGAGTGATCCTAAAAAGTTACAATGAAATCCCTTCATAAATATGACCCGTGGACTGTGCTCAAGGTTTTCGGGCTTCAGGCCACCTGCAGCCATCACAGTTGACCAATCACGACCAAAAGGGGATGTCATCATCTAGGCATTATATGGAGTCAACCTAACAGGTTACAATGAAATCCTTCCATAAATATGACATTTTGCCTATGCTAAAGGTTTTTGGGCTTGGGCACCCATCAAGGCTGAATAATCGCGATCAAATTGGGACGTTCTCATCTAGACATTATTTGGGGTCATCCTCCCAAGTTACAATGAAATCGCTTCATAAATATGACCTGTAGACTGTGCTAAAAGTTTTCGGGCTTTGGGCCCCTGTATCCTTCACAGTTGCCCAATCACGTCCAAAAGGGGACTTTCTCATCTAGACATTATATATGAAGTCAACCCACCAAGTTACAATGAAATTTCTCAATAAATATGACCTGTAGACTGTGCTAAAGGTTTTTGGGTTTTGGGCTCGGGCAGTCATCATGGTTGGCAGATCACGCTCAAATGGGGAAATTCTCATCTAGACATCATAAGGAGTCATCCTACCAAGTTACAATGAAATCCCTCCACATTAAACATGACCTGCAGACTGTGCTAAAAGTTTTTGGGTTTTGGGCTTGGGCAGCCATCACGGTTGACAGATCATGCCCAAAAGGGGACGTTCTCATCTAGGCATTATACAGAGGCATCCTACCAAGTTACAATGAAATCCCTTCATAAATACGACCTGTATTTGCTAATGGTTTTGGGGTTTTGGGCTCGGGCAGCCATACCGGTTGACCGTTTGTGACCAAAAGGGGACATTCTCATCTAGACATGACCCCAACCTGCATATGAAATTTCGTGACGATAAGACAAGAACTGCGGGGTGTAGCCTGTGCTAAAGGAAAATGTGAACAGACTCACAGACTGACAGACTTCCGCACGCATGATGACAATAGCTTATCTTGACTTTGTCAAGTTAAGCTAATAAATAGGAAACTACATATATAAATAGAGTGTTGTCAATGTAAACAACGTCAGAATGAAAACCGGAAACGAGACCCCAGGCAACATGGCCCAAAATCAGTAACAGATTATGAACTATCCGATGTAAAGCAAGATCTTCATCAGAAGAAAAAACGATACATCGGATGTATGTTGCATGACCAAAACGCCTAAACACCCCTAGGGTGAGGACGTAACCAAGGGGAAATACAGAATAAACATTCTGTGTAACACGTTAAACTCCCAAGAAATTTTATAAAAAAAAATTCAATAAAACAAGCTAAAAATCTTGGGAGTTTAACTGGGGGGCTTCAAGGAAGGATAGGGGAGGAACACTAAACAAACAATGTAATGAAAGTGTCAATGACACTGTAGCTCAACTTGTCAAGACAAAGACATGTACATGTATAGTATGTGACACAGCAATGACAAACATCTAGGTAATGACCTGATAACAAAGGTACATATAAAGTATTGTAACGGTCTGTACATAAATACTGAGCGTTTCCTGTAACAAATGTATAGGTAAAGTATTGTAAAGGTGGGTGACAGTCAGATGCTAAACTAGAAAAAATCTTGGAGTCCCAGAGTGGGTCTGACTGAACCCCAAAATATTTGTTCTCATAGCACAGTGATAACAAAGGCACCCCAAAACACACTCATTCCTGTCCCAAGGTGAAAACAAAGGTACCCAAGAAGTTTCGTGAAGATCAGTTCACAAATATGAGCTGTGTAGAAGTTGTGACAAAAAACTGATTGGACCTAATTTCGGTACAAAATGGCCACTGGCAGCCATCTTGAATTTTGGACCGCGCCCAGAAACACTCGTTCTCGTCCCAAGGTTATAACAAAGGTACCCAAGAAGTTTTGTGAAGATCGGTTCATAAATACAGCCTCTAGCCCGAGCCGTACTGACATGTGCACTTACAGAGAAAAAGTAGCACTGAATAAATCAAAGTTCATCTAATTTGCATAATTTCTGCACGAGAAAAAAACCTGTACTATATGTGATGTATTCCATGTTACTAAACATTCATACAAAAATTTATTCAAATCAGAACTTTCATACAGAAGTTCTGTACAAAAGACTGATTGCACTAATTTTGGTACAAAATGGCTGCTGGTGGCCATCTTGAATTTCGGACCACACCCAAAAACACTCGTTCTCATCCCACGGTAATAACAAAGGTACCCAAGAAGTTTCGTAAAGATCGGTTCATAAATACGGCATCTAGCCTGAGCCGTATAGAAGTTGTGTACAAAAAACTGATTAGACCTAATTTCGATACAAAATGGCCACTGGCAGCCATCTTGAATTTTGGACCGCACCAAAAAACACTCGTTCTCGTCCCAAGGTGATAACAAAGGTACCCAAGACGTTTCGTGAAGATCGGTTCATAAATACAGACTCTAGCCCGAGCCGAATTGACATGTGTACTTACTGTGTGTAAGCAGCACTGAAAAAATCAAAGTTCATCTAATTTGCATAATTTCTGCACGAGAAAAAAGCCTGTAGTATGTGATGTATCCCATGGTACTAAACATTCACACAAAAAATTATTCAAATCAGCGTTTTCATATGGAAGTTCTGTGCAAAAATCTGATTGCACCAAATTCGTACAAAATGGCTGCCATCGGCCATCTTGAATTTCGGACCGGACCCCAAAACACTCATTCTCGTCCCACGGTGATAACAAAGGTACCCAAGAAGTTTTGTGAAGATCGGTTCATAAATACGGCCTCTAGCCCGAGCCGTATTGGCATTTGCACTGACAGTGCTAAAAGTAACACCAAAAAACATCAAAGTTAGTCTAATTTGCATAATTTACGCACGAGAAAAAAACCCATATTATATGTGATGTATCCCATGGTACTAAACATTCATACAAAAAATTATTCAAATCAGAGCTTTCATATGGAAGTTCTGTACAAAAAAACAAGATTTCTGCATCGTCGGTACAAAATGGCAGCTGACAGCCATCTTGAATTTCGGACCGCACCCAAAAACACTCGTTCTCATCCCACAGTCATAACAAAGGTACCCAAGAAGTTTCGTAAAGATCGGTTCATAAATACGACCTCTAGCCCGAGCCGTATCCAATTGTTGACGGACAGATGGACAGACGGACGACGGGCAGTGGCATAAGCTCAAATTTGGCTTCGCCAAAGTTGAGCTAAAAATCCTTAGCAATAATGATGACGTCAGGCCTATGTCCCGAAATTAGGGAACATGAAATAATTTTTATAAATATTATAAAGTTACAGCCCTGAACATTTCAAACGACCGTTTCTTCCTTCCTTCATCCAGTTGTGTCCTTGGATCCACCAAATTAACCATTGATTTGTGTCTGGCATCATTAAAACTGAGATTTAAAAGTACAGAAGTCAGTTTGTTGTTATCTGACTGAGGCCAAACAAAGAACGATGTTTGGGCCAATTCCGGTACACTTCCTGGCATCTGCCCATGTGCGAAGAGTAAATGTATGGAGAGCCAGATAGGACTTCTAATATTTGTTTTTGCATGCAAATATTGGGGATTGTGGGGGGGGGGGGGGGGGAGGCGGGGGGGCCAAATCTGTGTTTGGCCCTCGATATTTTTGAGTTTGCACCAGCTAAATCTGGGACATTGGTTTACAGTGTAAAAATACCATCATTGATTTGTCTCTGGCATCTTCAAAAATGAGAATTGATTGCACAGATGTCAGTTCAAATGTTTACTGACTTGGGCCAAAGAAAAGAATGATGTTGGTGCCAATTCCGGTCTCTTCCTGGGTACTGCGCATGTGCAAGTACTGAAAATATGGAGGGCCAGATAGGACTTTCAAATTTCGGTATTGTATGCAAATTTGGGGGATTGGGGGGTTGAAAATTTGTGTTTGGCCCTTGATATTATTGAGGATGCACCAGCTAAGTCTGGGCCATTGGTTCTAGTATAAAAATACAGATTTTTAGATAGCTATCCTTCCTATCCGAGGATTATATAAACCTAATAAAAGTGTCAATGACACTGTAGGTTAACTTGACTGTGTGTAGTGTTTAGTAAAAAGGATAATGTTCAATGTTTATGAAAGGATTATGAAATAAGACAAGAATTGTGATAATTGAGAATATATTAATTTATGTTCCCTACATGCTATGCTTTCAATAAGAATAATGTGAGGTGTTGACTGTACTAACTAGATGGTGTCACTTGTGTGCAAAGCACACTATAGTGTATCCCCGCATTTGCATCCTTGACTTTGTATGAATGCTTGATACAAAGATGAAATGTATTATATGACACACTAAAATCATATTGAGTGGCACAGGTGACACAGCTTCGTGCACACCTACAGACTCCACTGCAACATTTGGGCATGGTTTTAGCGTTTCGAATTACATACATGTACCCTGGGAGCCTTTCGCCGGAAACGGTCTAAGAAAACATGAAAGTGGCAATGGTGGCACCCCAAAAATCCGAAACCTTCGTGCACATCTACAGACCCTACTGCAACTTTTGAGCATAGTTTTAGCATTTCAAATTACATACTCTGGGAGCTTTTCGCCGGAAATGATCTAAGAAACACCAAAGAAAAACGGTGGCACTGCCACGTGGCATCTGAAAAATCTGAAACCTTTGTACGCATCTACAGACCTTACTGCAACATTTAAGCATGCGTTTAGCATTTCGAATTACATACCCTAGGAGCTTTTCGCCGGAAACGGTCTAAGAAAACACAAAAGTGGCAACGGTGACACAGCCACTTAGCACCCAAAAAATCCAAAACCTTCCTACGCATTTACAGACTCTACTGCAACATCTCAGCATGGTTTTAGCGTTTTGAATTACATACTCTAGGAGCCTTTCGCCGGAAACGGTTTAAGAAAACACGAAAGTGGCAATGGTGGCACAGCCACGTGGCACCTGAAAAATCCGAAATATTTCTGCACATCTACAGACCCTACTGCAACATTTGAGCACGGTTTTACCATTTCGAAATACATACTGTAGGAGCCTTTCGCCGGAAATGGTCTAAGGAAACATGAATGTGGCAACAGCACAGCCACTAGGCAGCTGAAAAATCTGAAACATTCGTGCACATCTACAGACCCCACTGAAACATTTGAGCATAGTTTTAGCATTTCGAATTACATACCCTAGGAGCCTTTCGTCGGAAACGGTCTAAGAAAACACAAAAGTGGCAACGGTGGCACAGCCACGTGGCACCCCAGAAATCCAAAACCTTCGTGCGCATCTACAGACCCTACTGCAACATTTGAGCATGGTTTTAGGATTTCGAATTACATACCCTAGGAGCCTTTTGCTGGAAACGGTCTAAGAAAACATGAAAGTGGCAACAGCACAGCCACTAGGCAGCTGAAAAATCTGAAACCTTCGTGCACATCTACAGACCCCACTGAAACATTTGAGCATGGTTTTAGCATTTCGAATTACATACCCTAGGAGCCTTTCGTCGGAAAAGGTCTAAGAAAACACAAAAGTGGCAACGGTGGCACAGCCACGTGGCACCTGAAAAATCCGAAACCTTCGTGCGCATCTACAGACCCCACTGCAACATTTGAGCATGGTTTTAGCGTTTCGAATTACATACCATAGGAGCCTTTTGCCGGAAACGGTCTAAGAAAACACAAAAGTGGCAACGGTGGCACCTGAAAAATCGGAAACCTTCGTGCACATCTACAGACCCTACTGCAACATTTGAGCATGGTTTTAGCATTTTGAATTACATACCCTTGCAGCCGTTCGCCGGAAACGGTCTAAGAAAACACGAAAGTGGCAATGGTGTCGCAGCCACGTGGCAGCTAAAAAATCCGAAACCTCCGTGCGCATCTACAGACCCCACTGCAACATTTGAGCATGGTTTTAGCATTTCGAAATACATACCCTAGGAGCCTTTCGCCGGAAACGGTCTAAGAAAACACAAAAGTGGCAACGGTAGCACAGCCACGTGGCACCTGAAAAATTCGAAACCTTCGTGCACATCTACAGACCCTACTGCAACATTTGAGCATGGTTTTAGCATTTCGAATTACATACCCTAGGAGCCTTTTGCCGGAAACGGTCTAAGAAAACACAAAAGTGGCAACAGTGGCACAGCCACGTGGCACCTAAAAAATCTGAAACCTTTGTGCACATCTAGAGACCCTACTGCAACATTTGAGCATGGTTTTAGCGTTTCGAATTACATACCCTAGGAGCCTTTCGCCGGAAACGGTCTAAGAAAACACGAAAGTGGCAATGATGGCGCAGCCAGGTGGCAGCTGAAAAATCTGAAACCTTCGTGCACATCTAGAGACCCTACTGCAACATTTGAAAATGAGCATGGTTTTAGCGTTTCGAATTACATACCCTAGGAGCCTTTCGCCGGAAACGGTCTAAGAAAACGCGAAAGTGGCAATGGTGGAGCAGCCACAAGGCAGCTGAAAAATCCGAAGCCTTCGTGCGCATCTACAGACCCCACTGCAAAATTTGAGCATGGTTTTAGCGTTTCGAATTACATACCCTAGGAGCCTTTCGCCTGGAAACGGTCTAAGAAAACACAAAAGTGGCAATGGTGTCACAGCCACGTGGCACCTGAAAAATCGGAAACCTTCGTGCGCATCTACAGACCCCACTGCAACATTTGAGCATGGTTTTAGTGTTTCGAATTACATACCCTAGGAGCCTTTCGTCGGAAACGGTCTAAGAAAACACAAAAGTGGCAACGGTGGCACAGCCACGTGGCACCTGAAAAATCCGAAACCTTTGTGTGCATCTACAGACCCCACTGCAACATTTGAGCATGGTTTTAGTGTTTCGAATTACATACCCTAGGAGCCTTTCGCCGGAAACGGTCTAAGAAAACACAAAAGTGGCAACGGTGGCACAGCCACGTGGCACCTGAAAAATCTGAAACCTTTGTGCGCATCTACAGACCCTACTGCAACATTTGAGCATGGTTTTAGCATTTCAAATTACATACCCTAGGAGCCTTTTGCCGCAAACGGGCTAAGAAAACACAAAAGTGGCAATGGTGGCACAGCCACGTGGCACCTGAAAAATCGGAAACCTTCGTGCACATCTACAGACCCTACTGCAACATTTGAGCATGGTTTTAGCGTTTCGAATTACATACCCTAGGAGCCTTTTGCCGGAAACGGTCAAAGAAAACACAAAAGTGGCAACGGTGGCACAGCCACGTGGCACCTAAAAAATCTGAAACCTTCGTGCACATCTAGAGACCCTACTGCAACATTTGAGCATGGTTTTAGTGTTTCGAATTACATACCCTAGGAGCCTTTCGCCGGAAACGGTCTAAGAAAACACGAAAGTGGCAATGGTGGCAGCTGAAAAATCCGAAGCCTTCGTGCGCATCTACAGACCCCACTGCAACATTTGAGCATGGTTTTAGCGTTTCGAATTACATACCCTAGGAGCCTTTCGCCTGGAAATGGTCTAAGAAAACACAAAAGTGGCAATGGTGGCACAGCCACGTGGCACCTGAAAAATCGGAAACCTTCGTGTGCATCTACAGACCCCACTGCAACATTTGAGCATGGTTTTAGCGTTTCGAATTACATACCCTAGGAGCCTTTCGACGGAAACGGTCTAAAAAAACACGAAAGTGGCAATGGTGGCACAGCCACATGGCAGCTGAAAAATCCGAAACCTTCGTGCGCATCTACAGACCCCACTGCAACATTTGAGCATGGTTTTAGCATTTCGAATTACATACCCTAGGAGCCTTTCGTCGGAAACGGTCTAAGAAAACACAAAAGTGGCAACGGTGGCACAGCCACGTGGCACCTGAAAAATCCGAAACCTTTGTGCACATCTACAGACCCCACTGCAACATTTGAGCATGGTTTTAGCGTTTCGAATTACATACCCTAGGAGCTTTTCGCCGGAAACGGTCTAAGAAAACACAAAAGTGGCAACGGTGGCACAGCCACGTGGCACCTGAAAAATCTGAAACCTTCGTGCGCATCTACAGACCCTACTGCAACATTTGAGCATGGTTTTAGCATTTCAAATTACATACCCTAGGAGCCTTTTGCCGCAAACGGGCTAAGAAAACACAAAAGTGGCAATGGTGGCACAGCCACGTGGCACCTGAAAAATCTGAAACCTTCGTGCACATCTACAGACCCTACTGCAACATTTGAGCATGGTTTTAGCGTTTCGAATTACATATCCTAGGAGCCTTTCGCCGGAAATGGTCTAAGAAAACACGAAAGTGGCAATGATGGCGCAGCCAGGTGGCAGCTGAAAAATCTGAAACCTTCGTGCACATCTACAGACCCCACTGCAACATTTGAGCATGGTTTTAGCGTTTCGAATTACATACCCTAGGAGCCTTTCGTCGGAAACGGTCTAAGAAAACACAAAAGTGGCAACGGTGGCACAGCCACGTGGCACCTGAAAAATCCGAAACCTTCGTGCGCATCTACAGACCCCACTGCAACATTTGAGCATGGTTTTAGCGTTTCGAATTACATACCCTAGGAGCCTTTCGCCGGAAACGGTCTAAGAAAACACAAAAGTGGCAACTGTGGCACAACCACGTGGCACCTGAAAAATCCGAAACCTTCGTGCACATCTACAGACCCCACTGCAACATTTGAGCATGGTTTTAGTGTTTCAAATTACATTCCCTAGGAGCCTTTCGCCGGAAACGGTCTAAGAAAACACAAAAGTGGCAATGGTGGCACAGCCACGTGGCACCCGAAAAATCGGAAACCTTCGTGCGCATCTACAGACCCCACTGCAACATTTGAGCATGGTTTTAGCGTTTCGAATTACATACCCTAGGAGCCTTTCACCGGAAACTGTCTAAGAAAACACAAAAGTGGCAATGGTGGCACAGCCACGTGGCACCTGGAAAATCCGAAACCTTCGTGCCCATCTACAGACCCCACTGCAACATGTGAGCATGGTTTTAGCATTTCGAATTACATACCCTAGGAGCCTTTTGCCGGAAACGGTCTAAGAAAACACAAAAGTGGCAACAGTGGCACAGCCACGTGGCACCTAAAAAATCTGAAACCTTTGTGCACATCTAGAGACCCTACTGCAACATTTGAGCATGGTTTTAGCGTTTCGAATTACATACCCTAGGAGCCTTTCGCCGGAAACGATCTAAGAAAACACGAAAGTGGCAATGATGGCGCAGCCAGGTGGCAGCTGAAAAATCTGAAACCTTCGTGCACATCTAGAGACCCTACTGCAACATTTGAAAATGAGCATGGTTTTAGCGTTTCGAATTACATTCCCTAGGAGCCTTTCGCCGGAAACGGTCTAAGAAAACACAAAAGTGGCAATGGTGGCACAGCCACGTGGCACCCGAAAAATCGGAAACCTTCGTGCGCATCTACAGACCCCACTGCAACATTTGAGCATGGTTTTAGCGTTTCGAATTACATACCCTAGGAGCCTTTCACCGGAAACTGTCTAAGAAAACACAAAAGTGGCAATGGTGGCACAGCCACGTGGCACCTGGAAAATCCGAAACCTTCGTGCCCATCTACAGACCCCACTGCAACATGTGAGCATGGTTTTAGCATTTCGAATTACATACCCTAGGAGCCTTTGGGCGGAAACAATCTAAGAAAACACAAAAGTGGCTACGGTGGCACAGCCACGTGGCACCCGAAAAATCCGAAACCTTTGTGCACATCAATAGTCCCTACTGCAAGATATGAGCATAGTTTTAGCATTTCGAATTACATTCCCTACGAGCCTTTCGCCGGAAACGATCTAAGAAAACACGAAAGTGGCTACGGTGGCACAGCCACGTGGCACCCGAAAAATCTGAAACCTTCGTGTGCATCTATAGACCCTACTGCAACATATGAGCATGGTTTTAGCATTTCGAATTACATACCCTACGAGCCTTTCGCCGGAAACGGTTCAAGAAAACACAAAAGTGGCTACGGTGGCACAGCCACGTGGCACATGAAAAATCTGAAACCTTCGTGCGCATCTATAGACCCTACTGCAACATCTGAGCATGGATTTAGCATTTCGAATTACATATCCTACGAGCCTTTTGCCGGAAACGGTCTAAGAAAACACAAAAGTGGCTACGGTGGCACAGCCACGTGGCACCCGAAAAATTCGAAACCTTCCTACATATCTACAGATCATTTAGCAACACCCTAGTGTAATTTTAGAACTCCGAATTACATAGGTTGGGACTATTCAGCAAAAAAGTGAAAAAATAACGCATTTTTTAAGCTGCTCCACAGAAGCCACCTGGTGGCACAAAAATTTAAAAGTTGTATTTTTGGGTAGCACAGACCCTATCGAACAACTGTAGAAAGTTACAGCGTTTCGAATTACAAAACCGGACGTACGGAAGTACGGGCGTACGGACGGAGATCATGACAATATCCCCGCATTTTTTAAAATGCGGGGATAATGAACTGAGGCCTGGGTTAATGTGAGCATTACAGTTAATGCTTGTCAACCAAAGTTATTAAGTTACAGTAAAATGAATCCAAAACGAGTCATTCTACCAAGTTACAATGAAATACCTTCATAAATATAACTCGTTCACTTTGCTAAAGGAATCTAGGTCGCATGATGGTCCAACAGTCACAGTTGACCGATCATGACCAATATAGGACAGTCTCGACTAGATATCATACCAAGTTATCATACCAAGTTACAATGAAATCCCTTCATAAAAATTACCTGTAGACAGTGCTAAAGGAATCTGGGTCACTTGATTAGGCAGCAGTAACGGCTGATCAATCGTGACCAAAATAAGACAGTCTCATCTAGACATCATACCGAGTTATCCTTCCAAGTTACAATGGAATCGCTTCATAAATTTGAACTGTAGACTGTGCTAAACAAATCTAGGCCACATGCCACTGCAGTTGTCACGGTTGACCGATCACAGTCAAAATAGGACGTTCTCATCTAGACATTATACTGAGTCATCCTACCAATTTACAAGGAAATCCCTTCATAAATGCAAGCTGTAGGCTGTGCTAAAGGAATCTAGGTAACGTGCATCTGCATCCATCACAGTTGACTGAACCTGACAAAAATAGGACGTTCTCATCTAGACATTATACAGAGTCATCCTACCAAGTTAAAATGAAATCCCTTCATAAATACGACCTGTAGACTGTGCTAAAGGTTTTCGGGTTTTGTGTCTGCGCAGCCATCAAGATTAACTGATCGTGACCAAAAGGGGGACGTTCTCATCTAGACATGACCTCGAACCTGCATATGAAATTTCGTGATGATCGGACAAGAACTATGGGGTGTAGCCAGTCCTAAAGAAAATGTGAACAGACTCAGACTAACATACTCACAGACTTCTGCACACATGATGGCAATAGCTTATCTTGACTTTGTCAAGTTAAGCTAATGAAAGTGTCAATGACACTGTAGCTTAACTTGTGTGTTGTGTTTTATGAAAAGGATAATGTTCAATGTTTATGAAAGGATTGTGAAATAAGACAAGAATTGTGATAATTGTGAATATGTTCATTTCTGTTCCCTGTATGCTATATTTTTGATAAAAATAATATGAGGTGTAGCCTGTACTAAAAAGCTGAGGGTGGGTTAATATGCCATCACAGTTAATGTATGTGGACCTCACAGTTAACATATATCAACAAAAGTTACCAAGTTACAGTGAAATTATTCCAAAACAAGTCATCCTATCAAGTTACATTGAAATCCCTTCATAAATATGGCCTGTAGACTGTGCTAAAGGTTTACGGGTGCCTGTAGCCGTCAGTTTCCCAATTGCGTCCAAAAGGGACGTTCTCATCAAGACATTATATGAAGTCAACCTATCAAGTTACAATGAAATCCCTTCATAAATATGACCTGTAGACTGTGCTAAAGGTTTCTGGGCTTTGGGCTTGGACAGCCATCATGGTTGAATGATCGCAACCAAAAGGGGACATTCTCATCTGAACATCATCTGGAGTGATCCTACGAAGTTACAATCAAATCCCTTCATAAATATGACCTGCAGACTGTGCTCAAGGTTTTTGGGCTTCGGGCCTCTGAAGCCGTCACAGTTGACCAATCACGACCAAAAGGGGATGTCCTT
This sequence comes from Pictodentalium vernedei, assembly GCA_031216915.1. Lineage (NCBI taxonomy): Eukaryota > Metazoa > Mollusca > Scaphopoda > Dentaliida > Dentaliidae > Pictodentalium > Pictodentalium vernedei. The sequence goes on from CM062296.1 coordinate 816,024,587, forward strand.
ATATGGAGTCAAACTAATAGGTTACAATGAAATCCTTCCATAAATATGACCTATAGATTATGCTAAAGGTTTTGGGGTTTTGGGCTCGGGCAGCCATCAAGGCTGAATGATCACAACCAAAAGGGGACGTTTTCATCTAGACATTATTTGGAGTCATCCAACCAAGCCACAATGAAATCCCTTAATAAATATCACCTGTAGACTGTGCTAAAGGTTTTGGGCTTCAGGCCCCTGTAGCCATCACAGTTGCCTAATGGTGTCCAAAAGGGGATGTTCTCATCTAGACATTATATGAAGACAACCTACCAAGTTACAATGAAATCCCTTCATAAATATAAACTGAACACTGTGCTAAAGGTTTTCATGCTTTGGGCTCGGGCAGCCATCATGGTTGAATGATCGCAACCAAAAGCGGACATTCTCATCTGGGCATCATCTGGAGTGATCCTACGAAGTTACAATGAAATCCCTTCATAAATATGAACTGTAGAGCGTGCTCAAGATTTTTGGGCTTTGGGCACCTGTAGCCATCACAGTTGACCAATCACGACCAAAAGGGGAGGTCATCATCTAGGCATTATATGGAGTCAACCTAACAAGTTACAATGAAATCCTTCCATAAATACGACCTATAGACTATGCTAAAGGTTTTGGGGTTCGGGCAGCCATCAAGGATGAATGATCGCCACCAAAAGGGGACGTTCTCATCTAGACATTATTTGGAGTCATCCTACCAAGCTACAATGAAATCCCTTCATAATTATGACCTTCGGGCCCCTGTAGCTGTCACAGTTGCCCAATTGTGTCCAAAAGGGGATGTTCTCATCTGGATATTATATAAAGTCAAACCTACCAAGTTACAATGAAATCCCTTAATAAATATGACCTGTAGACTGTGCTAAAGATTTTTGGGCTTTGGGCTCGGACAGCCATCATGGCTGAATGATCGCAACCAAAAGGGGACAATCTCATCTGGGCATCATCTGGAGTGATCCTACGAAGTTACAATGAAATCCCTTCATAAATAGAATAGAATAGAATAGAATAGAATAGATTTATTGCAATATTACACCCACATGGGCAGTATGCACAAATACAGTAGACAATGTTAGGCCTACATTTATCATTTAAAACTGACAACAAATATTTCTTACGAATTTTTACGAAAGAGAAAAAACTCACGCACGGCACAGCAGATCACATTGCAAAGGGCAGGATCTGCATTTCCCATGATGTAGAGAAACTTATTATTGTTATTCATAGCAAGGAATGTTCGCTCCCCATGTTGTATAAAACCCCACAACTTCTGTCGTGCGACATTATACTTAGGGCATTCCATCACAAAGTGGCGTTCGTCTTCAATCACTTTGTGGTCACAGAATGAACAAGTTCGGTCTTCTAGAGCTACTGGTGGCTGTGCGTGCCTACCCTTTTCTATGGCTAAGGAATGATTACTTATCCGTAGCCGAGTAAATAGATGCCTACTCATTACAGATTTAGTGTGTATTAGATACGGCTCGAGTGTGTATTCATTCTTAAATAACCTATAAGTACGAAGTTTACTTCTGCCACAAGATCGATTATCGTTGTGCATAGACTCGTACAACTGAGAAATATGTTCGTCCCTTAATCTTAAATATGACCTGTAGACTGTGCTCAAGGTTTTTGGACTTCGGGCCCCTGAAGCCGTCACAGTTGACCAATCACAACCAAAAGGGGATGTCATCATCTAGGCATTATATGGAGTCAAACTAATAGGTTACAATGAAATCCTTCCATAAATATGACTTATAGACTGTGCTAAAGGTTTTTTGGGCTCGGGCACCCATCAATTCGTAATGATCACGATCAAAATGGGACGTTCTCATCTAGACATTATTTGGAGTCATCCTACCAAGTCACAATGAAATCGCTTAATAAATATGACCTGTAGACTGTTCTAAAGGTTTTCGGTCTTCGGGCCCCTGTAGCCGTCACAGTTGCCGAATCACATCCAAAGGGGGGGGGGGGGGGGGGGGTGGGGGGGGGGGACTTCCTCATTTAGATATTATATGAAGGCAACCCACCAAATTACAATGAAATTCCTTAATAAATATGACCTGTAGACTGTGCTAAAGGTTTTCGGGTTTTGGGCTTGGGCAGTCGGCACGGTTGGAAGATCACGCCCAAATGGGGAAATTCTCATCTAGACATCATAAGGAGTCATCCTACCAAGTTACAATGAAATCCCTCTATATTAAACATGACCTGCAGACTGTGCTAAAAGTTTTTGGGTTTCGGGCTTGGGCAGCCATCATGGTTGACAGATCATGCCCAAAAGGGGACGTTCTCATCTAGGCATGACACAGAGGCATCCTACCAAGTTACAATGAAATCCCTTCATAAATACGACCTGTAGACTGTGTTAACGGTTTTCTGGGTTTTGGGCTCGGGCAGCCATACCGGTTGACCGATCGCAACCAAACGGGGACGTTGTCACCTAGAGATGACCCCAAACCTGCATGTGAAATTTTGTAACGATCAGACAAGAACTGCGGGGTGTAGCCTGTGCTAAAGGAAAATGTGAACAGACTCACAGACTCACAACTCACAGACTTCCGCATGCGTGATGGCAATAGCTTATCTTGACTTTGTCAAGTTAAGCTAAAAATTAACTTTGGTCTGTTTTAACTTTTAACAACTCGACTTTCTATGGAAACAATACTGTCCAAATGCTAGCAGAAAGAATGAGTAACCAAGACCCTGGTGAAAGACTGCACAGCTGCTTTACTGAATAATTTACAGACCTTTTCATGTGACAGCTAATTAGAAAGGTTCATTCATATTTAATTTTTTCGGGGGACAGAATTGAATAAAAAATTGTGAAAAACACACAAGTCCATATTTCCATCCAACATTGATGACTTTTGATACAGATGTGCTATGTGCACATTGTGCTTGTAGAGAACCTTTTATCATGATGAGATCTGCTTTGGGAGAGGAAAAGATACAAGTCTATATACAGTACGTGCCAAGTGTATTACGTCTCAAACACCCAACGCGGTGGTTGTTTTTTAAAAAATCACCGGCATACACCGTTTCACATGGTGTAATTATGAATGAATAAATCACCGTGTCCACACCGCGTTCAAGGGTGAAAAAGATTAGTGACTTTTTTTTACACTGGAAGTCTCGATTACCAATAAAACAATGTGCTCCCGTAACTCTTTTGAAGTGCCGCCGGAGATAAAACAAACTTGAAAATTAAAACTTAAAATTAAAAGACACATGCAGGGCTCGATTTAACTGGATTAGCATAGCACTTTGCTCTCCAATTTCTGCATTTTGCTATTCAAGATTTATTAGTTTCAAGTGCTTTTGGATCAACTGCTAATCAATTTTCCAGGGTGAATAGTAAATTGCTATTCAAAATTTTCAGATTAAATCAAGCCCTGACGTGGATATTGTTTCCGGGACCCTTCCCTCCATCGACAGACGCTGTTGTCGCCCATTTACAAACGCCATGGGAAACGCAAGTAAACTAGATTTCTGATCATATTGTAGGTTTCAGAAATCGGCTTTTGAGCGAGTTTGTGGGCCGGTTAAGTCTCGTCAGCATATAAAAAAAACTTTAAAAGATTTAAAAAAAGCGATATTATTCAACCTCTAACATGTGATCAGAATGAAAATACTCAGACTGAGGCAGTATAGGCAGCAATCTCACATGCAATTGAAATCGGAAATAAAAATAAAAAATATCGTGACTGAAAAATGTTGACATTTGACGCTGCGTGGATCCGAAAAGTTCCAATGTATCGAACGTTCGATGACATTAAAGTTAACTTTACAGACGAATTGGAAACAAAAGAACAAGGGTTAAATCCATAACCGTAATTCCAAAGAAAACACAGAGTATGCTACATGCACTTTAAGGAACCAAATTTACACCCCCCCCCCCACCCCCCAACCCCCCTTTTCAAATCGACAAAAGTAAAAAATTTGAAATAAGTGTGTGGAGATGTAAATGCATGTGAACAGATCAACGCTTGCACAAGAATAGACCTGGTCTGTGCGTGTAAATCCTTATCGCATCAAACTGAGAATGAAAAGTATTGAGCCTACAGTCTTAACTCCACCCGTCTTTTATTTTTTGGAAATATAGCCTATGGTATCTTGCGTTTGTGGCAGTAAAATTGACGAGAACTTTACTCAGAATCCCTGGTAGCTAAGAAAAGCAGAGTATTTCAAGGTCTATCAATGAATGTCATGAAGGATTCAGCAGGATAAGTTTGCCTCCCCCCCCCCCCCCCCCCCCCCCAACAAACATCCTCCAATACAGTTTGGTGTAGCCATACAGGGCTACTTTGCCCCGGGTCCCGAGTTTCGGTTAAAAGTGAAAATGAAATCATACATAGGCTTAATTTTTTTTTTCAATTCAGAAAATGATTGCCCGATCCCAAGGCAGATTCAATTATTTTTTAAAAATGATTTCCGGAAAAACATGTCTGTAGACTCTTAAATGGAACGAGCTCGGTCCAACAAGAGCTCACGACCTGAGCTATAATTAAGTTGATGCAAAAAAAAAGAGATTTTTTTCAGTTGGACTTGTTTGGGCTTATTACAGATCTGTCTGTTTAATCTATCATTGAATGCAGCCAAGGGTTAACTAATAATTAAACGATGAAAACTACTTTCATGTTTAAAAGTGGGGGTTGGGCAAAAAAAATTGTATCTGAATTGCCTACCCCCAAATCTCCCCATCCCCACCCCACCCCCCACCGTTTGGGTGTCGATAGAAATATTACTGTAAATTGGTGAAGTTATTATAAAAAATAAACAAATAAAAAGGCAGCCATGTCCATCAGTGATATTCAAATTACTTCAAACAGAAGTTATTTACCCAACATCAGAAATCAGTCAAAAACCAACGGTTGGGGGTTCTCTCACCACAAAGTCGGCTGTTTGGGGTGAATCGATATTCTGATCGGACATGCATTTCTGAGTTAAATGGTTAAAGAAATGCACATTCGAATGAAAGGAAAACAGTGATCGTATGTTTTGACTATTTATTCATCAATATCATATGAAAGAACACACCAGAAAGTGTGTTTTTTAAATACGAGGGCATTATTTTTTTCCAAACAACACGTGTATGAGAAGTCAGCCATTTTATCATCTGAATGCTTTTTGCTCCGCTCATTTCGCCCCGCCGGGTTAAATTAAAGTAATGTAACTTAGTATTTTGGTCTAGAGGCTTTGAAAGGAATTCTTGAGGCGTTCAAACTGAAGTATGTCTCCACTGTGCTGTAAGCTTTTTCACAGAACCTGAGCACACTGTGTGAGTGGAAACTTCACTACATGAGTGTTTTGGTCGTAATCAACCAATACCTACCCCTCGTCTAATCCCAGCCACTCAGTGTGTACTATTGGCAAATTATGGATAACAGCCTTGCTTTGAAAACACAGACAGATGAAAGTTAAAAAATTTATAGTAATTTCTATATTTTTTATACTTACCAATGACCCAGACATAGCTGGTGCTAACTTTTAAAATATAGGGCCAAACACAAATTTTGCCCCCCAATCCCCAAAATTTGCATCTAAAACCAAAGAAAACATGTCCTGAATGGCCCTCCACACTTCACCTCTACTGCGCATGCGCAGTGTCAAGGACGTTCCGAAATTGGCGCCATTAATCATTCTAATAACCAGTGCCTGGTAAGCGCTATGTACTCAGCGGGGAGGCAAGAGTTCCCAACTCCTGGGAGGGCCATCCCCGTCTGGGTCATTGGTAAGTATAAAAAATATAGAAATTACTATAAATTTTTTAACATTTTTATACTGCACCAATGACCCAGACATAGCTGAATAGTAAAAAGGCTGGAGGGCCAAGGACATAGAGCAAGATGGAATACGCTCAATAATATAAAATAGAGTCATCCCCTCTAGGGAAAAAGAAGTAATAGGCCTTACATGTATCTTTCTTATTTATGATAAATTAGAAAGATACAACACCTTCCAAAATTGAGCATCATACATCCATGTACTCTATTAATATCGAATATAATCCTTATACTAATAATTTTTAAAGTAAGCCAATAAATAAAGTAAGTCTAGAGAATAGAGACTCTTATACTCCTTAAAAGTGTCTGAGGATTGCATAATCATGTCCGTTGACACGTGCTATATTCAAAAACTATACTTTAAAAACTAAGACTTGAATGAATTTTTAAAACATAAACTTCTCACTAAACAACCATCCCAATAACAGGTCAGAATTACTAACTCCGGAGGAGGTATCCCCTTGTTTTCATAGTAAAACAGGTGACCCAAGGGAACACCCCCCCCCCCCCCCCCCCCCCCCCTTTTTCTTGCCCTGGGTCAAATAGCCCAGAGCGAAGAGGGCAGCAGAACGGAGTCACTGCCGAAACAGACAGCCTACCTAGCTATAGTAGCAACTGTTAAGTGAATGACATTCTGAGCAGTAGATAATAGACCTAACAATAGAGGCCTCCAGAAATGGACTCGATATTTCTGAGATAAAAATTCATGAATGTGGATGGCTGAGCGCAATGAGCAGCCTTCAAAAATCTATAATAGCGACACTATTAATGTAAGCCCAAGATGTAGAAGAACTCTTACTTCATGAGCCGAAATCTTAAGCACAACTGCTGAGTCAATGAAATACCATAAGCAGTACCGATAGTTAATAGAATCCATTAGCAATAGAATGGAGCGTAACGTCCTTCTATTAGGCATCAAAGACAGAAGAAGCTTACGCCCGTAGTAATAAACAGATATCTGTTTACAAATACATAAACTCTAACCGGAGAGAGTAAAGGCCTATGCCCGTACGAAGACGGAAGGACCTTAATAACAATAGGTTCCGGATATTAGGAGCCTAACTCTTATGCAAAAATCCAACCTAAATAGTAAAGGAAGTAGTGATTTTGAAACTACGAAAGTGAAAATCATCCATCGATAGTGCATGAAACTCACTGACTCTTCAGTAAAAGAGAAGCCAACAGAATTACTGTCTAAAAGGTCAGAATTTGAAAACTACTGTTTCCAGAGGCTCAAATGATTACTTAGCTAAAAAAGAACCGAAGTTAAATTCCATATAGGAATTTAATCTAAAGATTCTAAGTCTATTTATCAAAAAGTTACTAACTGACTTAGATAAAGAGACAAAAGACTCAATTGTAAACTATCGTAGAGTGCATAGGTATGAGGTAACATAAACCTATAACCTTAATAATAACAGGCTGCAGTAGATCTTGTCAAACAAGTATACTAAAAAGTTGCAATGAGTAGTATGGAGGGATCAACAATATGAACATAATGATCCCTACACCAACGACGGAAGAGCCTCCACTTTAGCCGCATAGAATAGCGAAGAAGAGGATCTCCTATAGTAAGAAATCGCGTCCAAAGCTCGTCCAGTACAATGCTTACAATGCAATACGGACCACACAACGAAATACGTGAAGGTTGCGACCTTGCGGGTTGTGATAAAGATGACACGATTTACCCAGCGAAAAAAGATCCTCTCATTGAGGAAGATTTCACATTAAGTCCCACAGTAGACAACAGAGTAAATTACCCACGGTCTCTGTGAAGATAGAGATGCTATCAACAGAAATGTATTGTGGTTGTTTATCTTAGCAATACCTGCTGAAACAACAGTGCTGGAGGATACGCGTATCCTATCATTCTGTCCTATTAGATCAATAGAGCATTAACAACATTAGCTCAGAGATCCGGACAAGCCAACACATACGTCTGCAATTGATTAGCAAGCTGTGTCGTAAATAAATCATCATTGGGCGCTCCCATAGATAGCAAATCTGATTGAATACTTGTTTGTTGAGAGTCCATTCTGACGGCAACAAGCGACCCCTAAGTGAACGGGAGTCCGGTAAAACAATCAGACGACCAGGAATATGACGGACCGAAACAGAACTTGGTGTACTATAACCAACAGACGGATTCTTTCCATTAAATTGAATAACGGAAACGAATGAGTGCCTCCCTGGTTCCGGAGATACGCCACTACTGTCGAATTAACGGACAGGATTTGGACATGCGTTTCTGAATAATGTTCATGCAATGACATAAAGCAAGCCTAAAAAACATTATTCCACGGAAGATAATTGGTTGCTTAGAGACTGCGGAACCCAAAGACCCTGGCACTTCGAATCCGTTGGGATCAATATTATATCCCAATCTGATTGACTGGCAACCGTCATAACTGCAACACTCGGGTCCGGCAACTGCAGTGGCACTCTCTGAGTCAACCACCGAATGTTTGCCCCAGTCTGAATCTCTTGTAACACTAGATAGACAAGAGAACGTGTAAATCGAGCAATTCATGGATTGCTGAAAAGTTGCCGTCGAAGAGAAGCTTCTCCGAGAACGAAGCGACTCTGAGAGAGTTCTTAACCTTACTATCCACGCGCGTGGATGTAGCTAGGGCTGCGTCACGTCTAACCAACTCCAATCAGCCACTGAAGGGCGGAGTTATACGTGAACAAACTACTGCCCTCAAAAGAAATCACATTGAGAATAATATCCCGTAAATCTTTTCTTGAAGACGTAATGATAACGCCTCAGTAAGGTGGATTACGTATGATAAAGCGTCTAAGTTAAGTCTACTAGACATCATTGTCATTTCCAACATTGAGGTTGGAAAAGACATAGACGGCGAAAAAGAATATTTCCAGTCTTTAACCACGCCGTCTAGATGCATATGAACTCTCGGTATGCCCTGCTCTGCCAAAATAAACTATTCGTATAAATGATAAAACGGCAGAAATGAGCAACGCGGACAAGAAACTAAACTATCATGCTTGGTAGCAGGCTTGTATGCATATATAGCGTCGAAAAATAAAACACATGTTGTAATGAAATTATTGGACTGCGTCGGTAAGTCAGGGACAATGTCCCTGAACCGATCCAAAATTCCGTGTCCAATGACGCTATAAGTCTCTTATCCAACATCGCAGCAATGTAGTCCGAAATAACAATCACTGGAAGATAATGCCAGAAGATATGAATGGCAGCTTCCGATACTACGCAAGGGAAAACTCGAAATCTTTCGAATCCCTTTCGCCATCCTGTCGGACCCTATAAAGCGTTCGGTCGTCCGTACCTGATGCAACCGCGGAGCGCACCGACCCAGCGCCGTCGGATAATTCCTGATTCGACCAAGAAACTGTCGATTGCTGGGATGCTGCGAAACAACTGTGCTAACTCGGATAGCACGTCCGTCACTGAGGCCTGAGGAGAAGCGGTCCTACAATGCATTGCCGCTGGAAGCTCCATGATCGTTACCCCGTGCATACTACCAATATGCAAGTGAACGGAGTGTATAGGCCTCGTGTCCCTTGGCAACCGGATGGCGTGACCTATTCGCCGTGGAATCACTGAATGACGAAACTGATTGGATACTCGAGGTCACATAGCCAATGTGCGGTTGTGTGCCTTGCTGTGAGGATGAGGAAGCATTATGGACAGTCTCTCGGACTGTCAATATAACGGAGCGTCCCGACCGACAGACATATGCTCCGAATGTAAAATATCTGAACCACAACATGCGGTCCCCTATGTTGTTGGACGAGAGAGGGACCTCTCTTGCTCACAGCCCGGACGGACCTGGACAAGCCAGGAACCGGACTAACAGGCTTCCTCCGATCTGTCCTCAATCTGCCGTCACTGGGTGAGTACTAAAGTAATTAAAGTGCTCGCATCACCCAAATCTCCTTCCTAGACCGCAACGGACGAACCCGGCAGCCGAACCATTCGATGAATGCACACTACACCGGGTGAGCTAGCGAATGTCACTCCGTCGATCCTACAAGGGATCTCTTAGGCGATAGACATATTCCATGAGCACTTATTGCCGCTAGCTCTTCATTAACTATGACGACAGAGGCACACTTTTGAAAGACATCTCCGTAATTTTGCGAACAAGAAACCAGAAATGCTTGGTTATAGCAAGCATATAATAATAATATATATAGCGTCGTTCAATAATTCGAAAGTTTGTGTGACATTATTGGACTATGTCGGAACTGAGGGACGATGTCCCTGAACCGAACCAAAAATTTCTAAGTCCACCGACGCTATCAGTTTCTTATCCGGCATCGCAGCATTCTGGTCCGACGAAAGAAGCTGTAGAAGACCAAGTCAGATGACATACACAACAGCATATGTTGTTCCGAAAGGGAAAGCTCGAAATCCTCCAAATCCCTTTTGATATCCCGTCGGACCGGATGAAATTTTCGGACGTCCGTACCCGCTTCCGCGGAGCGTCCCGACCCAGCATCGTCGGATAAAAAATATGCGACAGATTCAGTTGATGCTGGGATGCTGCGATAAACTGTGCTATTTAGGAAAGCACGTCCGTTCCCGAGGCCTGTGTAGTAGCGGTCTTACGATGCATTGCTGCCGGAAGCTCCGTGTACGTTGACTCCCGCACACTTCCTACGCGAACGTCCGGAGTCTGCAGGCCTCGTGTCCCTGGCTACCGGATGGTGTGACCTGGTCGCCGATGATTCTCTGACTGGCGAAGCTGACTGGATATCCGAGGTCACGTAGCCAAGAGCGGTCGTGTGCGCTACCATGAGAATGAGAAAGCCTTATTGACAGTCTATTCCGGACTGAATATATGTCGGAGCGTCCCGAGCGACGGCCGTATGCTCCGAATGCGAAACATTTTGTACCACAACATCTGGGGCCAGATGTTGTTGTACGAGAGAGGGGCCTCTCTCGCTCGCCGTCCGGATGGACCAGAACAAGCTATGAACCGGACTAAAAGGCTTCCTCCGTTCTCCCTCTGATCTGCCGTCACTGGGTGTGCATTTGGTTGATTTATAGTGCTCGCATCACCCCAAAATTCCTTCTAGACTGCAACGGACGAACCCGGCTGCCGAACCATTCGATGAATGGACGCTACACCGGGCGAGCTAGTGGATGTCAAAGGCCGTCGAACCTACTAGGGTCCTCTTAGGCAATTGGCGTATTTACATGAGCACTTTTCCGCTAGCACTTCATTAATTGTGACGACGGAGGCACACTGTTGGAAGACATCACAGATACATCACCCTAATCTTGATCATCTGAAATAGAAATTGATAAAGTAGAGTGACCCTGCGGGGAAAGGACCGGAGTGTCCAATTCCCCAATAACATACCGTGACATACGCTTCCCATATTATCATCGAAATCATACGATACAGAACAGGAGTTAATGCGAGTACACTGACCACATATAGAATGATTATAAAAGTCAGAGGAAGACTTCCTCTTATTACAATTGATCAATATCCTTTCAATGTGAAAAGAAAACAAGTCCTGGTACTCGCACTAACCCCTGGCAATCAAAATACATAATAATAATATGATCCATTAATATAGAAAAAATAATTGAAATCAAAATATTTTGAAAAAATATTTTTTCAGAACAGCCCAAGTTTCTGAAAAGTAACGTTGAGCGCCAATGGATCCCAAGCCTAAGTGTGGACAAAAATTTTAAAAATATTTTAAACAATTTATTCAACACTTATGAACAATAATAATGTATCTAGTTATGATTAAAATAACATCAAGATATTATTTTCCAGAAATCCCCCCCTCACACAGAGGGCTGTTGTAAATGTAAACAATGAATGTAAAAACACTAAAATAAGACTCCAGGCACCCAGGCCCGGAATCAGTTACCAAAAATACACTATCTGATGCAAAACAGAGACTTCCAGGGAAGAAACTGCAGAACATCAGATGGTAGATGCAGAACACAACGCCTAACCACCCGTAGGTGAAGACGTAAACATGGGGAAAAGAACAGAATTCATTCTGTTATTCAGCTAAAACTCCCAAGAAATTTTAGTAATAATAATTACAGAAACTATGCCAAAAGCATGGGAGAATAGCAAGAGGGGACTTAAAGGAAAGGGAGAGAGGAAAACACTGAAAAATCAGTGTAACTAAATAACCAGAATGACAACAAAATGGCTGCTGCCTCGAAAATAGGTAACTTAACATAATTTCATTAAAAAAATTTAAGTTACAGCCCTGATAATATTCTGTCACACATTTTTCCTCTCCTCCTTCTCTATCCTCCTTAGAATCACCATTTCACTAATATTTATGTGTCTGGCATCATTTAAACTGAGATTTACAAGCACAAAGATCAGTCAGATGTTAACTGATGAAGGGCCAAACTTAGAATGATTAATGGCGCCAATTTCGGAACGTCCTTGACACTGCGCATGCGCAGTAGAGGTGAAGTGTGGAGGGCCATTCAGGACATGTTTTCTTTGGTTTTAGATGCAAATTTGGGGGATTGGGGGGCAAAATTTGTGTTTGGCCCTATATTTTAAGATTTAGCACCAGCTATGTCTGGGTCATTGGTACAGTATAAAAATTTTAGAATCAGGCTTTTTTCTTCAACTCGAGAAATAGTTCATTGAATTCGGACAGCTGATAATTTTGACACTTATTCCCAATTAATCGACTATGTATAGAGAAGTCACACCTCAACATCCTTATAGAGTTAGCACATAATACTATAATAAATAATTCTGGTAGTCTGTTCTGCAACTAAAACCAGTGGCAATAATCTTTTTTAATTAGACAGTCACCACAATAGGATTAATGATCAGAAGTTTAATCAAACAGCTACCGATTATTGTATAAACCTTATGTTATTCTTAATAGCCTATTGATATGGACGGTTTAGTTCAAATTTTGCTTCAAAACAGAACCGCTTGACCGTAAGACTCTGGCAGCCAAAAACGTTTGAGATGAAGAGAGAAAGATGAACTTATACCAGAACCGTGAAATCCCATTTAATCAGAACCACAGAATACATATAGCTAGTTTATGATGGGTGGGGTTGTGTCATTTTTTTTCCCCAAAGCCACAGGCATATGAGGTCGGGACGATGGGTTCGTGACGTTTTGGCCTCGAGACGTTTTGGCCTGGGACGTTTCGGCCCCATAAAACGCCGAAACGTCCCACATTGGGAGGCCTAAACGTCTCACTTTTATTATGAGTCAATAAATATTTTTAAATATAATTCAACATTTACACCTCTAGAGGTTTTTTTTTTCACAGCTCAGTACATAATTAAACACAGTGACAAGCTGCCAGCTGTCACCCATATAGATGATTCTTGAGTTTGGTTTTCACAACTCAGTTTGTGTTGAAAACCATCATATGTCAAACTTGAAAAACGACTGAAGGAAGCTTGGAGTAAATGGGAGCATACCCCCCCCCCCCCCTCCCCCCCGTACTCTCTTAAATGAATTTCTTGTTGTTTGGCAGTGACTAAAATAAACTACAATTATTTGATTTTTTACTGATTTCATTTAATTTAATAAATTGCCAGATAAGTCTGTACCATTGTTATTTATATTTGTCTCCAGTAATTTTGCGTAATTATTCATTGAAATGGCTCCATTCAGCTTTTTCCACGAATAAACGAAAAATTATTACATTTTTTACCAGATTTTATTTAATTTAATATATTGCTGGATAAGTCTAACATTAAATGTTATCTAAATTTGTCTCAATAATTTCGCGTAAATATTCATTGAAAGGCTTCAATGAATCAACGCAAAATTATTTCAATTCTATCAGATTTAATATAATTTAATGCATTGCTAGATAAGACTAACCCTAATTTTTATATATATCTGTCACAAATAATTTCGTGTTTATTCATTGAAAAAGCTCCACTGCAGCGTTTTCAACGAATAAACGCAAATTATTACACTTTTTTCAGATTTAATATTATTTAATAAACTGGTATTATCACGTGTTCCCAAACATTGGCAAACCACTTCCGGTGTTGATAATGCAGATAATCAACCAATGGAATAATTGATGAACTGAGTATAATGTGAGAGCCACGACTTGTTTCACTATAATCAGTGGGGCCAAGAATTAGTAACTAATGGCATAAGCCCAGGGAAATATGAAACAATAGGTTATTTTCGCCATCAGATATTATCTCATAATAACAATTACCCTTCTGGCGTCACTTTGTTGTATGAGGCGTAGATTATTTTTCACTAATCCACATAAATCTACGCAATTTATAGACAGAATTTACATGTTTTATCTTTTTTGTTTATTAATCCACTATTAATCCACTCCTTTCGAAGCATGCTCGATTTCGCTGCACAAGTATGCTATCACTAAAAAGTGTATACCGAGGCCGAGTCTGGAATTGGTGTATACAGAACGACTTTTCCGAAAAAAGGAAGAGTGGGATGGAGGGGTTGTGGGAGGGGGGCTGGGGGAGTTAGGCCTACGCACAAAAGTTTAAATTGGCCTTCCGACAAGATTTTCCTTACCCCGACCCCCCCCCCCCCCCCCCTCCACTGATTTGCAATGCATCTGGGCCAAAACAGAACAGACTCCGCGATGCTTCTTTGATCATTGTTAGTGATAATGTGCGGCATAACCATTAAATGACATGGGGGAATGGGGGTTGCTCAAGGGGGCAGCTCCCAATAAATTAAGTTCTGACATGACCTCGGAGGCTCGGCCGTATTTCCACCGGGTGGTGGGGGTGAAATGTGACGTTTCAAGAAAATGTTTTACCGGAGGTTGTCAAATGTCGATGTGTCTCCGATATTACAGTCCCGTCCCTTAGATCATGAGCCACCTTAAAAAGGGCCTATTGATTTTACTTCACATTTCATGTTTAGACAAAGAGTTGTTATTATTATTTAGGATCTAGACATGGAAGTGTTCATTCACATGAAGGGTCTACCATAAAATGGTGAAAAGAAAGACAGCGGGGCAAATAGGGACACTCACAGTTCGCCGAGGGAACCCCTGAATGGCACCGTGGTACCTACTCATCTCAACTCGCCTGTCTTTTGTTTCTGTTTCTGCCTTGTAACAGCTACAGATTGTTGGGATTTAAACAGAAAAAAAAATCTCCACACTTTTCCCCCTCGCACTGCCTGAATCACATTTCAAAACTGCAGTTGAGATACGAGTCGAACCCAGAGTCCAGGTTGATTTAATAAATAAATTTTCGGTGGGTAAACTTACCAACTGCATAAATAATATTTAGGTAGGCTAGTCTGGGTTAGACAAACAGAATGCGTACACAGTTTTCGTACCAGGGAAAGAAAACATCGACTCTGGGTTAGCGCTTTGTTTCATTTGAAGCACTTTCAATTTATTTATTTTTTCTTCATGTGACAAAATATCAAGAGAAAATACAATGTAGCAACGTGTGAATTATTTTGTGAAATGCGAGTTGACAGAAGCACATGCTCAAAGCGTCACGGTTGAACACCGGGTCGCAACAATACCCATGTATAAATCCTTTGTTTTCTCAAATTTAATTAACTACTGTTTTCACGGAACAAAGATTTGATCTTCATAATCCTTTTCATGCCACGCCACGGTGTCCAAAAATCAACACCGTGTGACACCGGCTGAAAAATGTGATTTTCACTCGTCACGGGGGCGGGTGGTTGAGATGTAATACCCTTGGCACGTACTGTATCTCCGCAAACTGAGTCGAGTCACTGACGAATTGTTATTGTAATTGATGTTGCTGTTAGTGATTGCATTTTTCGTTAAAGGGTAGATAAAATAGAGTAAAAACTGCAGGACTTGTTGTCGACTATGCCTGAATATTGAATAAAGCACTCACTGCAATTACATATTTATTTTAGTAGTTTTTAAAAAAATCCTTACAAATGCTCTATTGTTTGGTACTAACACCATTCATTTCAATATACATACATACCTGTGGTTGAACACAGAATTGGCTTGGATTTCCTAAAAATACTACTGCAGCTGCAAAATTATCACCAATATTCTTTGTGAGACTTTTTGGAAAACTTCTCAATGGTAAAGAATTTTGTGTAACGTAGCCTAAAAATATTAAGTACAAACATTTTGATGCAGTGTTTAAATCTTCTGAGCAAAGAAATAAATTCTGCTCATAACAGCACAACAAAGGTAATGTTTTTCAGAGACTCAATTCAGGATTCCATCCTAGCATATGAGTCATTGGTTATCATTGTTTTCCAAAAAGAAATATTGTAACTTGGAAGTTTTTCTAACAACAGTGTTAATTTTTTCCCTGTTTTGGTCACATTAAGCACTTTGGCAGTTTTGTTATCCCAATGGGAGCACGGGGACTCAGTGGTTACGGTATTGAACTTCAAACCGAAAAGTCTAAGGTTCAATCCCCGGCAGGAGTAACTGCATTGTGTCCTTGGGCAAGGCACTTCATCCTGACTGACCATGTTGGGGCACGGCAGCGCTGTGTACTAAGATGTACATCGATGGTGCACTTGTCTTCAACCAATGCTAACCCTGCTTGTGTGGAGTTAGTACCTTGGGGAGTCTGGCAGTTCCTTGCCATTGCTCGGTGGTTCTCTCCAGGTACCCTGGCTTCCTCCATCCTTAAGACTGACACAAGGTGACCCTGGCTGGTTAACACTTTACCCAACGAATCGCCCGCATCTGCCCGCATCCGCCCGCGTAATATGCAAATTCAGCAGCTGAAAAAATATTATTTTTCGAAAAATTTCAACAAAACCATATCATGTGACCCCTCTTTGGAACGAGCTTGTGGAGCTCGTTCCAAAGAGGGGTCAAATGATATGGTTTTGTTGAAATTTTTTGAAAAAATTTAAAAAATGATATTTAAAATAATAAATTTTGATATCGTCAGCGTTGGGTAAAGGGTTAAATCCAAATAAATAAATAAATAAATAATTGTGATCCCAATACTATGATAAAGTTAAGTTTAGCCATTAATTTATTATACAGTAGAAAACTGCCAGCTGAATACCACTCTGACAGAGAAATATGTTCAATTAAAATTTGATCCGGTCTTTACAGGAGTAGCAGAGCAACCCTGAATTCTTAGAAATATCCTTGACATTTTGGGAATGTTAAATGTCTAAAATACTATGCACACAGTTTTTCCTCTTCCTTCCAAAACAAGGGGTCTCATGAGGCCTTAATCGCTCATGTGAAAAAGATGCTTAGACAAAGACTTAAAGTCACTTTCAGCATATATGTCTAATTAACACTACAGAAGAATGAAGTTATGTAATTTTATATTTCTCTATTATCCATGTCAGATGATTTAAATGACTTGATTTCCAGTAATGCTAACAAGAGCTCACGTATCACTGAAGCAATACAATGTCCCCTACCGGACTAATGAGCATTAATAATTATACGATTGTTATAACCAAGATGTGATCAGCATGAATTCCGTTGAAGCGTTTCCAAAAAATGTCTGGAAAACTGATATTTTGGCGCTTTTCCATATTTCTAAGGGCCATATCTCACACAAGAATAATGCAATCAGCATGAAACTCAAACTTGATCTGTAAGTCATCGTTCTATAGTAGGTTACCGAAAATGAAATCATTCCGTTGAAGCGTTTCCAAAAAAAAGTCTGGAAAGTTAAAAAATTTATAGTAATTTATATATTTTTTATACTTACCAATGACCCAGACATAGCTGGTGCTAACTCTTAAAATATAGGGCCAAACACAAATTTTGCCCCCCAATCCCCAAAATTTGCATCTAAAACCAAAGAAAACATGTCCTGAAAGGCCCTCCACACTTCGCCCCTACTGTGCATGCGCAGTGTCAAGGACGTTCCGAAATTGGCGCCATTAATCATTCTAATAACCAGTGCCTGGTAAGCGCTATGTACTCAGCGGGGATGCAAGAGTTCCCAACTCCTGGGAGGGCCATCCCCGTCTGGGTCATTGGTAAGTATAAAAAATATATAAATTACTATAAATTTTTTAACATTTTTATACTGTACCAATGACCCAGACATAGCTGAATAGTAAAAAGGCTGGAGGGCCAAGGACATAGAGCAAAATGGAATACGCTCAATAAAATAAAATAGAGTCATCCCCTGTAGGGAAAAAGAAGTAATAGGCCTTACATGTATCTTTCTTATTTATGATAAATTAGAAAGATACAACACCTTCCAAAATTGAGCTTCATACATCCATGTACTCTATTAATATCCAATATAATCCTTATACTAATAATTTTTAAAGTAAGCCAATAAATAAAGTAAGTCTAGAGAATAGAGACTCTTATACTCCTAAAAGTGTCTGAGGATTGCATAATCATGTCTGTTGACATATGCAATATTCAAAAGCTATACTTTAAAAACTAAGACTTGAATGAATTTTAAAAACCTAAACTTCTCACTAAACAACCATCCCAATAACAGCTCAGAATTACTAACTCCGGAGGAGGAATCCCCTTGTTTTCCTAGTAAAACAGGTGACCCAAGGGAACACCCTCCCCCCCCCCCCCCTTTTTCTTGCCCTGGGTCAAATAGCCCAGAGCGAAGAGGGCAGCCGAACGGAGACACTGCCGAAACAGACAGCCTACCTAGCTATAGTAGCAACTGTTAAGTGAATGACATTCTGAGCAGTAGATAATAGACCTAACAATAGAGGCCTCCAGAAATGGACTCGATATTTCTGAGATAAAATTCATGAATGTGGATGGCTGAGCGCAATGAGCGGCCTTCAAAAATCTATAATAGCGACACTATTAATGTAAGCCCAAGAAGTAGAAGAACTCTTACTTCATGAGCCGAAATCTTAAGCACAACTGCTAAGTCAATGATATACCATAAGCAGTACCGATAGTTAATAGAATCCATTAACAATAAAATGGAGCGTAACGTCCTTCTACTAGACATCAAAGACAGAAGAAGCTTACGCCCATAGTAATAAACAGATATCTGTTTATAAATACATAAACTGTACCCGGAAAAAGTAAAGGCCTATGCCCATACGAAGACGGAAGGACCTTAAAATAATAGGTTCCGGATAATAGGAGCCTAACTCTTATGCAACAATCCAACCTAAATAGTAACGGAAGTATTGATTCCGAAACTACGAAAGTGAAAATCATCCATCGATAGTGCATGAAACTCACTGACTCTACAGTAAAAGAGAAACCAACAGAATTACTGTCTAAAAGGTCAGAATTTGAAAACTACTGTTTCCAGAGGCTCAAATGATTACTTAGCTAAATAAGAACCGGAGTTAAAATCCGTATAGGAATTTAATCTAAAGATTCTAAGTCTATTTATCAAAAAGTTACTAACTGACTTAGATAAAGAGACAAAAGACTCAATTGTAAACTATCGTAGAGTGCATAGGTATGAGGTAACATAAACCTATAACCTAAATAATAACAGGCTGCAGTAGATCTTGTGAAACAAGTATACTAAAAAATAGCAATGAGTAGTATGGAGGGATCAACAATATGAACATAATGATCCCTACACCACGACGGAAGAGCCTCCACTTTAGCCGCATAGAATAGCGAAGAAGAGGATCTCCTATAGTAAGAAATCGCGTCCAAAGCTCGTCCAGTTAAGACCCACAGTAGACAAGAGAGTAAATTACCCATGATCTCTGTGAAGATAGAGATGCTATCAACAAAAATGTATTGTGGTTGTTTATCTTAGCAATACCTGCTGAAACAACAGTGCCGGAGGATACGCGTATCCTATCATTCCGTCCTATAGATCAATAGAGCGTTAACAATATTAGCTCAGAGATCTGGACAAGCCAACACATACGTCTGCAATTGATTAGCAAGCTGTGTCATAAATAAATCATCATTGGGCGCTCCCATAGATAGCAAATCTGATTGAATACTTGTTTGTTGAGAGTCCATTCTGACAGCAACAAGCGACCCGTAAGAGAACGGGAGTCCGATAAAACAATCAGACGACCCGGAATATGACGGACCAAAACTGAACTTGGTGTCTATAACCAACAGACGGATTCTTTCCATTAAATTGAATAACGGAAACGAAAGAGTGCCTCCCTGGTTCCGGAGATACGCCACTACTGTCGAATTAAAGGACAGGAATTTGGGCATGCGTTTCTGAATAATGTTCATGCAATGACATAAAGCAAGCCTAAAAAACATTATTCCGCGGAAGAAAACTGATTGCTAAAAGACTGCGGAACCCAAAGACCCTGGCACTTCGAATCCGTAGGGATCAGTATTATATCCCAATCTGTTTGACTGGCAACCGTCATAACAGCCACACTCGGGTCCGGCAACTGCGGCGGCACTCTCTGAGTCAACCACCGAATGTTTGCCCCAGTCTGAATCTCTTGTAACACTAGATAGACAAGAGAGCGTGTAAATCGAGCAATTCATGGATTGCCGAAAAGTTGCCGTCGAAGAGAAGCTCCTCCGAGAACGAAGCGACTCTGAGAGAGTTCTTAACCTTACTATCCACGCGTGTGGATGTAGCTAGGGCTGCGTCACGTGTAACTAACTCCAATCAGCCACTGAAGGGCGGAGTTATACGTGAACAAACTACTGCCCTCAAAAGAAATTACATTGAGAATAATATCCCGTAAATCTTTTCTTGAAGACGTAATGATAACGCCTCAGTAAGGCGGATTACGTATAATAAAGCGTCTAAGTTAAGTCTACTATACATAATGTCGTTCCCAACATTGAAATTGGAAAAGACATAAACGGCGAAAAAGAATATATGCAGTCTTTAATCACACCGTCTAGACGCATATGAACTCTCGGTATGCCCTGCTCTGCCAAAATAAACTATTTGTATAAATGATAAAATGGCAGAAATGAGCAACGCGGACAAGAAACTAAACTATCATGCTTAGTAGCAGGCTTGTATATATATATGTATATAGCGTCGAAAAATAAAACGCATGTTGAAATGACAATATTGGACTGCGTCGGTAAGTCAGGGACAATGTCCCTGAACCGATCGAAAATTCCGAGTCCAATGACGCTATAAGTCTCTTATCCACGATCGCAGCAATGAAGTCCGAAATAATAATCACTGGAAGATAATGCCAGAAGATATGAAAGGCATCTTCCGATACTACTAAAGGGAAAACTCGAAATCTTTCGAATCCCTTTCGCCATCCTGTCGGACCCTATAAAGCGTTCGGGCGTCCGTACCTGATGCAACCGCGGACCGCACCGACCCAGCGCCGTCGGATAATTCCTGAATCGACCGAGAAACTGTCAATTGCTGGGATGCTGCGAAACAACTGTGCTAACTCGGATAGCACGTCCGTCACTGAGGCCTGAGGAGAAGCGGTCTTACGATGCATTGCCGCTGGAAGCTCCGTGATCGTTACCCCGTGCATACTACCAATATGCGAGCGAACGGAGTGTATAGGCCTCGTGTCCCTTGGCTACCGGATGGCGCGACCTATTCGCCGTGGAATCACTGAATGCCGAAACTGATCGGATACTCGAGGTCACGTAGCCAATGTGCGGTCGTGTGCCCTGCTGTGAGGATGAGGAAGCATTAAAGACAGTCTCTCGGACTGTCAATATAACGGAGCGTCCCGACCAACGGACATATGCTCCGAATGTAAAATATCTGAACCACAACATGCGGTCCCCTATGTTGTTGGGCGAGAGAGGGACCTCTCTCGCTCACAGCCCGGACGGACCTGGACAAGCCAGGAACCGGACTAACAGGCTTCCTCCGATCTGTCCTCAATCTGCCGTCACTGGGTGAGTACTAAAGTAATTAAAGTGCTCGCATCACCCAAATCTCCTTCCTAGACCGCAACGGACGAACCCAGCAGCCGAACCATTCGATGAATGTACGCTACACCGGGTGAGCTAGCGAATGTCACTCCGTAGGCGATAGACATATTCCATGAGCACTTATTGCCGCTAACTCTTCATTAACTATGACGACAGAGGCACACTTTTGAAAGACATCTCCATAACTCTTCGAACAAGAAACCAGAAATGCTTGGTTAGCAAGCATAAAATAATAATATATATAGCGTCGTTCAATAATTCGAAAGTTAGTGTGACATTATTGGACTATGTCGGAACTGAGGGACGATGTCCCTGAACCGAACCAAAAATTTCTAAGTCCACCGACGCTATCAGTTTCTTATCCGGCATCGCAGCATTCTGGTCCGACGAAAGAAGCTGTAGAAGACCAAGTCAGATGACATACACAACAGCATATGTTGTTCCGAAAGGGAAAGCTCGAAATCCTCCGAATCCCTTTCGGTATCCCATCGGACCGGATGAAACTTTCGGACGTCCGTACCCGCTTCCGCGGAGCGTCCCGACCCAGCATCGTCGGATAAAATATATGCGACAGATTCAGTTGATGCTGGGATGCTGCAATAAACTGTGCTATTAAGGAAAGCACGTCCGTTCCCGAGGCCTGTGCAGTAGCGGTCTTACGATGCATTGCCGCCGGAAGCTCCGTGTACGTTGACTCCCGCACACTTCCTATGCGAACGTCCGGAGTCTGCAGGCCTCGTGTCCCTGGCTACCGGATGGTGTGACCTGGTCACCGAAGAATCCTTGATCGGCGAAGCTGGTAATATATCGGCAGTCACGCAGCCAAGGTGCGGTCGTGTGCGCTGACGAGAAGAGGAAGCCTTAGCAGTCTCAGTGGACTGCCTATACAACGGAGCGTCCCGAGCGACGGACGTATGCTCCGCTTACGACACATTTTGTACAACATCTGGGGCCAGATGTTGTTGAACGAGAGAGGGGCCTCTCTCGCTTGCCGTCCGGATGGACCGGAACGAGCTATGAACCGACTAAAAGGCTTCCTGCGTTCTCCCTCCGATCCGCCATCACTGGGTGTGCATTAGGTTAATTTATAGTGCTCGCATCACCCCAAAATTCCATCTAGACCGCAACGGACGAACCCGGCTGCCGAACCATTCGGTGAATGGACGCTACACCGGGCGAGCTAGCGGACGTCAAAGGCCGTCGAACCTACTAGGGTCCTCTTAGGCAATTGGCGTATTTACATGAGCACTTTTCCGCTAGCCCTTCATTAATTGTGACGACGGAGGCACACTGTTGGAAGACATCACAGAAACATCACCCTAATCTTGATCGTCTGAAATAGAAATTGATAAAGTAGAGTGACCCTGCGGGGAAAGGACCGGAGTGTCCAAATCCCCAACAACATACCGTGACATACGCTTCCCATATTGTCATCGAAATCATACGATACAGAACAGGAGTTAATGCGAGTACACTGACCACATATAGATTGATAATAAAGTCAGAGGAAGACTTCCTCTTAAAACAATTGATTAATATCCTTTCAATGTGAAAAGAAAACAAGTCCTGGTACTCGCACTAACCCCTGGCAATCAAAATACATAATAATAATATGATCCATTAATATAGAAAAAATAATTGAAATCAAAATATTTTGAAAAAATATTTTTTCAGAACAGCCCAAGTTTCTGAAAAGTAACGTTGAGCCCCAATGGATCCCAAGCCTAAGTGTGGACAAAAATTTTAAAAATATTTTAAACAATTTATTCAACACTTACGAACAATAATAATGTATCTAGTTATGATTAAAATAACATCAAGATATTATTTTTTAGAAATCCCCCCCTCACACAGAGGGCTGTTGTAAATGTAAACAATGAGTGTAAAAACACTAAAATAAGACTCCAGGCACCCAGGCCCGAAATCAGTTACCAACAATACACTATCTGATGCAAAACAGAGACTTCCAGGGAAGAAACTGCAGAACATCAGATGGTAGATGCAGAACACAACGCCTAACCACCCGTAGGTGAAGACGTAAACATGGGGAAAGAACAGAATTCATTCTGTTATTCAGCTAAAACTCCCAAGAAAATTTAGTAATAATAATTACAAAAACTATGCCAAAAGCATGGGAGAATAGCAAGGGGGAACTTAAAGGACAGGGAGAGAGGAAAACACTTAAAAAAAACCAGTGTAACTAAATAATCAGAATGACAACAAAATGGCTGCTGCCTTGAAAATAGGTAACTTAACATAATTTCATTAAAAAATTTTAAGTTACAGCCCTGATAATATTCTGTCACACATTCTTTTCCTCTCCTCCTTCTCTATCCTCCTTAGAATCACCATTTCACTAATATTTATGTGTCTGGCATCATTTAAACTGAGATTTATAAGCACAAAGATCAGTCAGATGTTAACTGATGAAGGGCCAAACTTAGAATGATTAATGGCGCCAATTTCGGAACGTCCTTGACACTGCGCATGCGCAGTAGGGGCGAAGTGTGGAGGGCCTTTCAGGACATGTTTTCTTTAGTTTTAGATGCAAATTTTGGGGATTGGGGGGCAAAATTTGTGTTTGGCCCTATATTTTAAGAGTTAGCACCAGCTATGTCTGGGTCATTGGTACAGTATAAAAATACTGATATTTTGGCACTTTTCCATATTTGCAAGGGCCATTACTCATACAAGAATAATGCAATCAGCATGAAACTCAAACTTGATCTGTAAGTCATCGTTCTATAGTAGGTTACCGAAAATGAAATCATTCGGTTGAAGCATTTCCAAAAAAAGTCCGGAAAACTAAAGTGTGACTGACAGACTGACGAATGGACAGAGTGCAAACCTATTGTCCCCTCCGGTGATGCCAGTAGGGGACTAAAAATGGGCCATTTTTCTGTGACCAGAACTTCCAAATTTATATTTTCCAGGGTAGGTGGTGTTCAAACTCCAACTGTGTCATTGGCATATTTTAAACCAGGGTTGGAGGGTATGGGTGATTGGGGGGGGGGGGGGGGGGGGAGACTGTTGGGGTGGCATTTTGTGAATTTCTGTTTGGAGCTTTCAAATGAGTTTTTATTGATTTCAAGTGATTTTGAAAAAAAGATTTTCAGAAAGATGATCTGGAGAGGGCAGGGGAGGGGTGGGGTGGGGTGGGGTGGGGTAGCGGCAATGGAGAAGTGCAGTGAATTTTTTTTTCATTAAATTTGTAGATTCAGGAGGAAATTAAAATTCACCCGTGTGAGTCTGATGAAATAGAGTTCAAGAATATCATCTTACTCCTCAAAGTTGGAATTTGTGCTTCCATAAGGAGCCCAAATATGAATGCCACACCGCACCCCCCCCCCCCCCACCCCTCATCACCCCTGGATGCTCAATACCAAATATCAAACACCTCTGACAAGCAGATCTAAAGAGCTCTGTCAAACAAGATATAATAGATTAAATGCCTGTATTGGATGTACTGAGGCCAAATAGGTCTATAAACAAAGGAAAACTGTGGAGAGTTGGGGTAATTTCTCGACAGGTTGCAAGATTTTTTATTCAATTAACAGGAGTTTACTCTATAACCTATATTCAATTAACAGGTCAAATTTGTACTGGAGGTATGGTAAATAGTTTTGTGTTGGGAAATTATATTCAATTAACAGGGTTATTCAGTTAAGAGATATCCAATTAAGTGGGCACCACTGTTTATATTATATTTAATTTTTGGGAAAGGTTTCAGGGTTTTAATAAAGCCATTTGATTTTTTTAGTCACGACTCACTCATAACATAACATAAAAATAACCCGACCGGATGTACAGGTTCTCAATGTGGTGAATATTTATATCAACTTTCAAACAGATTGGTTCATAAATGTCTGAGAAAATCTCCAGACAAAATTATGTCTATGGATGGCCAGACAGACAGGCCGACAGACTAGATGATTCCAGTATCGTCCCAACCTCTCCCACAACTTGCTGCGGGGGGTATAATTACCGTGTTTCTCAAGGGTTCCAAGGCCTTGAAAATGGGATGTAAAATTTATGTTTTTTTCACAGACTTCAAGGACCTGCATGAGCCATTAGCCAATAATAATTACTCTACCAACCACTGAATCCCATGTATTTATGGACGATTTGGGCCTCAAAACATCTATAATTGAAGCACTGAGTCTATTATATTTTGTTTGAAAGAGTCAATCTGTTTATCACAAGATGTTGGAAAAACACCACAACTACGTTAATTAAATAGTGCTGTTATTTAGATATGTTTTGGCGGAATAATAGCTATTCAATTAACAGGGTCCCACTGTATCATTAAATCTATAGAAATTTAAATTTTATAGTAAATTTCCTTTCATTTTATACCTACCACAATTGTTTACTACAGGCTTGCACTGCAATGGAAGTCCCTAACTCGGAAAATATACTCTCTATTTTGGTCTTTCCCAAGCAATTTGGGAAAGAAAAGTGGTGCAAAAGCACCAAGAAAAAATAAGCCAAAACTGGGTCGAGTGCAACCGACGCAAACCCAGTAGGGGACGCTCTCTTCCAAGTACAACTGCACTCATTCTTTTTGAATCCGCCAACATTAGAGTTATGTGATCAGAGGGGAGGAAGGATTCTTACCCGTATAAGAAGACAGGAGGGCCTCCATGTAAACAATTGTGGTAGGTATAATAAGAAAGGAAATTTACTATAAAATTTTAATTTCTTATCAACCTACCTACAATTGTTTACTACAGGCTGAATAGACAATAGGCTGGATGGAATCACATAACAAACCCTCACACAACCCAATTGCACTGGAACCATGAACAGAGGAAGAGATCCTGAGGCTTATCAAACCATAGCATCACTATCATTAGTAAAAGACAATGAGAGATGTGGCGTATGGGTCTGTGTGACACACAGACAGAAAAGGGCAGTAACAGCACAGAGCTGGAAATGACCTTAAAGAAGCCAAATGGCTAGGGCAGACAACAGCCTGAGCATAAGAAAGAGGGCCCAATGCAAAAAAAGTCCTCCGACTGCACCTGCAACTGACGCAGATAGAAGGTGGAGAAAGTAGAGGCATTTCTCCAGTAGGCTGCCTGCATAACATCCGACAACTTGACGGAGTTAGAATAAGCCCAAGAGGTAGACAATGCACGCACCTCGTGGGCAGAAATACGATTGGTAATACAATCGCCAGTTGCTAAATGAGCGTAAGGCGTACGAATAGCAAGACAAATCCATCGAGAAATGGATTGAGGCGAAATCTTCTGTCATCCAGGAATAAGAGACAGAAAAAACGTTTCCTGCCTTTCCGTATGAATTGTGTCTGATTGAGATAAATGTGAATAGCACGAATCTGACAGAGTAAAGGGCGATTACCCTCAACAGAAGGAAGAGCCCTGACACAGATAGGAGGAGGAGTAGTCTCTGGTATTTGATTCCTGGCCAGAAAAGAGCAATCAGTGGTAGAAGTAACACTGCTGGGAGAGCTCCTGAAAAGGCCAGGTCAACCGAGAAGGCATGAAGCTCACTAACCCATTTGGCAGAAGCAAAAGCCATCAGAAAAGCCATCTTATATGTGAGAAAATGCATATCCACCTGGGATAAAGGTTCGAACAGTGCACCCCCCCCCCCCCCCCCCCCCCCCCACAAACAAAGCAACACCCACGAAAGATTCCATCTTGGGGTTAGCTGCAAAGACCGAGGCCTTTTCAAAAAAATGTGCCTAACAAGCTTGGAGGTAAGGATTAGTGCCGATACAACACTTTCCCACATAAGAAAAAGTCTCTGAAAGCATGGACCTGTAACCCTTGATGGTACAGGCTGGAGACTCTGCAAATCAAACAGATATACCAGAAACTCTGCAATCTGTGAAATCAAAGGATTGGCATAATCAACAGAGTGATCGGAACACCATCGACAGAAGACCTTCCACTTAGCTGCATAAGCTAAACAAGTGAAGTGCCTCCTTGAAGAAGAAATGCACTCCACTGCTCGTCTCAAAAAACCTCTACGGAGGAGACAGGACCTGACAAAAGATATGCGAGAAGGCACAATGAAGTTGGGTCAACGTGAAACCTCCTAGGGTGACCTTGGCAAAGAAGGTCGCGACGTAGAGGGAGATGTGCCGGAACCGCCGCTATCAGCGAGCGGAGCTGATTAATCCACACCCGCTGAGGCGACAGGGGAGCGATCAGAATGATTCGACAACTGCAAGTTCGAATTTTGGCTAGAACCGGAGACATAATCGAAACCGGCGGGAAGGCGTAACCGACTAGACCGTTCCAATCAAGTGACAGAGAGTCCACAGCAAAAGCCAGAGGATCTGGACACGGGGACACAAAAGTGTCCACCTGATGGTTCCAATGAGTCACAAAGAGATCGATGTGGGGACGATCCCCAGAGATCGCAAAGGGACTGGAACATTGCCCTGTGGAGCATCCACTACTCGGTGGAAATGACCCTGCCTCGTCGGGACAGGGAGTCGGCTAGGACGTTCAGACGACCGGGAATGTGACGAACAACCACCCCGGCGTTGACATCCTGAGCGAGCAGTAGAAGATCCTGAGCCAATTCGTACATTGGAACCGAGTACGTGCCGCCCAGGTTCCGAAATGTAAGCAACCACTGTCGAATTGTCGGACAACAGGACCTGGCGATTCGACAGGTGAGGGATCCACTGCCTGAAACTCAGAAGAAGAGCAAGAAGCTCCTTCTGGTTGATGTGTGGAGATGCCTGATCCTGGTCCCACATCCCGTGAAGGGAAAGTCCTAGAGGATCCAACGTCGCACCCCATCCGAGATCGCTGGCATATGCTGTCAGAGCGCGATCGGTCGTGGTTAAGTCCAACGGGACACCCTGCGTAAGCCACTGAACATCCGTCCAGGGGAGAAGGTGAGGATGAAGAGATTCTGGTAACTGAAACACCAGATCCAGAGAATCAACATTCGGCCTCCAACGACTGAGCAGAAAGTGTTGGAGAGGTCTGACATGCAGCCAACCTAGAGGAATGAGATCCATCACCGAACCGCAGAGACCGAGCAGCCGGAGAATACTCCGTGCTGTCGCAGATGTGGACTGGGACAGAGTCTGAGCAAAAGCTGAGAGAATCACAGCCCTGGCCTGAGGAACCGCCACCGTATTGAATTGAGTGCAGAAGGCCATCCCCAGATGATAAAACGACTGAGAAGGGACCAGATCCGACTTCTCCTCGATGACTCTGAGTTCTAGCGACGTGTGCAAGCTCAACAGAGTGGCGACATCCAACTCCAGTAAGGCAGCACTGGAATGGCTATGGAGGATATCGTCTAGATATGCCGAAGTAGTCACCCTGGACTGTGTGCGATGGAAAGCCATCACATGCGACATCAGTCGGGTGAAGGCCCAAGGAGCCAGGTTGAGGCCGAAAGGCATGGCCTTGAACTGGTAAACTCACCCCAGAAAAGCGAACCTGAGATACTTCCGTGACGCCCGATGAATCGGAACGTGAAAGTAAGCGTCTCGCAGGTCGATGCTGGAAGCAAAATCTCCCTGGTGAATGGAACGGCGGACTGACCTGAAAGTCTCCATGCTGAACTTGGGAGCAATGACAGACTGGTTCAGGATACTCAGATCGATAACCGGTCGGAGTCGGCCGTCCTTCTTCGGCACCAAGAACAGGCGGGAATAAAACCCCACTGATTGAATGTTCTTGACGACCTTGATCGCCCCCTTTGACAGGAGATCTCCGTGGACAAAAGTTCCAGATGTAAACTGAAGGAACTGTGGTTGGAAGAGGCACTCTGGACAGAGTGGGATGCCTCCGGAAGGATATTCACAGCCCGGACCGAACAACATCTAACACCCAAGGATCGGATGTGATGGTGGCCCAAAGGTCTGCAAACTCTGGTATCCTTCCTCCAACCTGGGACGAATCGAGGTGAGGACATTCATTTCGAGCCCCGACGAGGCCCGTGAGAGGAGAAACCATCTCTAGTGTATGAAGAATCCTGAGACTTCTCTCTAGCCTGCCGACGATTAGCCTTACCCCTTGAGTAAGAAGTAGAAGCGGTGGCAGAAGGGTCAGCCCTTTGCTTCGCAGAGGAAGCAGAAGGGAACTTGTTAGGCTTTGAACGGCCCCTGCCTCCCCTAAACGGCTGATCAAGCTGACGAAACAGCAGCTGATCTTTGGAATGACGTAGGACGTCATCCCGGACAGTCGACACGGAACCATGGAACAGTTGCGGACCTGCCAAAGAAGCAGATCGAAGAGCAGCGCGCTACTCCTCAGGAAGCGATCGGCCTGTGTTCAGCACAGAGTCCCTTCGAACTAGTTTCAAATTAGCTGTGTTACAGGCATGTGTGTAAGATGCATGAGAGCCTTGGACAGCACATGCAAAGGAGCCTGTACATCGTCAAACTTATCTGGAGGCAGATAAGCAGCTAAAGCAGAGACAACGTGATCTGAGAGAGAAAGGATACCCAGCATCGAGAGAGAAAGGATACCCAGCATCTCTCTCGATAAGCCCAACATGGACTCCAGAGTCGTCATAGGAATGATGGCAGACTTGGGCTTGGAAAGCCCAAGGGAATTGGAGTCCTGATTCAAAACCGTCAAAGTCTGGCAGACTGACAGATTGGCGGAATCGTAGGAACGATAACGCACCGGAGGCAAAAAGGTGTCAACCCTGGTGAAGAACGGAGCCTTCATAGCCTTGGAACTTAGCTTGGAGTCCAAAGCTGAAAATGCTTCAACCACTTGTACTGACTGGCATGGTCGAAGATGCCCAGAAGCAGGTTGCTCCACAGGCTGTAGTCGCGCAACCGATGATCGCTGCCTGGCTGACACTGTAAGCTGGTTTCATGGTTTGAGATCCGGAAGGAACCCAAACACAAAGTCAAGAGCTGCCCCCAAGTCAGAAGACTGCTGGCTCTCAACATCAAGTATTTCTGACTCCTCCCATGAGTCGGAAGACAGATACCCCATCGAGGGCAAAACCAGCCGACGCCTCCCATGGTGTAGGAAAACCGGGGGGGATCAGAAAGCGGCCCGTTTCCAATCCTGGGAGGCGGTGCCAAAGAGGGCGCCTAAAAACCACTCGCTGCCTCACTGGAAGCAACGGGAAGGCTCTTGGGCAGAACCTGAGTAAGGAGAGGGCCTCCCTAAGCTCATTGCCCGTACCGGCCGGTTCGACATGGGGATGAAACGGCAAAGTGGCTTCACACCTGACCCTCTTAACCAGCAAAGGGTCACAATCCTCCAAAACACCCAAAGCAGGTCGACGGGCGGCAGCCTAAACATCTGAAGGCAGACGTGTATAGGGGTACGACACACCCCAAGGATCAACATAGCGGGAACTCAGGAGAGTTGCCGCAGACCTCTGCAGGGCAGAAGGTCCAGGCTGCACAGAAGACATTGGTCCCTCAAAACTGGCCGTGTGACCAGACTGAGTGGACGGAAACACCACGAAGTTCATAGTGTCCCCACTATGAACATCCGAATCCAACGACAAAACTGTGGTGCTCAACGGTGCTGAGACCACAGTAGAGGATTCGGCCGTCAGCCCCTTCCAACTTTGCCAAGTTGAAGCCAGGGAAGGCTGAGGACGATATCCCATGTTCACACTACCAGACATCCCTGCATTCCCCTGGTCGACCAGAACCAAACAACAGAAGGACCACTCTCAAAGGAGAGAAGAGAATCTGTAATAAATCTGTAATAAAGGTATCCCGCTGACACCTAACTCTAACACAATTAACAAAACAAGAGGCCTGTCACGCCTAGAGAGCTCCGCTGAGGGCCACTGATCGCATGGGCAGGTTTTCTAATACTAATATTGTTACAAACTTTAGCCGAAAAATTTTCAGTTGTCACGAAAGTTAAAAAATTTATAGTAATTTATATATTTTTTATACTTACCAATGACCCAGACTTAGCTGGTGCTAACTCCACAAAAACCAGGGCCAAACACAAATTTTGCCCCCCAATCCCCAAAATTTGCATCCAAAACAAAAAGAAATCATGTCCTAAAGGACCTCCATAGTACGACTCTACTGCGCATGCGCAGTGACGCAGTCGTCCCGAAATTGGCGCCAAATATCATTCTTACTGGCAGTGCCTGGTCAGCGCTATGTACTCAGCGGGGAGGCAAGAGTTCCCAACTCAGGGAGGGCCATCCCCGTCTGGGTCATTGGTAAGTATAAAAAATATATAAATTACTATAAATTTTTTAACATTTTTATACTGTACCAATGACCCAGACTTAGCTGAATAGTAAACAGGCTGGAGGGCCTAGGACATAGAGGAAAATCCAATAAGCTCAATTATAAGATAAAGAGGTAACCCCTTAAGGAGAAAAGGAGTATTAGGCTTTACATGTATCTTTCTTATTTAATATTTAAATTAGAAAGATACACTACCCTTAATAATTGAGCACAATAACATTCATGTTCTCTATTAACATCCAGTATAACCTTTATACTAATTATTTTTAAAACAAGCCAATAAATAAAGTAGTCCAGAGAATTGAGACTCTTTATAATCATTTAAAAGTGTCCGAGTATTGTATATTAAAGCCTGTTTGACACTTGACATATACAAATGCTTCACACCGAGCTACACTTTAAAAATAAGACATGAATGAAATTAAACATTAATATTACACTTTAAAACCATCCCGGAAGCGACTCAGAAATACTGTCTTGGAGGAGGCATTCCCTTGCTTTTCACTATAAAGCAGGTGACCTAAGGGAACACCCGCCCCCCCCCCCCCCCCCCCTTCCCCTTGCCCTGGGTCAAATAGCCCAGAGCGAAGAGGGCAGCCGGACGGAGTCACTGCCGGAACAGAAAGCCTGCATAACTATAGTTGCAACTGTTTAGTGGACGACATTCTGAGCAACAGATAACGGACCTAAACAATGCAGGTCTCCAGAAATGGACTCAATATTTCTGAGATAAAAATTAGTAAATGTGGATGGCTGAGACCAATAAGCAGCCTTCATTAAATCTGTAATAGCAACACTATTAGCATAAGCCCAGGAAGTAGAAAGAGCTCTTACTTCATGAGCAGAAATCTTAAGCACAGACTGCTGAGAAGAAGATAAATCTTCATACGCAGTACGGATAGTTAACTGAATCCATCTAGCAATAGAATGGACTGAAATGTCCTTTCTATTAGGCATCAAAGACAGAAAGAAACGTTTCCGTCCCTTTCTGATGAACTGAGATCTCTGTTTATAGATACGTAGTGCTCTAACAGGACAGAGTAAAGGCCTACGCCCGTCTGAAGACGGAAGAGCCTTAATAACAATAGGTTCCGGATATTTATTAGGAGCCTGATTCTTAGCTAAAAAACCGACATTAGTAGTGAAGGTGATAGTGTTCCCAACACTACGATAATGAGAATCATCCACCGATAGTGCATGAAGCTCACTGACTCTTCTGGCAGAAGAGAAAGCTAAGAGAAAAGCTGTCTTATAAGATAAGAATTTGAAATCTACTGTCCCAAGAGGTTCAAATGGCTTTTCCTTCAATTTAAGGAGAACCCAAGCTAAATTCCACTTAGGAATTAATCTAAGAGTTCTGGGTCTATTTATCGAAAAGTTTCTAACCAATTTCGATAAAGAGACATTAGATCCAATTTGTAAACTATCATGATGTGCATAGGTATCAGATAACATAGATCTATAACCCTTTATAGTAACAGGTTGCAGTTTGATTTCGTCAAACAAGTATACTAGAAAGTTAGCAATGTCTGGTATAGAGGGATCAAATATATCAACAGAATGATCCCTACACCAACGACGGAAAACCTTCCACTTAGCCGCATAGTTTAGCGAAGAGGAGGTCCTCCTACAGTTAGAAATCGCGTCCACTGCTCGTCCTGTAAAGTGCTTGCCATGCAAGAAGGACCGCACAACGGAAAAACGTGAAGGTTGAGACCTTGCGGGTTGTGATGCAGTTGGCGCGATTTCCCCTGCCAAAGAAGATCCTCTCGTGGAGGGAGCTTCCGCGGTAGGTCCCACAACAGACACCTGAGTAGATTTATCCACGGTCTCTGTGGCGACAGAGATGCTACCAACAGAATCTTGCATTGAGATTGTTTTATCTTTAGCAATACTTGTTGAATTAACGGCGCTGGAGGATACGCATATCCTATCATTCCGTCCCAAGGGATCGATAGAGCGTCTACTGCAAATGCTCTTGGATCCGGACACGGGGACACATACGTCTGCAACTGATTGTTGAGATGTGTCGCAAATAAGTCTATCATTGGCCGTTCCCATTGGTAGCAAATCTGATTGAATACTTGTTTGTTGAGAGTCCACTCCGACGGCAACAAGCGACCCTTTCGTGAAAGGGAGTCTGCTAGCACATTCAGACGACCCGGTATGTGACGGACCGAAAGAAGAACGTGATGTTCCAACGCAAACAGAAGGATTCTTTCCGTTAGATTGAACAACGGAACTGAATGAGTGCCTCCCTGATTCCGTATATACGCCACTACAGTCGTATTGTCGGATAGGATTTGGACATGAGCATCGTGAATAATGTCCATCCAGTGACGTAACGCAAGCCAAATTGACATCATTTCCTTGATGTTTATGTGCTTGCACAGGAATTGCAGATCCCAAAGACCCTGGCATCTCGAATCCGTTGGGATTAATGATGCACCCCAACCTGTTTGACTGGCATCCGTCATAATGGTAAAACTCGGATCCGGCAACTGCAGCGGAACTCCTTGAGTTAACCACTGAATGTTTGCCCAAGTCTGAATCTCTTGTTTCACTTGATCTGACAAGAGAACGTCTACATCGAGCGAATGAATTTTCACACTCCAATTCTGAGTCAGGAAAATTTGAAGAGGCCGTGTGCGTAGCCGTCCCATCGGAATGAGATCCGCGGCGGCTCCGCACAGACCTATCAGTCTCATAAATTCTCTCGCTGTGACTTTGTCTGTATTTAGGCAATAGCGAGCGTAACAACTGACTAATTTCGCTCTGGTTAACGGCAGACGAACGAGATTGTTGTGCGTCTCGAAGCTCATTCCCAGATGAGTGAATGACTTGGACGGCACCAGATCCGACTTCTCCTCGTTTACTATGAAACCGAGACGTCGGAGCAATAGAAGAAGATTCTGAACATCGTTCTGAAGCGTTAACTCGTTGCCGTACCTCTGAAGAATGTCGTCCAGGTAGGCCGACGTTACCGCAGACGAATGAGCTCGGAAGTAGATCATTACCGAGTTCATTACCCGAGTGAAAGCCCAGGGTGCTAGATTCAATCCGAAGCACATGGCCCGGAACTGATACACCACTCCTAGGACTGCGAAGCGTAGATACTTTCGGAATGTCGGATGTACCATGACGTGAAAGTACGCATCTTTGAGATCTTTGCTCGTTGCATAATCGTTCACCCGAATACTCGCTCTGACCGATCGAATCGTCTCCATATAAAACTTCGGAGCGACGATCAGCTTGTTTATCCAGCTCAAATCTATGACTGGACGGAACGAGCCGTCTGGTTTCGGAACCAGAAACAGATGGCTGTAGAATCCCAGCGATTCCTGGTTTTCTACGACCTCTACCGCGTTCTTCATTAAAAGAGACTGCACCTCTGATAGCAGAGCGTCTCTTTTCTGAGGGTTTGACAGAAGATGAGTCCACTTTGGACTTCGAGTTAAAGGAGGCTTTCGTTTGAAGGATATCTTTAGACCTTCCGAAGTCACTCCTCTCACCCACGGGTCGTCCGTAATCGACGCCCACTCTTGAGAAAAACTCGACAACCTTCCGCCAACCGGAACGCGATAGAGGTTTGAGCCATCACCTCCTGGATCTGCGAGGCCTGCGGTAGGAGAAACCACGTCTTCCACGACCCGCACCTCGCCTCGTCGACCTCGGGGCGTCCGACCGATTGTCCCGGCCTGAAGGACGTCCCGAACGAGAGTCGCTATCCTGACGGTCTCTCGAATAAGAGCTAGAGGACGCACCGGAACCTCTATAGGCACCTCTCTTGGGCGGATAAGACCCAGAAGTGCCCGCCTTATTCGTGTCTGCTGTATCCGACCTTTTAGGAGCGGATCTGAACAACAGAGAATCACTAGCTTTCTTTTTAATATTATCATAAATAGCGGAAAGCTTGCCGTCAAAGAGAAGATCTCCTGAGACCGAAGCGACTCTAAGAGAGTTCTTCACCTTAGAATCCACTAGTGTGGATGTAGACAGGGCTGCGTCACGTCTAACCAACTCCAAATTTGCCACTGAAAGGGCGGAGTTACACGTGGAATAAGCTACTGCCCTTGAAAGAAGTCTTAAGGAGGATTGTATATCCTGAAACTCTTCCCCTTGAAGACGCAGTGATAACGCCTTCGTAAGGTGATCTGCGTAAGATAAGGCATCTAAATTGGCTCTGTTAGACGCAATAGCTGTTTCCAACACTGCGGTTGGAATAGAAGCTGACGACGGTAATGATAGCTCTAAGTCTTCTGCCTCGTCGTCCATACGCAGAGGAACTCTCGGTATACCCTGACCTGCCGTGTCGAATTTATTCCTTGCATTAATGAAAGGCAGGTTGAGAGTATTTGCGGACAAGAAGCCTGCTTTCCCTGTCCTGGAAGCAAGTTTAAAAATAGCGTCGTTCAATAATTCAAATGTTCTTGCAACATTATTGGACTGCGACGGAAACTCGGGAGCGATGTCCCTGAACCGCTCGAAAAAATCAGAGTCCAATGACGCTATAATTCTCCTGTCCGGAAGCGCAGCAGTCTGGCCCGACGGAACAACTTGAGGAAGAAAGTGCCGGATGAAGTCTACGGCAGCTTTGTGTTGTTCCGAAAGGGATAGCTCCAATTCATCCGTATCCCTTTCACCATCCGGTCGGACCTCCCGATGTTCCCGGTCGTCCGCCCCCGATGCTTCGGCGGAGCGTACCGACCCAGCGCCGTCGGATAATTCTCGATCCGACACCGTCTCTGTCGGCTGCTGGGATGCTGCGATAAGCTGTGCTATCTGCACTAGAATGTCCGACGTCGAGACCTGCGGAGGAGCGGTCTTTCGCTGCTTTGCCGAGGGCAGCTCCGCATCAGATGGCTCCCGCATACTTTTCCTATGCGAACGTCCGGAGTCCATCGGTCTCGAATCCCTGGCTGCCGGATGGTGTGACCTGGTCGCCGAATAATCCTTCATCGGCGAAGCTGGCAAAATATCGGAGGTCACGCAGCCAAGGTGCGGTCGTGTGCGCCGGCGAGAAGAGGAAGCCTTAACAGTCTCTGCGGACTGCTTATACAACGGAGCGTCCCGAGCGACGGACGTATGCTCCGCTAAAGACACATTTTGTACAACAACATCT